>CP136062.1:73345547-74587774 GCA_032622095.1 Siphonodentalium dalli | reverse complement strand
TCTTCAGTACAGCAACAGACTGATGTTTGGTTATATTTTGATCAGTAAGGTGTACATTAGTACAAAAGCTATCAAATTCATCAACATTCATGTCATGCCAGGCGACACTACCCACTACCTACTATATAACATCTCACATGAATTTCTTGCATTCTGATTGGCTACACATTGCTTATATACTATTTCTGATAGAATCCGACTGCCCTACATGGGACTATTCTAATACTATTTATAGTAACAGACTAACTTTGCGCAATGGACTAACACCTGAACACAGCCAATCTGAAACTATATTGCATATTACTCATTGCAATATCAGTATATTATTAGACTAAGCGATAAATTTTAATGATTTTGTGTCACATCCTAGTTATCCAATGCATCTATATAGTTTCTGTCCATTTTGTTTGGCAAGCGGACAATGATAATTATTTAGTGAACAGTATAACTTCCTTTTCCGTTTAGCATTTAAGATAATTTAAAAACAATTTGGTTTCTCAAATTCTGCTAAAATATCTGTTAATCATAGATTTAGGGAATAAATGCATGAATCATGAAGAGATGATGTTAGTTGTAACTACAGTAATTCCCAAACTAATTGACCACTTAACCACAGCAGAATTATGGGTAATTTTTCAGGATTTAGTCAGAAATATGGCTAGTTACCATTCATCGGAAAGCTCTTTGGGAATTGCTGTAATTGCATAGTTATACTCCCTTTTCCATCATCAAACGGTTTCCATATATTGTAAATATTTTCCAAAATTTGCCTCAAATAAAAATGTGACAAAATCAGACGCAGAAATATTTTGAGAATTCGCAATAGTGTTCAATATAATATAATAAATAATGCACTTCTTGTTTTTGACAATGCCAAAGTAGTAGTCCAATGACAATTCCTTCTCACAAGACATGCATTATCTATAATATATAATAGAAATCAACTGGACATGCAAGGGATGAATATGATGACAGTTCCTTAGAAAAGTGACCAGACCGCCCTCCTCTCAAATGTGCCACTATATAGTAGTCCAGTGATTCACTGCATTACTTTGGAGGCCCTGAGACAAAAAATTATCCTACACGGACCTCTAGCTGTCACTCAAAAAATGCTTCAGTTTAAACATTTCCATGAATAATATATTCAAGCAGAAATATCATCACAAAATTTATCAAACTTGCTGAAAAAAAATTTCCCAGACCATCACCTAGCTATCAGCAAAATCTCCCAACTTCTCAATCAGCGAAACTACTACTGTCTAAATATCTCATTAATAACATCTGTGAAATAGCAGGTGGCATCTCATTAGAACATTAAAATTTGATAACTGGATACTCACTGACAGAATACTTATTGGTGGGAAATGTTAATAATATGATCAACAAATGACCTATCTGAACATACTCTAAGGGACCTTAACAACTCGGCAAAGTTGATTTAGTCATGAAAAGAGCAAAATCCAAGATGGCTGCCAGTGATCATATTTTTAATCCCATAAATTCCATGGCTCCAATCTAGAGGCGATCCATAGATAAGTTTTCAAAACATATCTCCAATAAATGTGATCGGCAGGGTGTGCCAATGAACTTAAATATGAAATACAAGATGGTCAATGACAGTCATAATTTTCAATTAATTAGGAGACATTTGAGAGCTCCCATCTACTCCAAAGATTTTTGTGAAATTTGGGATGAATCAGATAAAAATGTTGTTTGTAGGGCATGCCAAAGAATTTAGTAATGCAAAATCATGTTTTTGATAGAAAATTGTTGAAATTTGATATCTCTCATCTGGTCACCCCAAAGATCCATATGAAGTTTTGGATCAAGAGGATTGAAAATGATAGTTTTAGGGTGTGCTAAATGATTTAGTCATGCAGAGTATATTAAATACAAGATGGCCATATTTTTATCAAATTTGCTACTTCCCATCTAGAGGTGATCCCAAACATGCCTGTAAATATCTGAAACATTTTTCTGATAAAACGTGGACTGCAGGGTGTGCCGATGGATTCAAATGTAAAATAAAAAATGCCCACTGGCGGTCATGTTTTGTAACAAAATTTGGATAAAATACTAAGCTCGGACAAAATTCTGCATGTTGCGAACAATTTTACATTGAAAAAGGACTATATCTCCACACAAAAAAGTCGGACAGACCTCATAATCGCACAGGTTCCCATGGTATTAAATATCTGTACCCAGCTTTAAAAAAAATTACCAAAAAATGTAGTAATAAAAGCTCGGGGAAAGTTGAGTCTACAGATGGATGGACAGATGGACACATTTACGCACGGACAACAACCCATGGCAATAGCTCAAACTTTACTTCATCAAGTTGAGGTAAAAATGTCTCGAGAACACTCATGGCATATTGGTCACTCATTGCATAACACAATACCATTAAATATAGAAAGTGGCATGTAAAACTTGAAATGCCCTGAGTGTTTATTTCCTAATGCATGCAAAAACTCACAATCTGTATTTGACTTTTTTTATTCTATAACAAACATTGAAGTTATTTTCTTAACATTTTCCACCAATGATTAAGAATCCTTCTGCACTTGTATTATCTGTCATCTGATTTTATTTCCTGAACATCTCTTGAAATGGATAATAGATCATTCCAATATATACTTTTATAACTTAACGGGACAATCCATTTAGTAAAAAAAATAGTGAAAATCCAAAAATGAAATTTCAAGAAAATATCGATTTCACATTCTTATAATAAGAATGGAATTCATTTTTGTGGCCGATTTAAGATGCTCCTTCTAATGATTTTTGAGTGAGATCTTAAATTATATGTTTCTCGAACACTGTTATTTTTTTCCATAAAAGAGTGTAAATTTAGCACTCTCAATGATTATAAATTTAACACTAAAGTTAGTTGAATATTCATCTGGGTGGACAAAATGTTATAGAACTCTGGTAGCTAAATTAACACTTGTTAGTGTATGATACATAGAGGATCTCACATGAGTTTTTATTTTATACGAAATTTATCAACCGAGTTCACTAAATTTGATTTGAGCCGGGGTTTACCGAGGCTGAAATAGAATTTAGCGGACAATCTTGATAAATTACGTATAAAATAGAATGAGTTTGAGATACCTTTTATCACATGATTAAATAAATGCAAAGCAATGCAAAGTATTCATTGAAAACAACAATCATAAAGTTCAGCAATCGGAAGTCATTTAAATAATGCGTGACGCCATCCCACGCGATAATATTACATGTGTGTCTTACGAATAATTATGAAGCTGGTTTTGTTGGTTAATTATGTGATAAATAGCATATATCTGAAAAATTTACAAACTATAATTATGCATTCAAGCTTTTGGGGTATGTATATAATACATATTTAGAAAATCTAGCTCTCTCATGACAAAATATAAGCATCAACATCTGGGTACAGGACAGTAACCAATATTTCTGTATAATATGAAATGAACTCAGCATCAGAATTCTGCCTAACAATGGCATGTTATGTCTTGAAAAGACAGAATACAAAGTTGTTTTCAAAATAACGAAATATTTTTTGCAAAATATCGCATATATGTATGTGATATATAACTTTTTTTTTTAAATTAATACTTGTGAAATGTGAATAATTTTGAAATATGGAAAATGCAAAACAACAAGAAATTTGGTGAAATACTGCAGATGGGACAAGTTTGCTATCATTTTGTCATTACTTGCTTGGACTGAGATGGTAGCATATAAATCCTACTCACATCCTCATCATCACTGAAATCATCCGATGAAAAATCATCTTCGTAGTCATCAAAATCATCGTCGTAACCTGTATAAAACAGTAATTTGAGTGAGCTTCCCACATTGTCATGGCTGTTGTGACTTGTAGTTTCATTTTCATTCATAATGTCCTAAGTCCATTAATTATAAGGCATAAGTAAGGACTACACTTCTGAAAATACCGAAGTGACAAACTTGTCATCGTGTCCATGGTGTCTTCATACTGGAGGTGTTTAAATCTAAATCTAATCTAAAAAATCCTAACATATGATGACACAAGATGCAAATATGTGGGATTTGTACAGAACATAGACATTTCTGGGGATACATGAAACTTAATATCAGGACAGAATAAAATATCAAGAAACAGCCAATTGGGTTAATTGTATTCTGATTTTCAAATTGATATTACTTATACAAAATAAAACTTAGTAAATTTTCTAGTAATTAACATCTATAACTCAGACAAGTAATAATAGGGATAATTATTTTGAAATTAAATTGCAGGCAACAATTAATGTCTGAGATATTCTGCATAAGGAAGTGCATCTAGATACAGAGAGCTTGTGATTTTATCAGGGTTAATGGACGAGCGACTAGACATTCTGAAACTAGAGGTGTGACTGTCCCAATGGGACTACGGATACCCCCCTGTTTTTAAAATACTAAGATGTTTCACATGTCAGTAAACATTTAGTTAAAATAATAAAATAACAGTTCCCATTGCAGGTGTACAACCATAACCCTAATCTTATACCTATTGACCGAAAAATATAGGAATAAAAGCTTGGACAAAATTATGTATGTAGAAAAAGGGGAATAACTCCACACAAAAAATGTCGGACAGACATCATAATCGCAAGTGCACAGGTTCCCATGGTACTAAATATCAGTGCCAAGATTAAAAAACATTGACCGAAAAATGTAGAAATAAAAGCTCGGACAAAATTATGCATGTTGCAAAAAACAATTCTAAGTCGAAAAAGGGGGATAACTCCACCAAAAAATGTTGGACAGACGTCATAATCGCAGGAGCACAAGTTCCCATGGTACTTAATAACTGTGCCACGTTTTAAACAAATTGACCGAAAAATGTAGGAAAAAAAGCTCGGACAAAAGTATACATGTTGCGAAAAATTTCTAAGTCGAAAAAGGGGGTATATTTAAACTCCACCAAAAAAAGGTCGGACAAACGTCATAATCACAGGTGCACAGGTTCCCATGGTGGTTGATGTCTGTGCCAAGTTTCACTGAAATTGATCAAAAAACGACTGAGAAAAACTCCGGACAAATTTGTGTCCACGGACAGACGATGGACGGACGGACGGATGGACAGACAAGCTGACTCCAGTATACCCCCCCTAACTTCGTTGCGGGGGGGGTATAACTAGAAGGTCAATCCCCAAAGTGGGAGGGGGGCTTTTAGTTCTGAATGTCCAGTCGCGAGTCCATTAACTGACTTAAAAATAGTCTTAAAATATACAGAAAGGAGTTATTTTTAAACAGATTAAAAATTCAGATAAATTTCAATAAATGAGATTATGAGACATATGCAGATGTTTTTCTGTATAAAAATAGTCTTTAACCCTTTCAGTGCCAAGTCCGATTTTTGTATCAACCCATATTTCCTTGATCATTTTTCAAATTTATTGATTATAATAATGTGATACATTTATGGAAAGAGCTCTAAGAGCTCTTTCCATCAATGTATCACATTATTATAATCAATAAATTTGAAATTTTTTAGAGCTCTTTCCATAAATGTATCACATTATTATAATCAATAAATTTGAAAAATGATCAGGGAAATATGGGTTGATACAAAAATCGGTCTTGGCACTGAAAGGGTTAATTAACTGACAATAAAACCATGGGAAAGCAAATGTATGACTCTGTTCAAAACCAAATGTCAATGTGTGTAGACATAATCATAAAATTCTAGTTTTCACTGTTTACAAACATTCAAAACTACATTTGTATATTTGGACAAATAATGTGGAAGGTAGAACAGAGGGACTTGTTAAATAATATATAACATACAAGCCTGAGATTAGTGTGCCTGTCATTTGCAGAATGAGGTTTCCAGAGGTTGAATTTAGTGACGCTATCCCACATAGCGGGCTAGTATCACCAAATTCACCCTCTGGGCACCTCATTCTGCATGGCCTCATCTGCTATGGGCGATATAGACTCAGATTTAAGTTCCCAAATGGTGAATATTGTGATGTACACCCATTGGGAACCTCGATTATGCAATATGTCGTCTGCAAATTTGGGAATATAGAGAAACTAAACTAAACAAGAAATAGAATCTATATGAAGAAATTTCTATAGAAATTTTATAATAAAGAAACTTTCCAGAGAAGATGAGGCCTAAGCAGAATGAGGTCTCCAGAGGGTGAAATTAGTTATGCTAGCCCACTATGCATGATACCTTCACTAAATCTTAATGTAGTACATGATACTAAATCTTAATGTAGTACATGTAGTACATGTACATGATACCGTCACCGCCATCAGATGGATGAGCTATTGTCGAGTCAAAATTAAGCATTTGACACAATTGAATTTGTCACGTTGATAGCACATCCATCTGAGCTGATGGTGTAAGAGTTCAATATATATTTTAAACAATTTATTCCTCAGGACAATAACACATAATTCTAGCATTATATGAATGACGCACCTTGACCAGTATCCCTGTAGCTGTCAATGTTGGAATGCGGAGACTTTGATCTGCAAAAAGAATGAATATTTAGTATGGAGCCAAAAATGTCAATGAAACATAAGATTGAAATATGTATCGAAGTTTAAGTACTTTAGATTAGAAACCTTTTCTGCATGTCTCTTTAAACTTTTGGTCTGTTTAATTTTTTTGGACACAAACAACAAATCAATAATCTGTTTAATTACATTATAGTAATCCCACTCACGTTTCAATGATTAACTTTATTATAATCAACTTCAATGAGATACCGGTACAATGCATTTGTTTATAAAGTTTGGTTAGAATATTTTATGCAAGTTATTTATAAAAATTAATACCATTTGATCTTACAGTTAGCTTCTTTTTTATCAAATAGTTGTATATACGAGAACCTTTAGGTGGCTTTCCCTTCCATTTCCGGACAGTTCATCATTGCCCATTATTCAAAATTTTTGAATCCCCAACTTTTGAATTGAATCGTTTCAAAGCTTTGTGGCAATTTCGAATCAAGTAGAATAATCAAAGTATCGCATGGCCCTAGACTAGTGCTTGAACAAATTTTATTACTATTCTCATTACAATTTCAGACATACAGATATACTAAATCCAATCAACTTAGTTGTATATATATCTAATAGTAAAGAGGAAAACATATGTAAAGCCTATTGCATTCTATGAAAACTGGTTTGATATATCATGTATGCTAATTAAGATTTATTTGGACACACTGATTCGTTGATGATGTAATATTCAGAAAATGTAGCCTGCCTTAATTGAATACAAATCTTGGAAACCCTAATTTTTGTATATATATCGTATTGGTTGCTATGTTGCAGTTTATCATTGATTAAGCTGCTAGGGAATATCACATATTATGATGTAAGTCTTATTGGTGGAGGAAAAACCATGCAGAGAGTAATCACTGGAAATTGACCCCACTGCAGTACAACCGACCCCTGTTAAACCTTTCTATATTGACTGGATTGTCCCATTCACTTATAAAAGTATACATTGGGAATGGTCTATTATTAATTTAGAAGGATGTTCAGGTAATAAAAGCAGACCACAGATGAAAAGATAATATAAGTGCAAATGGATTAATTGATTTACTGGCGTGAAATGTTCAGATAAGTTCAACAAACAACCTATAGTCAATCAACACAAAAGATCTATGAACTTATTATCTGAAAATTGATTATGGGAACCACTCGTCAATGAGTATTTAGTATAGAAAGTTAAGCAACTGAGAAATTTGCCCAGATATACGAATAAAAGTACCATATATTTGGTTGTACTACAAATATCAGTGCTTATTGGAAATAAAACCGGCTTGGCTATGATCGTCTGACAACTAACGAAGGCCAAATGCACCTTACCAGCTGAGTCATATTATATACAAAGTATTGTATTTAACCCTTTCAGTGCCAAGTCCGATTTTTGTATCCCATAATTCTGCTGTGGTTAAGGAGTCGATTATTTAGAGCATTACTGTACATATTCTCGAAATATGCTTTTATCAAATTGATGTATTCTTAGTATATAATCCTGGCTTTTATGTGTCTGTTTGTATCCACATATTATTCAGAATCAAAATGTACTGCTCTAAGAGCTCTTTCCATCAATGTATCACATTATTATAATCAATAAATTTGAAAAATGATCAAGAAAATATGGGTTGATACAAAAATCGGACTTGGCACTGAAAGGGTTAAGAATTATTAATAACTCACAAATGGCTTCCAGTCCTGTTTCCTGGAATGCTTGCTATCTTCTTCAACAGATCTCTGAAAGGGAGTAAAATATTATATAATTAAGTTAGTATATTAATATTAACAAATATAACATAAGCTCTTGAATTACATATAGAATCAGTACATTTTGATTCTGAATAATATGTGGATACAAACAGACACATAAAAGCCAGGATTATATACTAAGAATACATCAATTTGATAAAAGCATATTTCGAGAATATGTACAGTAATGCTCTAAATAATCGACTCCTTAACCACAGCAGAATTATGGGTAACTTTTCAGGATTTAGTCGGAAATATGGCTTGTTGCCATTCATCGGAAAACTCTCGGGGAGAGCTTTCCAATGAACGGCAACAAGCCATATTTCCGACTAAATCCTGAAAAGTTACCCATAATTCTGCTGTGGTTAAGGAGTTGATTATTTAAAGCATTACTGTATATATATAGGAATGTAAGGATCCGCACAGCAACTATAACAACATAAGTACTGTTAATTTTGTTTTTGTTGTCTTTTATTCCAAAGAGTCATTTCCAATCCTCGAAGCCACAATGACTTCTCAAACATTTGTGACAGAGTCCATGCAAGTCCATATACAGTACATCTCTAAACACTAGACAGAATCCAGAGGGGTTTTTACCAGCTATAGGCTGGCAAATAAACGAGGTTGACAAAATTAACTAGAGGTGTGACTGTCCCAATGGGACTACGGATACCCCCCTTTTTAAAATACTAAGATGTTTCACATGTCAGTAAACATTTAGTTAAAATAATAAAATAACAGTTCCCATTGCAGGTGTACAACCATAACCCTAATCTTAAACCTATTGACCGAAAATTGTAGGAATAAAAGCTTGGACAAAATTATGTATGTTGCGAAAAAATTTCTAAGTCGAAAAAGGGGAATAACTCCACACAAAAAATGCCGGACAGACGTCATAATCGCAGGTGCACAGGTTCCCATGGTACTAAATATCAGTTCCAAGATTAAAAAACATTGACTGAAAAATGTAGGAATAAAAGCTTGGACAAAATTATGCATGTTGCAAAAAAAGTTTCTAAGTTGAAAAAGGGGGATAACTCCACCAAAAAATGTCAGACAGATGTCATAATCGCAGGTGCACAAGTTCCAATGGTACTAAATATCTGTGCCAAGTTTTAAAAAAATTGACCAAAAAATGTAGGAATAAAAGATCGGACAAAAGTATACATGTTGCGAAAAATTTCTAAGTCGAAAAAGGGGGGATAACTCCAAAAATAAAAGTCCGACAGACGTCATAATCGCAGGTGCACAGGTTCCCATGATGGTTGATGTCTGTGCCAAGTTTCACAGAAATTGATCAAAAAACGACTGAGAAAAACTCCGGACAAATTTGTGTCCACGGACGGACGGACGACGGACGGACGGACGACGGACGGACGGACGGACAAGCTGACTCCAGTATACCCCCCCTAACTTCGTTGCGGGGGGTATAATAACATTTCAAAATCTAAATCTAATTGCTCTGAGCTTTGAAAGCTGAACCGTGGATAAGCAGGTATAACTCATTTTTTTTATGCGCATTTTCCATATTTTGTCATGTTGCATAAAACTTAGTGGCTAGAGAGTATAATATATAGCTGAATTCATCTAGGATAGCTCATTTCAGCTATTGTAGCTGAATTTTCACATTTCCCAGACCTGTTCAGTGTCAAAGTTGCGTCCAAGGATGGACATACAGACAGACAGACCACTGGATTCAAGTATAATATTATACCCCAGGCCTCCCACATCTTCGCTGTGGTGGGGTATAAAAATCACTTGCATAAACCTACCTAACTTGATCCATTGTTTGAAGAAAACAAATAACTTGTAAAAGTTCACTGTCATTCAATACATTTCTGTTTTATATTTAAGAAATCCATTCCTCTGATGAATCCAATATTTCCAGAGAACATTATAAAGTACAATTCATGAACACGACAGGAGAATTGACAAGAGTAGAAATATCCAAGGCCAGGGTTCAAATTTCAAGTCAGACATCAAGTTCCTTTATAAATGAAAAATATCATTATAAAGACCTGGGATGACAAAATAAGAACATGAGAGAAATCACACTTTGTACACACTGGATTATTCACCCAAACACATGTTAAGTAATCCTCCTATGTAAGAATTACAAACATGCACAGGTGTTTTGACTTATGTCAATAAATATAGATAACATGTTTTACTATCATAGTTCCTCAAACATATATGTCCTTCCCAGAATTATGTACCACCTTGTCACATGCAATGAATTAAGCCATCACAAATCACTTTATAATTCTCAGTAAGTATGTATTGTCATGTACTAACACACAGTGGCAGGCAGGTCACCTGTCTATAATGATATATATATTTAATAGCCTTCCAGATAACTGTTTGACCTAATAGGAATTTAATGAGAGCTGATAAGGTTGGTGTAGGTAAAGGGACTCTGTCTACTGTGGGGGTCAATATCAGTTTAGTAGTTGTTAGTATATCCACCATGATATATTAACTGGGTTTAAAGGCACGGGCGGTGTTCGTTGCAGAAATATTCATATTTGTTCAAATCGCCATCAACAGAAGGAATATTAAAATATATATAGTTTTGTTCATATGCCAAACATAATCAGCGCGTAAATAGTATATTGTCATCAAGACCTACGATGGTGTATGTAAACAAGAGCCTGCTCATGTTACTGAAGTTTTGCTTCTGTTTACATAACACAGCGCAATTCCATTGGTTAATCACACACAAATGATATAAACGCTCTTTATTATTTCCATATCAGGAAAACATTAACAAATAACGCTCTTTATGTTTACCATATCCGGATCTAAACAAAAGCCAGGTTCTGTAACGTTTTTTGCTTTTGTTTACAAAACAAAAGAAAAACATTTGACAATTAAACATACTGTTTATGCCATATTTCTGATTGGTATAAGAACAAAATCTGTCTATATTTTACTTAATGGCGCTTTTTGACGGAGATGAATATTTTAACAGCATACCCACCGCCAACGCCACCCGTATCTTTAACCATTTCTATACTAAATACTCATTGACTAGTAGTTCCCATGGGAAATGTTCAAAATTAATAAGTTAAACATATGACACTACATGTGATCAAAATTGGCTGATCATATGAATGACAATAACAAATTATACTCATATACACACGTAAAACGCTGGAGAAAAATCTGTGAATTGATCAAAACCGTCACCTCAAAAAGAAAGAAACATATCCCTTTTTCTCTACATGAAAGTGTCAATGAAACTGTAGCTCAACTCGGAGAGGGGAAATGTCATACATTACAGTCAATGGAGCAATAAGGAATGGGTAAAGTTTAAATGTTCAAAGGGGTACTGTACTCAAATGTTGTTGTTGGTATCAGATACAATCTATATTCTATGCTTCATAGAATAAGGTAACCATATCTCCATTATTTGACTGTCTGTTGTGTATGAAGTAATGTTACAAGTTGGCAGATAAGCCAGAATGCAAAAATAGAATGCTTGTCATCAAGATATTTTTGTACAATTCTAGGCAAATGTATCAAATAAAAATGTTATATTATATGCATAATAGTCGCAGATACTCATTAATTTTATTGCATAGTCAGTAGGTGGTTTGAATTCATGCCCCATATCAACATAATATTTAACAAAATGTGTGCTATGCGTTGTCCAATCCCCTTTCTGTCAATTAATTTGATTACGTCTTGTGCATGAAATTTCATAACTTAGTGTCGGCGCACACGATCCCGGTTGTCCCCGGGTAAATCGGGGACAACCGGGATCGTGTGCGCCGACACTTTCGGCCGGTTTTTGTCAGATCCGATTTAACCGGACCGATCAAACTGAGTTTGATTTCCTCCGGAAAAACCGGCCTGTGACGATGGCAACGCGCGTGTTTTGCTTGTCACATGACCAAAACATCATTCAAAATGTCGGAATAGTTAGCAGCGACCGCTATTCGAAAATTATGTCAAGAATTCTGATCAATCGACAAGGAACAACTGCTGGTAGAAACAGGTGCCCGTATATAGTAATCGCAACAAGAGGGCGGTAGCTGTGGAAAGGTAGTTTACACAAATTTACGGCTATTGCCGAGTATTGGCAGTATTCATTGACATTGTATTGCCCGTGACCTCAATAATATATTATTATTAATATTATATATTCAGTCAGTTTATTATTAATAAATATTAGTCTTTACTTTAGAAATACATATTAATATAAATCACCACGACTAGCTATAGACTAGTAAATGTCTAGATATGCTGACCACACCAGTTGGCTATTTACTATACAGTGACCATAGGCATAGCATGCATATGACCGATTTATCTGGCAGCCGGATTTACCGGACACAATCGGGATCGTGTGCGCCAACACTTAGGTTATGGCTGGAATTAAATGTTATTTTAAGATAACCTGTTAACCTGAACGTTTACAGAAGACATAACTTTGACTCAAACTAATCGTTGTTATTACCGGGAGTTTATTGAAATTGGCGTACAGTCTCCCTTTAACCATTTTACATCTATATAAATATTTTCCATCTGCCTGTCCACTGATTATATTTTCATATATGGGCACTATTATATCTGTTATTTATGCCGAATAGTTTAAAGGATAATTTGATACCCATTGGTCTTGGGACTCTTTGCGATGACATACATACATACAAAGCCTGGCCCACCTGGGTTCAGGCTAATTACAGGTGAGGTAAGTTGTTAATTCATACATCTGGACTACATACATTCCACATACATTATCATTCATTCTAAGCATTTAGAAAAAATAGTAATTCCACCAATGCCTATCACATTTTTGTTTTAGTAGTCCACAATAGATTCCACCAAAATGGGAGGTTTTTGCACTATATTTTGATTGCAATTTCAAGATACATCTGCAAATGATATTGAGTTAAGAGCTAACTAACTCCTAAAGATATCAGAAGATATAAGATTTAATTTATTTCCCAGGTGAATTGGTTACCTCCTCATGGCTTTAGAAATCTTGGGTATTCTGCTGATATGCTCTTCTTGTAGATTCTGGAATCAAATTTAAGAATGAATTATAATGGGATAACTGTACATGTTATTTACATATACAATATACACATGAGAATGACAAATTCCAAGTTGAGTAACACAGTATATTGGTGTAGGGGTAATAGTCATGATTGACTGTCTTCCTATCACCCTGTACTACTACTAACCGGTTACCCAAATACCAATTTCCAAAGAACTTAGTAGGTAGCCTAATTATTATTATTTACTGAACCCAGGGGCCCTATAAATTACAGTAATGCCCTAAATAATCAACTCCTTAACCACAGCAGAATTATGGGTAACTTTTCAGGATTTAGTTGGAAATATGGCTTGTTGCCATTCATCGGAAAGCTCTCACTGAGAGCTTTCTGGTGAATGGCAACAAATTAAGCCATATTTCCGACTAAATACTGAAAAGTTACCCATAATTCTGCTGTGGTTAATGAGTCGATTATTTAGGGCATTACTGTACACTAATTCTATCAACCTGCACATCCTAATACCAATTTCCTTAACCTGGAAGCCCTCATACTAAGGTCCTGAAACTATTATACACAAATACTAATTTCCGGAACATAAGTACCAAAATCCTAATTTCCTGAACATAAGTACCACAATACTAATTTCTAAAACCATGGTTACCATCATTTCTTTAATTTGGGTATCCAGCTACTTAAATCTCCTTAAATTGCATATCAAATACAGATTTTCTGAACCTGAGGTACCCAAATAATAATTTATTAAACCAATGTATTCAAATACTAATTTCTTGAATCTGGGTAGCCAGTTTCTTATATTACCTGAAACTTGATATCAATTTATCAAATGCTGAATTTCTGAACCTCAGGTACTGAATAATTTTCTGAAACTCAGGTGCCCAAATAATAAGTTCCTGAACCTGCGTACCAAAATACTTAAATGGCCTGAATCTTGGTTAACCAAGCACTAATTTCCTGAACATGTGTACCCAGACAATAATTTCCAAAACCCGGGTACCCAAATACTTATTACTGAATCATGATATCAAATGCTAATTTCCTGAACCTTCATAAATGCCATGGGTATAATGTATTATTTATATAAAGCCACACCCACTGAGTCATAATGATATCTCAATTATAATAGTTTACCTGTTAGGAAGTTGGAGGTCGAGCTAATGGAGTCAGTTGAAGAATCCAATATAGTATAAGCAAGCTGGTTAGAGAGCTATGTTAGCAGCTATGTTAGAGAGGGATAGCTTCTATGTTAGCAAGGGGTAGCCTAGGATTAGAAAAGAATGAAGTAAGATCCAGTTAATTTCTTAAATTACATTTTAATTAGTAGGAAGTTAGTGAAGGTGCAGTGTGTAGTTTGCAGTGGTTGTGAGTTGCAACATTATTTTGAAGATTAAAGTGACTCACATTCTCCATGCATTAAATTGAACATAGTAAATTCTCATTGTTATCACATTTCAGTGATCAATATAGGTTGACACCTTAACAGATGTACCAACAACAATATCAAAATATACCAACTTTTTGAACAAATGTAATAATGAAAGTGTCAATGACACTGTAGCTCAACTTGGAAAGGGAGAGTTGAAAAGTCTAAGTAATACTAGTTTATCAACATGAAGAGATATATATAAAGTAAAATCCAAGATGGTTGCTGATGGCTATGTGTTCCAATGAAATTCAAAAACATTTGATAGCTTCCATCTAGTAGATCAATATCAAAATAAATATGAAGTTTGGTGATGATCGGACAGGGAAGTGGACAGCAGGATTTAGTCATGCAAAGAGTAAAATCCAAGATGGCTGCCAGCGGCCATGTATTAGGGCCGAATGACCCCAAAATGACTTTTTCCCATCTACATGTCAATATTAACATCCGTGATAAATTTCATGATGATCCGACCAAAGGTACGACCTGTAGCCCATGCCAAAGGATTTATTCATGCAAAGAGTAAAATCCAAGATGGCTGCTGGCGGCCATGTTTTTTGGCCAAATGACCCCAAAATGACTCGTTCCCATCAATAATGTCATTGTCAACATCCGTGACAAATTTCATGAAGATCAGATCAAAGGAACGACCTGTAGCCTGTGCCAAAGGATTTAGTGGTATGCGGCTTATACAGACCCTGGCTCTTACGGACCCTGGCTCTTACGGACCCTGGCTTTTACGGACCACCGGCTGATACGGACCCTGGCTTATACGGACCCCGGCTCATACGGACCTCAATTAAAATATGCAATTTTCAAACTTATATTTATGAATTTAATCTATAATTATGATTGTCATTTCACACATATATCTGTATTAATTGAGAATTTTTGGTGATTTTGAAACTTATATTTATGAATTTAACCGATTTTTTTCAGTTTTTTTCTTCAAACTTATATTTATGAATATAATATATAATTATGATTGTATTTTCACACATATATCTGTATTAATTGAGAATGTCGGTGATGTTCTGGCTTGAAAAAGCATTTATAGAATCGCGTTAATTAATCTCTTTATCGTTGTATAAACACGCGCGTGTGATCCCTTTATGTCGTTGTATAAACAGACACGCGGTGATAAATGGTCAGTGAATGGTGATCAGGATGAATCCACTGAGTTTGATTTGTTATGAAAACATGTTAGTAAAAACACAACTGGTATATATTCAACTGATTTATTTTTGACTGGCATAATTCCACAATGACTGCATTGAAACTGAATGTTCTACTTGAGAGCACAACAGCTACTACTCGTCCATGAGGATAACTGCCAGCAAACTACTGACAGAAGACGCCAAGCTGTACGCCCCAATTTAGATAATGTTCGTCTGATGTAACGTTGTTCCATTTTTGTTATCATCACTTTTTTGTTATCTCAGTATGTACGTTGTCAGTATTTAGATTTTATTTAAATAAACACAAAAAATAAAATTGTATATTTTAATTGAGGTCCGTATGAGCCAGGGTCCGTATAAGCCGAGGGTCCGTATAAGCCAGGTTCCGTATCAGCCGGTGGTCCGTAAAAGCCAGGGTCCGTATGAGCCAGGGTCCGTAAGAGCTAGGGTCCGTATCAGCCGGCATTCGATTTAGTCATGCAAAGAGTAAAATCCAAGATGGCTGCTGGCGGCCATATTTTTGGCCGAACGACCCCAAAATGACTCGTTCCCATCTGCATGTCAATATTAACATCCATAACAAATTTCATGATGATCAAACAAACAGTACGACCTATAGCCCGTGTTAATGGATTGTTTTTAAATCCAAAATGGCCGCTGGTGGCCATGTTTTTTTCCGAATGACCCAAAAATGACTCGTTCCCATCTACATGTCAATGTCAACAGCTATGACAAATTTCATAATGATCCGACCAAAGGTACGACATGTAGCCTGTATTGTTGATGCCTCACACACGCACACACACCCCCACACACCCTCGCACACATGGACGACGAATACCAAGCCATGGCAATAGCTCAAACTTTACAAAGTAAATTTGAGCTAAAAACGCTTTTTATGTTTACCATAAGAGGAAATGACTAAGACCGAGAATGCTCTAATCCTTAGAAAACAAGCGATCTTTGAGGCAATTTGTTTATGATTTCAATGAGTTTCAAGACTGAATTATAGGCTGTGCTTTTCATGCCAAATTACTTGGCCTGAACTAAGCACTGAAGATCACAAGTCGCAATAAGGACTATCTGGTTACTCAAATGTCCATGTCTAGATAAATTTAAGGTATAATAAGTATAATTTAGAATTGTCTTATTAGAATTTTTAAGTGAGTTGAGCCATTGAAGCTTATATGGATGATGAAGGTACGTCTTTTGAATTCATGTATAATCTTCTTCCTATTATTATCATATATAAATAATATTAAAAGAAACATTAGACTCAAAATAAACTAGAGGTGGGACTGTCCCAGTGGGACTGAGGTTACCCCCGAAGTGCAATTGGGCATTTAATTAAGGGTACTAGTATATGTGTATCTGCCACTAATAAAACCAACAGGGCTACACACATTGACAACTATTTTTCCTCATTCTGAAAGATATCGAAGTGGATTTCACTAAAAGCCATTTGGTTGATTCTACCTGGTTTTGTCGCAATAAAGTTCTCAACTAACACACTGTTCTGATTGCTTCTGATTAATGATTATGTAGATGAGGTTAAATCATGTTAGCCACTGAAGGATGATCAGGAATAATTCATGGTATAACATGTTGTCATGAATGTAGTGAAGTTGGACATCAAAATAAATTGCAAATTTTAACATCTTCCTCTACCATTGTTGGTGGCAGTACGAAAAATTGTCAGTACAATTATTTTACCCGCAAATTTAACTTCATTTTTTTCACAAAGTTTACGGTAGCTATCAATGTTTATATGCAGTGTCAAATGACAATATCCGTAAACTATCCCTTCAAATTGTCAATAATAAAACACAATTACGTTTCCATGACTTTACATCTATATTACATGTAATGTAGATATTTGCAGTTTGTTTATGGGCTGAGATTTGCCCGAGTGGCCATATATAGGGGTACCATTCCCCAAACCCTTAGAGGAATCCCTGTCTAAGTGTTAATGCTATAGATGGAAGTAATAATATTATTTTAATTTAAATGTACATGGCTTGTTTCAACCTTGAAACAAGATGGCTGCTGGTAGTCCGGCCGCCAGGTCACGGATGCGTGTTTTGGCGTATAAATTTTTTTTCTCTGAGGATTTTGTAAATTCAGGTATCCGACATCAAGATTTTATCGGCTGGCCATCTGTCAGCCTTGAGCAATTTTTTTTATAGCGCCCTAAAAAGTATACCCCCCCCCCAATTTTTTCCCAGACGTAAAACCAGTAACTTGGAATTTGTTGCAAATTCACATGACTAATCTAGTAAAATGTATATATTTTCATGAAGCTAAGACATAATGACACTAGTTTGGGCCAAAATTGAAACTCAGCATCCAAGATGGCCACCAAAATGGCCGCCGGAAGTTGAAAATATGACATTTTTTCACAAATATTTCTAGATCAGTTCATGCTGTTTGGAACTGGTTCAGTAAAATGTCTTTATTTTGTATTTTGTATATTAAGTGATCATTGGAGCAATTAAATATGCAATTATTGGGGTCCCATCCACTTGTGATCCCTCAAAAATTCGATTTTACAGAACGCGTTATAAAATTTCACAAAAAAATCACAACTGGGATTCTGGTCATATTTCAACAAGAAATGAACAGAAGGTTGCAATTAAGTGAGGCATACCATTACCTATGAATATTCCAAATCACTGGAACCAAAATTCTTACTTTGGCTCAAAATGGCTGCCAAAATGGCTGCCAAAATATGGAAAAATGGTAAATCGCTTACAATCGCTTACAAGTTGTGGTTGATGTACAAAATTGTCTATTATGCCTTCCATACATTGAATACTAACATGTCTGCTGCACCATGGTTAATTGTTACTGTTGCCATCACTGACATCACCAAGACTATTGGACGTTTCTCTCAAAAACTTGGCATAAATATCGGCAAAAATTTACTTTTCAGGTTTGGACCATTTTTCTAGTAATATGTAATTATCTTTGGATTTAAAGGTGTTTATTGTATTGGTCTATCTTAAATGTGTCACACTACGGTGTTTATAGAACAAATTGCTCAAGATGGCTTCCAATATGGAAACCAAATTGGTAATAAGTTTTTTTTTTTACATATATCATTATAACATTATATATATAACATTATTCTCTGCGTTATCCGAAAATGTAGCAAATTGTGACTCACTTGGTTATTATACGTGTTAGTTAATTAACTGACAACTAAATGTTCTATTATGGTTGTCCCAGTTCCGTATGGGGCATGACAAATTTATTTTAAAGTATGGAATTTTGCGGAGAACCTCTTTTGTGATTCTGACCATATTATTGAAAGGAAATGGGCAGAACTTTGAGACGGAACTGAGATGAACCATAATACCCTTCACCGTGGTGTATTTGCCGTTCAGCCGCGGTGTCAGAGTTTGTAACTGCAGTTGAGCACCGCGGCCGAACGGCATGTACACTGCGGCCAAACGGCAAGTACACCTTGGCCGAAAGGCAACTACAACGCGGCCGAATGGCATGCACACCGTGGTTAGATTTCTGGTTTGTATCAGTTTAATGAACGTACACCGTGGCAACTACACCATGGCTGAATGGAAGGTACACCGCGGCCCAACTGTAGTTAGCCGGTGGAGCTGCGGTGTAGTAGCATTTCGGCTGCGGTGGCAACGCTAACCACACCTCGGTTAAGTGGACACTTGTTTTGTCCAGCAGGTATGTGGCTCTTCTGTTCCATTATGATAAACCAATATCAACTGGATACAGGATGGATGCCAAGATGGTAGCCAGGGAGTTACTCTATGAGTATTTGATGTGAATAGGTATGCATGGAGTTAGTGTATGTCTTGGATGATGTGAATATGTATACAATGAGAGACTATATGGTTATGAGTGTGTTGTCCATAGTGAGATGTATATGTATACAAGGAGAGGTCATGGTCAGGTGTGGGGTGAATCGGTATGAATGGAGTGACTGTATGGTGTATGGTTGTGTGTATCTTGTACTGGTGCACCCGGTGTGCCTGTATGGACAGTGATGTGGTGTATGGTTATAGCTACATGGCCATCTATGTATTGATTATGTATATATGGAGTGACTGTAAGGTCATTGGTGGGATGTACATGTTTTTTCTGTATGATCATGGATGGGGTGTGTGGATAAATCGTGAGTGAGTTTATGGTTACGGGCAATGTGTGTGGTATACGTGGAATGACTGTACTGTCATGATTGAAGTGTATATGCATAAGTGGAGTAAGCTGGTGGACATTATCGTGTGGGTATATAGGGAGTGTCCTTGTGGTAACGGATGGGATGTATATGTTTATATCTCGTGGATGTATTATCATTGGTATGTGTGAAGGGATTAGCTGTATGATCATGGATGGCGTGTATGATTATACAGTACGTTGCTGAACTGTCATGTGTGATGTATATATGCAAGTATGGATGGTATGAGTGGTCGTGTGTGCGGGTTTTTTGTATATCTGAAAGGACTGAATGACCAGTGGTGAGGTGCATATGTATACCTGGAGTGACTCTATAGTCTAGGGTGGGCTTCATATGTATATATCGAGTGGTTACATGTATATGACTGTGTGTGGACTATGTATACAGGTAGTGACTGTATGGTCAATGGTGAAATGAGTACATGTAGGTATACAAGGAGTGACATCAATGTAATGAATATCTATGCCGGGAGTGACTAAATGGTCATGTGTCAGGTGTGTGAGTATACCTGGTGTTCCTGCTTGGCGACTCGTGGCGGTATGGTCATGTGTTGGTTATGCGGGTATACAATGATGTTGCTATATGGTCATGTGCGAGGTGTATGTGTATATAGCGAGTGGCTATATGGCCATGGATGATGTGCATATGCACATATGGAGTGACTATACTGACATGGCTGGGGTGTATTATTATATATTGAGTGGCTATTCGGCTATGGTGTGACAAATAGGGATACAGTGAGTGACATGGCCAATGGTGAGGTAAATATGTATACCATACACATTACCCGTAGCCATAAAATCACTCACTATTTATCCACACACCCCATCCGTGATCATACAGAAACACATGTACATTCCACCCATGACCATGTAGCTATATCCATACACCACATCAATTTCCATACAGGCACACCGGGTGCACCCGTACAGTATACACACTACCATAACCTGCTGGACAAAACAAGTGTCCACTTAACCACGGTGCGGTTAGCGTTGCCACCGCGGCCGAAATGCAACAACACTGCGGCTCCACCGGCTAACTACAGTTGGGCCGCAGTGTACTTGCCATTCGGCCATGGTGTAGTTGCTGCGGTGTACGTTCATTAAACTGAAAAAAGATGATACAAACCAGAAATCTAACCATGGTGCACATGCCATTCGGCCGCGTTGTAGTTGCCTTTCGGCCATGGTGTACTTGCCGTTCAGCTTCAGTGTACTTGCTTTCGGCCGCAGTGCTCAACCGCAGTTACAAACGCTGACACCGCGGCCGAACGGCAAATACACCGCGGTGCCAATGGACACTTGTTTTGTCGAGCGGGGTACACAATACAGTCAACTCCATTCATACCGATTCACCACACACCTGACCATGACCTCTCCCTGTATACATATACATCTCACTATGGACAACACACTCATAGCCATATAGTCACTCATTGTATGCATATTCACATCATTCATGACATACACTAACTCCATGTATACCTATTCACCTCACCTATGATCATAGAGTAACTCCCTGGCTACCATCTTGGCATCCATCCTGTATCCAGTTGATATTTGTTTATCATAATGGACCAGAAGAGTCACATATTATGGTTCATCTCAGTTCCGTCTCAAAGTTCTGCCCATTTCCTTCCAATAATATGGTCAGAATCACAAAAGAAGTTCTCCGCAAAATTCCATAATTTAAAATGAATTTGTCATGCCCTACACGGAACTGGTACATCCATAATAGAACATTTAATTGTCAGTTAATTAACTAACACATATAATAACCAATGGGTCACAATTTGCTACATTTTCGGATAACGCAGAGAATAATTATATTTATCACATAATTTGCCCATAAAAGCAGTTTCATAATTATCGATAAGAGACACGTTTAATATCAGCGCGTGCGATGACGTCACATCGTTCTTCAAATGACTTGCGATCGCTGCGGTTTTTATCGTTGATTTCGATGGATATTTCGCATTGCTTCGCGTTTATTTGATCATGTGATAAAAAGTATCTCACACTCGTCCTATTTTATACGTAATTTATCAACCTCGTCCACTAAATTCTATTTGAGCCTCGGTAAACCTCGGCTCAAATCGAATTTAGTGAACTCGGTTGATAAATTCCGTATAAAATAGAAACTCATGTGAGATCCTCTATATATATAATGTTATAATGATATATGTAAAAAAATAACTTATTACCAATTTGGTTGCCATTTTGGAAGCCATCTTGAGCAATTTGGTCTATAAACACCGTAGTGTGACACATTTAAGATAGACCAATACAATACACACCTTTAAATTCAAAGATAGTTACAATATTACTAGAAAAAATTGTCCAAACCCGAAAAGTTAATTTTTGCCGATATTTATGTCAAGTTTTTGTGAGAAAAGTCCAATATTTTTGGTGATGTCAGTGATGACAACAGTAACAATTAACCATGATGCAGCAGACATGTTAGTATTCAATGTATAGAAGGCATAATAGCCAATTTTGTACATCAACCACAACTTGTAAGCGATTGCAGGACACTCTAGGGCAATATTTACCATTTTCCATATTTTGGCGGCCATTTTGGCAGCCATTTTGGCAGCCATTTTGAGCCAAAGTAAGAATTTTGGTTTCATTTAGTTGGAATATTCATAGGTAATAGTATGCCTTACTTAATTGCAACCTTCTGTTTATTTCTTGTTGAAATATGACCAGAATCCGAGTTGTGATTTTTTGTGAAATTTTATACCGCGTTCTGTAAAATCGAATTTTTGAGGGATCACAAGCGGGTAGGACCCCAATAATTGCATATTTTATTGATCCAATGATTAGTTAATATACAAAATACAAAATAAAGTCATATTACTCAACCAGTTCCAAACAGCATGAACTGATCTAGAAGATATTTGTGAAAAAATGTCATATTTTAACTTCCGGTGGCCATTTTGGTAGTCATCTTGGATGGTGAGTTTCAATCTTGGCACGAAATAGTGTCATTATGTCTTAGCTTCATGAAAATATATACATTTTACCAGATTAGTCATGTGAATTTGCAACAAATTCCAAGTAACTGGTTTCACGTCTGGGAAAAAATTGTGGGGGGGGTATACTTTTTAGGTCGCTATAAAAAAAATTGCTCAAGGCTGACTGATGGCCAGCCGATAAAATATTGATGTCGGATGCCTGAATTAACAAAATCCGCAGAGAAAAAAACTTTATACGCCAAAACACGCATCCGTGAATTTCGGGGGTTTGGCGACCGGACTAAGGCCAAGTTTTTTTTTTTATTTTGGAAAAAAAATGACAGCTCCCATCTAGAGGCCACCCCAAAGATCCATATAAAGTTTGGTGATGATTGGATGATGGATGTGGCCTTTAAGGGTGCGCCAAATTATTTTTAGTCATGCGAAGATTAAAATCCAATTTCACACTATTAAAGTCCCGTTACTGAATAAGGTCTGCAATACTTGTAAAATCAATGGACGAAACCCGCTGTTTGTAAATACGCTTTCCCCCCAAATTGATTCATCAACATGAAAAATCCACAACAGAGGTTAGCTAGAGTAACACACCACATCGGCTCAAGTTCATTAAGTATTACGCGGCACTGGAGATTTAATAGGCCTATAGCTGAGTCAAAGAAGCAGAACAAGAAATGTTTCATTGCATGACACATGTCACATGTCCATTGTAATGTGCATGATTATACCTCTTTCCTTCTCAAACGTTGTGTCTTCATATTTGGCATTGCATAATAATTGCAGGCCTGCTTGTATAAAGTTGTATGTCACAATGTCAAATGTTAAAATGTTAATTGTATAATAGGTTTCAGCTTGTAGACTGAAGCAGCAGAGTTATGTGCAGTCTGAGTAAACTCATACCTAAATATTCATCACAAACTTAAACATGTGATTGGCATGATATTATAACTTGTCTATTTTCATTAATATAACATGAATATTGAATCGGGAATAAGTATACCATACTTATGTATCTGCATGCCAATTATAACACGATACTGTCAATTTTTTTTCTTGTGATAATCTTTTATTCCGAAAATCAAGCCTTGAAATAGGGGACCTCATTCTGCTTACACCTCAGCAGAATGAGGTTCCCAGAGGGTGAATTTTGTGATGCTAGCCCGCTATGCGGGGTAGCATCAATAAATTCACCCTCTGGGGACCTCATTTTGCAAATGACAAGACACACTATTTCAAGGCTTGCCGAAAATCACTTCCGATATGCCAAATCCACCATGAAAGTGATATTGAGTGGCCTTCCAACTCTTGTTACGGCATCCGCACATTTCAGTATATATTTCTGGTAGAATTTTTGCTAGGCTGACAAATATGTGAGGTGGATAAAATAATTAGATTTCAGAAAACGATATCTAATAACAGGGTATCTTTAATGACGATATTCTTGGTCCAGACCGCTCCGGGTCTAGGTAAGGGACCGGACAACCCTGGACTGTCTGGTCGGTCTGCATCACCAGTATCCTTCTTATAATTATAACAAGATACTGTCAATTTGAACATGTTATATAGAGGATCTACTGTCATCTACAATGAGTCCCCAGTTTATAGCTGAATTTACAAAACAATTAAGTCCAGTAAATTAGCTCTGGACCGAGCCTTTAGCATGCAATGTCATTTCACTATGCAGTGTTTGCCCGCGTAAGGAAATAGTCCCAGATAAATAAAGACTCTTTGGCATATTTAATGAAGTATATTCAATGACATAACTTTTCAAACTCCTCGTTCATTATAGTTTGTTGGAAATATATTGGAAGCCACAGTAATTTGAGAAGTACAGTAATGCCCTAATTAATCGACTCCATAACCACAGCAGAACTATGGGTAACTTTTCAGGATTTATTAATTAGGGCATTACTGTAGTGTACAGAATTTAAACAGACGACAAACCAGAAGTCAATGGTTACCTGGCACAATTTCCTGTAATTAAACAAACGTTTAATATCACAATTTATAGAATGGGTTTATTGAATGTAATAAGAGTAGGATCATGTAATAAATTCCAGTATTTCCTGATTGAACTGACAGTTCATAATTAAATTATTCTCTACTCACCGCAAACATGCAGCCATCAATTTTGTGACTTCTTATGTATTTGACACACTCTGAGAATGAGTTCTGAAAAGTAGTTTAAACAATCTATTAAAACCTCTATCAGGATACCATAAACTGAATTGAATTGATGCATTAACAATTCAAACTAGTTCCTAATACATGCATATACCATGTTAAAATGGTACCCACAAAAAATATTATACCGGTATGGTCATCTGAAAACTCCCACACTCCCATGGCTAGTCGAAAATCGACGGGATAATAAAGATAGTATAGTCAATTTTGGACTATCCCATGGCTAAATTATGTTTACAAAATAATGCTTGCTCTTTGATTTGTGAAAGTTTACGCGATCATCAAGTAGTATCTATATCTTTATTTGCGAATGTCTGTCTGTCTGTGTTCTATAGAAATTCACAGGGGACCATCTAGATGACACCAAAGGGGTCTACTAGGGGTAACTTTTTACGAGAAAGATAATGGTGCAGGTTAGAATTTTCTAAAGTGACACTGTTGTTGTCAGGGGCAGAAAAGGGGAGGGGCAGAATTTTTTTTGTCGCCGATTGCAACGAAACTTACAAATAATCATCCCCATGATATGAGTAATCTAATGGTGTGGTCTAAATATGTCAAAAGTGGTGTCGTTCGAGTCAGTGATGCACGGAGTGGGAGAGGGGCACAAAAATTGATAAAACTAATTTTAGCGCCGATTTCCACCAAATTGATATATATTCTTCTTCATGATACAAGGAATCTAATTGTGCGATTTAAAGACGCCAAATTGGTGTCGTTTGGATGAGATATTGGGGGGGTGGGCACTAAATTTGATAATAATGGGTTTAGTCACCGATTGCCACCACACTTATACAAAATCATCCCCATGGTATAAGGAGTGTAACGGTGTGGCTTAAATCTGTCAAAAGTGGCCTCATTCGAGTCAGTGGTGCACTTAAAGGGAGAGGGGCACCAAAATTGATACACAATATTTTTAGCACCAATTACCACCAAATTGATACATGTTCTTATCCATGATACGAGGAATCTAATCGTGCGATTTAAAGATACCAAATTGGTGTCGTTTGGACGAGAGATTGGGGGGGGGGGGGGGGGGGGGGGGTGGGCACTAAATTTGACAATAATGGGTTTATAGTCACCAATTGCCACCACACTTATACAAAATCATCCCCATGGTATAAGGAGTTTAACGGTGTGGCTTAAATCTGTCAAAAGTGGCCTAATTCGAGTCAGGGGTGCACTTAAATGGAGAGGGGCACCAAAATTGATACACAATATTTTAGCGCCAATTACCACCAAATTGATACATGTTCTTATCCATGATACGAGGAATCTAATCGTGTGATTTAAAGATGCCACATTGGTGCTGTTTGGGTGAGAGATGGGGAGGGGAGCGGTTTTTCACCAAATTTGATAAAAATTTGTTTAGTCGCCAAACTTATAAATAATCATCTCCATGATATCAGGAGTGTAATTGTGTGGTCTAAGGATGTCACAAGTCGTGCCATTCGAGTCAGTGGTGCATATAGGTGAGAGGGACACAAAAAATTATAACAATATGTTTAGCACCGATTTCCACCAGATTGATACATATTCTTCTCCGTGATACGAGGAACCTAATCGTGTTGTTTAGATACACCAAATTGGTGCCCTTTGGGTGAGAGATATGGGGACCTTAAATTAGATACGAATTTGTATACTCGCCAATTTTCACCAATTTTATATATATGCATCTCCATAATGAGTCCAAGTGTGTGGTTTAATGGTGACAAAAGTGGCACCACTTGAGTCCCAAATAGGGACGGCAGGGTCACAAAAAACTGATAGAAAATATGTTTAGTACCAATTACTAGTACCATCAAATTCATACACGTTCTTCTCAAATGATACGCTGAATCAAATCGTGCTGTCTGTCTGTCTGTATGTGTCGATGTGCTTCGGAAATGTCGTATACTGCGATTTTTGTCATTTTGGAGCGAAATATTTTTATTGTAGAATCGGATTCTACGTCATCGATTACAGCGGGAAAAATTCAATCCTGGCTAGAAAGCCCCTCCTAGAAAACATTTATGACGTGTTCTTATTATGCATTTTTTTGATTGGTCAATTTCTTGTGCTTGCGAAATGTCGTATAAGTTATACGACATTTCTGAATTATATTTGTTGACCGCATGGTGTTATACGTCATTTCGGAATTACGTCCCATCATTTGAAAGCGACCAAACATCGTTTGAAAGCGACCAATCCCACGACTAGAACTTAAAATCTGTGATTATTAATCATAATTGCAAGCCCAACATGTGTATATATACACCACCATTAACAAATCCAGCCTAATTGTCCAATTGTGTTTATGTATGTATTCATTTAGATCAATAATTCTCATATTTTCAGTTTATAGCTTTCATAGCCAGTCTTGAACGTGTTCCCATGCTCCCATGCCCCAGCACCCCACTATTCAACATATTTATTATTTGTATATAGCCTAATATAACATTTTACCGTTCACGAAATATCTTGTTAAATTTTATGTTTACGCCTATGGGGCGCCATCCCTGCAAATATTCGTTTTCGGAGATATCTCCTCGTAATTCGGAGATATCTCCTCGGTTTCCAGGAGATATCTCCTTGGAATTGCAATTCCTAGCAGATATTTGCTTGGAATATGGACCATTGTGGAGATATCTGCTTGGATCCAAGGAGATATCTGCTTGGATTATGGAGATATCTCCTTGGATCATAGGAGTTATCTCCTTGCAACTACGAAATATCTGCTTGAAATATTTCCAACGAGATATCTCCTTGAAACCGAGGAGATATCTCCATAATCCAAGCAGATATTTGCTCGGATCCAACGAGATACCTCGTTGAATCCAAGCAGATATCTGCTCGGATTATGGAGATATCTCCTTGAAATAGTTTTCAACGAGATATCTCCTTGGACCCAATGAGATATCTCCATATTCCAAGCAGATATCTCCTTGAAAATATTCCTAGCAGATATCTGCTTGGATTATGGAGATATCTCCTTGGAAAACCGCGGCCATGAAATATTACTGATTTCTCCACAGTACATATATCTATGATCGAAATACATCCAAGCAGATATAATACTCGGAATATTGAGATATCTCCTTGAAATATTTGTCAAGCAGATATCTCCATAATGCGAGCAGATATCTACTTGGATCCAAGGAGATATCTCCTTGAACATATTTCAAGGAGATATCTCCATAATGCGAGCAGATATCTGCTTGGATTCAACGAGGTATCTCGTTGGATCCGAGCAAATATCTGCTTGGATTATGGAGATATCTCCTCGGTTTCAAGGAGATATCTCGTTGGAAATATTTCCGAGGAGATATCTCCATATATTCCAAGCAGATATCTCCTTGAAACCGAGGAGATATATCCATAATGCGAGCAGATATCTGCTTGGATCCAAGGAGATATCTCCGAAAACGAATATTTGCAGAGATGGCGCCCTTATACGCCCGATCGTTATGGGTAGTGGAAATGGTATTGACATACATATTATCTTATTTAAATTTGATATTAATTATTTATGAGTCATTTTGAAGATATTAGAACACACTATCTGAACGTGTAAAAAAAATTCTGATTAGAGCATTGATGCTGACAACAGAGGGCAAACTGTCACGACACGATCATGAAAATGCAAATCAACGATCAACTGAATGTCATCTTTAATGGTAGAGGGTGCATTTACATTGCTATAGAACTGTACACAGATCTACACACAGACTAGTGTAAACGGGTTGATATAGAAATGCACACAGAAAGAAAACGGTATTAGTTCGTGTGAGCAAAAATCGTGTCCGATATACGTCACGGTCATCGCCGAAGCATTGCGACAGGCAAATATGTTTTGATTAATTGTTACTCGGGCTTGGCGAATGTGTTTTAGTGTTCGTTGTCATTTCAACCCGTGTATTTCGAATATTGAACACGGACAGGGAATGGAAACTTTGGTCAAAGTTTTCAACAGTTGGAAATTTCATACCTAACACAACATTAGTTGTAATTTCCAAACCAACAATAGGTTGAAAATTATCTTTTAGTTTCAAACATTTTATTGGGGGGGGGGGGGTATTGTTTTCGGACTAATATTTGCATAATATCCTACTTTTTATCAAAATTTTGGGCTGGAATGGCCATCGATCAGCTGGAAGTTTTCCAACCTTATCATGGGGGTGGGTGTCAGGTTGGAAATTTCCAACACTTGGAAATATTGTGTCCTGGTCCCTCCCCGTGGCCAGTCAAAAACTGCTAGTTAATTTAAGAAAACAATATTGTCCTACATTTGGGCAACATTGTCATTGGAATTATCAGTTGGAATTTTTAATACATTTGGTCAAATAAAGGGTGTTGTAGGGTGGATACCCATTCCATACAGATCCAAAATGGCCACCGCCCAGATGGTGTCAAACAGGAGACCTATAGATATATAGATGATCACCTGAAATCCTAAATATTGGTGGAATCGCCATCTAAAGCTATATGGGTGCCTCTCTATTTGTGCACACGGTTGTTTATTATGTATTCCTATGCGATTTGCATTCTTTCTTCGAACCATTATCAAGTGGGTATAAGGATGCACTTTAAATACATGCGGCACATACCAAATCGCTGTTGTCTGCTGATAGTTGATCCATTTACTCGTAATGAATTGTCAATTACCAGAGTACTGATCAGCGCGCGTTCACTATTGGTAATTATGTTGTGATCACAGTAATGCGCGACACGTGACTTCATACATATCTGTATACAGATCTACAGCAGTGTAAACACGGCCATAACACAAATAACTTCCAGTTGGTGGACGTGTTGGTGCTGTTCATGTAGTCTTATGATGTTCAATTAACAGGATACATAGGTTGTTAGCATAATATTATTTTAAGTCATATAAATTGGGTTTCTGGTGTATCCGCCTGGTCTAATGTCAGCAAGGTTGGTAATGTTTGTCATACACGATCGCTATGATGTTTATCTGATTTATACACGTAGTATGCTGTTATGTGGTTACCCACTGGTACCAATAAATCCCAACAAATGCTTTTTGCAACAGATGACGTAACCAGAGATCAAAATGTAAAGTTAATGAATAATATACAATAAGACTTTGACTGCCACATTGAGAATGACAATCAAATATGCCCTCATTTGAGCCCATGCACTGGTGATACTAATAATACCAATCGTGTGTTTATTAGACGTTTATTCATACATAATCAGTCATTTCATGTGTGTATATATGATTACGATTGCCAATATATCCGTTAAATGAACCAATTTTGTAAAACAACACGTTATGTAACAGAAATTAGTACCTGATTTGTATACCATTAATTTGTGACCGCAATATTGTGTAATAAGATGAAAACATTCATTTCCCTCTGATGGTAATTTGTGTAAACTAGTTAATTAGAATATATCATGCTTAAAATATCATGCTTTATCGTATAAAATATGTTCATTAATCAACAATATTCACCCTGACCAAACCACCAAACGTTTCATTTCATATAGACACAGTTGCGTTTAAGGTTAGAGTAATGGGCACATTTTATGCAATTTAAAGCAGTTTTCGATCATGTACTACAATTTACGGAGATTTACAGGATTTAAAGCAAATAATCCCATGTGACTACCATGCATTCTACGATAGACTAGCTCATGTCTAAAACAAAATAGGCTAATATAGCACTGACATGAGCAATATAATGCTTTCGATGTTTTTGTGATTATATAGTTTCAAACTGATGTTACTAATTGTAAGTGCATAGACACGAGGAAGGATTTCCGTGTGTGTCAGATTATCGATACTTTATTATTATTTGTTTAAATTGGTATTGTTTAAATTGGTATTTTCTTTTTATTATTGTTTCAATAACATATCAATATTAATACTTCTTCATTTTGAACAAAACGTCATTCCAATTATTCCAACTGATTCATAATGAATGCGTGGATAATACCAATGATCGCCAGTCTGCTAATTTACCATGACCCATCTGAATGTGTACACGCTTTCGGGATTACCCATAATGCACATGCAGTGGTTATGGGTTGTTGTCCATCGTCTGCTATATAATGCACTTGTCATTCTGGTTAGTTTCATACTTATGTGTAATTGGACATATCTAAATTACGTATTGAATGTAATAGGAATTGGTAAAATCACATTATCTCAGCATTGTGGGTACACAACCATTATTTAGCTTAATTGAGGACCCCAGTATTCTGATATGATCGTAAAATGTTTCAGAAACACACATTCATTGTCATCCAATGTTTATAGAGCATTCCCTACATTGGAATTGTGTGAATTGTGTGAATAATTAATAGCCATCATAGTTCGGACATAGTGTTGAAATGTCGTATATGTTGGACATTCACGAACAATAGATCTGAATTGTCGTAAACATGTCGTATAATCTGTTTATAATTCCGAAATGTCGTATGAGCTCTAATATCCATATAAGGCAGTATATCGATAAGCCATGATATCCATTGAATAGAGGGCCTATAAATTAGTCTCCATTCCTGATGACAATGTTGTACTAGGTCATACAGAAGTAGAATTATTTAGTTTTTTTGCTCTCCTGTAAAATTTAGTTTTGGCGGCAAATTTTATTATACGACATTTCCGAAGCACACCGACGATATACAACTTCATGGGATACAATCGAGATGGCACAAAGGCGGTCTAAGAGTGGTAACTTTTTACGGGTAAGATACTGGTGCGGGTTAAAATTTTCTAAAGTGACGCTGTTGGTTTCAGGGGAAGAAAAGGAGGAATGGCAGAAAAACAAATATGGTGAAATAGTTTTGTCGCCGATTTCCACCAAACGCATAAATAATCACCTCGAGATATAGCACTGTTCGAGCCAGCAATGCAGGGGCATCAACAATTGATTTAATAAACAATTTTTAGCGCAGATTTCCATCAAATTGATATATTATTCTTCACCATGATACGAGGAATATAATCGTGTGGTTTAAAGACGCCAAATTGCTGCCGTTTGGGTGAGAGATGGGGCGGGGGGTCATAACTATGATAAGAATTTGTTTAGTTACTGATTACCACCAAACCTATATATAATCATCTGCAGTATACCATGCATCCATTAGTCTGATGGACGTGGTTTAAATATGTCAAAAGTGGCATCGTTAAAGTCATGCATGAGGATGGCAGTTGCACCAAAGCTGATACAAATATATTTAGCACTAATTTCCACCAAATTCATACACGTTCTTCTCTAATGATACGATGAATTAAAATCACATTTGGTGTCGTTTGGGTCACGGATGGTACGAGGATATGCACTATCATTGATAAGATTGCTATTCGCTGATATCCACCTATAAGTTATATATAGTCACCCAGGCCATCCATATCATTTTAAGGAGTTTTTGACGTTCAAATTTCACAATCTCAACAACTGGTGACCCAATTAAGTCACTTGAACAATTGTATCTTCTCAACTGTCATATTTATATGGGGATGGGAATCAGGGCATTCACGTACTCTCTGGTGCCAAATAAACGTGATGGCTGAATAAACGTGCTGGCTTACAATTACCCTTAAATTATTAATAGTGCTGGCATTTTCACTATACATATCATGACAAAATAATAGTGATGGCCAGCAAATTCTTCCAAAATGAATAAGCATGCCAGCACGTTTATTTGGCACCCAAGAGTAATGAGCTACCAAAACAAATAAATAGATAAATAGATTAAAAGTATATCTATCATTCTATTTAAGAGATACATATATTCTTGCAAACTTAGAGACCTCGAACCGTCAGAGGATTGCATATTATAATGGCTCATGTATATATTACAACACAATTGAGTCTGTTCCATTCAATACAGTTTCCACAAAAAAGTTACAATTTGTCAAGAGATATGCAAATGTATCGAAGGCCTGTTCAAAAATATTGGTCACAGTGTGCAGTCATATATATTTTCTTCTGTTAAAAAAGAAAACGCAGTCAGTAGCACATGACTTTTCAGGATCCTCCAATATTGACATCTGACAAGGGTATATCTGCCCGATACAGCGGATATTTTAGAACAGACTCATCCACTAACATAAACAACTAAAAATCTCGCTCTGTGTCGGGCACATGTAGCTGATATACATGCACAGCAAGATTTCTATTACACTGAGAATATTTAGCCAGTATATAGCACCATGAACAGAGGAGAACCTGGAAATTTCTTTAAACATCTGTATCTTCATGGAGATATGATAGCCAGGTGTCCTCAAGGTCTTAGTCCAACCCACTAGATTGATTGATACATCTCTATATGTAAAACCCATTTGTCGTCTTTTATTTTTGCGAACTAATGTGTTTATGATGTTCATGTATCATGTTATAACGTCTGAAGTATACGCAGTTGTAAATAAATAAATACTTCTTTATTGGTGGAACGGATTAATCGCGATAAACAAAATGATAATCGACAAGGTGAGCCACTACTTATATTCCATGACTGTGTAAGAATCATGTTTTGTGATGTTATTTGAATATACAATTTATGAAAATACGTGTAAATTTTTTAGCAAGAATATTCTCTATTCCCAACAAATATCCACAGCATGCAGCGGGGTTCATATCACTTTAACCCTGCTAGTTTAAAATATTTATAAAAGGGGAACTTTGGTAAATATTTTCAACAGTTGGAAAATCCATCCATCCACCCAAACAAACCCACACCCACTAACCTACCCACCCATCCATCCATCCAGACAGATAGACAGACATTAGTTGGTAATTTCAGACTGTTATTTTCCTACTTTCAGTGAAATTTCGATTGGGTGAAAATCCAAAATGCTTGTCACAAATTCATGCCCCTCGATATCAGGATACCACTTGTTTGGCATTAATGGCATCAAATGTATGGTAATTCAGATAAGTAGAGCTTCATTTTGTGAGCATGCACTTCTAGGAAACTTAGAAACTTTACATTACAAAAAGTGAGAACTTTATGACTTCTACTTGTTGTGTAGCCAAAACAGTAATATTTGTATTACCATTATCATATGTTCAGATCTACTAGTATAAAAACGTTAACCCTCTCTATACTATTAAAATAATCATGGACTAGTTAGGAAATGTTTCAGATAATAAGTTCAACAAACATTTGTTGAACTTATTATCTGACACATATTTCCCACCAATGAATAGGAATCATTCTGCTCTTGTTTTACCTGTTTTATTCACTGAACACCCCTACAAATTAATAATAGACCATTCCAATGCATACTTTTATAACTACATGCGAGAATTTAGTATAGGAGGGTCAGTACATAGACTGAGCTATTTTTATGGAGTCACTGGTTTTGGGCCATATATTTATGAATATGCAATAAGAAATTTACACTTAAATTTTCTTAAATCTGCATAAATTTGACTAAAAATTCATCATTTAAATCTTGATCATGTGGCTTATGGCATTTAATATATTTGGCATGCAAATAGCCCCTAGCTCAGAGTTAAATATATCTTTGTAGAGGACAAATGTCAAAAGTGGTCGGGTACCCATACCGATGGTAGAACAAGTTAAGACTGATTTTTTCAATGACAAAATATATATTGTTCACGAAAATGACAGTAAAAAATAATGGAATTACTGATAGTCGGTAGTTACCGGTATGGTCAAATGAACTATTAATGATACCCACCAGTGACTTTTCCAGAAATTCTCAATTTTGGTATAAAAGCGAGCCCTGCATGTGGAACCTAAATTATTTATCAACAGTTTTTGTGCTAAATTTTCTATATCTCTATGTCCAACTTCAAATTTACAACTGTACCGGTATACCCCCCCACTTGACCACCAATACTGATGAGACACATCAGATAATGTGTCCATGGGACCTGGCATGACCCCGCCCCCCCCCCCCCCCCAAGGCTTTACCACTTGTTGCAAGCACAGAAAACTAGAATCACTATTAAACTGTCAGTCCACTTTTTGTAGATTATCTGAGGGGTAATTTTTTTTACTGATTCAGTAACTGGTGAACAGGGGCGCCGGAAGCATCCAAGGGCAGGGGGGCAGAGCCTACAAAAAGGGCACTTTTCCGCAAAAAATGGCATTTTCTCCGCAAACTCGGGAAAATAACCATAAATTCATTGTGGCAAAAATCCCTATTTTAATGGTATTTGTCGGTTTTTATGGCCTGTTTTGTGATAAAATTGACAAAAAATTAATATTCCTTGTGAAATTGGTGGTATTTGGACCAAAAAAGTAACATTTTGCTATAATAACACGAGATTAAACACACACAAAGCATTTTCTGTCTCCAGAAAAAGGGCAAGTCCTGCCCCCGCTCGCCCCCCTTGGTCAAGGGCAGGGGGGGGGGGTCAGTTGCACCGTCTGCCCCCCCCCTCTTCCGGCGCCCCTGCTGGTGAATAACCTCCAAGATAATCTCAGTAACCTCCTAGATAATCTCTAAAAACCCTCGTACGGGACCCGAAATTCCTGGTACAGTGGTACTAAGTGGAAGCGCTGAAAGTGAAATTACGTCTGAAACTTTGAAAGTAATTTAGAACTTAATAGAACACACTTTACCTCTTTTAGCCAATTTATAACATCCTGTACGCTCCACTGTTCGATATATTCTCTTCGGGGTAGCTTCTCTGCCATGGATGGGTAATTAATCAATAAAGAAATCCCGATGTGTATCGTTTGTTGTGCGATAATTACGCAATTTTTATAAAACACCTTGTCTGATTTATTGTCACCAAATGCACTTCCTGGTTTATTGGCTTCGCATGGCAATATAGAGTTACAACCCTTTGATTGAATAACACCATCACTTCTGAATTACAATCAATACGTAAAGCGTGTCAACACCAATACGTCAAAGTTACCAAGAAAATCAGTCAGAAATGGTAACGCCATCTAGATCATATTTGTCATGATATTTGTAGGCATATATAAAATATATTGGAGCTTTAATGTAGTGATTGTGAAAAATGTCTATATAGGTAATGACTATGTACATATAGTTGATTATATGTAATTTTTGTGATTATGGGTATAGCATGTGCTTGATGCAGAGGCGTGGCGACATGGGGGAATTTGGGGTGTCACCCCCTCCCCCAACTTTGGTCAAAATTATCAACACTTGGAAATTTCATACCTGCCAAAACATTAGTCGGAAATTTCACACCAACAGTAGGTTGAAAATGTTCTTGCATTTTCATTTTCAAACAATTTATTGGGGACAAATTTTTGCATATTTTACTATTTTTTTGTCAAAATATTGGACTGAAAAGGTCATCAGTTGGACATTTTCCAACTTTAGTGGGGGGTGACAGTTGGAAATTTCTAACACTTGGAAAATAACATATACCGAGTAGTACCAGCTGAATATGATTTCGAGTACACGCAGCTCGAACTCTCACGTTCTAGGTCATCACGATCCCGAAAAAGAAGTTTCTGGCTATCCAAGCTTGTGCCCTGGTCCCTCCCCGTGGCCAGTCATAAACTGCTAGTTAATTTAAGAAAATAATATTGTCATACATTAAATTTTGGTCAACATTGTTCTTGTTCAGATTTCAAAATTTTCGCACCGTGGCCAATAAAAAACTGCTAATTAGTTTAACAAAACAATATTTTACAACATTTGGTGAACTTTGTGGACTGAAATAGTTATTAGTTGGAGAAATTTCCAACCTGAGGGGGAATATGAGGTTTGAAATTTCCAACACTATAAGAAAGCTTCAGTTGACGCCAGTCTAGATGCTAGGATTTGCGATTTTCTGGTATAGTTTTGATACTTTTCTCACACCGGGCCGAACAACCATGGTCAGCCCTGTGTGTCTTGGTGTCTTGTCCGTAGCCGTGTGCATTTGTCTGGAGTTAGACCAATAGCTGTTAGGATTTATGCAATTGTTTAGGTTAAAATATCTTAATGTTCTCATACGGGGAATATATATCCATGGTTCATGAATATATAGGATATTAGGCCTGCATGAGCACTGAGGTGCAAGGGAGGGGGTGCAAATGGAATTTTGCAAAGCGTGTTTGGTCTGATTCTGATTCAAGGGGGTGCATTTGGATTTTTTCCTAATGTGGACAAAGTCCCCCCCCCCCAAACGGAGACCCTCTAGCCACGTCCCTGGCTTGATGCGAAAGCATATGGACACATTTTTTTTTAATCGGACGTGCTAAAGGTGTGATAATTATGAAATATGTACACACATACGTCAAGTATGCAGGGATGTGGCTAGAGGGTCTCCGCTGGGGGGGGGGGGTGTCCACCTTGGGAATTTCCAACTGCACCCCCCTTGAGTCGGAATCACACCAACGCAACTTTTTGCATAATTCCATTTGCACCCCCCCCCCCCCCTGAGTCGGAATCACACCAACACAACTTTTTGCATAATTCCATTTGCACCCCGCCCCCCACACCCTTGCGTCGGAATCGCACCAACACATTTTTTTTGCATAATTCCATTTGCACCCCCCCCCCCCCTTGTACCTCATGCTCAGGCCTAATTTCCTATATATTCATAAGCCATGCTTCTATTTTCCCAGTATGAGAACATTAAGATATTTTAACCTGAAAATTGCCCCAACAAAAACAACTAGTGATCTAATTCCAGACAAATGCGCACAGCTACCGACAAGCTGACCAGGACACACCGGGCCGACCATGGTTGTTTGGCCCGGTGTGAGAAAATTTTGAAAACTATATACAAGAAAATCGCAAATCCTAGCATCTAGACTGGCCTCAACTGAAGCTTTCCTAGTGTTTGAAATTTCAAACCTCATGCTCCCCCTCAGTTTGGAAAATTCTTCAACTGATGACCATTTATGTCTACAAGTTTGACCAAATGTAGTAAAATATTGTTTTGCTAAACTAATTAGCAGTTTTGTATTGGCCATGTGGATGGGGCAATGACACACCGGGCCGACCATGGTTCGGCCCGGTGTGCGAAAATTTTGAAATCTGAACAAGAAAATCGCAAAATCCTAACATCTAGACTAGCCTCAAGCCTTCCTACTGTTGGAAATTTCAAACCCTACACCCCCACTTAGGTGGAAAATTTCCAACTGATGACAATTCCAATGACAATGTTGACCAATTGTATGACAATATTGTTTTCTTAAATTAACTAGAAGTTTTTGACTGGCCACGGGGGAGGGATCAGGACACAAGCTTTCCAAGTGTTAGAAATTTCCAACCTGTCACCCCCCCCTAAGGTTGGAAAATTTCCAACTGATGTCCATTTCTGTCAAAATTTTTGACCAAAAATAGGAACATATGCAAATATTGGTCGAAAAACAATAAATTCCCCCCAATAAATTATTTTATAATCAAACTACAAGAACATTTTCAACCTATTGTTGGTGTGAAATTTCGTTGTGGCAGGTATGAAATTTCCAACTATTGAAAATATAGCTCTCTGCTGGGGGGGGGGGTGAGACACCCCCCACACCCCCCTCTAGCCACATCCCTGCAAGTATGATGTGTTCCAATTGGTTGAAAGGTTCATCTCCAAACATGCAACGGCCATTCCATTGATATACAAATATATTATTCTTATATATATATACTAGCAGGTGGACCCGACTTCGTCCGGGCTGTTTCCCCTCTGCTTTTCGGCGAATTGCGCGATTTGACCTTGAATTGTCCATTTTGAAGGTCAAGGTCAGGTGGGGTCACGATTTTACCCGTCCAAAACACTGCCCGGACAAAAGTATCCGACAAAAGTACCCCGTCGAAATCCATCCGGTATTACCCGATTTGACCTTGAATTGATCATTTTGAAGGTCAAGGTCAGGTCGGGGTCACGACTCGATCCGTCCAAAACACCCAGTGGACAAAAGTAACCCTATGTATCAAATTTCGTCGAAATCCCATCAAAATTCGCGATTTCACCTTGAATTGACCCGATTTCAAGGTCAAGGTCACGTCGCACCGCACGGGCAAACGAATAGGCTTACGACACTCCCCATACGAAAGTATCCCCAGACACTAATTTTCATCGAAATCCCGTGATATTCGGGCGTTCGACCTTGAAATGACCCGATTTCAAGGTCAAAGTCACGTCGCACGGACAAATTAAGACCCCATGCCACTCCACGACCGAAAGTACCCCCCACATACCAAGTTTCATTGAAATTGGTTCGGTCGTTTTCGAGTCCATCGCGAACACACAGACAGACACACAGATCTTCCAAAATATATAATAGACAAGCCGATGAGCCCGACGTTGTCCGGGCTATTCAAAAACCAAATTTCAAGTCGATAGCTCTACCCGTTTCCGAGATCCGGTCTGCGCATGCGCGAAGCTTGCGTCGCACGGGCTCGGCGACCCGATAAAATTCGTATCCGGGGCAAGATACATTCACACACCAAATTTCAAGTCGATAGCTCCACCCGTTTCCGAGATCTGGTCTGCGCATGCGCGAAGCTTGCGTCGCACGGGCTCGGTGACCCGATAATATTCGTATCCGGGGCAAGATACATTCACATAGCAAATTTCAAGTCGATAGCTCCACCAGTTTCCGAGATCTCGTCTGCGCATGCGCGAAGCGGGCGCCGCACGGGCTCGCCAATACGACAACGACGACCGCCTGGTCAAACTACACACACGTACCAAGTTTCGTCCCGATCGGTCGAGAATCGTAGATTTGTATAAATGACATACATACAGACATACAGACAGACAGCCCAACGTTGTCCGGGCTATTCAAAAACCAAATTTCAAGTCGATAGCTCTACCCAGCCCGACGTTGTCCGGGCTATTCAAAAACAAAATTTCAAGTCGATAGCTCTACCCGTTTCCGAGATCTGGTCTGCGCATGCGCGTAGCTGGCGTCGCACGGGCTCGGCGACCCGATAAAATTCGTATCCGGGGCAAGATACATTCACATACCAAATTTCAAGTCGATAGCTCCACCCGTTTCCGAGATCTCGTCTGCGCAATCGCGAAGCTGGCGTCGCACGGGCTCGGCGACCCGATAAAATTCGTATCCGGGGCAAGATACATTCACATAGCAAATTTCAAGTCGATAGCTCCACCCGTTTCCGAGATCTCGTCTGCGCATGCGCTGCACGGGCGTCGCACGGGCTCGCCAATACGACAACGACGACCGCCTGGTCAAACTACACACACGTACCAAGTTTCGTCCCGATCGGTCGAGAATCGTAGATTTGTATAAATGACATACATACAGACAGACAGACAGAGGTCTTCAAAATATATATGAGATATACTAGCAGCTTAGCCCGCCACTGGCGTGGTTCGTCTCATGGCTTTGTTCGAAAAAGCAATTGCAACAGCTTCCGAGATACGTATAAGCCGCACCTAGGTGTAAAATTACGTCGCTTTACCCGATTTGACCTTGAATTGATCATTTTCAAGGCCAAGGTCAGGTCGGGGGTCACAATTTAACCCGTCCATGACACTTTCCGTAGGTAGCAAGTTTGAGCTCAATCGGTTCGAGTCTATAATAATTTAACGACACACACATATATATCATTTGTGGGTACCCGTTTCAAGGTGAAGATCACCTCGGGCGGAAAAAACGGACCCGATGAAAATCTACCCCGTTCCTAGGAAGCCCCGAGTACGTAAGAATCACACAACACGCTCATGTCTGGATACAGTCTCACACTACACGACCCAGACGTAAGAATCACATTACACGCATATGCTCTTTATAAACGACACTGTGGATATGAACGCTCTTTAACTATCAACGCGATTAACCCCACAGTGCCGTTTTTGTGACTGAGAGTGGAGAACGGGTGCTCGGAGCTTCTCCAAAACGCCGCGATGACCATTCCCGTGGATTTTTACCCTTAGATGGGAAGTTTGGTCTCTATCGGTGCAGCCGTTTTCGATTCTATAAAGTACATATATATAGTCACATATATACGAAAGTCTCAAAATATATAGTAGACTAGCAGGTTAGCCCGCCACTGGCGTGGTTGGTCAGAAACATGACAATTTTTAATTTGTTTAATTAATTTTTTTAATTAATTTTTTTAATTAATTTTTTAATTTAATTTTTTGTTTTTCAATGAGTTAATTTTGCCTTTTTAATTTTTTAATTTAATTTTTTGTTTTTCAATTTGACCCGATTTGACCTAGAATTGATCATTTTCAAGGTCAGGTCGGGGTCACAATTTAACCCGTCCATGACACTTCCCGTGGGTAGCAAGTTTGAGCTCAATCGGTTCGAGTCTATAAAGGACACACATATATATCATATGTGGGTACCCGTTTCAAGGTGAAGATCACATCGGGCGGAAAAACTGACCCGATGAAAATCTACCCCCGTTCCTAGGAAGCCTCGAGTACGTAAGAATCACACAACACGCTCATGTCTGGATACAGTCTCACACTACACGACCCAGACGTAAGAATTACATTACACGCATGCGCTCTTTATAAACGAAACTGCGGATACGAACGCTCTTTAACTATCAACGCGATTAACCCCACAGTGCCGTTTTTGTGACTGAGGGTAGAGAACGGTTGCTGGGAGCTTCTCTAAAACGCCGCGACGACCATTCCCGTGGGTTTTTACCCTTAGATGGGAAGTTTGGTCTCGATCGGTGCAGCCGTTTTCGATTCTATAAAGTATATACACACATATATACACACATACGTAGTTCTCAAAATATATAGTAGACTAGCAGGTTAGACCGACACTGGCGTGGTTGGTCAGAAACATGACATTCTTTAATTGAATTAACACATTCTTTGTTTTTCAATGAGTTAATTCATGGTACCCGTCCTAAACTTCCCAGTTCCTAGGAACGACAGACTTTTTAATCAAGAGAAATTATGATATCCGTCCCTAAAAGAGGTATGATTTGTTTTAACCTGCCCGTGGCCATTGAGCAGCCCCTGACAGAGGTTGTCCACCCTTACGAGATGGTCAATAGTCCCCGCAAAGAGCGGACAGTCAATTAATCCCGCTGTGAACCCCACCACCAACGCGACGTAATTTTGTTTGGTATCATGTGTTGCGTTCTAAAAATAGGTCGATTACAGTGGATTCGTGAATGACGAAATATGAGTGCGACAGAGAATATTGTTTGATCTAAAGCAACTCGAACGAATGACAGTGTTGCTATTCACAAAGAATTGTAAATGAACTGCGTCTGATCCAATTGTAAAAGTATTATGACTTCCAATAAATCTCTCCGCATAGGAAATCACTCAAAAGTATTGTTCCCGTATATCACTCTGCATAATAAATTTCGAGCAATAACGTTGCGTTGAATTGTAAACAAACGCTCTTTTATAGCGACGCGTCATATACAACGCTCATTAAATTATTACTTGATTAACCACCGCAGTGCCGTTTTTTGTGACTGAGAGTGGAGAACGGGTGCTCCGAGCTTCTCCAAAACGCGACGCCGACGGTGTCCGTGGGATTTTACCCTTATATAGGAAGTTTGAGCTCAATCCGCGCAGCCGTTTTAGATTCTATGAAGTACCCACACACATATATACACACACATATATATATATACGGAAGTCTCAAATTATATAGTACTAGCAGGTTAGCCCGCCACTGGCGGCATTCGTCCCATGGCTTTGTTCGAAAAAGCAATTGCAACAGGTTCCGAGACACTTGTGCTGCATTTCAGCAAATTTCGGCAATAGTCAGAAACATGATAATTTTAATTTAATTTTTTGTTTTTCAATGAGTTAATTATTTTGTTTTTCAATGAGTTAATTGTGCTTTTTTAATTTTTTAATTGAATTTTTTGTTTTTAAATTTTACCCGATTTTTTTTGGTTTTTCAATTTTACCCGATTTTTTTTTTTTTTCAATGAACCCGTCCATGACACTTCCCGTATTTAGCAAGTTTGAGCTCAATCGGTTCGAGTCTATAAAGGACACACACATATATATGACACTTCCCGTAGGTAGCAAGTTTGAGCTCAATCGGCATTCCCTGGAATTTCCCAGTAACTATTTAGCAAGTTTGACCTCAATCGGTTCGAGTCTATAAAGGACACACTCATATATATGACACTTCCCGTAGGTAGCAAGTTTGAGCTCAATCGGCATTCCCTGGAATTTCCCAGTCACCAACGCGGCGTAATTTTGGTACATATATAGAGACCAATTGTCCATCGGCTGTCATGTGTAGTAAAGATGTCTTATAAGCCGACATGGTCAATAGTCCCCGCAAAGAGCGGACAGTCAATTAATCCCGCTGTGAACCCCACCACCAACGCGACGTAATTTTGTTTGGTATCATGTGTTGCGTTCTAAAAATAGGTCGATTACAGTGGATTCGTGAATGACGAAATATGAGTGCGACAGAGAATATTGTTTGATCTAAAGCAACTCGAACGAATGACAGTGTTGCTATTCACAAAGAATTGTAAATGAACTGCGTCTGATCCAATTGTAAAAGTATTATGACTTCCAATAAATCTCTCCGCATAGGAAATCACTCAAAAGTATTGTTCCCGTATATCACTCTGCATAATAAATTTCGAGCAATAACGTTGCGTTGAATTGTAAACAAACGCTCTTTTATAGCGACGCGTCATATACAACGCTCATTAAATTATTACTTGATTAACCACCGCAGTGCCGTTTTTTGTGACTGAGAGTGGAGAACGGGTGCTGAGCTTCTCCAAAACGCGACGCCGACGGTGTCCGTGGGATTTTACCCTTATATAGGAAGTTTGAGCTCAATCCGCGCAGCCGTTTTAGATTCTATGAAGTACCCACACACATATATACACACACATATATATATATACGGAAGTCTCAAATTATATAGTACTAGCATGTTAGCCCGCCACTGGCGGCATTCGTCCCATGGCTTTGTTCGAAAAAGCAATTGCAACAGGTTCCGAGACACTTGTGCTGCATTTCAGCAAATTTCGGCAATAGTCAGAAACATGATAATTTTAATTAAATTTTTTGTTTTTCAATGAGTTAATTATTTTGTTTTTCAATGAGTTAATTGTGCTTTTTTAATTTTTTAATTGAATTTTTTGTTTTTAAATTTTACCCGATTTTTTTTGGTTTTTCAATTTTACCCGATTTTTTTTTTTTTCAATGAACCCGTCCATGACACTTCCCGTATTTAGCAAGTTTGAGCTCAATCGGTTCGAGTCTATAAAGGACACACACATATATATGACACTTCCCGTAGGTAGCAAGTTTGAGCTCAATCGGCATTCCCTGGAATTTCCCAGTAACTATTTAGCAAATTTGACCTCAATCGGTTCGAGTCTATAAAGGACACACTCATATATATGACACTTCCCGTAGGTAGCAAGTTTGAGCTCAATCGGCATTCCCTGGAATTTCCCAGTCACCAACGCGGCGTAATTTTGGTACATATATAGAGACCAATTGTCCATCGGCTGTCATGTGTAGTAAAGATGTCTTATAAGCCGACATTGCCGTGGGGATGCCCGTTCCTACAGGCAGATTCCAGTAGCTTTATAACGGTATATCTGGGGAGAAATCTGATGCTATATTCGTGATTATCTGGGATGATTTCGGTATATACCGAAGCGCCATCCGTGCTCGCAGGGAATAAATTTCGAGCGATAACGTTTGCGTAAATACGAAATTGTGAGTGTTGGTTTGTAACCGGGATTTATGAGAAGCATTATGCCTATAACTACCCCACCCCTAAGCTCCAGTAAATCTCCCCGCATAGGCAAGCACTCAATGTTCCCGTATAACTATGCAGATGCTAATAACGTTGAATGGGAAACAGACGCTCTTTATAGAGATGCGTCAAATACAAACGATCATTAAATAATCACTTGATTAACCCACGCCGTGCCTTTGCGGTGATTTGAGATTGGAGAACGGGTGCTCTGAGCTTCTCTAAACCGCGACCACGGTCGTGTCGGTGGGATTTGACACTTACATAGGAAGTTTGAGCTCAATCTTTACACGCGTTTTGGATTCTATGAAGTACACATATACGAAGTCTCAAAATATATAGTATAGACTAGCCGATGAGCCCGACGTTGTCCGGGCTATTCAAAAACCAAATTTCAAGTCGATAGCTCTACCCGTTTCCGAGATCTGGTCTGCGCATGCGCGTAGCTGGCGTCGCACGGGCTCGGCGACCCGATAAAATTCGTATCCGGGGCAAGATGCATTCACATACCAAATTTCAAGTGGATAGCTCCACCCGTTTCCGAGATCTCGTCTGCGCATGCGCTGCACGGGCGTCGCACGGGTTCGCCAATACGACAACGACGACCGCCTGGTCGGTCGAGAATCGTAGATTTGTATAAATGACATACAGACAAAAAAAAACAAAAAACAAACAGAGGTCTTCAAAATATATAGGAGACTAGCCGATGAGCCCGACGTTGTCCGGACTATTCAACAACCAAATTTCAAGTCGATAGCTCCACCCGTTTCCGAGATCCGGTCTGCGCATGCGCGAAGCTTGCGTCGCACGGGCTCGGCGACCCGATAAAATTCGTATCCGGGGCAAGATACATTCACATAGCAAATTTCAAGTCGATAGCTCCACCCGTTTCCGAGATCTCGTCTGCGCATGCGCTGCACGGGCGTCGCACGGGTTCGCCAATACGACAACGACGACCGCCTGGTCAAACTACACACACGTACCAAGTTTCGTCCCGATCGGTCGAGAATCGTAGATTTGTATTTCAAGTCGATAGCTCCACCCATTTCCGAGATCCGGTCTGCGCATGCGTGAAGCTTGCGTCGCACGGGCTCGGCGACCCGATAAAATTCGTATCCGGGGCAAGATACATTCACATAGCAAATTTCAAGTCGATAGCTCCACCCGTTTCCGAGATCTCGTCTGCGCATGCGCTGCACGGGCGTCGCACGGGTTCGCCAATACGACAACGACGACCGCCTGGTCAAACTACACACACGTACCAAGTTTCGTCCCGATCGGTCGAGAATCGTAGATTTGTATAAATGACATACATACAGACAGACAGAGGTCTTCAAAATATATATGAGATATACTAGCAGGTTAGCCCGCCACTGGCGTGGTTCGTCTCATGGCTTTGTTCGAAAAAGCAATTGCAACAGCTTCCGAGATACGTATCAGCTGCACCTAGGTGTAAAATTACGTCGATTTACCCGATTTGACCTTGAATTGATCATTTTCAAGGTCAAGGTCAGGTCGAGGGTCACAATTTAACCCGTCCATGACACTTTCCGTAGGTAGCAAGTTTGAGCTCAATCGGTTCGAGTCTATAATAATTTAACGACACACACATATATATCATTTGTGGGTACCCGTTTCAAGGTGAAGATCACCTCGGGCGGAAAAACTGACCCGATGAAAATCTACCCCGTTCCTAGGAAGCCTCGAGTACGTAAGAATCACACAACACGCTCATGTCTGGATACAGTCTCACACTACACGACCCAGACGTAAGAATTACATTACACGCATACGCTCTTTATAAACGAAACTGCGGATACGAACGCTCTTTAACTATCAACGCGATTAACCCCACAGTACCATTTTTGTGACTGAGGATAGAGAACGGTTGCTGGGAGCTTCTCCAAAACGCCGCGACGACCATTCCCGTGGGTTTTTACCCTTAGATGGAAAGTTTGGTCTCGATCGGTGCAGCCGTTTTCGATTCTATAAAGTATATATACACACATACGTAGTTCTCAAAATATATAGTAGATTAGCAGGTTAGCCCGCCACTGGCGTGGTTGGTCAGAAACATGACATTCTTTAATTGAATTAACACATTCTTTGTTTTTCAATGAGTTAATTCATGGTACCCGTCCTAAACTTCCCAGTTCCTAGGAACGACAGACTTTTTAATCAAGAGAAATTATGATATCCGTCCCTAAAAGAGGTATGATTTTTTTTAACCTGCCCGTGGCCATTGAGCAGCACCCGACAGAGGTTGTCCACCCTTACGAGATGGTCAATAGTCCCCGCAAAGAGCGGACAGTCAATTAATCCCGTCGTGAACCCCACCACCAACGCGACGTAATTTTGTTTGGTATCATGTGTTGCGTTCTAAAAATAGGTCGATTACAGTGGATTCGTAAGTGACGAAATATGAGTGCGACAGAGAATATTGTTTGATCTAAAGCAACTCGAACGAATGGCAGTGTTGCTATTCACAAAGAATTGTAAATGAACTGCATCTGATCCAATTGTAAAAGTATTATGACTTCCAATAAATCTCTCCGCATAGGAAATCACTCAAAAGTATTGTTCCCGTATATCTCTCTGCGTAATAAATTTCGAGCGATAACGTTGCGTTGAATTGTAAACAAACGCTCTTTTATAGCGACGCGTCATATACAACGCTCATTAAATTATTACTTGATTAACCACCGCAGTGCCGTTTTTTTGTGACTGAGAGTGGAGAACGGGTGCTCCGAGCTTCTCAAAAACGCGACGCCGACGGTGTCCGTGGGATTTTACCCTTATATAAGAAGATTGAGCTCAATCCGCGCAGCCGTTTTAGATTCTATGAAGTACCCACACACATATATACACACACACACATATATACGGAAGTCTCAAAATATATAGTACTAGCCGATGAGCCCGACGTTGTCCGGGCTATTCAAAAACCAAATTTCAAGTTGATAGCTCTACCCGTTTCCGAGATCTGGTCTGCGCATGCTCGAAGCTGGCGTCGCACGGGCTCGGCGACCAGATAAAAATCGTATCCGAAGCAAGATACATTCACATAGCAAATTTCAGGTCGATAGCTCCACCTGTTTCCTAGATCTCGTCTGCGCATGCGCTGCACGGGCGTCGCACGGTCTCGCCAATATGACAAGGACGACCGCCTGGTCAAACTACACACACGTACCAAGTTTCGTCCCGATCGGTCGAGAATCGTAGACTTGTATAAATGACATACAGACAGACAGACAAACAGAGGTCTTCAAAATATATATGAGATAGATAACCAAACACCCATTGCCAACAAAAATGACAAACGCCTTGACGATTGACATGTTACATGTATATATGTTGACAGCTCGCGATCGCTGCACTTTTTTCTAGTTTTACGTTTGGTATGTCATCAAAACTCAAATAAAATCACGCCATGTTGCATTATTATGGTTTATTTCTTCATTATACACCACAAAACATGCTTTAAGTGTCATTTTCCGCCTTATAGTTTTCCTCAGCTTAGTTCAGCTTGGTATTTCGACGTTCCGCCCAGAACACGATCACAGAAAACACCATAGATAGCGTAATCAATCTGATTATATGGTCCCCGTATCATCAGATTCCAACAACAACAACATTTCTTCAAAAGACGCTTTAGTTATCTGAACTGATTAATTGCCAAAAAATAATGCTAACCATTATCAACTCTAGTATAAATTTAAAGTTTCCAAAAACGTGTAATATATATCAACATTTTGTTCAACGCAATTTAGATAGTTGTTATAAGGGGAGGACGACCCCCCCCCCAAAAAACAACACTCTCTATAACGTAATTTGGTACCGCGAGATGTCGGTCGGCACGTAGAATATTTTCCAGGCCGCCAAAGATTTAAAAAATCGATATCTGATAATTCTGAGCTTTGATGAGTTCCTCGACTTGAATAAAATATTTTTTTACCCCAGAAGCCAAAGAAATGGTAATTTAGGAGCGAATTAGGATTATGCATCTTTAAGTATAGGCTATATACATCATGCCATGAATCTCTACTATGTCTAACGCCGGTAGAGGCCATATTCCACCAGTACAAAACCTTGGAACTTTTTGAAGTTTTGACCAGTGTTTTGACGGGAAAAAATAACGCGAGGAACAGCGAGGAATATATTTCTTAGTTATTATCTGTTCCTTAATAATGTACTTCACTGTAGGTGAAGGTCCCAACTCGAAAATTCACGATGTAAGTGAATTTGTGAACGATTTTGCTTTGCGTCGTGCGCTTTCAATTATGGAATTCTACTGGGTAATTAATTCAATGTTTATTGCGATATCGGCTCACAATAGTCAGAGAAAAGCAGTCACTTTATTAAATGTAATATTTAAAACATAATTATAAACAATATATATTTATATATTTTGTTATATCTCAATTTAACCCAAAAAATATATATTATTTAACCAAAATAAATTTTAATTAAAGTGATGTGAAACACAGGTATTTGGCACAATAGACCCCACCACCACCAAGACATATATATATAAGCAGATGACCCAAATTCCAACCACCCGTTGTTATCAAGCTAAAATATTTAGGTTATGGTATTCAGAATATAACGCCTATTATGTTCATGAAGGGCTATGGTTCAGTTTGGCATATCACCCGACTCGATCGGTTGATTGTATCAACAGTTTTACTGGGCACACCGACTAAAGGGATTTTCTGAGGGGACATCCATTTTTCGTCGGTGACATTCATCAATACTAACATTTCAGGTAAATTTTGATTAATTTTAACCCATAAAAGATGCATCTTATGACTATTATGGCACTATGCAGTTAAATAGCTCTCAAGAAAGTGTGAAGCGTAATATGTCCTGCGGTCGCCAAAATGGAAGACAAATTACGTCTCCACTTTCGTGAAAGCTTTTTAACTGCACACATCTGTCATGGGTGCATAAGGAGATTCTTTTGAGCTGAAATGATTTGAAAATTACCAGAAATTGATCCAATGTAAGTCGACAAAAACTGGCTATACGTTCTCGTCTGATCGTAAAAGTTTTTTCAGCCGATGTGCCTAGTAAATGTCCGTTATAACACAGCCAGGGTACCCAGAGTCACCACACCAAAAATATGGTTGAAATCGATCCAGGGGTCTGAGAGAAAAATCCTGAACAGACACAGACATATCGTACTCAGTACATGTACATGCAAATTACTGAAAATATCACCCATCTGGGACGGGCACTGTTGATTTCTCTAGTCCCCCAAAATGTTTTTTTTTTTCGCGAGGGGGGGGGGACAATAAACCAACTGCATGTAGAAACCAGACCCCACCAACCACTCAATAAATAACTGATACAATTGCCCAGATACACAAACCAGGTTACAGTAATGCCCTAATTAATCGACTGCTTAACCACAGCAGAATTATGGGTAACTTTTCAGGATTTAGTCGGAAATATCCGAAATATGGCGTGTTGCCATTCATAGGAAAGCTCTTGGGGAGAGCTTTCCGATGAATGGCAACAAGCCATATTTCCGTCTAAATCCTGAAAAGTTACCCATAATTCTGCTGTGGTTAAGCAGTCGATTAATTAGGGCATTACTGTACCTTCCATGGGCATATATCAGACCTTACCAATTGAGTAACCCATGTTCTCTTGGAGACCCATGCATGGATGGCATTTTTCAGCCATGCACTTGCGAACCAGAATGTGACGCCCAACTATTCTTTCTCTCATTGACCAATTTCGGTCAAATAAGGGGCGTCGCAGTGTGGATCCCAAGATGTTGTCTCTAGGTATCCGGAACCACATTTAATTGCTACCCAAGATGACGGCGGTTTTGAGCATACCAAAATGGTTATCCATGCACAAGCAATTAAATTTTATCAACTTCTTTGCCAATTTCGGGAGTTATATAATATACTTGTATGGTGTTACCGTGCTATTTACTCAAAATGCCGGACTGGCTGCCAATCTTGGATGGTTTTGGGAGAGCAATTTCAGGAGTTCACCGACAGCAACCGAACTGTTAAAATGGGCTGAGAAGTAACATGAATGGGTCCTTCTATAACTGTTCCGTCTATTTTTGGGGCATATTTCAAGAGACCATTTTGGGATTATTTTTTTTTAACCGAAATCGTCCAAGGGACTGGATAATAGCATTGATCCAACGATGCCCTCTCTTACTTCATGGGTTGTCGGTCGTCTTGGATAAGCTAGGGATGGGCTTCTGGTGTATTTGGAGAGAATCTTTTTTTTTTTTGGATCAACCAATTCCAGACGAGAGCCCAGATGATAAATTCACTTACAGGTACCCTATTGCATTTCTCTCATACATCACACAATTAATGCTATAATAAGAAATTAATGTAGTTATTGAGTGTGTTTTAGTGAAAGGTATAGTGCTGTGGTCCTTGGGCACATTGTGTGAACTGTGAAGAGGGTCACACTAAATGTTCTAAAACAGTCAGTGACATTCCCCTCAATAAAACAAACTAAAACTACATTCATATCTTATATTTATACAGCTTATTCTTTATTAATTTATATACAGTCAGCTCATTTATTTATGCTGAAATCTGTCTGCAGTTTGGATATTATACCATGGAGTGCTAGTTCTGTAAATTAGCCCAATAATCTACCTGTGAATGATCAATTCACTGGTCTGTGGATGCACACTTTAAAAACACACCAAGTTATTCTATCTACCAATTTAGTCGAGAATCAAGATGTGGCGTCGGTTCAAGTTATGGTGTGTTTTATTGGGATATGAAATACATGACCAATTGGTAACTATGTAAATATTTGGGAATCCATCCACAATGATAATATAACTTGAAATAATGTCTCACAACGATATCATCAAACATACAGTCAAATATCCTTTGTGAGGTAAACCGTAATTGTCTGAAGTAGAATTTTCCACCCTGAACTAACCCCAAACACGTCGGGAGACAGAATAAGGGCTTTTAGCCGATACTTTTCTGGAATATTTCCTAATTATTCATAAGTTTACTTTCAGGTTTAGGTTTGCTGGGTTTAGAATTTCAAAATGATATGATATGGTATAATTTTGAAATTCTATACCCAGCAAACCTAAACCTGCATCAGAGATGCTGTGTCTCGTTTTCGGTGGCTACCCGCCGGTGGCTACCGCCAATTGGTATGCATCAGTATCGGTAGACTAATTAATAGGTAAAATCGGTTAATATTTGTTCAAGTTATCGCGCTAACGGCCTCAAAATCGCGAAGAATTAACAAACTAAGGGGCATAACAATTCACGAAAAATGACTAATTAAGGGCCATAACTCTATCAAATTTTATCGGGCCAGGCTGGTTTTCGAACTCGTCCAGGATATTATTGGAAGACACCTATATCCCAAATTTCAATCGAATCAGATAACGTTTGTTGAAGTTGTTGCGCTAACGAGCCTAAAATCAGTGAAAAATGGCAAAGGGCCATAACTCTGTTATAAATGTGCGGACGAACCCGATTTTTTGTCTGCAGCTTACATGCATGGATATGTACTCACACACCTAAATTTTTAGTTGAATTGGATGACGTTTGTTGAAGTTATCGCGCTAACGAGCTAAAAATTCACGAAAAATGACTAATTAAGGGTCATAACTATCAAATTTTATCTGGCCAGGCTGGTTATCGAACTCGTCCGAAATATTCTTGGCAAGTATGTCTATTCCAAATTTTAAACAAATCGGAGGACGTTTGTTGAAGTTATCGCACCAACGAGCTAAAAATTCACGAAAAATGACTAATTAAGGGCCATAACTCTATCAAATTTTATTGGGCCAGGCTGGTTTTCGAACTTGTCCAGGATATTATTGGAAGACACTTATATACCAAATTTTAGTTGAATCGGATGACATTTGTTGAAGTTATCGCGCTAACGAGCTCAAAATTCGTACAAAATGACTACTTAAGGACCATAACTCTATCAAATTTTATCGGACCGGGCCGGTTTTCTAACTCGTCCGAGGTATTCTTGGGAGACACCTATATATCAAAATTTCAATCAAATAGGATGATGTTTGTTAAATTATCGCGCTAACGAGCTGAAAATTTGTGAAAAAATGACTAATTAAGGGCCATAACTCTATCAAATTTTATCGGACCTGGCCGGTTTTCGAACTCGACCGAGATATTCTTGGGAGACACCTATATACCAAATTTCAATCAAATCGGATAACGTTTGTTGAAGTTGTTGCGCTAACGAGCCTAAAATCAGTGAAAAATGGCAAAGGGCCATAACTCTGTAATAAATGTGCGGACGAACCCGATTTTTTGTCTGCAGCTTACGTGCATGGATATGTACTCACGTATGTAATCCGTCAATAAATGGTTGAGTTATAAGCAAAACACGCCGCCCGCCCGCCCACTGTCCCTCATCAAACTATAAGTCGAGTTTTGGAAAAAAACTCGACTAAAAAGTTCCAAATAATGCAGCCAGCTTGGATATCATTTTTTTTACTTTTAAATAGAAGATATGAACCATTTAACACTAAGTACTGGGATGTTGATAACTTATTTTAATTCAATGATTCAAAGAAAAATATTGGATTTTCAGAGACTTCATAAGCTAATTGACTATCCTCGTTCTGAATTGAGGAAAATTCAAATATCAAGTGGATCTATACTTGATATAAGAGATCCAAGATGCCATTCAAGATATTCATCACATATATATCAGAAGAGTGCCAAAGATTAAAATTTATTATATATTTGGTGCAATGTATCCTGAAATTCAGACCTTAATTTGTCTACTAGGCAACTATATGAAATGAAAGTATCAATGACACTGTAGCTCAACTTAGGTAGGGGAATAATTTAATGGTTGACAGTAAATGGAGGAATAGGAAAGGTGCTAATTGAAATGTCTAACCTGCGCCAAAGGATTTAGTGATGCAAAGAGTAAAATACAAGATGGCTGCTGGTGGCCATTTTTTTTGGCCAATTGACCCCAAAAGCACTCGTTCCCATCTACGTATAATTGTTAACATCCATGACAAATTTTATGAAGATCTGACCAAAGCTACGACCTACAAATTTCATGATGATCAGACGAACAGTACGACCTGTAGACCGCGCCAATGGATTGAATTTTGAAATCCAAGATGGCCGCTGGCAGCCATGTTTTTTGGCCGAATGATTCGTTCCCATCTACATGTCAATGTCAACATTCATGACAAATATTTTGGCCGAATGACCCCAAAATGACTCGTTCCCATCTACATGTCATTGTTATCATTCATGACAAATTTCATGATGATCAGACGAACAGTACGACCTGTAGCCCGCGCCAACGGATTGAATTTTGAAATCCAAGATGGCCGCCAGCGGCCATGTTTTTTGGCCGAATGACCCCACAATGATTCGTTCCCATCTACATGTCAATGTCAACGTTCATGACAAATTTTATAAAGATTAGACCAAAGGCAACCTATAGCCCGTGCCAAAGGATTTAGTCATGCAAAGAGTAAAATCCAAGATGGCTGCTGGCGGCCATGTTATTTGGCCGAACGACTCCAAAATCACTCGTTCCCATCTACATGTCAGTGTTAACATCCATGACAAATTTCATAAACTTCCGACCAACACAACGACCTGTAGCCCGCGCCAAAGGATTTAGTCATGCAAAGAGTAAAATCCAAGATGGCTGCTGGCAGCCATGTTTTTTGGCCGAACGACCCCAAAATCACTCGTTCCCATCTACATGTCATTATTAACATAAATGACAAATTTCATGATGATCAGACGAACAGTACGACCTGTAGCCCGCGCCAATGGATTGAATCTTGAAATTCAAGATGGCTGCCAGCGGCCATGTTTTATGGCCGAATGACCCCAAAATGACTCGTTCCCATCTACATGTCAATGTCAACATTCATGACAAATTTCATAAAGATCAGACCAAAGGTACGACCTGTAGCCCGCGCCAAAGTATTTAGTCATGCAAATAGTAAAATCCAAGATGGCTGCTGGCGGCCATGTTTTTTGGCCGAATGACCCCACAATGATTCGTTCCCATCTACATGTCAATGTCAACATTCATGACAAATTTCATAAAGATTAGACCAAAGGTACAACCTGTAGCCCGTGCCAAAGGATTTAGTCATGCAAAGAGTAAAATCCAAGATGGCTGCTGGCGGCCATGTTTTTTGGCCGAACGACTCCAAAATCACTCGTTCCCATCTACATGTCAGTGTTAACATCCATGACAAATTTAATAAAGATCAGACCAAAGGTATGACCTGTAGCCCACGCCAAAGGATTTAGTCATGCAAAGAGTAAAATGCTGGTGGCCATGTTTTTTGACCGAATGACCCCAAAACGACTCGTTCCCATCTGCATGTCATTGTTATAATTCATGACAAATTTCATGACCATCTGACCAAAGCTACGACCTGTAGCCCGCACCAAAGGATTTAGTCATGCAAAGAGTAAAATCCAAGATGGCTGCTGGCGGCCATGTTTTTTGACCGAATGACCCCATCTACATGTCATTGTTATCGTTCATGACAAATTTCATGATGATCAGACGAACAGTACGACCTGTAGCCCGCGCCAATGGATTGAATTTTGAAATCCAAGATGGCCACCAGCGGCCATGTTTTTTGGCCGAATGACCCCACAATGATTCGTTCCCATCTACATGTCAATGTCAACGTTCATGACAAATTTTATAAAGATTAGACCAAAGGCAACCTATAACCCGCGCCAAAGGATTTAGTCATGCAAAGAGTAAAATCCAAGATGGCTGCTGGCGGCCATGTTTTTCGGCCGAACGACCCCAAAATCACTCGTTCCCATATACATGTCATTGTTAACATCCATGACAAATTTCATAATGTTCCGATCAAAGCTACGACCTGTAGTCCGCGCCAAAGGATTTAGTCATGCAAAGAGTAAAATCCAAGATGGCTGCTGGTGGCCATGTTTATTGGCCGAACAACCCCAAAATGACTCGTTCCCATCTACATGTCATTATTAACATCAATGACAAATTTCATGATGATCAGACGAACAGTACGACCTGTAGCCCGCGCCAATGGATTGAATTTTGAAATCTAAGATGGCCACCAGCGGCCATGTTTTTTGGCCGAATGACCCCAAAATGACTCGTTCCCATCTACATGTCAATGTCAACATTCATGACAAATTTCATAAAGATCAGACCAAAGGTACGACTTGTAGCCCGCGCCAAAGTATTTAGTCATGCAAATAGTAAAATCCAAGATGGCTGCTGGCGGCCATGTTTTTTGGCCGAATGACCCCACAATGATTCGTTCCCATCTACATGTCAATGTCAACATTCATGACAAATTTCATAAAGATTAGACCAAAGGTACAACCTGTAGCCCGCGCCAAAGGATTTAGTCATGCAAAGAGTAAAATCCAAGATGGCTGCTGGTGGCCATGTTTTTTGGCCGAACAACTCCAAAATCACTCGTTCCCATCTACATGACAGTGTTAACATCCATGACAAATTTCATAAACTTTCGACCAAAACAACGACCTGTAGCCCGCGCCAAAGGATTTATTCATGCAAAGAGTAAAATCCAAGATGGCTGCTGGCAGCCATGTTTTTTGGCCGAACGACCCCAAAATCACTCGTTCCCATCTACATGTCATTATTAACATCAATGACAAATTTCATGATGATCAGATGAACAGTACGACCTGTAGGCCGCGCCAATGGATTGAATCTTGAATTCCAAGATGGCTGCCAGCGGCCATGTTTTTTGGCCGAATGACCCCAAAATGACTCGTTCCCATCTACATGTCAATGTCAACATTCATGACAAATTTCATGAAGATCAGACCAAATGTACAAACTGTAGCCCGCGCCAAAGGAAATTGTTGACGGACACACGGACGACGGACACCAAACCATGGCAATAGCTCAAACTTACAAAAGTAAGTTGAGCTAACAAGGGCAATGCCAAGTGTGGGACAATGCCCACCCCCCTGTACATTCAATATTGGCAATATTTAGAGAGAAAATGAAGTAATAGTGTAATAGGATTTTTCTCAGTTTAACCCCGTGTCATAACTCTGGCAAAGGGCCATAACTCTGAAAAACAAGAGGCCGATCATGATCGGCAGTTGTTTGACTCATCCCTTGGTGAGAGTCAATTACTATGATCGGAATCATAAATTAAGAGTGTACTATTATAGACAAATGTACATAATACCACAAATTATTGGAATTTATGGGTCAAATATGGAGACTCGCATATATAAGAGAATGCACTGGCACATGATCTGTAATGATGCAGAATGCACAGCCTTGGATTAAATGTGAAAAGGTGACCCGGACAAGGAATACTTGGGTTCAATTTAAGTTTACAATGATAATGTATCAAATTCTACCAACAACACAGCCATCAAGATAAGCCACCTCACTGCTGACCTATTAATATCAATTATATAGCAGAGCTGTCAACTATCAGTTGGTTTTGTTTATGCTGAATCGTGGCATCTGTATTAAACATATCAAATTTAATATGACCATATACGCTTAGCGTAATTAACGAACCGCAGCTAAATCAAATACAATGTATATATGTGGCTTTTTTAATGTTATAAAAATAAGTTCATTGATATGTATTGCTATAAAATAAGATTCACTTTGGCCTTCCTTCGTTGGGTGATTATTACTAATTACACTCCGGACACAAGGGCTCACCGAAAAAATCAGTTGTCCGGATACGACATGACAATAATTGCAGCTTTGTTTGGATTCTGGCACGCCAAGACAAATGATGTCATGACATCGTAACTGGTTTTCTGCTAATAAACGTAGGGAATTGATTTAATATGAACAAATATATTGATAATAACTGTTTATAAATAAATACATCAATTGTTCATTATTCTGATAGTAATTCCCCTTATTTTGGAATACTAGTAATCGATAAGACACAGTAAAACAAATTTCCGATTACGACATTAATGCTTTACGCCCACCGATCTACTGTGCGACAAAAGTGGTCGCATAAATTCAAAACAACAGCGTCGTCAGGGGGGTTCATTCCATGCATCAGTAGGCCGGGTGGGTGGGCGGGTGGTTCAGCCGTGAAAAAAGTTACTTTGTTCCAAGTGGTCACAGTTTTTTCCTCTTACAACATTTCTGCAATATGATTGCCTCAAAGTGTTCAGCATCATTGTTATGGTATGTATGACACTTAGGTCAGGGCTTAGGGGGGGGGGGGGTAGTTAGTGTGGATATAGGCATAATGCTTCTCAGAAATCCCAGGTTACAAAACAACACTCACAATTTTGTCTTTTGCATCAGATCACATTGTCAAGTACCAAAGCCACTGGTTCAAGATGAAAATGGACAGTTATGACACCCATGATTAAAGTAAAATATACAAATGAATAAAGCTATTCATTTATATCATTAATGTTTGCTCATTAGGAATAGGGGGTGGATACACGCATGCATGTAATGTCTGTATGTAAAATACATGTATTTTACATGGCCACACCAATAATTGACAACATTAGTCACCTGTGCTCAAGAGGTTCATTGTTTATAACAGGCCAGACAAGTGAGTAGTGATAAGCGAAGTAAAACTGTCTGCTATCAGGACATTTAAGGCCAATCCAAAAGATGTCTTCTCTTACGGATGCGGAAATTAGCCAAGTCTATGTGATATCTGGCATTTTATTAATGCACAAACAACAGAAGTGACACGTCTGGAATATACAGGCTTGATATTGAAAAATTTCGACCATGATGCTTGTTTGGCGTGGGGTCGCGAAAGCTTCAAATCGCTAAGGGACTTAATTGAATGCATCGGTCGGAATAAACTGGGAAAAAAGGTACAATATAATATGTTTTAGTTGAATAGCTCAGAGTTAGCCACACCGCCTGGTAGCTTTCGGGATCACATATAGCCCCAAGTCGGTGGAAATCCTGATCCACCACTGCTATGAATATCAAGAGAGGATTGGTAATTATTTAAATAGAACGTCCACCATATGGGTTATCCCATGAACAAATATTTTAAGTGGGCTGGCGACTCGGTCTAAGATAGCGGTTTATCTATATTCCGACTTAATTGGAACTAGAACCAAGTGCAGTCAACACGTCAGCAATGATTGGGTTGTCAGTGGACACATATTGCATTGTCTGTATGATCCATGTAAAACGCCAAATACACGATATTTACATAGATTACATGCATGTGTGTATCCACCCTTAGACCTGATCAGACAGCATAAGAGGCAAAACATGGAAATCCCATCATGCTAGAAAGTATTGAATGCTATTTAAAGCCACATCCAGATTTTTGTTTGATTTTTTAGTTTAATTTATTGTTTGTTTCTTTTTTGACACAATTTCACATCAAAGCCATATGAATGCTGATCAATCTGCTAAACGCCATGTTGTCAGATGGTATAATATCGTGTGGGTCCATTACTATTTAGCATAAATGTTTTGCCTAAATTTGTATTTTATATTTTCGATACAGTTGTATTCAAAGTGATTACAGACAAGCATTGGAAATATGGTAAAATGTTCATATAACTTTTTTACACATCATGAATCAATTGATAAACAAAAACAAACAGGATAACAATGGGTGCTGCATGTTTATACGATTCTTATCTGTTCTCAGACTTTATAACTGAAACAAATACCAAGCCTAAACGGTGTGAGACTACAGATTTTTAGGTAAAACGTGGGTGGGTACCCTGCATGAAATTGGACAAAAAATTCCTTCAAATAAGGGGTGATTTGGCTGGATTTGGAGATAAAAAGGGGGTGGGTACCCCGCATGAAATTGAAAAAAAAAAAATTCCTTCAAATAGGGGGGTGGTGGGTACCCAAGAGGCGGTAAAAAAAAAATTCAGCCTACTGTCATGGCACTTTTTTCCGCCCCCACCCCCCCGGCGTCGTATTAAATGAAAGTGTCAATGACACTGTAGCTCAACTTAGGTAGGGGAATAATTTAATGGTTGACAGTAAATGGAGGAATAGGAAAGGTGCTAATTGAAATGTCTAACCTGCGCCAAAGGATTTAATGATGCAAAGAGTAAAATACAAGATGGCTGCTGGTGGCCATTTTTTTTGGCCAATTGACCCCAAAAGCACTCGTTCCCATCTACGTATAATTGTTAACATCCATGACAAATTTTATGAAGATCTGACCAAAGCTACGACCTACAAATTTCATGATGATCAGACGAACAGTACGACCTGTAGACCGCACCAATGGATTGAATTTTGAAATCCAAGATGGCCGCTGGCAGCCATGTTTTTTGGCCGAATGATTCGTTCCCATCTACATGTCAATGTCAACATTCATGACAAATTTCATAAAGATTAGACCAAAGGTATAACCTGTAGCCCGCGCCAAAGGATTTAGTCATGCAAAGAGTAAAATCCAAGATGGCTGCTGGCGGCCATGTTTTTTGGCCGAACGACTCCAAAATCACTCGTTCCCATCTACATGTCAGTGTTAACATCCATGACAAATTTAATAAAGATCAGACCAAAGGTATGACCTGTAGCCCACGCCAAAGGATTTAGTCATGCAAAGAGTAAAATGCTGGTGGCCATGTTTTTTGACCGAATGACCCCAAAACGACTCGTTCCCATCTGCATGTCATTGTTATAATTCATGACAAATTTCATGACCATCTGACCAAAGCTACGACCTGTAGCCCGCACCAAAGGATTTAGTCATGCAAAGAGTAAAATCCAAGATGGCTGCTGGCGGCCATGTTTTTTGACCGAATGACCCCATCTACATGTCATTGTTATCGTTCATGACAAATTTCATGATGATCAGACGAACAGTACGACCTGTAGCCCGCGCCAATGGATTGAATTTTGAAATCCAAGATGGCCACCAGCGGCCATGTTTTTTGGCCGAATGACCCCACAATGATTCGTTCCCATCTACATGTCAATGTCAACGTTCATGACAAATTTTATAAAGATTAGACCAAAGGCAACCTATAACCCGCGCCAAAGGATTTAGTCATGCAAAGAGTAAAATCCAAGATGGCTGCTGGCGGCCATGTTTTTCGGCCGAACGACCCCAAAATCACTCGTTCCCATATACATGTCATTGTTAACATCCATGACAAATTTCATAATGTTCCGATCAAAGCTACGACCTGTAGTCCGCGCCAAAGGATTTAGTCATGCAAAGAGTAAAATCCAAGATGGCTGCTGGTGGCCATGTTTATTGGCCGAACAACCCCAAAATGACTCGTTCCCATCTACATGTCATTATTAACATCAATGACAAATTTCATGATGATCAGACGAACAGTACGACCTGTAGCCCGCGCCAATGGATTGAATTTTGAAATCTAAGATGGCCACCAGCGGCCATGTTTTTTGGCCGAATGACCCCAAAATGACTCGTTCCCATCTACATGTCAATGTCAACATTCATGACAAATTTTATAAAGATCAGACCAAAGGTACGACTTGTAGCCCGGGCCAAAGGATTTAGTCATGCAAAGAGTAAAATCCAAGATGGCTGCTGGTGGCCATGTTTTTCGGCCGAACGACCCCAAAATCACTCGTTCCCATATACATGTCATTGTTAACATCCATGACAAATTTCATAATGTTCCGATCAAAGCTACGACCTGTAGTCCGCGCCAAAGGATTTAGTCATGCAAAGAGTAAAATCCAAGATGGCTGCTGGTGGCCATGTTTATTGGCCGAACAACCCCAAAATGACTCGTTCCCATCTACATGTCAATATTAACATCCATGACAAATTTCATGATGATCAGACGAACAGTACGACCTGTAGCCCGCGCCAATGGATTGAATTTTGAAATCTAAGATGGCCGCCAGCGGCCATGTTTTTTGGCCGAATGACCCCACAATGATTCGTTCACATCTACATGTCAATGTCAACATTCATGACAAATTTCATAAAGATTAGACCGAAGGTACAACCTGTAGCCCGCGCCAAAGGATTTAGTCATGCAAAGAGTAAAATCCAAGATGGCTGCTGGCGGCCATGTTTTTCGGCCGAACAACTCCAAAATCACTCGTTCCCATCTACATGACAGTGTTAACATCCATGACAAATTTCATAAACTTCCGACCAAAACAACGACCTGTAGCCCGCGCCAAAGGATTTAGTCATGCAAAGAGTAAAATCCAAGATGGCTGCTGGCAGCCATGTTTTTTGGCCGAACGACCCCAAAATCACTCGTTCCCATCTACATGTCATTATTAACATCAATGACAAATTTCATGATGATCAGATGAACAGTACGACCTGTAGGCCGCGCCAATGGATTGAATCTTGAAATCCAAGATGGCTGCCAGTGGCTATGTTTTTTGGCCGATTGACCCCAAAATGACTCGTTCCCATCTACATGTCAATGTCAACATTCATGACAAATTTCATGAAGATCAGACCAAAGGTACAACCTGTAGCCCGCGTCAAAGGAAATTGTTGACGGACACACGGACGACGGACGCCAATAGCTCAAACTTACAAAAGTAAGTTGAGCTAATAATAATTGGTGACGTCACAAAATCATATATATTCTATATACAACCCAAAGCATCCGGCTTTGGTTCGTTATGATGACCTCAGACCATCTGTAGAGTGATATACTCAGATTTTTGTAGTCTACTGTTAATAGCATGTCTCTCATATGTATTGTGAAAACATTTTTTAAAAATTTAGATACCATAGCTTTCTTTATCTGACATTGACATAAGAGACATCAGAAAATGATATAGTCATATTAATAGCTGAGTAGTCCAAAGGCATGGGATGAAATAGGTGAATTGGGTTTAATATCACTCCAAACAAATTTATCAGTACTTAACACAAGATTTTGAACTGACTTAAACATAATTTTCTGTGGTGACTCGGTGTACCCTGACGTAGTTATAAATGGTGTCAGTTTTTTTTATTAAACTTAAAAAAAAACAAATTGAGCAAGGAATACAATCAAATTTTTTTTTTATTAAGGGTGAATATATTTCAAAAAGGGGCCATAACTCAGCAAAAAAAACTTGGATCAAACCCATATTCGAAGTTTATCTGAATTTTGGGCTGAGAAACTCATATGCAAAATTTGGTTCTGATTGGATAGAAAATGTTTATGCGTAAAGTGTCTATGGACGGACGGCTAGACAAACGGACGGACATACAGATGGACTGACGGATGAACGATGAGTAGTGTGCACCCACGATAAATAATTTTGATATTGCACATAATTCATCGTGAATTTAGTAGATTATAGGCGTTATAGCTGAGTATAATGACATTTTATCTAATATTTGTGCACAAATTTGTCTCTTGGCACTTTGCAGAGCAAATATATATGTTACCATTGCAAAATATACCGTATGAGGTGGAAAAGTGTCAAATAGTGACAAAATTGTTCACTGCAAACCTGACATTTGGCATGAATGGCCAGTGTATGTTAATTATGAAGACTGACTTTTTTTCCGACAAACCAATCACAATGGTCAACATATTCAAAATGGCTGCCACTTTTACGAAATGGCCACCGATTTCAGCTTTTACTCAACGTATACGACGAATGTGACTTCTATTCCTTATTTGAAATTTTAATATTTCGTACAAATAAAGGGTTGTGGGATGGCAACAAGACTCTGTTTCCACACACCCCACCCAATCCAACATGACCACCGTCCAGAGGGATTCAAATAGGGAAACCATGCCAGTTCTCGGCCCTTTACCGATTTAGGTCGAATAAAGAGTGGTGTATATGTATGCCCCCAAGACACCCCACATATTCACTAAACACATCCAATTCAAAATGGCCGCCATACAGAGGGGTCCAAAATAGGGGATCACTGGGTTTGAACTTTCCAACTGTTGGTAATTTCCAACCAATCTGACACCACCTATAATGTTTCAACCTGTAAGTTGTGTAAAATTTCCAACAAATGCGGTGTGAGGCATGAAATTTTCAGCTGTTGAATATTTTGACCAAAGTTGGAGGGTTAGTTCCCCTCAAACCCCCTGTCGCCACATCCCTGGGGTGGAATACACCCTATGATCATTTCGCCGGCTCCACGTCCCTTCATATTAACAATGAAAGTGTCAATGACACAGTAGCTCAACTTAGGTAGGGGAATAATTTAATGGTTGACAGTAAATGGAGGAATAGGAAAGGTGCTAATTGAAATGTCTAACCTGCGCCAAAGGATTTAGTGATGCAAAGAGTAAAATACAAGATGGCTGCTGGTGGCCATTTTTTTTGGCCAATTGACCCCAAAAGAACTCGTTCCCATCTACGTATAATTGTTAACATCCATGACAAATTTTATGAAGATCTGACCAAAGCTACGACCTACAAATTTCATGATGATCAGACGAACAGTACGGCCTGTAAATTTAATAAAGATCAGACCAAAGGTATGACCGGTAGCCCACGCCAAAGGATTTAGTCATGCAAAGAGTAAAATGCTGGTGGCCATGTTTTTTGACCGAATGACCCCAAAACGACTCGTTCCCATCTACATGTCAGTGTTATAATTCATGACAAATTTCATGACCATCTGACCAAAGCTACGACCTGTAGCCCGCACCAAAGGATTTAGTCATGCAAAGAGTAAAATCCAAGATGGCTGCTGGCAACCATGTTTTTTGACCGAATGACCCCAAAACGACTCGATGCCATCTACATATCATTGTTATCATTCATGACAAATTTCATGATGATCAGACGAACAGTACGACCTGTAGCCCGCGCCAATGGATTGAAATTTGAAATCCAAGATGGCTGCCAGCGGCCATGTTTTTTGGCCAAATGACCCCACAATGATTCGTTCCCATCTACATGTCAATGTCAACGTTCATGACAAATTTTATAAAGATTAGACCAAAGGCAACCTATAGCCTGTGCCAAAGGATTTAGTCATGCAAAGAGTAAAATCCAAGATGGCTGCTGGTGGCCATGTTTTTCGGCCGAACGACCCCAAAATCACTCGTTCCCATCTACATGTCATTGTTAACATCCCTGACAAATTTCATGATGTTCCGATCAAAGCTACGACCTGTAGCCCGCGCCAAAGGATTTAGTCATGCAAAGAGTAAAATCCAAGATGGCTGCTGGCAGCCATGTTTATTGGCCGAACGACCCCAAAATGACTCGTTCCCATCTACATGTCAATATTAACTTCCATGACAAATTTCATGATGATCAGACGAACAGTACGACCTGTAGCCCGCGCCAATGGATTGAATTTTGAAATCTAAGATGGCCACCAGCGGCCATGTTTTTTGGCCGAATGACCCCACAATGATTCTTTCCCATCTACATGTCAATGTCAACATTCATGACAAATTTCATAAACTTCCGACCAAAACAACGACCTGTAGCCCGCGTCAAAGGATTTAGTCATGCAAAGAGTAAAATCCAAGATGGCTGCTGGCAGCCATGTTTTTTGGCCGAACGACCCCAAAATCACTCGTTCCCATCTACATGTCATTATTAACATCAATGACAAATTTCATGATGATCAGATGAACAGTACGACCTGTAGGCCGCGCCAATTGATTGAATCTTGAAATCCAAGATGGCTGCCAGCGGCCATGTTTTTCAGCCGAACGACCCCAAAATCACTCGTTCCCATCTACATGTCATTATTAACATCAATGACAAATTTCATGATGATCAGATGAACAGTATGACCTGTAGGCCGCGCCAATGGATTGAATCTTGAAATTCAAGATGGCTGCCAGCGGCCATGTTTTTTGGCCGAATGACCCCAAAATGACTCATTCCCATCTACATGTCAATGTCAACATTCATGACAAATTTCATGAAGATCAGACCAAAGGTACAACCTGTAGCCCGCGCCAAAGGAAATTGTTGACGGACACACGCACACACGGATGACGGACGCCAAACCATGGCAATAGCTCAAACTTACAAAAGTAAGTTGAGCTAATAGTTGAGCTAAAAATAGCTTCATGGAAACCGTGAAGCATCGAAATCAACATGAAAGCACACTGAGGTGACGATTTTGGACTGGTGCACTTTCGCCAAATGCGCACCCGTCGTGTGGCTTGTTTTCGCAAAGGCAACATGTCATTTTGTGATATTTTAGAAACCTTGTTTTAACAAACTTACAATCCCCACATGACAATGATTTTGATTGGCAATATTAAAACAATACCAAGATGACAATAACTGATGGTAGTAAAATTGAGCATATGCGCCACTCAGAATGCTTTCGGATTTGTCATAGTAAAAAGCACTGGAAATGATGAGGTTGGGAAAAAATACAAAGAATTTCAGGTTTATTGAATCCTTCGGACCAAAAGCCGCTTTCCATATACAGAATGGCTTTTAATTGAGGGGGGGGGGGGACGTAATTTTCTTAAATAAACTTCTCATATTTATGCTCTCTGGGCTCAATTTCTGGGCATGGTAACGACTTTCTCGCCGGAAACGCACAGGAGCCTGGCGATTGCGCACTGGACGATTATATGATTTTGGACGGATTTAGCAGGAGCAGTGGGCTCCCAGTGAGTTTGCAAAATGGTAATTCTTTCGGTATTGATAAGTACAATATGAACTGAGCCAGACATAGACAATTTTAATCCTAAAACATAAGAACTGAGATCATGTCATAAATCCTTACCAAATGTCCTTGTGGCAGTTGTATCTCAGCGGAGTGATGGGAGATAACTCTGCCTGGATTTGGCTGAAATGTTCTTTTGGACAGAAAATTCAAAAATGTCCAAGTCAAACAAGGGCCGTAACTCTGGTAAAAATTAATGGATGAAACCCGTAGTATGTGGGTATCCTTTCCCTTAACCTGTAGTATCACCATGCCAAAGAAATCCAATAATAAAGACATCCACAGCATGTTTGTTATGGAGCAAAGGGCCATAACTCTGGAAAGAAAGTGCGGACAAACCTGCATTATGTGCAGATCCTTTCCACAATGCTGGTCTACCGGCATAACAAGGACATCCAAATTGGACTATCGACGCTTGAACTGCGAAATGTTTTTTTTTTACGGACAGACAGATGTCTCCACTATCTACCCCTGAATCCTCCTTCAGAGGGTCGGGGGCATAATAAGTCTCCCTTTCTTCAGAAAACATTTTTTTGTCGAGCTGTGGGCCACCCAACCCTCAGAGCTGTGAAAAATTGTACACATGGTCAGTTGACCCTGGGAGAGTCATGGGATAGGTTCCTCAGATGACTTAAGGGGCAATAATAAACAATTTTAATTAAACAAGCAGTCACAGACGGCGGTATCCCCCGCCAAAATGTGCAGTTTGGGAAGTGCATTCTCAATAATGTTTGCGTTCTCAGTATGTGCTAAACAAGAGGTGAGATTTTGTCAAAAGCCTGGCTTGCGAACTCATTTTAGGTATTAGCCATGTGACGTCGTCCATTTGCACAAAAAATAATAAACAAAGTCCAATAACTCTGCTGAAAATATCCGGCCGGACCTGGTTTGCGAACTCGTTCTAGATACTGGTCATGTGAACTCATATACCAAAAATCTTTGAAATCCGTTCACATTTGTGGAAATAAGCCCTGTGACGTCGTCCATATGCACACAAAAAAATAAACAGTCCAATAACTCTGCTGAAAATATCCGGCCGGACCTGGTTTGCGAACTCGTTCTAGATACTGGTCATGTGAACTCATATACCAAAAATATTTGAAATACGTTGAGATTTGTGGAAATGAGCCCTGGGACGTCGTCTATTTGCTATTTGGTAAATTCGACAAAAATAATAAACAAAGTCGAATAAATATCCGGCCAGACATGGCTTGTGATTCTAGGTAATGGTCAGGTGAACTCATATACCACAAATCTTTGAAATCCGTTTACATTTGTTCAAGTTATGACTCTTTACAAATTCGGGACGACCGGACGGACGGAACCCATTACTATATCCCCCGCAAATTTTAAATTTGGCGGGGGATAATAATAAATCATAAACCCAAAATGGTTGGTCACTGGAAATTGTAATGTAGGGGTAAATTGACACAGGGAGTACCATTGGATATGTGCCATTGACCCTAAAGGGGAACTTAAAAATTATATTATCAAATATGAGCAATAAAGAACATTCCTTATCAGCATAAGACGATATGTAGAAAATTTGGTACACAGGGGTCACCTGACAAGGGGAGTTTCATGGGATAGGCACCTTTGATCTCAAGATGACTTAAAGGGGGGGGGGGGCTAATAAATTATATTAACATAGATGATCAATGAAGAGCATTTATTATCAGCTCAGAAGATGTTGGAAAATTGGCAAGCAACGGTAATTTGATAAGGGGAGTGTCATGGGATAGGTGCCTTCAGATGACTTAAAGAGGCACTAATAATTAGCAATAAAGAGCATTTATTATAAACTTCAAAGATGGAGTTAATTTGACACGGATTGTCATGGGATAGGTGCCGTTGACCTCAGATGACTTAAAGATGCAGTAATAATTATCAATAATGAGCATTAATTATCAACTTAAAAGATAGAGGTGTCATGCAATAGGTGATGTGTACCTCAGGTGACTAATAATTAATGACTTGAAGGGGCGCTAATAATTAATCATTTACTCATTCTTTACCCAATCAACACTGGGTATTCCAGCTAGTACTGTATAAAACCCACTTTCACTTGATAAAGGCCACTAGAAATGTTGTGTCATTAAATTATAATAAGTCTCAAAGTGTATCTTTCATATTTTTCATATTCAGAACAGGCTTGTATGGCGATATGCATAACCATTATTCAGCGTCTGAGGGCCTGTGGTACCTGCACAAAGGGCCTGTGGCCCCTGTGTGCTCTTTGCACACATTTAGACCTAAATATTCACATAGGTTCATATTCGAATTATTTGATTCTGAAAAAGCCAAGCCCAATAAGTGGACTTATACCCGTTATTCTGTTGGATGGTGCTGGCCATAATGAGAACACATATATAAAGAGCGCACATCTGGTCTCAAAATAGATTCATATTGAACTTATATATTCACATTTATTTGATTCTGAAATAGGCCCATAGGGAGCTAATTTTAATTTTTGTGTTTTTTATATTTATTTAATTAATTTTTTTTTTTAAATCAAAATAAAAAAAAACTAACACCGTTACGTCTTCCAGGGTACCATCGAGTCACCACACCAAATTTGGTTGAAATCTGTCAAGGGGTCTGGGTGAAAAATCCGAACAGACAGACAGATGGACAGACAGACAGATCCTACTCTTTTATATATTTAGATTAAATCCAGTACCTGAGCACCAATACCATTGAATCTACATAATGATTTATTACTACAATAAACCTTTGATTTTTGCAATGTCTTTTTACTTCGCCTGACAATACTTGAGTGAGAAGCTGCTTCTTTCAAATTTGTTGCTTGATACTGAGATTATAAACCTTACTTCACAGTCATCTTGGGAACTTTTTAACAACAAGTGTAGGTCAGGTTGAATTTGAGGTTTCTCTACATTTCATGTTCAAAGTAACACTGGACAACACTGTTCTGGATTCAAACACTGATACAAATCTCTGTTTCCAAGATTTGACTGTTCGCATAATTAGCACATCTCAAGATGTATATATAATAAACATATAAGAATTAATGAAAACAGTGAAGAATATTTTTTTTTTAGATATACATAAAAATCATAACATACGGTACATTATTTGACATGTGTGTCAAGATAAAGAAAGGTACATGTATAATTAAATGAACTCATGTTTTATTCAATATATGAAGGGCATAATTAAGTGCTGTGTGTGCATAATTATTCTCATTTTTGTTTTAGCATCTGAGAGTACAGATGCTTCAGCGAACATGTGGCCTTTCATGCCAGCCTGGTATATCAGCGGAGTCAGATGTGGTGTAGGACCAAGATCCAACACATTCCTTTTCTACCACAGTCTACACCCAGACCCAGAAGTGGGATGTTCACGATCAGTTCACCTAAAAACATCCATGATGATGATACTGGCGTAAAGAGTAGCTTTTTCCAAGCTCAATTTTTACCACACTTTCTGTAGGTTTACAACTGTACTGCAAAACGAAGTCAACATTGCCATGGAAATACAGTAATCAGTCATGGTGAGGTTTGTATACAGCTTTAAGAAACCCTTTCAATGCCAGGGGCCAATCTCATCGGCCCTAAAAAAAATAAAAAAATAAAATAAATAAAAAATTATAGATTTTTTTGGGTATGTAGCATGCTATAGCGAATTTAAAAACAAACTGGATAAAACCTTAAGGGCATGTTATAACTCAAAACTATCACCAATTATTCATTGTAATAATTTTGATGCCCATGAAAAACGTAAGATTCCCTGGCACTAAACCTACAAAATACTGAAAGAGTTAAAGAATATAAGAAAAAATTATTAAAATTGTAAAAAATTGTAAAAAATAATAACAAATGATGAAAAATTGTTAGGCCAATGCATTCTCTTATATATGCGAGGCGACCTATGGTCGACTCGCATATATAAGAGAATGCATTGGCACAGGGTATATGGGTTGATACAAAAATCAGACCTGGCACTCAAAGGGCTAAGAAATGTTTTATCACAAATAGATTTAAACAGAACTATACAGGCAGATTGATGAGTATAGATGAGCATAAAGTTTATAGTGTTCACAAAGGTGTGACCCTAATTAAAGGCAAACTTTTGGATAAAAAAATCTGTACACAATTACTCTCCAAGTAGTGCCAATGAGCAAGACATTAGGTAGTAATGTAATTTTTGGTGGGAATGTTAACTACCCGCCACCCATTTCTCTCATTTAAGGATAAACATAGCTGCTGTTTGTTAATGAATTATTGTTCCTGAAGCAAGATGTGATTGTAAACTTCCACTAAAGGCCAGGTTGCCGAAAGCTCCAGAAAGTGTGTTTATTTAATTAACCTAATTAAAAAGATGGCCATTTCAGATTATATTTCATATTCAGAAAATTCTCCATTGCTTATCAGAGATGTTTACTAATTCTACTTCAACTGGCAATAGCAATTTCAAATGCCTTGGATTGAATTCTGCCAATTGTTTTGATATTTGTATACATGACAGTGTCCAGCAGGGTTCTTTTCATATTCATTATTAATATTCTGGGAGGGTTACAACGCACCATTTCATTCTCAAAATCCATATATACCAATATGGTCTCAATTAAGATAGCCCAATTCTATTTAAAAGAATTAATTAATACTGAATTCCTTCTGCAGGGGGTGCATATCTCCAGTCTTTAAGCATATCCTTAATACTGGGAAATTATATCCCAAGATAACGAATATGAAATCATGATTTTAATTTGACTTTTGATGTGGATGGTTGATCAAGTTCTTTCTCATATTCGATTTCTACATGTGCTTTCCTCTTCTTTCTTGCCAACTTCTTTGGTGGCTCTTCCCCTGAACTACTTGATTCATCAGAACTATCCTGTCCCGCTAATCTGTGCATATCCTACAATTACATTAAAAATGAAATACAATCAACCTCACAAGATTTAAATGGACATGAGTCATTTATACCTCCAAGTAGGGAAACAGTGATGTGCAAATTCATAAAAATAGTCTGTGCAGTCTGCTCCCAAAATCCAACAGACCATGATCCAAAGTAGTTTCTTTGGCACGACCTAGCGTGAGCACATCCCTGGGATATGATTGGTTGTTAAATAGATGAAATGTCAGTCTACATATGTTGTATACTCAGAAAAAAGCCATAGCAATTTTCCAGCCTTTAAATTTATCTGCATAGAAGTTAAGACAAACATTCTTTGGTGACGCCAACTTTAACAGAACATGGCTTTTTTAAATTATGAGGTATAGTCTACATAATAAAAATATTTGTTCAATTAAACAAAACAATATCAACCTAAATTTCAGTATATAACAACCAAAAATCTTCAGAGTGTGTAATAAACATAGAACAACACAGTTCTGTGAACATGTTAACGTTATTGCATGCATTTGTAGTGTTGCAAGGTAAAGCTCGAACCTACGGTTCTCGATTTACCATCTCTTCATAAAACTCGTTCAATAACATTAACCAGTTCACAACCTTGCATCATTCTATCTATTTATAGTTCCATGCTGCAGAATGATTATTTTCCTTTTTTCTAAATTCTATTCAACGTATTTATCAACCTATTTTAATTATTTGTATGGGACTGGGATGCAACAAAAGCAATTATAGTTTCATGATTCAAATCATCACAGGGCTTTAAAACTTTGTTCTTCTTCCCACATTATAATTCTGAAATTACAGTTCAGACAATAACTCAAGATTTGGAACCTAGAATGTTTATGTTTATGAAACTTGATGGGAACAGAGCCTCACTAGTTCCTGTTACAGTTCTTATTCAAAGAAAAATTGAATTATTTAAATTCAAATTGAGATATGAGGGAATGAAGTTGAAGGGAGACACAATTTTAGAAAAAGCTCTATCTGCAGTTTTTGCACACACATTAGTCTGTCATATTCCCATGCACGGATGACAGTATTTTAACAATATTTGCGAGAAAAAAGAAATCCATAGGTGACGGGATATTTGTTAAAAGTGTTCCCTTAAAATATATATAATAGTGTAACAGTACTGTTGCCACTGTGGACTGATTGACAAAGATAAGCGGAAGTATCGAAGTATCTAGCTCAACTTAGAGGCGTTTATTTTATGCTGAGCACTCAATAGAATGATAAAGAAGAAGGAAGTAAAAAAGTTTCAGTAAAGGGATTGTATTGTGTAGATATGTTATTTTCAATTCAAACATTTCTCCAATAAATGTGGACTGCTGGGTGTGCCGATGGATTTAAATTTCAACAAATTTTTAACAAATTCTGGAAATATTGGATAGCTCCCATCCAGAGGTCACCCATAAGAACCATATGAAGTTTGGTGGCGATCGGATGAGGGATGTGACCTGTAAGGTATGTCAAAGGATTTAGTCATGAAAAGATTAATATCCAAGATGGTCACTGGCAGCAATGTTTCTCAATGAAATTCAGACAAATTTGATGGCTCCCATCTAGAGGTGATCATCCTAAACATGCCTGTAAGTTTTCAAATTTCTCCGATAAATGCAGGCTGAAGGGTATGCCGATGGATTCAAATTTAAAAACTAAGGCAGCCATGATTTTTAACAAATTTCAGAAATAATTGATGGCTCCCATTTAGAGGTCACCCCGAAGATGATTCATATGAAGTTTGGTGATGATCGGATAAGGGATGTGGCCTGTAGGGTGTGCAAAAGGAAACTGTTGATGGAAGGACAATGGATGCCAATCAATGGAAATAGCTCAAACAACTTTGTCAACTTGAGCTAAAATGAATACTAGGTTCGCAGGCAATCACAGATTAAAAATAAATGGTCGGCCGTCCACAGTGTCCCCCGACAACGTGGCAAGTCGATGGCCGCTTTATTAAAGAAAATTTTAAAAATGTCGATGGCCGCTTTGTTAAAGATATTAAAACAAATGTTGAAATGTTCTAAGTCGAAAGGGTTAATAAAAAAATAATTTTTCCGTCATCTATATACATGTTGCACATCTGCAATATGTGGGTAACAATACTCTGAAGTTTCAAATATTTACGATCAAAACTGTAGGAGGAGTTGATTACACCATGAAGGTACCCCCATAAAGAAAATTATAACGAGAGGCCGATCACGATCGGCAGATGTTTAACCCATCCCTTGGCAATAATAAATTGTTATGATCAGAATCATAATCGTTTAATGTTGAATTATAGAGTATACTGTTATGATCTAAAGTAGTATATGACAAATGTACATAATAACCAGTAATAACACACATTATTGGAATGTATGAGTCAATATAGAAGGGTTAATATAACATCTAAACTCTAGAGCCTGTCACCACTGCCATAGTGTAAGCAGTTCTATTCATGTTGTTGCAAATTGCCATGTGAGATATCAAAATAATATAATTATTTATTTAATGGAAAAGGTTAAAAGACATGGAATGGGTAAAAGGGGTTAAATCACCTATCTCTGCCCTGTTTGATCCAATGTAGTCCCATCATCCAAGGACTTAGAGAGCTCCATTGGTCTAGTTAAATAAATTCACATGGCTAAGTTGTGGTTAAAAAGATAGCTAAATCAATTTATCCAATAATTCACTTATCTGTGTCTTATACAGAGCTAACATATGAGGGCTATAAATAACTCTCAAAGCAATAAACTATATTGTCTTTTATCTTGCTCACAGAGAAGCAGGTATTCATTAATTGTAAGTTACTTGGGTTATAATCTGGATAATTCTTAGTTTAAAAAGGGCCATATCTCTGGTATAACAAATTGGATCTAACCCATATTCAAACTCGTTCTGTATTTTGAGTTGAGAAACTCACATACCAAATTTGGTTCCTATCAGATGAAAAATGGTTGATTTATCGAAGTACATGTATGTGTGAATTATATGTCAAAGGACCATAACTCCATTAAAAATCCGATCAAACCCATATTCGAACTCAATCTGTATGTTGGTCTGAGAAACTCATACACCAAATTTGGTTCCAATCAGATAAAAAATGTTAGAGTTATGGCAGAATTAATGAATTCTAATTCGAAAAAGGGCCATAACTCCGTAAATAAAACTCGGATCAAACCCATATTCGAACTCGATCTGTATTTTGGGCCGAGAAACTCACACACCAAATTTGGTTCCAATCAGATAAAAAATGTTAGAGTTATGGCAGAATTAATGAATTCTAATTCGAAAAAGGGCCATAACTCCGTAAATAAAACTCGGATCAAACCCATATTCGAACTCGATCTGTATTTTGGGCCGAGAAACTCACACACCAAATTTGGTTCCGATCAGATAAAAAATGTTTGAGTTATGGCAGAATGTGTGAATTCTAAGTAAAAAAAGGGCCACAACTCTGTAAAAAAAAGTTGGATCAAACCCATATTCGAACTCGATCTGTATTTTGGGCTGAAAACCCCATATACAAATTTTGGTTTTGATCAGGTAAAAAATGTTTGAGTTATCGCATTACACGTAAAGTGTCTACGGACGGACAGACAGACGGACGGACAGACGGACGGACAGACGGACGGACGAACGACGAGTGGTCAATCCGGACGTTGACACTATGTGTACCATACTATGGTATGGGTACACATAAAAAACAAATTTCAAAGTCGAAAGGCCCATAACTCTGGGAAAAATCATTGGATCAAACTCAAATTCGAACATGACCTGTATTTTGATATGAACGACCCACAAAAAAACAGAATTTCCAATTAAACAATCCAAACTTGAGTTATCATCTGGAAACCAAAGAAAAAACAAGTAAAATTGAATTTTCTAAGTCGAAAAGCCCATAACTCTGAGAAAAATCATCGGATCAAACTCAAATTCATACTTGACCTGTATTTTGATATCAACAACTCACAAAAAAAACGGGATTTTCAATTGAACAGTCCAAACTTGAGTTATCATCTGGAAACCAAAGAAAAAAGTAGAAAATTGAATTTTTTTAAGTCGAAAAAAGTCCATAACTATAGGAATGAAAGTGTCAATGACACTGTAGCTCAACTTGGAAAGGGAATAATTTAATGTATTACTGTCAATGGAGCGATTAGGAATGTGGAAAGTTGAATGTCTAATACTAGTTTATAGACATGAAGAGAAAAGTAAAATCCAAGATGGCTGCTGGCGGCCATGTTTTCGGCCGAATGATCCCAAAATGATTGTATCCCATCTACATGTCATCGTTAACATCCATGACAAATTTTATGACGATCAGACTAAAGGTACGACCTGTAGCCCATGCTAAAGAATTTAGTCATACAAAGAGTAAAATCCAATATGGCTGCTGGCGGCCATGTTTTTTGGCCGAATGACACCAAAATGACTCGTTCCCATCTACATGTCATTATTAACATTCATGACAAATTTTATGATGATCAGACTAAAGGTACGACATGTAGCCCGTGCTAAAGAATTTAGTCATACAAAGAGTAAAATCCAAGATGACTGCTGGCGGCCATGTTTTCGCCCGAATGACCCCAAAATGAGTCTTTCCCATCTACATGTCATTGTTAACATCCATGACAAATTTTATGACGATCAGACTAAAGGTACGAACTGTGGCCCATGCTAAAGAATTTAGTCATACAAAGAGTAAAATCCAAGATGGCTGCTGGCGGCCATGTTTTTGGGCCGAATGACCTCAAAATTACTCGTTCCCATCTACATGTCAATATTAACATCCATAACAAATTTCATGATGATCAGACGAACAGTACGACCTGTGGCCCATGCTAATGGATTAAATTTTGAAATCCAAGATGGCCGCTGGTGGCCATGTTTTTTGTCCGAATGACCCCAAAATGACTCGTTCCCATTTACATTCCAATTTCAACAGCCATGACAAATTTTATGATGATCAGACTAAAGGTACGACCTGTGGCCCGTGCTAAAGGATTTAGTCATACAAAGAGTAAAATCCAAGATGGCTGCTGGCGGCCATGTTTTTTGGCCGAATTACCCCAAAATTACTTGTTCCCATCTACATGTCAATATTATCATCCATGACAAATTTCATGATGATCAGACAAACAGTACGACCTGTGGCCCGTGCTAATGGATTAAATTTTGAAATCCAAGATGGCCGCTGGTGGCCATGTTTTTTGTCCGAATGACCCCAAAATGACTCATTCCCATCTACATGTCATTATTAACATTCTTGACAAATTTTATGATGATCAGACTAAAAGTACGACCTGTAGCCCGTGCTAAAGAATTTAGTCATACAAAGAGTAAAATCCAAGATGGCTGCTGGCGGCCATGTTTTTGGGCCGAATGACCTCAAAATTACTCGTTCCCATCTACATGTCAATATTAACCCTTTGAACCCTGGCGCCCCACAGTGATCGACACCCTGACCCGGGGCTCCCAGTGGTATGTCCGCTTAAATTAGACAGTGTCTAGTAGCATGGTGTTGATTATGTTCAAATTGCGACACCGGTCTGAAACTTTACAGGTTTGTCCCCCATGGATCAGCGATCATTATAAGATTGCGAGACTTTGCCTCGCGGCAATTCCTTGGCAACGGTTGCTAGGCAACTACCCGGAATTGACTGGAAAATGTAAATATAGCTTATAGCGTCGTAATTCAACCTCAGTGATTGCGTTTTTTGATGCAGGTACTACCCTAACGTGAAATTTGAGATATACCCGACCAGAATAGTGAACCAAATATCCCATTTAAGGGTAGCAACGGTTGCTAAGCAAATACCACAACTGATCGAATGACATAATTGCACTAACCATTCAGTGGTATGTTTTGCCTTAATTTAAACAGTGTCTAGTCGCATGGTGTTGGTTATGTTGAAAGGGGACACCTACCTGAAACTGTGCAGGCATGATATATGCATGCACGGACCACTGATCATTGTAAGATCGGGAGACTTTGCCACCCGATCTCGCATTAGAAACGGTTACTAGGCAACTACCCGAAATTTGCAGGATAAACGAATTCTAGCTTAATTGCGTTTCGATGCAACCAATATCCTAATGTGAAATTAAGATATACCTGACCATGCGCGAGTAAGTCAACTTGATATGCGATAGACTTTTTGCTGCATGTGGCACAACAGAGACTGATATTACAGAGACCAGAAACAACGTAATTTCCCGTAACATATCGTGGCCCCATTGTTCAAGTAAGCTGTCTAGATTGTGTCTACTGTACTAACATGTGAAACATGCAACAAAATGTCATATACAGCGCCACATTTCACTTAAACGCATTTTTTTAAATGAATCATATCGCCTTCGCCCTTGCGCATATTTACCTAGCCGTTTCTAGCGGGCAGTCAATCCATATAGACACCTTTGCCAGCGCTGACTTCAATAGGCCAATTTAAATATATATATTAGTGGGTATGTCGTGTATAAGTACGTTATAAACCATTTATTTGTCATTGCGCTAGTCTGCGCTTGCGCGAATAAATCAACTTCATATGCGATAGACCCTTCCCCATATGTAGCAGAACACTGGTTAATATACGCGAGGGTAATTTAAACTGAAATTGTGTGTCTAAATTATGTCTGTTCTGTACACACACGGGGAACACAAAATTATATGCGGCACAGTTCGCTTAAAATATCGTATGTTTTTGTAGATTATATGCTATGCGCATATATTTCTACCCGATACTAGCGGTCAACCATTCCATACGCACCACGGGCGCCGCTGACATATGTGGGGGCAATTTAAATGTAAATCAGTGGGTCTGACGCTCGTTATACTATATATAAATTTGCTACCGAATCATGTCGTCGCTGCACCGAAATATCGGTGTTAAGGGATATAGTCACGGTTCGTTTGCACCTAAATATCGGTGCTACGGGTTCAAAGGGTTAACATCCATGACAAATTTCATGCTGATCAGACAAACAGTACGGCCTGTAGCCCGTGCTAATGGATTGAATTTTGAAATCCAAGATGGCCACTGGCAACCATGTTGTTTTTCCGAATGACCCCAAAATTAATCATTCTGGTCTAAATGTTGATGTCAACAGCTATGACAAATTTCATAATGATCCGACCAAAGGTACGACCTGTAGCCTGCATTGTTGACGCCTTACGTACACACGCACACACGGACGACAAAGCCATGGCAATAGCTCAAACTTTACAAAGTAAAGTTGAGCTAAAAATCATCGGATCAAACTCAAATTCGAACTCAACCTGTATCTTGGTATGACTGATCCGCACAAAAACGGTATTTGCAATTAAACAATCCAAACTTGAGATATCATCCGGAAACCGAAAAAAAGTGAGAAATTTTCTAAGTAAAAGAAAGTCGAAAAAGGGAAAAAACTCCATAAAAGAACATCGGATCATACCCAGAATTGCAGAGCACCTGTGTGCTTGGTTGAGACACATACATACCAAGTTTCAATCAAATCGGATTATCATTACTGGAGTTATAACTCCGGACGGACGCACAGGACGCACAGACGGACGAAGCTGATTACAATAGTCCCCCGAAAATTAATTTTACAGGGGGACAATTAGATGAGGAGGAAGCTTTTATTATTATTTTTTCCAAGCAATCAACAGAATCTAGTGACCTTTAGCCATTATATCTTCAACAGAATTCCATCTAAATTTTAATTGCAGAGAACTGGGAGATTGAGTGTTGAACACTTGTAATATTCTGGCTGGATTTGCTAATTAAAAGCTTTGATGAGGCCAATTTCTGTTGACGAGGTAAGTGCCTGAAGCATTGTGTTATTTATTTGTTCTATGATGCAAAACTATTAGTATAAATTGTCTGAATATCACTACCTCAACATCAGATACATCACTCTCCTCAAACTCATCCTCTGCAATGTACTCTGTGACCTCTTCATCCTGGAAACAATAACAAATCAGATAGCAGTCAACAATATTGTCCATCAAACTATTTAGAGTTTTGTGAGTATTTAACTTTTACATGTATAACACGGTTGAACTATGTATATTGAACCTTAATTAGGTTGAAATCTTTTATATTTACAATTTTTTCAAAATTTGCTATCATTTCTTTTTCTATACACTTGCTACTTTTTTCATAGTTGTTTCTTAATATTCAACAAAATGTCCCATAGTGGGTTTGAAACATTTGAAAAACTGATTATGGCTGGAATAAGATGATAAAACAAGTTGGAGGAACAAACAAATTAAATATAAAGAATATTTCTCCTCATTTTCTGGAATAACCTACGTCTTCTTCCTCCATTTCCACTTCCTCATCTGTTTCTTCTTCACCTTCTCTTTCTGACTCACTCTCTTCTTCTCCTTCCTGCTCTAGAGCTTTATCAAAAGCATGTGTCGGAAAGTTGTAGATATCGCCATACTAAAAAAAAAAGAATGGAATCATTAAAATCTAATTAAGCCTCCTCCCTCACTAACAACTCATATATATGGGAATATTTTCGAAAAGTCTCGGCATTCTTATTTTCAACAGATTTTTGCCTTTTTAGCTCAACTTCAAGTTTGCTATGGGTTACGTTCATTTCTGTCGGTCAACAATTTCCTTTGGCACACTCTACAGGCCACATCCCTCATCCGATCATCACTAAACTTCATACGTATCTTGATGGGAGCCATCTATATTATCAGAAATTCATTAAAAAACACGGCTGCCAGTATTCATCTTGGAATTCAAATTTGAATCCATCGTCAAACTGCAGCCCGCATTTATCAGAGAAATGTTTTGAAAATTTACATTTACAATTTAATCAAAAATAGTTCAAATTTGATATCTCCCATCCAGATAAGTTTCTAAACATGCCTATAAATTTTCAAAACAATTCTCTGATAAATGTAGGCTGTAGGGTGTGCTGATAGATTCAAATTTGAAATCCAACATGACTGTTGGCGGTCATGTTTAACGATTTTTTGAAAAAAAATTGATGTCTTCCATCTGGAGGTCACCCCAAAGATCTAACAATAGATAGACTTTGCTCATATTTTCATTTAATATATAAATAACTCTCTAATGAAAGTGTCAATGACACTGTAGCTCAACTTGGAAAGGGAATAATTTCATGTTTTACAGTCAATGGAGTGATTAGGAATGTGGAATGATGAAAGGCCTAGTTATGCAAAGAGTAAAATCCAAGATGGCTGCTGGTGGCCATGTTTTTTGGCCGAATGACCACAAAATAACTCGTTCCCATCTACATGTCATTGTTAACATCCATGACAAATTTCATAAAGATCCGACCAAAGCTACGACCTGTAGCCCATGCCAAAGGATTAGTCATGCAAAGAGTAAAATCCAAGATGGCTGCTGGCGGCCATGTTTTTTGGCCGAACGACCCCAAAATGACTCGTTCCCATCTACTTGGTCAATATTAACATCCATGACAAATTTCATGATGATCAGACGAACAGTACAACCTGTAGCCCGTGCTAATGGGTTGAATTTTAAAATCCAAGAAGGCCGCTGGCGGCCATGTTTTTTTGCCGAATGATCCCAAAATGACTCGTTTCCCCTCTACATGTCAATGTCAACAGCCATGACAAATTTAATAATGATACAGCCGAAGGTACGACCTGTAGCCCATGCTAAAGGAAATTGTTGACGAATCACGCATACACACATGGACGACGGATACCAAGCCATGGCAATAGCTCAAACTTTACAAAGTTAAGTTGAGCTAATAATGAGATTTCGCATATCAAAACTGATAAAAGTCCAATTAGTCCAATAAGATTCCACAGTTTAATCGAATCTTGACAGTAAACATTGGAAAAGGTCAAAGAATTGAAAAATATTCACACTAAGATATTTGAACTTCCTACAAATACGATTAGCGATGTTTGTCGACAAATCACAGTAATAGTTCTGTTTATATAACAATGGTTTCAACACATGATATTTTATTCTTGGAGAACTATCAATAATGAATAAAAGAACAAAGATTAACTATTTATCCATTTATCCGCTGTGAGTGCCTTGGGTCAAAAAGACAGGAAATTCTGCAGATTTCAGTGATATTTTGTTGCAGTTCAATGGTTATCTATCATGCAAAATCTCATAATTTGTTTCTGAATCCAATTACATGTTTGTTTACCAGAATGATATTAAAGGAATTATTTTGTCCAAAAAAAAAGTTTTTATCATCATAATACTAATTATATATGTCTAACAGATCCATTTTGCAAAGAAAATTCAAAATCGAGCCAATAATATATTTATTATTATGATATAAAAAATGAAAGTGTCAATGACACTGTAGCTCAATTTTGTAAAGAAGGTAATTTTGTTGTGATGAGCAATGAATAGAGAGATTAAAAAGGAGTGTAAATGAAAGTGTCAATGACACTGTAGCTCAACTTAGGTAGGGGAATAATTTAATGGTCGACAGTAAATGGAGGAATAGGAAAAGTGCTAATTGAAATGTCTAAGTAAGACTAGATGTTCATGTCAATATGAACATTCATAACAGGTTTCATAATGATCGGATCAGGGATGTGGTGATTATGGTGTGACAAATGATTTATTGATGCAAAGAGTAAATTCTAAAATGGCCACCGGCAGCCATGTTTTTTTTCGAATTACCCCAAAATGACTTGTTCCCATCTACAGCCTTTACAAATCTCATAATGATCTGATCAAAGGTATGACCTGTAGCCTGTGCCAATGGATTTAGTCATGCAAAGAGTAAAATCCAAGATGGCTGCTGGCGGCCATGTTTTTCGGCTGAACGACCCCAAAATGACTCGTTTCCCATCTACATATCATTGTTAACATACATGACAAATTTCTTGAAGTTCCGACCAAAGCTACGACCTGTAGCCCGCACCAAAGGATTTATTCATGCAAAGAGTAAAATCCAATATGGCTGCTGGCGGACATGTTTTTTAGCCAAACGACCCCAAAATGACTCGTTCCCATCTACATGTTAATATTAACATCCATGATAAATATCATGATGATCAGACAAACAGTACGACCTGTAGCCCGTGCCAATGGATTGAATTTTGAAATCCAAGATGGCTGCCAATGTTTTTTGGCCATATGACCCCAAAATGACTCGTTCCCATATACATGTCAATATCAATATTCATGACAAATTTCATAAAGGTCAGACCAAAGGTACGACCTGTAACCCGCGCCAAAGGATTTAGTCATTGAAAGAGTAAAATCCAAGATGGCTGCTGGCGGCCATGTTTTTTTGCCGAACAACCCCAAAATCACTCGTTCCCATCTACATGTCAATATTAACATCCATGACAAATTTCATGATGATCAGACGAACAGCACGACCTGTAGCCCGCGCCAATGGATTGAATTTTGAAATCCAAAATGGCCACCAGCGGTCATGTTTTTTGGCCGAATGACTCAAAATGACTCGTTCCCATCTACATGTCAATGTCAACATTCATGACAAAATTCATAAAGATCAGACCATAGGTACGACCTGTAGCCCGCGCCAAAGGATTTAGTCATGCAAAGAGTAAAATCCATGATGGCTGCTGGCGGCCATGTTTTTTGGCCGAACAATCCCAAAATCACTCGTTCCCATCTACATGTCATTGTTAACATCCATGACAAATTTCATGAAGTTCTGACCAAAGCTACAACCTGTAGCCCAAGCCAAAGAATTTAGTCATGCAAAGAGTAAAATCCAAGATGGCTGCTGGCGGCCATGTTTTTTGGCCGTATGACCCCAAAATGACTCGTTCCCATATACATGTCAATATCAATATTCATGACAAATTTCATAAAGGTCAGACCAAAGGTACGACCTGTAACCCGCGCCAAAGGATTTAGTCATGCAAAGAGTAAAATCCAAGATGGCTGCTGGCGGCCATGTTTTTTGGCTGAACGACCCCAAAATCACTCGTTCCCATCTACATGTCATTGTTAACATCCATGACAAATTTCATGAAGTTCTGACCAAAGCTACAACCTGTAGCCCAAGCCAAAGAATTTAGTCATGCAAAGAGTAAAATCCAAGATGGCTGCTGGCGGCCATGTTTTTTGGCTGAACGACCCCAAAATCACTCGTTCCCATCTACATGTCAATATTAACATTCATGACAAATTTCATGATGATCAGACGAACAGCACGACCTGTAGCCCGCGCCAATGGATTGAATTTTGAAATCCAAAATGGCCACCAACGGCCATGTTTTTTGGCCGAATGACCCCAAAATGACTCGTTCCCATCTACATGTCAATGTCAACATTCATGACAAAATTCATAAAGATCAGACCATAGGTACGACCTGTAGCCCGCGCCAAAGGATTTAGTCATGCAAAGAGTAAAATCCATGATGGCTGCTGGCGGCCATGTTTTTTGGCCGAATAACCCCAAAATCACTCGATCCAATCTACATGTCATTGTTAACATCCATGACAAATTTCATGAAGTTCTGATCAAAACTACGACCTGTAGCCTGCGCCAAAGGATTTAGTCATGCAAAGAGTAAAATCCAAGATGGCTGCTGACGGCTATGTTTTTTGGCCGAATGATCCCAAAATGACTCGTTCCCATCTACATGTCAATATTAACATCCATGACAAATTTCATGATGATCAAACAAACAGTACGACCTGTAGCCCGCGCCAATGGATTGAATTTTGAAATCCATGATGGCCACCAGCGGCCATGTTTTTTGGCCGAATGACCCCAAAATGACTCGTTCCCATCTACATGTCAATGTCAACATTCATGACAAATTTCATAAAGATCAGACCAAAGGTACGACCTGTAGCCCGCGCCAAAGGAAATTGTTGACGGACACACAGACACACGGACACAGACACACGGACGACGGACGCCAAGCCATGGCAATAGCTCAAACTTACAAAAGTAAGTTGAGCTAAAAATGAAGTCAAATTAATTTTCCAAGTCGAAAAAGGTCCATAACTCTGACATAAATCATTGGGCCAAACCCAAATTCAAACTTGACCTGTGATTTGGTCTGAAAAACTCACGTTCCAAATTTAGTTCCGATAAAACAACCCAAACTAAAGTTATCATCCAGAAACCAAAACTGCTAATGGACAGATGGTTAGATGGACGGACGGACATGCCGATTATAATTTTTCTCTAAAAATTTTCGGGGGACAAAAAGGGGCATAATTCCTTTATAAATCATCTAATTAATGACCAAATTCAAACTTTCCATGCACCTTCTCAAATGTGAGCCACGTAACAAATATAAAGAAAATCTGTTGAATATTGAATATTTTTCAAGTAATCATGCAGACAACCACAGATGGACTGACGTATGGACAGACATGCTTATTTTAATATAATAGTCTTCCAAATTTTTTCAAGGGACGATAAACCAAAACATATTTTATATCCAAAACCAGCGGGGCTTGTAATGCACAGCGCTGGTTCAACAAGAGATGGACTGTCGTCCGGTACATACCCCCTAGTGGCATACCGCCTAGTGTGGGCATATCTATAACTTATGACTGCTATACTCAGACAGATGGACCCAAAAATCAGCATTTTCATATAAACGAAGATGAATAACTAAAGCACAAAAAAAACAGTTGAATGTGCCATTAAATGTCCTCATAGTGGTGAACATCCATACAAAATTTCATTGAGATCCGAGACCTGAACAGACATCGGATGGACCAAACAGCCAACATGTCCAGATAAACAAACTTGAATAACTCTAGAATGGAAAAGCCAAACAGAATAATGGAACCCTCTATTGAATGTCCTCACAGTGGTGAACATCCATACCAAATTTCATTGAGATCCCAGCACAACTGTTGAAGTTACGACATGAACAGACACCAGACGGACCAAAAAGCCAACATTTCCAGATAAAACAAAGATGTATAACTCTAGAATGGAAAATCCGAACAAAACGATGGAACCCTCTTTGTAATGTCCTCATAGTAGTGAACATCCATACCAAATTTCATTGAGATCCCAGCACAACTGTTGAAGTTATGACATGAACAGACACCAGACAGACAAAAAAGCCAACATTTCCAGATAAACAAAGATGAATAACTCTAGAATGGAAAATCCGAACAAAACGATGGAACCCTCTATTGAATGCCCTCATAGTAGTGAATATCCATACCAAATTTCATTGAGATCCGAGCACTACTGTTCATGTTATGACATGAACAGACACCAGACGGACCAAAAATCCAACATTTCCAGATAAACAAAGATGAATAACTCTAGAATGGAAAATCCGAACAAAACGATGGAAACCTCTATTTAATGTCCTCATAGTTGTGAACATCCATACCAAATTTCATTGAGATCCCAGCACAACTGTTGAAGTTACGACATGAACAGACACCAGATGTACCAAAAATTCAACATTTCCAGATAAACAAAGATGAATAACTCTAGAATGGAAAATCCGAACAAAACGATGGAACCCTCTTTTTAATGTCCGCATAGTAGTGAACATCCATACCTAATTTCATTGAGATCCGAGCACTATTGTTCAAGTTATGACATGAACAGACATCGGACGGACGTACGGACGGACGCACGGACAGACGGACGCATGGTCAGACGGACGCACGGACGGACGGACAGGTGCAAAACAGTATACCCCCATTTTTTTTAAAAAGGGGGTATAATAAACATCACTTGCATAAAACTATTTCTGTATTCAGCAAAGAACTCTGCCGATTTGGCAATGGAAGCACTGACTCAAAGGGAAAAGCATTCTATTTAGAATATGAAAGTGTCAATGACACTGTAGCTCAACTTGGAAAAGGGAATAATTTAATGTATTACAGTCAATGGAGCGATTAGGAATGTGGAAAGTTGAATGTCTAATACTAGTTTATAGACATGAAGAGAAAAGCAAATTCCAAGATGGCTGCTGACGGCCATGTCTTCGGCCGAATGACCCCAAAATGATTGTATCCCATCCACATGTCATCGTTAACATCCATGACAAATTTTATGACGATCAGACTAAAGGTACGACCTGTAGCTCATGCTAAAGAATTTAGTCATACAAAGAGTAAAATCCAAGATGGCTGCTGGCAGCCATGTTTTTTGGACAAATGACCCCAAAATTAATCGTTCCCATCTACATGTCAATATTAACATCCATGATCAATTTTATGATGATCAGACGAACAGTACGACCTGGAGCCTGTGCTAATGGATTGAATTTTGAAATCAAAGATGGCCACTTGCGGCCATGTTTTTCATCCAAATGACACCAAAATGACTCGTTCCCATCTACATTCCAATTTCAACAGCCACGAAAAATTTCATGATGATCAGACTCAAGGTACGACCTGTAGTCCGTGCTAAAGGATTTAGTCATACAAAGAGTAAAATCCAAGATGGCTTCTGGTGGCCATGTTTTTTGGCCGAATGACCCCAAAATGACCCGTTCCCATCTACATGTCATTATTAACATTCATGACAAATTTTATGATGATCAGACTAAAGGTACGACCTGTAGCCTGTGCTAAATGATCTAGTCATACAAAGAGTAAAATCCAAGATGGCTTCTGGTGGCCATGTTTTTTGGCCGAATGACCCCAAAATGACCCGTTCCCATCTACATGTCATTGTTATCATCCATGACAAATTTCATGATGATCAGACTAAAGGTACGACCTGTAGCCTGTGCTAATGGATTGAATTTTGAAATCAAAGATGGCCACTGGCGGCCATGTTTTTCATCCGAATCACCCCAAAATGACTCGTTCCCATCCACATTACAATTTCAACAGCCATAACAAAATTTATGATGATCAGACTAAAAGTACGACCTGTAGCCCGTGCTAAATGATTTAGTCATACAAAGAGTAAAATCCAAGATGGCTTCTGGTGGCCATGTTTTTTGGTCGAATGACCCCAAAATAACTCGTTCTCATCTACATGTCATTATTAACATTCATGACAAATTTTATGATGATCAGACTAAAAGTACGACCTGTAGCCCGTGCTAAATGATTTAGTCATACAAAGAGTAAAATCCAAGATGGCTGAAGGCGGCCATGTTTTTCGGCCGAATGACCCCAAAAGGACTCGTTCCCATCTACATGTCATTGTTAACATCCATGACAAATTTTATGATGATCAGACTAAAGGTACGACCTCTAGCCTGTGCTAAAGAATTTAGTCATACAAAGAGTAAAATCCAAGATGGCTGCTGGCGGCCATGTTTTTTGGCCGAATGACCCCAAAATTACTCGTTCCCATCTACATGTCATTGTTAACATCCATGACAAATTTAATGATGATCAGACGAACAGTACGACCTGTGGCCTGTGCTAATGGATTAAATTTTGAAATCAAAGATGGCTGCTGGTGGCCATGTTTTTTGTCCGAATGACCCCAAAACGACTCGTTCCCATCTACATTCTAATTTCAACAGCCATTACAAATTTTATGATGATCTGACCAAAGGTACGACCTGTAGCCCGTGTCAAAGGATTTAGTCATGCAAAGAGTAAAATCTAAGATGGCTGCCGGCGGCCATGTTTTTTGCCAAATTACCCCAAAATTACTCGTTCCCATCTACATGTCAATATTAACATCCATGACAAATTTTATGATAATCAGACGAACGGTACAGCCTGTAGCCCGTGTTAATGGATTGAATTTTGAAATCCAAGATGGCCACTGGCGGCCATGTTTTTTTTCCGAATGACCCCAAAATGACTCGTTCCCATCTACATGTCAATGTCAACATCCATGACAAATTTCATAATAATCGGACCAAAGGTACGAACTGTAGCCCGTGCTAAAGGAAATTGTTGACGCATCACGCACACACGCACACACACACGCATACACGCACACACGGACGACGGATACCAAGCCATGGCAATAGCTCAAACTTTACAAAGTAAAGTTGAGCTAATGACTCGTTCCCATCTACATGTCATTGTTAACATCCATTACTAATTTTATGATGATCGGACTAAAAGTACGATCTGTAGCCCGTGCTAAAGAATTTAGTCATACAAAGAGTAAAATCAAAGATGCCTGCTGGCGGCCATGTTTTTTGGCCGAATGACCCCAAAATGACTCGTTCCATCTAAATGTCATTATTAACATTCTTGACAAATTTTATGATGATCAGACTAAAAGTACGATCTGTAGCCCGTGCTAAAGAATTTAGTCATACAAAGAGTAAAATCCAAGATGGCTGCTGGCGGCCATGTTTTTGGGCCAAATGACCCCAAAATGACTCGTTCCCATCTACATGTCAATATTAACATCCATGACAAATTTCATGACGATCAGACAAACAGTACGACCTGTAGCCCGTGCTAATGGATTGAATTTTTAAATGCAAGATGGCCACTGGCGGCCATGTTTTTTGTCCGAATGACACCAAAATGACTCGTTCCCATCTGCATTCCAGTTTCAACAGCCATGACAAATTTTATGATGGTCTGACTAAAGGTACGACCTGTAGCCCGTGCTAAAGGATTTAGTCATACAAAGAGTAAAATCCAAGATGGCTGCTGGCGGCCATGTTTTTTGGCCGAATGACCCCAAAATTACTCGTTCCCATCTACATGTCAATATTAACATCCATGACAAATTTCATAATGATCAGACGAACAGTGCGACCTGTGGCCCGTGCTAATGGATTGAATTTTGAAAACAAAGATGGCCACTGGCGGCCATGTTTTTTGTCCGAATGACCCCAAAATGACTCGTTCCCATCTACATTCCAATTTCAACAGCCATGACAAATTTCAGGATTATCAGACTAAAGGTATGACCTGTAGCCCGTGCTAAAGGATTTAGTCATACAAAGAGTAAAATCCAAGATGGCTGCTGGCGGCCATGTTTTTTTGCCCGAATAACCCAAAAATGACTCGTTCCCATCTACATGTCATTGTTAACATCCATGACAAATTTTATGATGGTCTGACTAAAGGTACGACCTGTAGCCCGTGCTAAAGGATTTAGTCATACAAAGAGTAAAATCCAAGATGGCTGCTGGCGGCCATGTTTTTTGGCCGAATGACCCCAAAATTACTCGTTCCCATCTACATGTCATCGCTAACATCCATGACAAATTTTATGATGATAATAAGACTAAAGGTACGACCTGCAGCCCGTGCTAAAGAATTTAGTCATACAAAGAGTAAAATCCAAGATGGCTGCTGGCGGCCATGTTTTTTGCCCGAATAACCCAAAAATGACTCGTTCCCATCTACATGTCATTGTTAACATCCATTACTAATTTTATGATGATCGGACTAAAGGTACGACCTGTAGCCCGTGCTAAAGGATTTAGTCATACAAAGAGTAAAATCAAAGATGCCTGCTGGCGGCCATGTTTTTTGGCCGAATGACCCCAAAATGACTCGTTCCCATCTACATGTCATTATTAACATTCTTGACAAATTTTATGATGATCAGACTAAAAGTACGATCTGTAGCCCGTGCTAAAGAATTTAGTCATACAAAGAGTAAAATCCAAGATGGCTGCTGGCGGCCATGTTTTTGGGCCAAATGACCCCAAAATGACTCGTTCCCATCTACATGTCAATATTAACATCCATGACAAATTTCATGACGATCAGACAAACAGTACGACCTGTAGCCCGTGCTAATGGATTGAATTTTTAAATGCAAGATGGCCACTGGCGGCCATGTTTTTTGTCCGAATGACACCAAAATGACTTGTTCCCATCTGCATTCCAGTTTCAACAGCCATGACAAATTTTATGATGATCGGACTAAAGGTACGACCTCTAGCCCGTGCTAAAGGATTTAGTCATACAAAGGGTAAAATCCAAGATGGCTGCTGGCGGCCATGTTTTTGGGCCGAATGAACCCAAAATGACTTGTTCCCATCTACATGTCAATATTAACATCCATGACAAATTTCATAATGATCAGACGACCAGTGCGACCTGTGGCCCGTGCTAATGGATTGAATTTTGAAAACAAAGATGGCCACTGGCGGCCATGTTTTTTGGCCGAATGACCCCAAAATGACTCGTTCCCATCTACATTCCAATTTCAACAGCCATGACAAATTTCAGGATTATCAGACTAAAGGTATGACCTGTAGCCCGTGCTAAAGGATTTAGTCATACAAAGAGTAAAATCCAAGATGGCTGCTGGCGGCCATGTTTTTTTGCCCGAATAACCCAAAAATGACTCGTTCCCATCTACATGTCATTGTTAACATCCATGACAAATTTTATGATGGTCTGACTAAAGGTACGACCTGTAGCCCGTGCTAAAGGATTTAGTCATACAAAGAGTAAAATCCAAGATGGCTGCTGGCGGCCATGTTTTTTGGCCGAATGACCCCAAAATGACCTGTTCCCATCTACATGTCATTATTAACATTCATGACAAATTTTAAGATGATCAGACTAAAGGTACGATCTGTAGCCCGTGCTAAAGAATTTAGTCATACAAAGAGTAAAATCCAAGATGGCTGCTGCGGCCATGTTTTTGGGCCAAATGACCCCAAAATGACTCGTTCCCATCTACATGTCAATATTAACATCCATGACAAATTTCATAATGATCAGACGAACAGTGCGACCTGTGGCCCGTGCTAATGGATTGAATTTTGAAAACAAAGATGGCCACTGGCGGCCATGTTTTTTGTCCGAATGACCCCAAAATGACTCGTTCCCATCTACATTCCAATTTCAACAGCCATGACAAATTTGAGGATTATCAGACTAAAGGTACGACCTGCAGCCCGTGCTAAAGAATTTAGTCATACAAAGAGTAAAATCCAAGATGGCTGCTGGCGGCCATGTTTTTTGCCCGAATAACCCAAAAATGACTCGTTCCCATCTACATGTCATTGTTAACATCCATTACTAATTTTATGATGATCGGACTAAAGGTACGACCTGTAGCCCGTGCTAAAGGATTTAGTCATACAAAGAGTAAAATCAAAGATGCCTGCTGGCGGCCATGTTTTTTGGCCGAATGACCCCAAAATGACTCGTTCCCATCTACATGTCATTATTAACATTCTTGACAAATTTTATGATGATCAGACTAAAAGTACGATCTGTAGCCCGTGCTAAAGAATTTAGTCATACAAAGAGTAAAATCCAAGATGGCTGCTGGCGGCCATGTTTTTGGGCCAAATGACCCCAAAATGACTCGTTCCCATCTACATGTCAATATTAACATCCATGACAAATTTCATGACGATCAGACAAACAGTACGACCTGTAGCCCGTGCTAATGGATTGAATTTTTAAATGCAAGATGGCCACTGGCGGCCATGTTTTTTGTCCGAATGACACCAAAATGACTTGTTCCCATCTGCATTCCAGTTTCAACAGCCATGACAAATTTTATGATGATCGGACTAAAGGTACGACCTCTAGCCCGTGCTAAAGGATTTAGTCATACAAAGGGTAAAATCCAAGATGGCTGCTGGCGGCCATGTTTTTGGGCCGAATGAACCCAAAATGACTTGTTCCCATCTACATGTCAATATTAACATCCATGACAAATTTCATAATGATCAGACGACCAGTGCGACCTGTGGCCCGTGCTAATGGATTGAATTTTGAAAACAAAGATGGCCACTGGCGGCCATGTTTTTTGGCCGAATGACCCCAAAATGACTCGTTCCCATCTACATTCCAATTTCAACAGCCATGACAAATTTCAGGATTATCAGACTAAAGGTATGACCTGTAGCCCGTGCTAAAGGATTTAGTCATACAAAGAGTAAAATCCAAGATGGCTGCTGGCGGCCATGTTTTTTTGCCCGAATAACCCAAAAATGACTCGTTCCCATCTACATGTCATTGTTAACATCCATGACAAATTTTATGATGGTCTGACTAAAGGTACGACCTGTAGCCCGTGCTAAAGGATTTAGTCATACAAAGAGTAAAATCCAAGATGGCTGCTGGCGGCCATGTTTTTTGGCCGAATGACCCCAAAATGACCTGTTCCCATCTACATGTCATTATTAACATTCATGACAAATTTTAAGATGATCAGACTAAAGGTACGATCTGTAGCCCGTGCTAAAGAATTTAGTCATACAAAGAGTAAAATCCAAGATGGCTGCTGCGGCCATGTTTTTGGGCCAAATGACCCCAAAATGACTCGTTCCCATCTACATGTCAATATTAACATCCATGACAAATTTCATAATGATCAGACGAACAGTGCGACCTGTGGCCCGTGCTAATGGATTGAATTTTGAAAACAAAGATGGCCACTGGCGGCCATGTTTTTTGTCCGAATGACCCCAAAATGACTCGTTCCCATCTACATTCCAATTTCAACAGCCATGACAAATTTGAGGATTATCAGACTAAAGGTACGACCTGTAGCCCGTGCTAAAGGATTTAGTCATACAAAGAGTAAAATCCAAGATGGCTGCTGGCGGCCATGTTTTTTTGCCCGAATAACCCAAAAATGACTCGTTCCCATCTACATGTCATTGTTAACATCCATGACAAATTTTATGATGGTCTGACTAAAGGTACGACCTGTAGCCCGTGCTAAAGGATTTAGTCATACAAAGAGTAAAATCCAAGATGGCTGCTGGCGGCCATGTTTTTTGGCCGAATGACCCCAAAATAACCTGTTCCCATCTACATGTCATTATTAACATTCATGACAAATTTTAAGATGATCAGACTAAAGGTACGACCTGTAGCCCGTGCTAAAGGATTTAGTCATACAAAGAGTAAAATCCAAGATGGCTGCTGGCGACCATGTTTTTTGGCCGAATGACCCCAAAATTACTCGTTCCCATCTACATGTCATTGTTAACATCCATGACAAATTTTATAATGATAATAAGACTAAAGGTACGACCTGCAGCCCGTGCTAAAGAATTTAGTCATACAAAGCGTAAAATCCAAGATAGCTGCTGGCGGCCATGTTTTTTGCCCGAATAACCCAAAAATTACTCGTTCCCATCTACATGTCATTGTTAACATCCATTACTAATTTTATGATGATCGGACTAAAAGTACGATCTGTAGCCCGTGCTAAAGAATTTAGTCATACAAAGAGTAAAATCAAAGATGCCTGCTGGCGGCCATGTTTTTTGGCCGAATGACCCCAAAATGACTCGTTCCATCTAAATGTCATTATTAACATTCTTGACAAATTTTATGATGATCAGACTAAAAGTACGATCTGTAGCCCGTGCTAAAGAATTTAGTCATACAAAGAGTAAAATCCAAGATGGCTGCTGGCGGCCATGTTTTTGGGCCAAATGACCCCAAAATGACTCGTTCCCATCTACATGTCAATATTAACATCCATGACAAATTTCATGATGATCAGACGAACAGTGCGACCTGTGGCCCGTGCTAATGGATTGAATTTTGAAAACAAAGATGGCCACTGGCGGCCATGTTTTTTGTCCGAATGACCCCAAAATGACTTGTTCCCATCTACATTCCAATTTCAACAGCCATGACAAATTTCATGATTATCAGACTAAAGGTATGACCTGTAGCCCGTGCTAAAGGATTTAGTCATACAAAGAGTAAAATCCAAGATGGCTGCTGGCGGCCATGTTTTTTGCCCGAATAACCAAAAAATTACTCATTCCCATCTACATGTCATTGTTAACATCCATGACAAATTTTATGATGATCTGACTAAAGGTACGACCTGTAGCCCGTGCTAAAGGATTTAGTCATGCAAAGAGTAAAATCGAAGATGGCTGCTGGCGGCCATGTTTTTTGGCCGAATGACCCCAAAATTACTCGTTCCCATCTACATGTCAATATTAACATCCATGACAAATTTCATGACGATCAGACGAACAGTACGGCCTGTAGCCCGTGCTAATGGATTGAATTTTGAAATCTAAGATGGCCGCTGGCGGCCATGTTTTTTTTCCGAATGACCCCAAAATGAATCATTCCGGTACAAATGTTGATGTCAACAGCTATGACAAATTTCATAATGATCCGATCAAAGGTACGACCTGTAGCCTCTATTGTTGACGCCTTACGTACACACGCACACACGCACACACGTACACACGTACACACGTACACACGGACGACGGACGACAAAGCCATGGCAATAGCTCAAACTTTACAAAGTAAAGTTGAGCTAAAAATGACTCGTTCCCATCTACATGTCATTGTTAACATCCATTACTAATTTTATGATGATTGGACTAAAGGTACGACCTGTAGCCCGTGCTAAAGGATTTAGTCATACAAAGAGTAAAATCAAAAATGCCTGCTGGCGGCCATGTTTTTTGACCGAATGACCCCAAAATGACTCGTTCCCATCTACATGTCATTATTAACATTCTTGACAAATTTTATGATGATCAGACTAAAAGTACGATCTGTAGCCCGTGCTAAAGAATTTAGTCATACAAAGAGTAAAATCCAAGATGGCTGCTGCGGCCATGTTTTTGGGCCAAATGACCCCAAAATTACTCGTTCCCATCTACATGTCAATATTAACATCCATGACAAATTTCATAATGATCAGACGAACAGTGCGACCTGTGGCCCGTGCTAATGGATTGAATTTTGAAAACAAAGATGGCCACTGGCGGCCATGTTTTTTGTCCGAATGACCCCAAAATGACTCGTTCCCATCTACATTCCAATTTCAACAGCCATGACAAATTTCAGGATTATCAGACTAAAGGTATGACCTGTAGCCCGTGCTAAAGGATTTAGTCATACAAAGAGTAAAATCCAAGATGGCTGCTGGCGGCCATGTTTTTTTGCCCGAATAACCCAAAAATGACTCGTTCCCATCTACATGTCATTGTTAACATCCATGACAAATTTTATGATGGTCTGACTAAAGGTACGACCTGTAGCCCGTGCTAAAGGATTTAGTCATACAAAGAGTAAAATCCAAGATGGCTGCTGGCGGCCATGTTTTTTGGCCGAATGACCCCAAAATTACTCGTTCCCATCTACATGTCATCGTTAACATCCATGACAAATTTTATGATGATAATAAGACTAAAGGTACGACCTGCAGCCCGTGCTAAAGAATTTAGTCATACAAAGAGTAAAATCCAAGATGGCTGCTGGCGGCCATGTTTTTTGCCCGAATAACCCAAAAATGACTCGTTCCCATCTACATGTCATTGTTAACATCCATTACTAATTTTATGATGATCGGACTAAAGGTACGACCTGTAGCCCGTGCTAAAGGATTTAGTCATACAAAGAGTAAAATCAAAGATGCCTGCTGGCGGCCATGTTTTTTGGCCGAATGACCCCAAAATGACTCGTTCCCATCTACATGTCATTATTAACATTCTTGACAAATTTTATGATGATCAGACTAAAAGTACGATCTGTAGCCCGTGCTAAAGAATTTAGTCATACAAAGAGTAAAATCCAAGATGGCTGCTGGCGGCCATGTTTTTGGGCCAAATGACCCCAAAATGACTCGTTCCCATCTACATGTCAATATTAACATCCATGACAAATTTCATGACGATCAGACAAACAGTACGACCTGTAGCCCGTGCTAATGGATTGAATTTTTAAATGCAAGATGGCCACTGGCGGCCATGTTTTTTGTCCGAATGACACCAAAATGACTTGTTCCCATCTGCATTCCAGTTTCAACAGCCATGACAAATTTTATGATGATCGGACTAAAGGTACGACCTGTAGCCCGTGCTAAAGGATTTAGTCATACAAAGGGTAAAATCCAAGATGGCTGCTGGCGGCCATGTTTTTGGGCCGAATGAACCCAAAATGACTCGTTCCCATCTACATGTCAATATTAACATCCATGACAAATTTCATAATGATCAGACGACCAGTGCGACCTGTGGCCCGTGCTAATGGATTGAATTTTGAAAACAAAGATGGCCACTGGCGGCCATGTTTTTTGGCCGAATGACCCCAAAATGACTCGTTCCCATCTACATTCCAATTTCAACAGCCATGACAAATTTCAGGATTATCAGACTAAAGGTATGACCTGTAGCCCGTGCTAAAGGATTTAGTCATACAAAGAGTAAAATCCAAGATGGCTGCTGGCGGCCATGTTTTTTTGCCCGAATAACCCAAAAATGACTCGTTCCCATCTACATGTCATTGTTAACATCCATGACAAATTTTATGATGGTCTGACTAAAGGTACGACCTGTAGCCCGTGCTAAAGGATTTAGTCATACAAAGAGTAAAATCCAAGATGGCTGCTGGTGGCCATGTTTTTTGGCCGAATGACCCCAAAATGACCTGTTCCCATCTACATGTCATTATTAACATTCATGACAAATTTTAAGATGATCAGACTAAAGGTACGACCTGTAGCCCGTGCTAAAGGATTTAGTCATACAAAGGGTAAAATCCAAGATGGCTGCTGGCGGCCATGTTTTTGGGCCGAATGACCCCAAAATGACTCGTTCCCATCTACATGTCAATATTAACATCCATGACAAATTTCATAATGATCAGACGAACAGTGCGACCTGTGGCCCGTGCTAATGGATTGAATTTTGAAAACAAAGATGGCCACTGGCGGCCATGTTTTTTGTCCGAATGACCCCAAAATGACTCGTTCCCATCTACATTCCAATTTCAACAGCCATGACAAATTTGAGGATTATCAGACTAAAGGTACGACCTGTAGCCCGTGCTAAAGGATTTAGTCATACAAAGAGTAAAATCCAAGATGGCTGCTGGCGGCCATGTTATTTGCCCGAATAACCCAAAAATGACTCGTTCCCATCTACATGTCATTGTTAACATCCATTACTAATTTTATGATGATTGGACTAAAGGTACGACCTGTAGCCCGTGCTAAAGGATTTAGTCATACAAAGAGTAAAATCAAAGATGCCTGCTGGCGGCCATGTTTTTTGACCGAATGACCCCAAAATGACTCGTTCCCATCTACATGTCATTATTAACATCCATGACCAATTTCATGACGATCAGACAAACAGTACGACCTGTAGCCCGTGCTAATGGATTGAATTTTTAAATGCAAGATGGCCACTGGCGGCCATGTTTTTTGTCCGAATGACCCCAAAATGACTCGTTCCCATCTGAATTCCAATTTCAACAGCCATGACAAATTTTATGATGATCGGACCAAAGGTACGACCTGTAGCCCGTGCTAAAGGATTTAGTCATACAAAGAGTAAAATCCAAGATGGCTGCTGGCGGCCATGTTATTTGCCCGAATAACCCAAAAATGACTCGTTCCCATCTACATGTCATTGTTAACATCCATTACTAATTTTATGATGATCGGACTAAAGGTACGACCTGTAGCCCGTGCTAAAGGATTTAGTCATACAAAGAGTAAAATCCAAGATGGCTGCTGGCGGCCATATTTTTGGGCCAAATGACCCCAAAATGACTCGTTCCCATCTACATGTCAATATTAACATCCATGACAAATTTCATGACGATCAGACAAACAGTACGACCTGTAGCCCGTGCTAATGGATTGAATTTTTAAATGCAAGATGGCCACTGGCGGTTTTTTGTCCGAATGACCCCAAAATGACTCGTTCCCATCTGCATTCCAGTTTCAACAGCCATGACAAATTTTATGATGATCGGACTAAAGGTACGACCTGTAGCCCGTGCTAAAGGATTTAGTCATACAAAGAGTAAAATCCAAGATGGCTGCTGGCGGCCATATTTTTGGGCCGAATGACCCCAAAATGACTCGTTCCCATCTACATGTCAATATTAACATCCATGACAAATTTCATAATGATCAGATGAACAGTGCGACCTGTGGCCCGTGCTAATGGATTGAATTTTGAAAACAAAGATGGCCACTGGCGGCCATGTTTTTTGTCCGAATGACCCCAAAATGATTCGTTCCCATCTACATTCCAATTTCAACAGCCATGACAAATTTCAGGATTATCAGACTAAAGGTACGACCTGTAGCCCGTGCTAAAGGATTTAGTCATACAAAGAGTAAAATCCAAGATGGCTGCTGGCGGCCATGTTTTTTTGCCCGAATAACCCAAAAATGACTCGTTCCCATCTACATGTCATTGTTAACATCCATGACAAATTTTATGATGGTCTGACTAAAGGTACGACCTGTAGCCCGTGCTAAAGGATTTAGTCATACAAAGAGTAAAATCCAAGATGGCTGCTGGCGGCCATGTTTTTTGGCCGAATGACCCCAAAATAACCTGTTCCCATCTACATGTCATTATTAACATTCATGACAAATTTTAAGATGATCAGACTAAAGGTACGACCTGTAGCCCGTGCTAAAGGATTTAGTCATACAAAGAGTAAAATCCAAGATGGCTGCTGGCGACCATGTTTTTTGGCCGAATGACCCCAAAATTACTCGTTCCCATCTACATGTCATTGTTAACATCCATGACAAATTTTATAATGATAATAAGACTAAAGGTACGACCTGCAGCCCGTGCTAAAGAATTTAGTCATACAAAGGGTAAAATCCAAGATAGCTGCTGGCGGCCATGTTTTTTGCCCGAATAACCCAAAAATTACTCGTTCCCATCTACATGTCATTGTTAACATCCATTACTAATTTTATGATGATCGGACTAAAAGTACGATCTGTAGCCCGTGCTAAAGAATTTAGTCATACAAAGAGTAAAATCAAAGATGCCTGCTGGCGGCCATGTTTTTTGGCCGAATGACCCCAAAATGACTCGTTCCCATCTACATGTCATTATTAACATTCTTAACAAATTTTATGATGATCAGACTAAAAGTACGATCTGTAGCCCGTGCTAAAGAATTTAGTCATACAAAGAGTAAAATCCAAGATGGCTGCGGGCGGCCATGTTTTTGGGCCGAATGACCCCAAAATGACTCGTTCCCATCTACATGTCAATATTAACATCCATGACAAATTTCATGATGATCAGACGAACAGTGCGACCTGTGGCCCGTGCTAATGGATTGAATTTTGAAAACAAAGATGGCCACTGGCGGCCATGTTTTTTGTCCGAATGACCCCAAAATGACTTGTTCCCATCTACATTCCAATTTCAACAGCCATGACAAATTTCATGATTATCAGACTAAAGGTATGACCTGTAGCCCGTGCTAAAGGATTTAGTCATACAAAGAGTAAAATCCAAGATGGCTGCTGGCGGCCATGTTTTTTGCCCGAATAACCAAAAAATTACTCATTCCCATCTACATGTCATTGTTAACATCCATGACAAATTTTATGATGATCTGACTAAAGGTACGACCTGTAGCCCGTGCTAAAGGATTTAGTCATGCAAAGAGTAAAATCGAAGATGGCTGCTGGCGGCCATGTTTTTTGGCCGAATGACCCCAAAATTACTCGTTCCCATCTACATGTCAATATTAACATCCATGACAAATTTCATGACGATCAGACGAACAGTACGGCCTGTAGCCCGTGCTAATGGATTGAATTTTGAAATCTAAGATGGCCGCTGGCGGCCATGTTTTTTTTCCGAATGACCCCAAAATGAATCATTCCGGTACAAATGTTGATGTCAACAGCTATGACAAATTTCATAATGATCCGATCAAAGGTACGACCTGTAGCCTCTATTGTTGACGCCTTACGTACACACGCACACACGCACACACGTACACACGTACACACGGACGACGGACGACAAAGCCATGGCAATAGCTCAAACTTTACAAAGTAAAGTTGAGCTAAAAATGAGCAGTAAAGGATTTAGTCATACAGAGTAAAATCCAAGATGGCTGCTGGTGGCCATGTTTTTTGGCCGAATGACTCCAAAATGACTCGTTCCCATCTACATATCATTGTTAACATCCATGACAAATTTTATGATGATCAGACTAAAGGTACGACCTGTAGCCCGTGCTAAAGGATTTAGTCATACAAAGAGTAAAATCCAAGATGGCTGCTGGCGGCCATGTTTTTTGGCCGAATGACCAAAATTAATCGTTCCCATCTACATGTCAATATTAACATCCATGACAAATTTCATGATGATCAGACGAACAGTACGACCTGTAGCCCGTGCTAATGGATTGAATTTTGAAATCAAAGATGACCGCTGGCGGCCATGTTTTTCGTCCGAATGACCGCAAAATGACTCTTTTCCATCTACATTCCAATTTCAACAGCCATGAAAAATTTCATGATTTTTACAAAGAGTAAAATCCAAGATGGCTGCTGGCGGCCATGTTTTTTGGACGAATGACCCCAAAATGACTCGTTCCCATCTACATGTCGTTGTTAACATCCATGACAAATTTTATGATGATCAGACTAAAAGTACGACCTGTAGCCCGTGCTAAAGGATTTAGTCATACAAAGAGTAAAATCCAAGATGGTTGCTGGCGGCCATCTTTTTGGGCCGAATGACGCCAAAATTACTAGTTCCCATCTACTTGTCAATATTAACATCCATGACAAATTTCATGATGATCAGACGAACAGTACGACCTGTAGCCTGTGCTAATGGATTGAATATTGAAATCCAAGATGGCCACTAATATTAGTCCCAGTTTGAAGCAATAACAGTGGAGTGAAATGAGATTTATTTATGCATAAATGCAATAAGCGGAATATAGTGAAAAACGAAATTGAACTGTTACTGAAAGAATACGAGTTGGACCTTCTAGCTTCATCTTCGTTGTATGGTACAAATTTCGGAAGCTAATTTATACCACTGAAATAGTGTGATACCGGTGTCCGCCATGGGAGTCCAATTAAACAGCTGGATTTTGAACTGACAGCAGGTAGAATGGGTCGATTAAAATAAATCTTGGTTTGATTTGAATGCAATTGTTGATGATGCCAATAATTTTATCTTTGCCTTCCACAGCGCAACGGAACATTTTCTTTGGATGATCTGGTTTCTGAGTGTTTGTCTATAAACAAATGGTTCTGTAACATTTTTGATGTTTGTTTACAAACGTGACAATAACATGCAATGTACGCGATATTTATGATTGGTGTAAGAATAACATCTGTCTATTATATAATATTCTTTCTTTTTTTAGCAGATGTGACTATTTTAACAGCTATACCCACCACGAGGGCCGTCGTATCTTTCAACATTTTACGTCAATGCAAAAAAGAATTCACTTGATCATTCTCATGCGAACCATGTAAAATAGAATGATTCACTCGACGTCACCACCAACTTAGAGCAGGTTCCTAATCTGGTGGCAGCATCCCTTGCGAATCCCATCATTCGCACAATTTGTTCACTGACTGCTTGCTCTCATTGCATCCTATGTGTTCTAATTTGGCAGATTCGCGAGGGCTTTAAAGAGTAAACACATAAAATAGTTATAATAATATAATAGATTCTCGCCCTCTACTAACCGTCCCTTTCTTGAGTCTTTCAAGCAATTCTTTTTCTATAGCAGTATCAAGCTGTGCAGCCATCAGAGCCTTTTCCTGAGGAAATAAAATGAAGATTTGTGAAAAATTTATTCACAATGAATTATTTTGTTTGCAAATATCTGATTCTGTTAGGGTTGAAACGATTAATCGACTTGTCGTCGACGATGCTGAAATGTCAGAACGTCGACTCTTAATTTTGCCGTCGACTAGTTGGAACATAGTGTATTAGTTCCATGTATAACGTTTTCAAGATCGATTCCGACATAAACGGTGTTAATTGCGCGTAAGTTACGGTAAGTATAATGTTTGGTGGCACCCGGAATTAACAGTGTTACTAGTATAGACACACACGGTGACCCGACTATTAATTGAAAGAATGAAATTGACAACACAATGTCTCACTCGTCGTTTGAGGTCAAAGACATCACTGCGACATGATGGCAATGATTGACGCGGCTTTATCGTTTGTCGCCAAATTGTCGGAGACCGCTTTGATCTAGACACTGTGTATATTTCAATTGATCAATTGAAGGTCACTTAAGGTGACGTCATTGTTGCTACCATATATAAATGATACTGACATTAAGAACTGGCTATCGTATTCTACAACATAGCCTATTCTATAGGGCGTATTTAGTCGGAATATTAACATTTTATAGTGACACCGCTCGGCACCGGTTTATTGGTGATCACGTGACTAAACGAAATCTCGAACGCTGATATTAAATATAAAACCTGTATAAATGATCGAGTTTCTAATCATTATCCACCACATGTCTAATTATATAATTACATTCAGTGTGTTGGATAAATATCAAGATGTTTACAGTATTATTTCCCAAATAAATTGGTGTCTATATATATATGCAGGGAAATGCGCTACGCAATAGACAGTCATTGCATCAGTCATCAGTGTACACCATGTACGATGAATTTTCCGTACCATGTTATGTTTGAAAGTTTTGATATCGGGTACCGACTAGTCGACGCAACGCGACTTTTGGGTCTCGACTAGTCGACTCTGAAATTCACTAATCGTTTCAACACTAGATTCTGTATAACTCACTTATATCTGTTTATTAGTGGACAATTTAGTTTAATAGCCAGTACTGTTTACACCTGATGTAATGTAGACAAATTCAGTCCATATAAATACTATGATACTGACAATCAAAATATATGATATGTTCATTTATTGATGGAAAATAATTTTCACCAGCAGCCTGGTAAGAATGAAGTATGCATTGCTTTCCTACTTAACTTGTTGAGGAATCATAAAAAAAAAATGATGACTCATAGGTCATGTCAAGTTTAACCCTTTCAGTGCCAGGGGCCGATCTCATTGGCCCTAAACCTACAAAATAAGTCTGTTAACCCTTTAGCGTTCAGAACACCCCAGAGCGCCCTGCCGTGTAGCGTCCATAAAGCCCTAGAGCGCCCTGCCGCGTAGCGTCCATAGAGCCCCAGAGAGCCCGGAGTTTTGCGTTTTTTCAGTCATAGTTTACAACAAAACTATTGCATTATAACACAACAAATTGCTTTCATTGTTAATGTAAATAATAAAATATATGTTACATTATTAATTGTTAAGTTTTTGTGGGGTTTTGTGGCAGATTTTGTACAATTTAATCAATAGTTGTCAATAAAATCGCAATAAAACGAAAAGTGGAATGCGGCGGTGCTATTTTTTGAAGTCGACTAGAGAAATCAGCGTACTCAGGTAACTGTGTACGGTCGTCTAACTGACATTTATTTATTTTCGAACTTTCCAATAAAATATTCACTTGACTTGTTTATGTTTTTATATCATATGCATCCAAATATAAAACAATCACTACCATTAATTTGACTAACGAAGCTACGGTAAGAGCATGACGACATGCTGATGTTAGTTTTTGTTACTAAGGACGCCGTGTTTGTTCTTACTGCTGTGTAGGCCTATTCCCAAATAAAACTGTTTCCAATTATTATTTTATTTTTCCTAATTCTTCACATGATCATATTGACAATATAATATTTTTTATAGAGTGTATAAAATGTATTGAATAGCAATGCGAGGAACTAATTAGAAGCTTCCAGCAAACAGCGCGTTCGCGTTTACCAATTTCTGAACACGTGGCTTCCATCCAAGCTGGGCGCGAATTTCAATCTTATAGTTATCAATAATTTTTCAAGAGATATTTATCATTTAATCGAACAAAATTGCACTATTAGTATGTCCTTTGTTACAAGTTGAACATAGGCCAAACAATATATCGATTACCGGTAGTTTAACTGTGTACACACCTTGTGTTTTGGCACTAACTGTGATATACATTGCATCATCATTACATCAAGGTCAAGGTAACGCCTGTGTCTCAATGTGATTTATTTTTAGTATATTTCGTCATCCTTATTCAATACGATGTCTTGCTAACTATTATTTAGTTTGGCATCTCATATATTCACGAAGAGAAAAGCACTGTTATCGACCTTAATGGCCATTCAATCTTTTTCAAATGACAATATGTGATGGACATGATCTACGCATGTAAATGTGACAAGATATATCGTAATAAACTGGGTCAAGTACGTACGCATTACGTTCGTGAGGTACACAGAAGGAGTTGTTGTCAGCGCTGAATATATAGTTCTTGCGATATATATTTCAATTCCGACATATTAAACATTATATTGTTACTGAATAGCATTTCAACTTCTAACCTATGATTTAAAAAATTGAAATTTTAGTCTATTAATGCTGTTTTTATGTCTTTTTTTATACATGACACACGGAGTAATTGTCCAAGTATTTACGTCGACGTTGCATCTTATTTTTGTACCCTCACGATCATGGCTTGTGTTTTGTTTACATTGGTTACTATCTGTGATCACGTGTCAACAACAGTTAATCAGATTTTTACAATGCTGGAATAAATTTCACAATGCATTTCCACATTTTATTGAATTTCGTTGGTACATTATTAAATGCAAATAAATAGAAGTTGGTTAACACTTTGCTAGTGATTGTGGAAAAGTGAAGGTAATTCTGGAAATCGAGGTTACAACGTCAAACTTCATACAAAATCTTCGCGGTGTTTTTGTTGATAAAATATTGGGGATAATTTTATTAAACGATGTCAAAGTATGGTACGCATTCATATGGACATGAACTAGAGTGATTGGTGCACATGTAGATGTGAAAATTTAAAGGAATGCACGCGTAAAACGATCTCATTATTTTATTAGTAAGTGATTGCTAACAGTAAAGAAAGTACGGCAACTGTGTTTCCTTGCCGTCTTACGTAATACACAACTCAATCGACGACGTTTTCTGTTTTGCAAATTTATATATGCAATATATAATGGGGGATAATTTTGTTTAACGATGTCAAATTATGGTACGCATTCATGTGGACATGAACTAGAGTGATTGGTGCACATGTAGATGTGAAAATTTAAAGGAATGCACTGCAAAACGATCTCATTTGTTTTATTTGAAAGTGATTGCTAACAGTAAAGAAATTATGGCGACTGTGTTGTCTCACGCAGTACCGTACACAACCAGATCTCCGGATTGTTTTGTTTTGCAATATTTCTGTTGATAAATTGAACACAATAATACGATAAATTTTCGGAAATTACCAGCTGAAATGACAGCAATAAAATTCAGAATCTGATACATTTCAATGTGAAATTGATTTTAATTCTATGCAACGAATCAGGGTCAAGAAAAATCCGGAAAGATACCTACCAACTCCATAGTGTCTCCTTGTTCTCCATCGCCAGATGGAATATATGATCAAACAAATCATCTTACCTGCTCTTCCCATACTAAGGATGTAGTATGAATTAAATAAAAACAAATTGCACATTGCCAATGGGGGGGGGGACTTGACTTTCATAAATATGAAAATCAATTGTTACCAATTAATTAAAATAAAATAAACCATCCTTGCAGATAAACAAGAGCCACCATAAGATTTAATAATACATTTTTTCCTATAACTTTGACGTTACCAGAAAGTTATGTTGGCTGGAGTGACGACGTTCTCTCCTATCAGTATTGGTGTGGGTAATGACGTTAGACATATTACTGTTGGGTAAAGGGTTAAAGAATATAAGAATAAATTATTAAAATTGTAAAAAATTGTAAAAACAAAAAAAACAAAAAACAAATTGTTAGGCCAATGCATTCTCTTATATATGCGAGGCGACCTATGGTCGACTCACATATATAAGAGAATGCATTGGCACAGGGTATATGGGTTGATACAAAAATCAGATCTGGCACTCAAAGGGTTAACTGCTAGGTTCAAATGGAACAGCACTATTCAAATCCTTGACAATGCATTTATAAATTACAAAATCATATCAGAATGATACTGGATATGTTTTCATAATTAGTTTAATAAAGAAATATTTTAATATTGTAAGTATTGTTCAGGAAAAGAGGCTACATTTTGTCAGGTATGTAACTAAACAGAAGCCTCATTTTTTATTGTTGGGGTATTAAAATCCCAGAGCAAACTTTTACAATACTACAGAATGTTTCATATATACCTCTTTTCTCTTCTCCCGCCTCTCCACTTTTCTATTTAATGGTACCAGCTTCTTCCTAAAAAATATAACATATGTGACAGTGAAACATATTAACTTTGATTCATTGAAAAATATCAATTTCAAAGTATATGTAGGCATCAAATACCAATAACATGGATACGCAATTTACATATATATGAGATATAATAGAAAAGAAATACGACTTGCATTAGTGGCCCTGTGAATTAAAACAATTTATTTATTATTGTAGATGAATTGTTGAAGTCGATATGAATGAGTCGATTATGGATTTTCTAATATCATTAATAGAAGCAATGCAGGATAAGCTTTTAACAAGCCTGACCACGTTTTTTTATGTGCGTGTTTCTTTATCTTTCTGTTATTTCTCGATGATACCATATTTTGCTTTTTCAATTTGGCCAATTTTTCTGAAAAATAGCAAAAAAAATTGTCAAAAGAATTTTCCGGCAAGCGTGAACCCTGAACCTGACTGGTCAATTGTCATGTGGAACAATTCGATGAAAACACTCAACTACATGCTAATATCACACTAATCTATCAAATATTCAAGGCTTGGTGCGGAATGGCATCTAAAAAGGCCTTTACATGTAGCGTGATGCATATAATGTCACATGAGTTCGAGAATAGTAAACTTGTGGCATACCACAGCTAGTTGAATTTATACTCACTGTCGCTTTAGCGTTAGCTTTCGCATACGAATCAGATATTGAGTTATTTTAAGTAATCGCTGCTTACATTTCTGTGTCACATATCTGTAAAACGAATAATGCTATGAAGTAAAGGCATATATTTCAGGGTCTAAAAAAGCCCCAACAAATTTAATTTGGCATACATTATTTTTCTAAATGAGTAAAATATATATCTCCTAGAAGTATTTTGCCCACAGAACTATATGGTATATCCCATTCTAAGTAGTTTAGAATGGGCTATACCATATAGTTCAGTGGGTAAGATATCTTTGACAGAGATATACTTTTTACATGGAAATTTAGTAAGCTAACACAATGGTCATCAGAATGTTCAATTAAAGTACAAATGACACTGTAGCTCAACTTGGAGTGAGGATAATGTCACACATTAGTCAAGAGTGATAAGGAATGTGGAAAGTTTAAATGTTTGAGTAATACTAGTTAAAACTGAAGAGCTATATGAAGTTTTAGACAATTGGATAAAAATGTTGGGTGAAGTCATGCCAAAGTATTTAGTGAAGCAAAGAGTAAAGTCCAAGATTGCAGCTGGCAACAATGTTTTTGATTTATATTGTTCAAATTTGATAGATCCCATTTAGAATTGATCCTGAACGGGATGAGGGGGTTGGCCTGTAGGGTGTACCGAACGATTCAGTCATGCAAAGACTAAAATCCAAGATGGCCACTGGCAGCCATGTTTTTGCAACGAAATTCAGAACATTTGATGGCTCCCATCTAGTGGTCACCCAAAAGTCATATATATATAAATTCTGTGATGACTGGATGAGAGATATGATCTGTAGGATGTGCCAAAGGAATTAGTTATGCAAAGAATAAAATCCAGGTCATTCCATGACGGCTGCCGTCGGCCATGTTTTTCATCTAAAATTGTTCAAATTTGATAGCTCCCATCTAGAGGCAATCCTAAAATGCCTGTAAATTTTCAAAACAATACTCCAACAAGAGGTACGCTGTCGCGTGGCATTTGCCCCCGACCGTAGCAATTTGGATTAAGCATGGACGAAACTGCGGATATCCGAGGAGGTCTATATGACCATTCCAAAAGAAGTTCGTACAGAAATGTTGACTAAAAACCACAAAACAAGCGATCCGGAAACCCAAAAACAAGCGAAAATTCAAATTTTCTAAGTTGAAAAAAGGGCCATTACTCTAGCAAAAATCATCAGATCATACCCAAATTCGCACTTGACATGTATTTTCATATAACTGATCCACAAGAATACGGGATTTGCAATCGTACCACCAAAGCTCACGCTATCAACTGGAAACAAAAAAAAACAAGAGAAAAATTGAATTTTCTAAGTAAAAAAGGGCCATAACTCTGGTAAACATGGGTGGACGAAACCCGCGCTATGCATGTAGCTGTTCCCCCATGCTGCTCTATCACCATACCAAATATCAGCTAAATCTGCCCAGCAGTTGCTGAACAATAATGCAAAATGTTTGTACGGATGGACAAAATTGAATTTTCTATGTCAAAAAAGGGCCATAACTCTGGTGAAAATGGGTGGACGAAACCCGCGCTATGCATGTAGCTGTTTCTATAAACCGAACACCTCTCTAAACTAGAGGTGTGACTGTCCCAATGGGACTACGGATACCCCCCTGTTTTTAAAATACTAAAAATGTTTCACATGTCAGTAAACATTTAGTTAAAATAATAAAATAACAGTTCCCATTGCAGGTGTACAACCATAACCCTAATCTTAAACCTATTGACCGAAAAATGTAGGAATAAAAGCTTGGACAAAATTTTGCATGTTGCGAAAAAATTTCTAAGTCGAAAAAGGGGAATAACTCCACACAAAAAATGTTGGACAGACGTCATAATCGCAGGTGCACAGGTTCCCATGATACTAAATATCAGTGCCACGTTTTTAAAAAATTGACCTAAAAATGTAGGAATAAAAGCTCGGACAAAAGTATACATGTTGCGAAAATTTTCTAAGTCGAAAAAGGGGGATGACTCCACCAAAAAAGGTCTGACAGACGTCATAATCGCAGGTGCACAGGTTCCCATGGTGGTTGATGTCTGTGCCAAGTTTCAAGGAAATTGATCATAAAACGACTGAGAAAAACTCCGGACAAATTTGTGTCCACGGACGGACGGACGGAAGAGCTGACTCCAGTATACCCCCCCCCCCCCTAACTTCGTTGCGGGGGGTATAATCAAACAAAAAGGTCAGTCTGTATGGTATTCGGTTTGAGGTGCACACAGAAATGCTAATTCTACACAAAATACCACTTTTATTTGTCTGATTTTAATTATCTGAGCTGAAGTTAGAACTACACTCTACACAACAATAAGAATGCTAAAGGTCTTGCGATGAATGATAATTAATTCTTTACAGTTGACAATGGCTAGTTCTAAGAATTTCGATGTTTTCAAAGTTTACACCCACATTGTGACCAAGCAAAGCAAGTGGAATCAGATGAATCAAGTCCGACAGAAGCCACAATTCTTGTCCCTCATGAGAATCATCATAAAACAATAAACAATGACCCCTAAAGAAAGGGGAATAGGAATCATACTCAATGGCCCTACCTCTCTAAAATGCAATCAGATTAACTATCCTGAAAGTTGTGTCAACTTCCCCTATTCTGCATTAGCCATTACTATAAAACTGATATTTGGCGTCAAGCAACAAATTTATAAATAAATAATTTCTACTTTCTTTGCGGGGGGTATAATCAAACAAAAAGGTCAGTCTGTATGGTATTCGGTTTGGGGTGGTTCTACTCTATAGTTTTGTTTGTACTTACAGCGCTCCATATTTATTGAAAGTGCTAGAAGATTCTACTATACAACAATACTACTCCGTAACAAGAGCTACGCTGGGCGTGCAATATACGCCCTCTCTTGGGTCGGCGGAAACTGGTAAAAAAAAAGGGGCATAACTCTGGTAAAAATTGGCGGACGGAACTCAAATTTGAACTGGACCTGTGTTTTGACCTAAAAATGTAGGAATAAAAGCTCGAACAAAAGTATACATGTTGCGAAAATTTTCTAAGTCGAAAAAGGGGGATGACTCCACCAAAAAAGGTCTGACAGACGTCATAATCGCAGGTGCACAGGTTCCCATGGTGGTTGATGTCTGTGCCAAGTTTCAAGGAAATTGATCATAAAACGACTGAGAAAAACTCCGGACAAATTTGTGTCCACGGACGGAAGAGCTGACTCCAGTATACCCCCCGCCCTAACTTCGTTGCGGGGGGTATAATCAAACAAAAAGGTCAGTCTGTATGGTATTCGGTTTGAGGTGCACACAGAAATGCTAATTCTACACAAAATACCACTTTTATTTGTCTGATTTTAATTATCTGAGCTGAAGTTAGAACTACACTCTACACAACAATAAGAATGCTAAAGGTCTTGCGATGAATGATAATTAATTCTTTACAGTTGACAATGGCTAGTTCTAAGAATTTCGATGTTTTCAAAGTTTACACCCACATTGTGACCAAGCAAAGCAAGTGGAATCAGATGAATCAAGTCCGACAGAAGCCACAATTCTTGTCCCTCATGAGAATCATCATAAAACAATAAACAATGACCCCTAAAGAAAGGGGAATAGGAATCATACTCAATGGCCCTACCTCTCTAAAATGCAATCAGATTAACTATCCTGAAAGTTGTGTCAACTTCCCCTATTCTGCATTAGCCATTACTATAAAACTGATATTTGGCGTCAAGCAACAAATTTATAAATAAATAATTTCTACTTTCTTTGCGGGGGGTATAATCAAACAAAAAGGTCAGTCTGTATGGTATTCGGTTTGGGGTGGTTCTACTCTATAGTTTTGTTTGTACTTACAGCGCTCCATATTTATTGAAAGTGCTAGAAGATTCTACTATACAACAATACTACTCCGTAACAAGAGCTACGCTGGGCGTGCAATATACGCCCTCTATTGGGTCGGCGGAAACTGGTAAAAAAAAGGGGCATAACTCTGGTAAAAATTGGCGGACGGAATTCAAATTTGAACTTGACCTGTGTTTTGGTGGGAGAAAGTAATATACCAAATTATCATTGAATCCGATAAGCTTTAGTAAAGTTATCATCCGGACAACAAATTTCAGGGATTTTCTAAGTCAAATTACGTCAAATAAGGGGCATAACTCCAGTGAAAATTGGCGGACGGAACCCAAATTCGAACTTGAGCTGTCTTTTCTCCTAATAAACCCACATACCAAATTTGATTGAAATCGGTTCACTCTAACTAAAGTTATCATCCGGACAACAAATTTCAGGGATTTTCTAAGTCAAATTACGTCAAAAAAGGGGCCATAACTCTCGCAAAAATTATCGGATTAAAACGAAATTCGGACTTGAGCTGTATTTCGATATATGTAATCCACTAAAAAAATGGGTTTTGCGTATAAACATTCCAAAATCGAGTTATCATCCGGAAACCAAAAAACATAAGAAAAACTGAATTTTCCGAGTCGAAAAAAACGGGCATAACTCTGTCAAAAATGGTCGGACAGAACCCAAGTTGAACTTGACCTGTGTTTTGGTGGGAGAAAGTAATATACCAAATTTGGATTCATTCCGATAAACTATACTAAAGTTATCATCCGGACAACAAATTTCAAGGATTTTCTAAGTCAAAAAACGTCAAATAAGGGGCATAACTCCGGTGAAAATTGGCGGGCGGAACCCAAATTCGAACTTGAACTTACTTTTCGGCTAATAAACCCACATACCAAATTTTACTAATTTTGGTTAACTCTAACTAAAGTTATCATCCGGACAACAGGTTAACGGACGGACGCCCGCCCGGACGCCCGCCCGGACGGACAGACCAATACTATAATACGGCCTTTTTTTCAAAAGGGCGTATAAAAAGCATTTATTGAAAGACAGCATACTTACTTTGGCCAGTATATCAGGTGTTCATTAATCTGTTTGATAGCGGTTTCTAAACTCCGTGATAATTTTACTTTCTCCCACATATTTCTTGGGAAAGCAGCTCTCTCTACAACTTTCATATACAGATAACATATTCCTGGAAGAACGAAGATAAGAAAATATCAACTACACAATAAATAAGATCCGATAATAAAGGGCTGAGATAACAGACTGCAGCTGTCGAAATTGACATTTTTCTTCCATGACATGAAATTCTATTTTGGCTTCTACTGTTTTTTTTTATGGGATTGCCTTTTGACATAACTAATTTCGAGGGCTGTGAGTGGACCCAAATCATACCATGTAATCATTTGAATGCAGTTTTGCATGTTGTCCGGTAGTGCTGAAACAGTTGACCCATTTTTGTAGCCGGTTAACCGTGACGTGTAACCGGATCATAACCGGATATCCGCTATTTTCAACCTATGACTTTACACTCATTATTTACACCATAATATGAACCAATATATCATCATAATTTGATTTATTAACTGTATGGCGAATTCAATTAAAGGTACTCAACCCGTAAAGAGGGTCCCCATCTCAACAGATTCCAACAACAACAATCCGATCAGAGGGTCCTATATTACTATTTCTTTGGCTTTGGGGGTAAAAAATATTTGATTCGAGTCGAGGAACCCATCAAACAAAGATCAGAGTTATTAGATATTGATTTTTCAAATTTGTTATGTTCTCGAGATTAGTACTAATAACTGCCGTAATCTGCTCTGGATGTGTACTCAAAATCTATTCAAACAGACAAGGACGAATAACTCTAAAATCAAGTGGTAATTTTAACGCAATTTTTACTGAGTTCTGGGCCAGATAGTATTCCCGATAATGAAAAATAATAGATTTCTAAAATCGATATCTAACAAATCTGAGCTTTGATGGGTGACTTCCTCGACTCGAATCAAATATTTTTGACCCCCGAAGCCATTGAAATAGTAATTGAGAGGAGTTTTATCGGGTTGAGTACCTTTAATGTTTACATAGACATAGCCTGTATTAAATGAATGAAAATCACCAAACACGAACAGTAAATGGCCATGCGTTGACAAATTGACAGGTGACACAGGTGAACTACAACTCGCAGTGTTTATAAATAGACGCATCATGCCTGACCTGTTTGCATTGCAGACGCGACTGCTGCCCGACTTGTCGTTCTCGTTTGGGAAGAATATTGCATGACTTATATAAATTTTCGTACATGCAAATCGCAGCAGCTTTTTATTTTCATTATAGCGATTGCGGGACTGGAGAATATTAGGTCATGTGATTCTTCGGCGATTTGAGTGTCCCAGAAATCTGATTTACGCATTTCTTCAGTAGATGTCAAATGACCAGGCCTTACTGAGTCCATTGAAAATGATTGCATTGATCTTTGACGACTCAGTTGCGTCAGTGCACGTGTTCACCGGACATCGGAACATCAAAGATGATGGCATGCAGCCATGCATCTTTGATATTTAGCTGCCAAAGCCAGACGACTAGTACATGTATGTAACTTGCCATTCATGGAAGACTTTTTATCTCGCACCAGATTGTGATTTTTAATACACGTAATTTCGACTATACTCCTCAGAGTGATAAAGATTATAGCACAATTGATAAAGTACACGTGTTTAAAACCTACTGTTATCAGTCTCGTGCTGATTAAGAACCTAGTAATATGTTTGTTTTTGTCGTTGGCATCGCGTGTGTGCAATACATATCGGTTAAGCGGTTTATGTAGTTCAACCGGTTGTCGACAGTAGCCGGTTGTCAACCGGATATCCGGATATCCGTTTCAGCACTATTGTCCGGTTCTCTGCTGTTTTATGTCTCGTTCCCAGTGCGCATATTTGCCAAAGTTTACATGTTGCGGATTTCAAAAATAAAACGGATCGAATTGCAAGATAATTCAATTATTTATCCATGTTATCAATTAGATTAGTATTCTGTTGCGGCATTATCAATCAACCAGAATTTAAGTGCCGCACTCTGCCCCCCCCCCCCCCCCCCCTGTACCGGTGCTCCTGTACATACTACTTGCAATGCTGTAAATAGTGTTATTTTTCAATACTTGGAAGTTGCAGTGTTTAGGCTATCTAGCAAACAAGATAGAGGTTTGTAGTCGGTAAAGAGTTGTAAAATTTCATACCCAGATAGATGAAAAATTTCCCTGCACACAGAAATGCTAATTCTACACAAAATACCACTTTTATTTGTCTGATTTTAATTATCTGAGCTGAAGTTAGAACTACACTCTACACAACAATAAGAATGCTAAAGGTCTTGCGATGAATGATAATTAATTCTTTACAGTTGACAATGGCTAGTTCTAAGAATTTCGATGTTTTCAAAGTTTACACCCACATTGTGACCAAGCAAAGCAAGTGGAATCAGATGAATCAAGTCCGACAGAAGCCACAATTCTTGTCCCTCATGAGAATCATCATAAAACAATAAACAATGACCCCTAAAGAAAGGGGAATAGGAATCATACTCAATGGCCCTACCTCTCTAAAATGCAATCAGATTAACTATCCTGAAAGTTGTGTCAACTTCCCCTATTCTGCATTAGCCATTACTATAAAACTGATATTTGGCGTCAAGCAACAAATTTATAAATAAATAATTTCTACTTTCTTGTGGAAATGAGCAATATTCAGAAAAGCTAATTTAAAAAAATTCAGTCAAACATAAGTTTTACCATCCGTTCAAATTAAGCTGTTTCTGATGACTATGCTAAAACACATAAAAAGACAATTGGATTCATCAAAAGCTGCAATGCTGTGTTACAATGCATATGAGAAATGTGGTCAATAGATTCTTCCTGTAGCACTAACGCTAGAGATTTCTTACAATTGTTGTTTCAGTTTGATATATATCCAGACTCCGTCTCATTACTTTTATCTACGTCTGAGGATACGGAGATTCTATCTGATTTCAGAGGTGAAGGGGAAATTCCCTTTTTATGTGAAAACTCATTAATATTCATGAAGCAGTGTTTATCATTGCGATACACACACAGACCTGATACACACACAGACCTACACACATACGCCTGAGGTCATGTAAACATTTAAGAGTAGACACTCTTCCTCTAACTAATTTCCGTGCAATAAAATGCTCTCAAGGTTAATTGCTTCACTATACATGCAGCATACAACTTTCTCCATTCAAATGCTATATTATAAACAACAATGTAATGAAAACATAGCGATAAGCACGATATGATCGATAAATCTTATTGAGCTGTACCACGGTCATGTTGCCATGTTGCGTCATCTCCTTATTTAGAATACATGCTTGGAATTTACTATGGAGATGTAATGATCCCTATTTGGCACGTGATGTAATATCCATAGGTTAGGATAAAATATTAGTCTTTTGATTATCTTTGCAAATACAATTCTATTATATATACTTGTTCTGTCATCATTCCTCAATTAATAATAATAAACATACATTAGTTTCGATTTTGAACACACAATGTTTGCTCAGTTAAGATATGCGATGCTAACGTGTAATTTATATGATAACTTCATGAGATTGCAGTCAAATGCTGCAGGTGTGGCTTGTATGAATAAGTGAATATTAATTGAATTTGCCGGAAGCTAATCAATGGTCAAGCAAGGTATCGCTCGCTGAGTATTGGCTAGATTTCTCTCGTTTGGAATAATTTTAACCATGAGAGTACTTAGACTGTAAGTTGATTGAAATGAAACACGGTCTAATTTTATTGGACTGTTGTTGTAAGTGTAAGTAAAATTAAATTATTAAACTAACAAATAACACAAGTCATACACAAAAATATTAACACATTAACTCTTTAACACCTGTGATGGCACCCCAAACACCTACTATTATGTCAAAATGCCAGCTATTAAAGGAACGTTTGTAAAACCTTCTATAATCTATTTGACTGTGAAATGTTCATCTGAACAAGCATAAATTGATTTACTACAGAAAAATTACTTAAAATATGATGAGGCATCAAAGTGATGTATATGTCATCAACACTTGAGTTTGTTATCACCAAAATAGTCAATTTATGCCTTCAAATCACGCCACCAGATATTCCGTGGCATTAGGTATTAAGTGTTATAGAGTTAATGTTGAACAGTTGAAGCATTTACCTTTCTCTTCTCTGACTGTCGCATACTGACTGTTCGCAAGTGGACATGAATTTCTGTTACACAGCCCTGTTAGATTGTATTCATTTCGACAGAACTTTTGGGTCTTTGAGCTGCAACATATTGAATCATTGAATTAAAAATTATATTCTTGAATATCATAACATGCAATAAGAAAGTGTTAGTGACACTCCAGCTCAACTTGGAGACAAGTCATTAGAATAATAAAGAATAAGGCAAGTGACAGGATTGTATTGTGCATATGAAATTCTTTTCATTTAAAAATTTCTCCAAAAAATGTTGACTGTAGAAAATGTCAATGAATTCAAATCTGAAATCCAAGACGGCTGCTGGTAGCCACATTTTCCAATGAAATTTGGAAAATTTGTATGGCTACCATCTAGTGGCAGGCTATGCACTATAGGGGCAGCGGTTCCCTTTCCCCTCACCCAAATTTCCCTTCAAACATATTTTATGACCGATCCCCAGATTAATGCCTGCAACACATGTGCATATTTGCCACTAATTAAAACCAACAAGGAGTAATAAACAAATATAATTTTGCCTGTCAATGCTGATTACTAGTGAACCATTTGGCAGGAAACAAATGCTTTTCAGGGCTACACACATTGACAACTCTTATTGGCGTATTCCTGGTGTGCCGATGGATTTAAATTTGAAATTCAAAATGGCCACCAGCAGCCATGTTTTTTTAATGAATTTTGGAAAAAATTAATGGCTCGCATCTAGAAGTCACCCCGAACATCCGTATGAAGTTTGGTGATGATCGAATGAGGGATGCGGCCTGTAGGGTGAGCCAAAGGAAATTGTTGATGGACGAATGCATGCACAGACAGACGCAACCCACATCAATAGCTCAAACAGTACTAAGTAAAGTTGAGCTAAAAATGATCCTGTCATAAATACCGGCTTCAAGATGTTGCTGGTGGCAATGTTTTGATCAAAATTTGTAAAAAGTTTGATAGCTCCCATCTATAGGTCACCCTGAAGCTACAAATGATGCACGCACGCATGGACGACATCGACAACCCATGGCAATAGCTCAAACTTTATATTGTAAAGTTGAGCTAAAAATGACCCAGCCATATATACGGGCTGTAGGGTGTACGATAGATTCAAATATGAAATCCAAGATGGCTGCTGGCAGCCATATTTTTCATCGAAATTCGGAAAAATGTGATAGCTCCCATCTATAGCCTTAGGTCACACTGAAGCTACATGGTGAACATCGGATGAGGGATGTGGCCTGTAGGGCATTCCGAAGGAAATTGTTGATGCACGCACAATGGATGCCAACCTATGGCAATAGCTCAAACTTTATGGGCTGTTGGGTGTGTTGATGGATTCAACTTTGAAATCCCAGATGGCTGCTGGGGCCAAAATTTACATTGAAATTTAAAAAAAATTGATAGCTCCCATCTATGTGTCACCTTGAAACTACATATGAAGTTTGGTGAAGATCGGATGAGGGATGCAACCTGTAGGGCATGCCGAAGGCAATTGTTGATGCACAGAATAATAAAGGTAGATACTTACTTAACTTTGTAGGAACAAAATGTTGTACCAATGACACTCCAAATAACCTGGAAAACAGTATGTATTGGTTAATGACAACGATATTGACATGTTCCATGCCTCAAGAGACAACCAGCATAAAATTTTTTTATCACACTTGCTCGTCATGATCCATATCGCCATTTTGATTCTAAGCATCGTGTGAAGGGAACCGGTGTTCTGAAATGAAAGTCTCAATGACACTGTAGCTCAACTTAGGTAGGGGAATAATTTGATGGTTGACAGTAAATGGAGGAATAGGAAAGGTGCTAATTGAAATGTCTAATTAAGACAAGATGTACATGTCCATATCAACATTCATGACAAGTTTTATAATCACCGGATCAGGGATGAGGTGATTATGGTGTGCCAAAGGATTTAGTGATGCAAAGAGTAAATTTTAAAATGGCCACCGGCAGCCATGTTTTTTTCCCGAATTACCTCAAAATGACTCATTCCCATCTATGTACATGTCAACAGTCTTTACAAATCTCATAATGATCTGACCAAAGGTAAGACCTGTAGCCTGTGCCAAAGGATGTAGTCATGCAAAGAGTAAAATCCAAGATGGCTGCTGGTGGCCATGTTTTTAGACCGAATGACCCCAAAAGGACTCGTTCCCATCTACATGTCATTGTTAACATCCATAACACATTTCATGATCAGACGAACAGTACGACCTGTAGCCCGCGCCAATGGATTGAATTTTTAAATCCAAGATGGCTGCCAGCGGCCATGTTTTTTGGCCAAATGACCCCAAAATGACTCGTTCCCATCTACATGTCAATGTCAATATTCATGACAAATTTCATGAAGTTCCGATCAAAGCTACGACCTGTAGCCAGCGCCAAAGGATTTAGTCATGCAAAGAGTAAAATACAAGATGGCTGCTGGCGGCCATGTTTTTTAGCCGAACGACCCCAAAATGACTCGTTCCCATCTACATGTCATTGTTAACATCCATAACACATTTCATGATCAGACGAACAGTACGACCTGTAGCCCGCGCCAATGGATTGAATTTTTAAATCCAAGATGGCTGCCAGCGGCCATGTTTTTTGGCCAAATGACCCCAAAATGACTTGTTCCCATCTACATGTCATTTCTAATATCCATAACAAATTTCATGAAGTTCCGATCAAAGCTACGACCTGTAGCCAGCGCCAAAGGATTTAGTCATGCAAAGAGTAAAATACAAGATGGCTGCTGGCGGCCATGTTTTTTAGCCGAACGACCCCAAAATGACTCGTTCCCATCTACATATCAATATTAACATCCATGACAAACTTCATGATGATCAGACAAACAGTACGACCTGTAGCCCGCGCCAATGGATTGAATTTTAATATCCAAGATGGCCGCCAGCGGCCATGTTTTTTGGCCAAATGACCCCAAAATGACTCGTTCCCATCTACATGACAATGTCAACATTCATGACAAATTTCATAAAGATTAGACCAAAGGTACGACCTGTAGCCTGCGCCAAAGGATTTAGTCATGCAAAGAGTAAAATCCAAGATGGCTGCTGGCGGCCATGTTTTTCGGCCAAACGACCCCAAAATGACTCGTTCCCATCTACATGTCATTTTTAATATCCATGACAAATTTCATGAAGTTCCGATCAAAGCTACGACCTGTAGCCCGCGCCAAAGGATTTAGTCATGCAAAGAGTAAAATCCAAGATGGCTGCTGGCGGCCATGTTTTTTGGCCTAACGACCCCAAAATGACTTGTTCCCATCTACATGACAATATTAACATCCACGACAAATTTCATGATGATCAGACGAACAGTACGACCTGTAGCCCGCGCCAATGGATTGAATTTTGAAATCCAAAATGATCGCCAGCGGCCATGTTTTTCGGCCGAGTGACCCCAAAATGACTCGTTCTCATCTACATGTCAATGTCAACAATCATGACATATCTCTATAAAGATTAGACCAAAGGTACGACCTGTAGCCCGCGCCAAAGGATTTAGTCATGCAAAGAGTAAAATCCAAGATGGCTGCTGGCGGCCATGTTTTTCGGCCGAACGACCCCAAAATGACTCGTTCCCATCTACATGTCATTTTTAACATCCATGACAAATTTCAGGAAGTTCTGATCAAAGCTACGACCTGTAGCCCGCGCCAAAGGATTTAGTCATGCAAAGAGTAAAATCCAAGATGGCTGCTGGCGGCCATGTTTTTTGGCCAAACGACCCCAAAATGACTCATTCCCATCTACATGTCAATATTAACATCCATGACAAATTTCATGATGATCAGACGAACAGTACGACCTGTAGCCCGCGCCAATGGATTGAATTTTGAAATCCAAAATGGCCGCCAGCGGCCATGTTTTTTGGCCGAATGACCCCAAAATGACTCGTTCCCATCTACATGTTAATGTCAACATTCATGACAAATTTCATAAAGATCAGACCAAAGGTACTACCTGTAGCCTGCGCCAAAGGAAATTGTTGACGGACACACGCATACACGGACGACGGACGCCAACCCATGGCAATAGCTCAAACTTACAAAGTAAGTTGAGCTAAAAAGTGCATGTGTTCCGAGATACTATTTGTTGCAGAACACCGGTCTTTCCAATTACCCTAGAGCTTTCCGATGAATGGCAACAAGCCATATTTCCAACTAAATCCTGAAAAGTTACCCATAATTCTGCTGTGGTTAAGAGGTCGATTACTTAGGGCATTACTGTAAGTATACGAAAACATTGAAAACATGGATGGCGACGATATCCTCGGTACACATAAAATAAAAATGATGTTTAGAATTAGGCCACATTGTATGTTAAACAACCAATGTGAAGGGTTGGTGTTGGAACTTTTCTCAATAACATCTCAATTCATAGCTCCGATATATTCCGCATACAAAGAAATAAAAATTCAATATTTACAAACAGTCACTCGTCGCTAATGGTGAACAAAATTTTTAACTCCGTTAATTTACCGTCCGGAACGATTTATTGTTGCAGAGTTGTAGCTGAGTATGTTATTTATTGGAAACGAGCGACATATGCCCAGTATTTTGTGCTTGTATTTGGGATATGTTTGTCCACGAATTTATAAATCGGTATACTAATATGAAAGTGTCAATGACACTGTAGCTCAACTTGGAAAGGGAATAATTTAATGTGTTACTGTCGATGGAGTGATTAGGAATGTGGAAAGTTGAATGTCTAATTTACTAGTTTATCAACATGAAGAGATATATATATACATGTATATAAAAGTAAAATCTAAGATGGTTGCTGGCGGCTATGTTTTCCAACAATTCAAAAACATTTGATAGCTTTAGTCATGCAAAGAGTAGAATCCAAGATGGCTGCTGGCAGCCAGGTTTTAATGCCGAATAACACCAAAATGACTCGTTCCCATCTACATGTCAAAAGTCAAGACAAATTTCATAATGACCTGTAGACCGCGCCAATGGATTGAATTTTGAAATCCAAGATGGCCGCTGGCAGCCATGTTTTTTGGCCGAATGACCCCACAATGATTCGTTCCCATCTACATGTCAATGTCAACATTCATGACAAATTTCATAAGGATTAGACCAAAGGCACGACCTGTAGCCCGTGCCAAAGGATTTAGTCATGCAAAGAGTAAAATCCAAGATGGCTGCTGGCGGCCATGTTTTTTGGCCGAACGTCTCAAAAATCACTCGTTCCCATCCACATGTCAGTGTTAACATCCATGACAAATTTAATAAAGATCAGACCAAAGGTATGACCTGTAGCCCACGCCAAAGGATTTAGTCATGCAAAGAGTAAAATGCTGGTGGCCATGTTTTTTGACCGAATGACCCCAAAACGACTCGTTCCCATCTGCATGTCATTGTTATAATTCATGACAAATTTCACGATGATCAGACGAACAGTACGACCTGTAGCCCGCGCCAATGGATTGAATTTTGAAATCCAAGATGGCCGCCAGCGGCCATGTTTTTTGGGCCGAATGACCCCACAATGATTCGTTCCCATCTACATGTCAATGTCAACGTTCATGACAAATTTTATAAAGATTAGACCAAAGGCAACCTATAGCCCGCGCCAAAGGATTTAGTCATGCAAAGAGTAAAATCCAAGATGGCTGCTGGCAGCCATGTTTTTTTGCCGAACGACCCCAAAATCTCTCGTTCCCATCTACATGTCATTATTAACATCAATGACAAATTTCATGATGATCAGACGAACAGTACGACCTGTAGCCCGCGCCAATGGATTGAATCTTGAAATCCAAGATGGCTGCCAGCAGCCATGTTTTTTGGCCGAATGACCCCAAAATGACTCGTTCCCATCTACATGTCAACATTCATGACAAATTTCATAAAAATCAGAAAAAAGGTACGACCTGTAGCCCGCGCCAAAGGATTTAGTCATGCAAATAGTAAAATCCAAGATGGCTGCTGGCGGCCATGTTTTTCGGCCGAACGACCCCAAAATCACTCGTTCCCATCTACATGTCATTGTTAACATCCATGACAAATTTCATGATGTTCCGATCAAAGCTACGACCTGTAGCCCGCGCAAAAGGATTTAGTCATGCAAAGAGTAAAATCCAAGATGGCTGCTGGTGGCCATGTTTATTGACCGAACAACCCCAAAATGACTCGTTCCCATCTACATGTCAATATTAACATCCATGACAAATTTCATGATGATCAGACGAACAGTACGACCTGTAGCCCGCACCAATGGATTGAATTTTGAAATCTAAGATGGCCGCCAGCGGCCATGTTTTTTGGCCGAATGACCCCACAATGATTCGTTCCCATCTACATGTCAATGTCAACATTCATGACAAATTTCATAAAGATTAGACAGAAGGTACAACCTGTAGCCCGCGCCAAAGGATTTAGTCATGCAAAGAGTAAAAACCAAGATGGCTGCTGGCAGCCATGTTTTTTTGGCCGAACGACCCCAAAATCACTCGTTCCCATCTACATGTCATTATTAACATCAATGACAAATTTCATGATGATCAGATGAATAGTACGACCTGTAGGCCGCGCCAATGGATTGAATTTTGAAATCCAAGATGGCTGCCAGTGGCCATGTTTTTTGGCCGATTGACCCCAAAATGACTCGTTCCCATCTACATGTCAATGTCAACATTCATGACAAATTTCATGAAGATCAGACCAAAGGTACAACCTGTAGCCCGCGCCAAAGGAAATTGTTGACGGACACACGCACACACGGACGACAGACACCAAACCATGGCAATAGCTCAAACTTACAAAAGTAAGTTGAGCTAAAAATGATAAATGACCCAGAATGACTGGAACATTTATATGGCTATGGTATAGATACCAAACAAATATGATAAATTGAAATATATCGGCTCGTGGAAAGTTGTGCATCAAAATATATTTTTATAAGTAATATTAATATGTTCACGTACGAAGATTTAAAGAGTTCAAGGTCAAGGTAAACAGCTCCATGCAAATTGGATTGTGATAAATTTCCGAGCTGGGTAATCAAATAGCCCGGGTATAGGCTCTGTATAGTTAGATCCCCAATCGAGTACAACAATAGTAATGGCGACATCTGTAACATAAGCAAGTTTTTTACTAATTTACTTCTTCAAAATACACATTTCAAGGAACGAGTGGTGTTCAAAGAAGGAAGTAATATATATCTTGATGTTGTGAACTATCTATTATATATTTTGGAAGATCTGTCTGTGTGTCTGTCTGTCTGTGTGTTCGCGATGAACTCGAAAACGACCGAGCCGATTTCGATGAAACTTGGTATGTGGGGGTATTTCCGGGAACGGGCATAGGCCTATTAATTTGTCCGTGCGACGTGACCTTGACATCGGGTAATTTCAAGGTCAAACGCCCAAATATTACGGGATTTCAATTACACTTGGTATGTGGGGATACATTCGTACGGGGAGTCTCATAAGCATATTCATTTACCCGTGCGACATGCCATTGACCTTGAAATCGGGTCAATTCAAGGTCAAATCGCCAATTTTGATGTGATTTCGACGAAATTTGATACATGGGGATACTTTTGCAATTGAGTGTTTTGGACGGGTCAAATCGTGACCCCGACCCGACCTTGACCTTCAAAATAATAAATTCAAGGTCAAATCGGGTAAAACCGGATGGATTTCGACGGGCACGTTTGTCGGGTACTTTTGTCCGGGCAGTGTTTTGGACTGGTCAAATCGTGACCCCACTTGACCTTGACCTTGAAAATGGACAATTCAAGGTCAAAGCCCGGACGAAGTCGGGTCACCTTCTAGTCTATTATATATTTTGGAAGATCTGTCTGTGTGTGTATCTGTGTGTGTGTGTGTCTGTCTCTGTTTCCAATGGACTCGAAAACGGCCAAGCCGATTTCGATGAAACTTGCTATGTGGGGGTATTTTCGGCCGGGGAGTGACATAGGCCTATTAATTTGCCTGTGCGACGTGACCTTGACCTTGAAATCGGGTCATTTCAAGGTCAAACGCACGAATATCACGGGATTTCGATGAAACTTGGTATGTGGGGTATTTTCGGCCGGGCAGTGCCATAGGCCTATTAATTTGCCCGTGCGACGTGACCTTGACATCGGGTACTTTTGTCCGGGCAGCGTTTTGGACTGGTCAAATCGTGACCCCACTTGACCTTCAAAATGCACAATTCAAGGTCAAAGCCCGGACGAAGTCGGGTCACCTTCTAGTAGTATATATAAAGAGTGTGTAGTACATGAATTGCATAAGTGTGTACAAATAAATAACAGGTCGGGCACACATGCAAAATGGTCTATTTAGCTCATTTCGTCTATCATAGCCCGATTGAGCTTCGTTTTTAATGTGATGTACACGCCTCTGCCAATTTGCGGACAATAGAATGAAAATACGAAACAAGAATCGATGTTCATTAGTTGCCTACTAATCGGATGTAAACAAAGAAACAAAGAAACAAACAACTCCACGACTCACTACGGATTATATACTTTTTGAAGAAGTTGAAGTTAACATTATTTTCATAATTTACCATAAGGAGAGCCACTAAAATCGTTATTTTCTGTTCAAATGCGACAAGAAATCGTCAACAAAATTTCACAAAGCTCCATCTTGTAAGGGATATCGAAGTATTCTGAAAGCGCAATTTTGATTGGCTGCAGATAACGTACTCGTCTGAATGTTGGGAAAGCCACACTGACAACCATTATTGAAAACACTGCAATTAACCGAGGTGCGTCGAAACTGCTATCATAATTGGCTATTTATTATGACATTACAGCAGTGTGAAATTCACGCATATATTGTATTCATCCCTTGCAAAATCACATGCAACGCACGTTTACCTCGACCTCTCGTGTTACCGTACATTCACTTCTCTACATGGTGGTCCGTTGACATTTCACAAACAGTCGTCTCCGAATGAAGTTATTCGCTTTACACAATCAGGTAAGACATATCGAGTAAATGATCTTGACCTTCAAAAACATATGACGTGTGAATACAAATGGCTAACTTTCTACTTTTTCCAACAAACTCTGATTGTTTCACAAAACATGCTACCAGACGTCAGTAAGCCTTAATTAAAAACTCGCTAATTGCGCTTAATCCGTGGTGAGTCTTGGAGTTGTTTGTTTCTTTGTTTACATCCGATTAGTAGGCAACTAATGAACATCGATTCTTGTCTCGTATTTTCGTTCTATTGTCCGCAATCGGCAGAGGCGATTGTCCGCAATCGGCAGAGGCGTGTAAATCACATTAAAAACGAAGCTCAATCGGGCTATGATAGACGAAATGAGCTAAATAGACCATTTTGCATGTGTGCCCGACCTGAATAATGTTTTTAAATTTCGTGATTTCTGCTACAGAAATACTTATATACCTGTACTTATTATTAACAATAGTGATAACATTTTCACGAAAAAGGTATATAAAACTACCAAAACCTGTGGCTTACTGAGCCCGATTTCGCTGGTAAGCCAATTTTGCATCTTTGCCCGACCTGGTACTAGCAATAGGCAACCCCGAACAAGAACGATAACTCGCGTATTTCCGGAAGTCGGTAAATGATGACATCACAGGAAATCTCCAGAGTCTCGTGAATGAAGGTAATTGTAAACACCGCTATTTTAAGCAATTACGTGTCCTTTTCCAATAAAAATAGCACAATTCGGCAGCGGATAGAATATTTTTTGTTTACCAAACTAAAAAGCCGCGAAAATATTTATGAAAAGATTTTTGTTGAAATCGTGAAAATTACTCCGAATTTGAAACGTTCTGACCACCTCGATTAATATCGATTACGCTTCATTGCTCACTGGTAAGTTAAAAAGTAAAAAGTTAGCAATAAAAAGCCGTATTTCGATCGTCGCTCTGGTCCTGGGTTCAAAGGAAAAAATATGTTTTTTAATTGCCAGGGGAGATCACTCTATTACTAGTAGTATTACCAGCTAATGTAGTCACATGATTAAAATTGGCGGCCCCAGTGAACATATTAATGATTGTACGTAAACAAATGTATTTGAAGTGAATAGTAATGTATTCTGCTGACCATTTTGTCTTTATTTTATTGAATGAAATTGGTTGATTGGAAAGATCTGATTTATCTAAGCCACTTTATTATGTATTATGCCATAATTAATGATATTTTAACTTGAAAATTAACTTGTTGTTTAAAAAAAAAAATTGTAACTAACAAGTCAACAATACATGAAGGTATTACCCCCCCCCCCCCCCCCCCCCCCCCCAGAATTATGAGATGTTTGTTTAACGAAACGGGCCGGGTTGTTCTTTATAGGTTTTTATTTGATGTAACAACACGGACAACAAAAAACGGAATGAAGTATATAGGCTGATATGAATATGAACGTGAACGAAGATTAAAAACAAAATTTAATAAGTTTAACAAACGAACAATGATTAATTTGGGGCTGCTGCTGCTGCTGTATGTCTGCCAGTGCATTGTGCTGGTCTCTTATTTCTTCTCTTCTGGTGGCACCTCCAAATCGCAGTGAATGCAAGGAAACATGCTTGCAGAATGAAGATAACCCACACTCAAGAGATAATATACCCAATTCCGTCGGCATCATTCAATGGCTGTTTGTATACTCACCTCCAATCAAACTTATAACATAGACACAATATACATGTAGAAATATAGAGATTTGTGACGAGGATTAATTGGACAACAAGCAAAATGCTCCGACATAATTAATGAATAAACACATGTTTTGTTGGTCAAAATCTTTAATAATATATCATCAAAGAACATAATCACTATTAACAATTTCTGGACAACCCGTCCTTATTTATCGGGACAACCTGCCCTGAAAATAGCAGAGGGTCGGGTTGTCACGGGGGCAGGTAGTCCCGTTACCGTTTGAATGATGGCGCAGAATAATATTTTGTGTTACTACTAGTCGATCTGTACGAATGAGTGGGTAGAATAGCTTCTTGGGCATATTTGACCACCATGCCATCATAAAGTATCATTAATTGTATCATAATGGCCTCATAATGCCCATAACGTGATATTTTGTTTGCGAACGGGTGGGTACTGGTTTGTTTATCCACTTAACCAGTTATTTCAAACCATACTTTATCATGTTGCACTGTTTACATAAAACAATGCCTCCAACATTAATTGAGATATAGTTCTGTCATACGCTTGAAAATAGTTTGGCTCATGAACTTTGTGAAGGTTGACACTCATATTTTGTCCATTTTCCAAGAATTAATTGAGAAAAAATAAAATATCTGCTCTCATATCGATACACCAATGGCTGACAATGAAACCGATATACAGTTTTGCTGCAGGTTAGGTAGTAGTTTGCGCAAATAGCTCCATAATGTTGAAAAAAATAGCTTTTAATTTTTTTTTGTAGGGGGTATAGTTTGGTTATCATGAAATATTTCCATGCATTTGACAAAAAAAGTCTCATTTTTTTTATCAAAATGTATTCAATAGTGTCTGATAATAGCAATAACACACAGAAATACCAAAAGTTTTTATAGTATATTGTCAACATACTTGAACAAACAAAAAAACTCATCTTTTTGATGGGGGTATACTTGGATTTTGATCAAAATTTTCTATTTTTATGAAGGAAAAGTTCTATTTCTGCATTAATTATGTAGATTGATCATTCCCGATGAGAACAACATATCGTCGGTGACGTTCAAACACGTCGTAAAACCGCCTTTGCCGCCAAAACCAAATTTTACAGGATAGACAAAAAACTGAATAACACACATACTAGTAGTAGATGTTCTTCTTCGGGATAAACGGACATACGAATGTTATATATTGTAACCGAAAGCTCTGATGGGCTTATGTTGATTTTAAGTCATCAAATTAAGAGATGTGGAGGAATTACGCTTTTACGACATCACGGAAGTACATAATTTTTCGCGGTTAATTTTTCCGAGGTTTTTCCACTTTTCCGAGTATTCTGAAACGACAATTTACTTTCTTGGTTCCATTACGATTTTTCTGCATGGTCTTTCGATGTCCTATTTTGTAGGACAAAGGGTCATTTAAAGGTGTTTAGTCGCAACGCAACTGTGGCTGCCACTTTATCTGCATGTCCGTGCAACATTGCGTGTATTCAGGATCAGCTTTCGAGCGTCCTTACTGCACTCACATTAATGAAATCGAACCTGCTGTCAGATAGGAACGACTTTGAAGAACATTTATCGTTGCTGGAGTTTCACGTAAAGGCCATGAGCTACCATAACTAACTCTGCATCAATCAACGCCATCCAAGAGAAACATTCCGAACTGAGTTTCGCGTTCGATAGGATTCAGGATGACAAATGTCTAGGAATAGACAATATCAAGTCTCAATTGAAACTTTTAAAATCGGATGTTTCAGATAATGCAGAAACTCACCAATCGTATATGGCGGCGAACTGTAAAAAGCTCAAATCTCTATCGAAGTCCTTTGTGAAATCTGACTCATTAAAAATGAGAATGAACTCGCTGAACAATAAATGCATAGAACTGAACAAATCTACAAACACACAGCTTACTAATGTCGAGAAGCGCATGAGCACAGTCCCTTGAACTTTTCGCAGCGAATGTGATGGGGAAAGTAATCACAAACTCGACACCACCAATCATTTCACGTGGAAGCGATGTTCAAAATCCACTTACATCTACACCTAAACATGTCTTCTCTAGATCTCAGGCCAAAAATGTCGCAAAAACAGCTTCATTAGACAAATTGAACAGAGACATCCAACACGCATCGGACACCAATAAAGACGCTGACTCATGATAAACGAAACACCATGACACAAAGGTCAGATTCACCAAGTAGCATTAATAGCGTGTCCGTGGTTCTGTCACACGAAATCAAATCAACAATGCCGTGTGATGGTTGTGATCCCTCTTTTTGGGCCTTCCTCTGCAACACAACATGATAATCGCTCTGATTTTCCTGAACCGTAAGACGAGCTAGGTTTTGTTGGTGTTCCAAATCAACGTCGGAAACGAAAGATTTGTAAATTCTTTCTCGGACCTACGACAACAGCCAATGCAATCGCCGATTTTCTCATAGAATCCAATCTATATCAAGATGATGCCTAGTTCAATACAGGGAACACAGTCCGCTCAACTCACACTCCCTATGGAGGAAGCCCATCTCTTGGAAGTTGAGCAATTCTTACCGCGAGGTGTATATTGTCGCCGTTGGGAAATAGATCCACTACGTAAATCTATCAAGCCTCCCGCGAGTTATGGGAGACAGAGGTCTCAATGTGAATACTGACTCACACCGAACTCCTGTTTTAATATTAATTGTTGTTCTGTTAATCACTATCACCGTGATGACTGACACAATTATGAAATTTAAGCTCCATTCTTTGAACGCCACTGGAGCCAAGACGGCATAGATTTACCTCTCTGAACTACTGCACTCGAACACGTTTGATGTCATTGGAATTTCTGAACATTGGTTGGACGAGCAAAACCTCCCATTCCTTGATTCTCTGTCTGGGCAATATGTCTCTGTTGCGAAACCCGGGCGACATATCACTACCTCTACAGCACATCGTTTACTTGGGACGGAGTAGCTATTTTGATGCGCCGCGAGTTGGCTAGCCCATGCACTGCCTAAGAAACAAATGACAGTAGAACTATTGCAGTACAATTTAGGCTCGAAGATGTCAACCTGATAATAATTCAAGCTTACTTGCCAAGCACCAACCACGACGATGACTTCTTTAAGCAGTGTTTGATAAATATAGATAATTGTATTACACGTTTCTCAGAATATGGTTACGTCTTGGCCATGGGTGACTCAATGTAAATTTAAGTGATTCGCCTTCTTTCACGTGTCCACATATAGTCATACTGATCGGTCAGCTATATTCACAAAATTTCTTGGAGATATTCAATACTTCTCTGTGTGCACTCAGTCGAGGATAGCAGGCAATAGACCTATATTCATCCCATTTGCACCGTCGGCAAATCCAACTGTTATAGACCATATAATAATTCCTGTATCGACAGCAGATATGGCCATATCGTGTCCTATTATCGACGAGGACGATAAGAATACGTCATGACATGTACCAATGGCATGTACAACATCATGCATGCGCTGTTCCAATGCCAATCTCCCATTTTTGTTCAGCTTCGTGACATCTTCTGGGAAAGGGTTATCGACGCATTCGGGATCCATGCATATGCGTCCCTACAAGCCATCTCACAAACAAGCGTAGTTGCTATGCTACTTGGAAGCACCAAATGCTATGACCTTTTAGATGTGATACATAGTGTTGATAACTTACGAATTGATGCATCTGTTTTCCTGTTTCACCCATGCAGCGCGATGAAGGGTCTCTGTGTCCGCTGACACACTATCTGTGCATGCATCATACAGGAAACGTACATTATGTAATCAATATGTGCCGCTTTGGTGCAAATAGCACTAACCGAACACCAATGTGCAACTGCGCAAATACACTGTATATAATCATCAACTATTCACATATGTACAAATATTAAATGTAATTTCTGTATAATCCTATTTCTCCGGAATGGAGGTAATAAATAAATCAGGAGGCAGCAAACCCGCCTCATGGCCTCATTGCTTGCTCAGGGGGGTCAATGCATGCCATCCCTGGCTACGACCACCCCCACTGGTCTACTGTAGTTCTTGCTAATGCGCTAAAACTGTTCTTTATGTTGATTAAAATGCCTGCTTCGAAATACGGAAAAGTATCAACTTTTTGGCGCGAAAATTTATACGACGTCACATGAGCACCGCATGTGTTAATTTGATTCAGAAACCTCGTATAACAGTTTACGTCTTTTCTGAAATCATCGGATCGTCCAATGAAAATTACGATGTTTAGTCACATGCTTAAAATGTAGTTCTCTGATTGGTTCTAGGGCCTAGACATGACTTTATCCGACGTATTTGAACTGGCTGATTCCGATTCTGCAAAAATCGTTTTTCGCGCCAAAAAACATTTTACGGGGTACTTGAACGTCACCGACGATATAGGTTTGCCATAAAAATTCGAAAACTTTACAGTTATGCTGTGTTCTCAGAATTTTGCCATTCCTCAAAAACTGCGAATTGTCCACCCCCTGACCCCCGTCCAATTATTTTCAAAAAACGTCATTTTTTTTCAAACACTGCTATTACTACTGACTTTGTTTCATATTCCTAACTGTGAGTAACACCCTAAAGCTGCTGTAACTGCATCTGAATATCTGGAAAAGGGCTTTGAACAAAATCGTTGCCTATTGGTACACGGTCCCAGATCTGATTAGGTAAAGTGTTGCTACTAAGTGTATTTTCGATACGTAACAATGCACTCAGATCCATATTCCGTTAATGAATATGACAGATAAGCGTATAATTACATCGTCGTGCTGCATTATGAAGAAAAAGAAGAGTGTTTTGTTTCACACGTGTTGAATATTTAACCGGAAGTTGATCTTTCACTAAACTCAATAGGCGATAACTCTACTTCTAGAATTGTTCGATTAAAAAAACGATCGGCTCGTAGCGGTAACTCCAGCTTTTTAGAAATAGAATATCACCAATTATAGCTTTCCAAATGTGGTTCACTTTTTTATACCTAGGGTGGTCCAAGGTTATATGAATTCTCCATTTGAGTAAAAAATACACTGCAGATATAGAAATTTCCAACGCACTGAGAACTGTGAGACAAATAGGGGAGACCGGGGCATGTTGCCATTTGTTGGAACGTGGGGTATATATTGAAACACCCCACCTCTCTTGTTAGAAAACAAAACAGCATCTACAATTGCCACTTATTTGTGGAAAACACTTTTGTGTGCACAAATAACACAAAGAAATTCTGACTATTCTCGGAATGGTGTAAGAGATATGCAAAAAAATCGTTTTTGGGGGGTATCAAGTAAGTTTTTCGATTTTCAGGTTTCATCAATGTTCCAGATAAAATTCCGAGACGTAAAGGGTGTAAATTATATCAGTTGATCCAGTTTCATTTCATTTCAGTCATAAATACAAAAATTGCCGATTAATTAGTGTCTTTCCAAGATCGTGTACCATTATACCATTTTTCCACGAATGGGGCATGTTGGAACACCCCATTGTGTCCCCATACCCATACTGGCCCATAGTGAGACTTACTGGAAAACCCCATCAAAATTATGCATTGAGCAAGTATAACTAACCATTATGGAAAAAAATCAGATGGAATTATGGATGAATGCATCTCAGTTGCTTTCAACCATATCCTAAATATGAGTTCAATACGTTTTCGTTGATGAATAATTATTTTTGTGGCAAATGGGGAGGTATGTATCGATAGCACTAAAACCCCTTCCAAATTTTGCCTTGCTACGTCCCGCCTGTATGTGAAATGACGTTTTCATTGAATGTGTTGCGTTTTCCAATAATGACGATTTCTGGAACATACTTTATTTACCGGACTCAGCTATTATGTTTCATACTAGCAATTCAATATAGTTCTTGGAATATGTTAGTACCTCTAAATATTATACATTGATTTCACATTGTGTTCCTTATACGATCAGTGTTCTGACTTACCCCGGTCGATGTTCCAATTTGCCCCTGGTTTCAAACAACCCGGGGCATGTTGGAACGATTTTATTTCGACTTTTTCCATGTAAAAGCGAAATGGATCATACATATAAATGATATACCATATTTCAAGTCGTTGATATACTTTATAATAAAAGTTGAAAAAATGAAGGGGCCCATCGGGGATGTCACATTTCCCTGTATGTGTGATTGAATAAAAAACGTTCCAACATGCCCCGCTCTCCCCTACAGAGATGTCAACACGCACTGCATGCTATTTTTTAAATATGGCGCCACATATATGCACCGTATCTGTACTTGTTGGAGCTAGCCTATATATCAGCTGTTGAGGCCTGTTGATCTCGGCCAGGAAATTTCGTCTCACCTTACTAAAGACCTTGCCCAAATGTTCCCATGTGCGATATTAGCGCATGTTTCGGCGCGCCACAAGCGACAAAATGTGCGCCATTAGCGCATGTTTCGGCGCGCGCCGAAAGAGACGAAATGTGGACTAATGGCGCATGTTTTGGCGCTTGTGTCATAATAATTGGGTATTGCCAGGGCTTGCTTCACTCGTATATGATGTACCGGTACTTATTTACTTGAAATTGGCACAAAAACACCTATTTTCATGTCATCAGCATCCATGCATGTCCCATGAATGTGTCTGCATCCCGGATCTTTACTATATTTGATTAACGGGACATCTCCTGCACATATATATACATATCAACCAGTGTATCAACGGTCATAAAAGGGGAATTAGGGGTCCACGTGGGCTTGCTTCCATCATATGGTGTACTTATTGAGTTAAAATTTGGGACCCCCCCCTATTTTCATGTTGTCAGCACCCCTAATCCCACGAATGTGTGTCTCCACGCGAAGACATCTCCTGCACAGATATATAGCATTCCCATCCCAGATAGCAACGCTAAGTTGATTCTACGTTGTTTTTTGGTTGGTACCGTTGAGTTTACGTTGGTTAGTTTTCAATACGTTGAATCAACGTAGATTCAACGTTGATTCCCAACGGTTATTCAACGGTTAGATTTCTAACGTTTTTCCAACGTTATTTCAACAATGTTTTTCCAACGTAATTCCCACGACGTTACTTAAATGTTGGTTAAACGTTGAAAAACTAACGGTAAATGAACCAACGCTATACCAACGTTCTGCCAACGCTGCAAGCGCTATACCTGATTTTGGTTGAATGTGGGGATATACACCGGTGAACTGAATGATTTAAGGACTCGACTTGACTTAATTTTAGATACCTAACTGAATATTGTGTCAATAAAAAGTTAAATAAATAAAGTTACCAGATAAGTATGTTAATTCCCCATCAATATAGATCTTCCCTCAAAAATAAAATATGATTCCCCATGTTTGAATTTCAATGTCCCATGATACTTTGTGGGGGACTCTGCCAATATCAACAGGGTGTGTCAGGTAATGGTTTTTAATTTTCTTAATTGCGCTTAAGCTCAAATAATTGTGTTTAAGCTCAAATAATTGTGTTTAAGCGCAAATAATTTTAAAATAGCTTATTTGTACTGAAGCGAAATTATATTATTTCCGCTTAAGCACAAATAATGGAGCTTAAGGGCAAATAATTGTGCAAATAATTATTTGAAGTGAATTTGGCCTGGAGCCCATACAAAATGTTTCCTTGTGATACATTGAAACTTATGTTGATTGCTCTCTATGACTCACAATTATTATTTATATACATCAGAATCAATACAGAAAGTTCAGGGAATAGATACACTTCTATTATACACAAATTCAATTGAGTTGTTTATATTAATAATAACCGAAATAGGGAATTAGCCAGTGCTAGCTACTACAATTTGTAGCCAATAATAAATCAATGTTGAAAGAACGTTGTATTTCCAACGTTGAATCAACGTCATTTTTTCAACGTTGAATCAACGTTATTTTTCCAACGTTGAATCAACGTTATTTTTCAAACGTTGAATCAACGTTTCATTTCCAACATTGTATTTAGAGTTGTTAAATTAACAGAAATAGGGAATTAGCAAGAGCTATTGGAGTTTGTGGTATATCTCCAATAATAAATCAATGTTGAAACAACGTTGTATTTCCAACGTTGAATCAACGTTATTTTTCCAACGTTGAATCAACGTTATTTTTCCAACGTTGAATCAACGTTATATTTTCAACGTTGAATCAACGTTATTTTTCCAATGTTGAATCAACGTTATTTTCCCAACGTTGTATCAACGTTATTTTTCCAACGTTTAATCAACGTTATATTTTCAACGTTAAAAAATGCTGTATGATCAACATTGCCAACATTCAATTCTCCAAGATATCTATTTATCCCTTTAAATATAAAGATTGATGTGATCTATCAAACAGTTAATAAACTATTAGTTTAAAAACACTACTGGTATATGTTGGCTGAAAGCATTTGAAATTTAATGCTGGAGCAATATGTGGTGCAATGTGCTAGCAGAATAGTAAACCGATGAAGCAAAGGTGTGGCAAATTTATCTCCTCATTCTTCTATCCACCCCCCAAAAAAATTCAAATAGTCATGTTCCTGGGGGAGGGGGATTCAGAAAAACATTCCACGATACAACGCAAGTTTTTTCGAAGGCAATTTGGGACCAACCCCAAAGTTTGATGAAAAATGGTTAATATATAGAAGGATAAGGCATACACAGGGTGTGAAATGTTTTAAATAGCCATGCGGAAGAAATGCCAATCATGTAAGTTTAATGAAAAACTCCAGAAATCTCATAAAATTACTCATAGGGGCTCAGATACATGTTTCAGTTTCAGTGGCAAGAAGTATGGGAGGCCAAATTCACATTTAATAATGAATTATGCTGTTAAAAGCGCAAATAATTACGCTTAAGCGCAAATACCACATATTGCATGTGCTTAAAAGCACAAACAGGGCATTTGTGCTTCAGCATAATGAATTGCGCTTAAGCGAAATTTTAACTACTATCTAACCTATATTCCCATAAAGGCATAAACTATTGGCATAACCTGGTGAATTTGACACCTAGCAACACAAGAGGAACATGTGGCTAATTTTAAAACCTGTTTTATTAGCCTAGTACTCAACAGTCAATTGTGAGTCTGTGTACAACAATCAAAGATAATCCCTAATTTCATTTTATCAGCATAAAGAATTGATGTCTCCCTCCTGGAACTCTTTTATTTTTCCATTTAATTTTTTAAAAGTATTTTTGTACAGATTTGGCCCATTACTATGGTCATATAGCATGAATGTGGTGTCACTTCATGAGGGATTGCTTACCTCATATGGTGTACTTATTAACTTAAATCAGGGGAAAATACCCTATTTTCATATTATCAGCATTCCTGTCCCAAAAATTTGTGTTTCATTGCTGGAGCTTTGGTGTCTCAGTCCTTGAGCTCGAGTATTTTAATTAAATTAGCATCTCTTGCATTGATAAATAGTATTTCCATGGTCATATAGGGTGACTGTGTTGTCAATGAGGGCTTGCTTCCCCCATATGGTGTGCCTGTATACTCAAAGATTGAAGAAACTCAAAGTGGCCCTGATTAATACAGAAGGTAATGCTATCGCGAGTCGCCCTGACTAATGCTGAAGAAAATATAATGCTATCACGAGTTGCCCCGACTAAACCAGAAGGTAATGTTATGGCGAGTCAGCCATTTTAATAAAAAAGTTAATCTGGCTCCCTACCCACCCAAATCAATGAAAACAAGAGGTGATATGTCAATAGGTTAAGGTTGAGTTATGGATAAACCTATTTATTCACAAGGGATGTTTAGTTACATATAACCATAAATTGCACTTAAGCATAAATAAGTGCAAATAATTATGCTTAAGCACAAATAATTAAGCTTAAGAGAAATTGATTGTGCTTAAGCCACATCAATGAACTTACTGGTAGAGGAATACATTTGTTACTTCTCTAATGTGTGAAAACTACGGTTTGTTAGCGTGTCATATGAATGGATCACCATTGGATGATCGAAATGGTATGAGTTAAATATATAGATGATGAACTGGATGACAATATAAAGGAATAGTTTTGGATTGTACTGTCTGATCCATACATTACTATGGTCATATAGCATTAGTATGCATGTGGTGTCACTGCATGAGGGCTTGCTTACCACATATGGTTTACTTAAATGTATTGACTTATATTTTCATATTATCAGCATCCCCGTCTCAAAAGTTGGTGTCTCATTCCTGGAGCTTTGGTGTCTCAGACTCTCAGTCCTCGAGCTCGAGTATTTTTTATTAAATCAGCATCTCTTGCACAGATCTATAGTATTTCATTGGTCATATAGCGCGAATGTGGTGTCACTGAGGGCTCGCTTCCCTCATATGGTGTGCCTGTATACTCGAAAATTTAAGAAAATCAAAGTCGCCCCGACTAATACAGAAGGTACTGCTATCGCGAGTGGCCCCAACTAATACAGAAGATAATATAATGCTATCACGAGTCGCCCTAACTAAAACAGAAGGTAATACTATCGTGACTCAGCCATTTTGATAAAGAAGTTAGGATATATCTCCCTACCCATCCAAACCAATGAAAACAAGAGGTGATATGTCAATAGGAGTTAAGGTTAAGTTATGGATAAATAGAGGATCTCACATGAGTTTCTATTTTATACGGAATTTATCAACCGAGTTCACTAAATTCGATTTGAGCCGAGGTTTACCGAGGCTCAAATAGAATTTAGAGGACGAGGTTGATAAATTACGTATAAAATAGGACGAGTGTGAGATACCTTTTATCACATGATCAAATAAACCCGAAGCAACGCGAAATATTCATCGAAAACAATAATAAACTACAGCGATCGCAAGTTATTTGAAGAACGCCATCGCACGCGCTGATATTAAACGTGTCTATTACCGATAATTATGAAACTGCTTTTATGGCCAAATTATGTGATAAACCTATTTATTCACCAGGGGTGTTTAGTTACATAGAACCATAAATTGTGCTTAAGCGCAAATAATTACGCTTAAGTGCAAACAATTACGCAATTAATTATTAAATGTGAATTTGGCCCCCAATAGAATCCTGAATACCATGCAGTTAACAGAGAGGGGTGAATCCGGATTGAGGACTGGTTAAGAAAATATAAAATACAAGTCATGGTTATTTACACTTAATACTGCTTAATATGATAATTTTCACACATCGGCGGACGTTATGTACGGGAGGCCATTTTCACATTTAATAAATAATTTGACTTAAGCGCAATTAGTTGTACACAAATGTAATTCAATTGTGCTTAAGCAAAATTCATTGCGCTGAAGCGCAATTCATTTAACATTATGTGGGTAGCAAATTGCGCTTAAGCGCAATTAAAAGCTCTAAATTCAAATGCGCTTATTCAAGCGCAATTGAATTGCGCTTAAGTGCTATTATTGTCCACCATAAACAAACCCCCTTAATTCTTAATAGTCTGCAGGATGACTATCCAGCCAAACCTTATTATGAACCTCATTTGATCTTTGAGGGGTGAAAACTTGCTATAGCGCTATTCATTTGCACTTAAGCGAAAATCTATTGCGCAAATCAATTGGATAAAGATGTAAGTAAATTGTGCTTAAGCGAAATTGAATTACGATTAAGCAGCTTAAGCGCAATTGAATTGCGCTTAAGTTCAATTATCTATTAAATGTGAAAACGGCCTCCCATAGTTAGGTGTCTAACAATTTATTTGCGCTTAAGTGTAAATCATTTGCGCTTAAGTGCAAACACCTAACACTCCCTTACTTCCCTCCGATTGTGAGTGATTGAGTTTAGAATAAAAATCGAAAGGCCGTCCGCCTAGGACAGATAGGAGTGCACGAGAGGGGGCAAATAGAAAGTGTTTGTCCTTATCTCTGTCACATATATACTCTGGTGAGCGATGATGGAGGTAGCATGTGGGTATGGAGTCTATGGACACTGAACGGTTTTTGACAAGTTTAACTATAGCGAGTGTTTTTCTGGCGCGTTTCATTTCTCTGACATGATTGGCATTTCATGCACATGGTTTAATATTTAAAACTTTTCACACCAATTGTCAGCTATTTTTTACCATTTTTTGTCCATCTTTGGGGGTGGGTCCCCATTTGCCCTTGAACAAAATTTGCTTTGTAGGGGTGTGTCCAAGATCAGGGGTGGTTGGTAGCAATAATTTAAAAACCAAATATTTCAATCTTGTATACTTGTATACTGACTGACAATATATTTTTAATAATAAATTTATTATTCTACTTTTTAGATATATGCATGTATAATAAACAAGAAAACAATCAGCAAGATCGAAAGATGACCCCAAACATTAGCAACAGTTAGAAACAGAAAATATGGTACTTCTTGTCTCCAGTTCTTACAAGAAAAATAACTGCATGTAACGTGAGTGAAAATAAGCTTTTGGTAATGGATAAAACAAGTTAATTTTTTCCTCATTTGTTGTTTATATAAATTGGAAGGTAACATCGGTGTGGAATGCCTTATCTTTTTGCAGGTTGTCCAGGTTGTGGTGAAAAGTCATATTGGACTCGACACTGGCGTGTCTCGTCCAATATGACTTTTCACCACAACCTGGACTCGTACAAGAGAAACACATACTGTACACAACATTATATAATAACTTTATAATATTAAACATTCGTTGCATAGCAGGAAATAGTGTCAGTTGACTTCCGGTTTGTCGTCTGTTTACATTTCGTAATCTATGTCTCAAAATACTATGGCTTCCATATTTTCCCAACAATCTCTAAATGAATGATAAGTTATTTCATTAAATGTATGCCATTAAATATGTCAAATTTATCTAGGATTATTTCTTTACGCGGACAAACAACGCCAGTTACGTGAAACCGAAACGTCATTGCATGCCTTGTAACAGCCGATGTTAGTTTCACGTCCCATTTGTTGATTTAAGTATGTTTAATCAATGTTTTAGATCATGTAATAAATAACATTTTCAACTCGACCCCAATTTATAGCGGAATTTACAAAACTCGTCCAGTAAATTTAGGTCTGGGCCTCGCCAAATGCTTGATCCAGAGCTCATTTACTGGACTCGTTTTGTAAATTCCGTTATAAACTGGGGACTCTTTGTATATCCATCCTCTATTTATTACGTATTGAAATAAGCTATAATATGGGCTTACTGCATGGACGACGCATTTTACACCCATAGAAAGCGTATTAGTTTCCTAAAATAAGCTCTATATATATGGGCCTAAAACGCGACATTCAAAATAAGCAGACGAAAAAATTATATCAGCTGCAATAGTCTCGACTCGCACAGACTGGCAGCACACTAGCCAAACTCACTCATCGCCGTCGAAGGCACGCATCATAACAAGAAATTTGCCATGATTTTTTACTATACTAATGAAATGTATGGGGACTGTGTTTACGTAGGTGCATAATTAACGCATTTTCGAGATGAGCAATCGCTGTATCGACAGCTGTTTCCTATACGGGGATGATGGAACTCGTCGGTGTGTGAAGATCAAAGAGTCACCTGTGTGGTTTTTCCCGTGTATACACGCTGTGTGCTCTTATCGTAAGAGATATTACTTCTGTTATCTAACACCATGATTGTGTATGTTCAATTAGCTGGTATATTATATGGATGAGAGGAAGGTTGATTGCCAAGTTTCTCATTCATGCATTTTATAATTTCTTTACTAAATCGATTCCCATATATTCGGTTATAAAAATATACGTGGGAATAGTATCATTCAATACTCTATCGGATATCTATGCATATTGATTTTTTCATCAGTTGTGAACTTTACTCTCGATTCTTGTCAATCAATCAGCATGCCGGTCAAAATTCGTTTGATGAATCATCGATCTATATTTAATATACGTCGATGGATGAATAAAGTTGAAAAATTTGGCACAAACACATCGGATGAAATAAAAAAGATATGGATGGCTTCGGAATGACTTGCGGAACATATATGAGCACTTATATAGGTCCTGTCATCGCATTTAAGTACACGTTCGCGATAAATAATTGCTCGAAAATATTGATTTTATAACATGGTCAAAGGCCTCGGAGCAAACAGGGAGATTGACGACCCGATTTCTTCGGTAAATTTCGCTAGTTTGCGATAGGATATCACGACTTTGATTCGTTCAATTTCGCCGAGTTATATGTCAAATTAAAGGGAATTTTATTGCCATTAAGACACACCTGTGGACATTTTGGCTTAAAGACACGGTTGGCCTTGGCGGTGGGTATCCTGTGAAAATATCTCCACCCGTCAAAAACCGCCACAAACAGAAAGAACATACAAATGTAGATAGACTTTGTCCGTATACAAATAAGAAATATCACATAAACAGTATGTTATGGTCATATGTTTGACCATTGTTATGTAAACAAAAGCATAAAAAGTTACTTTTCTGGTGTTTGTTTATATTATGATGGTAAACATAAAGAGCGTTCTTTGTTGGTGAATACCTGATATGGAACTAATAAAGAGCGTTTGTGTCATTTGTGTGTGATTAGCCAGTAGCATTGTGCTGTCTTATGTAACACAATCAGGCTCTTGCTTAGGTCAAATATAGTAGGTATTTATGATAACATGCTGTTTACGCGATGGTCATGGTATATATGAACGGAACTGTATGCGTTTTAATGTTTTTCTGTTTACGGTGTTTGGAACAAATATGAATATTTTCGACAATTAAGGCCGCACGTGCCTTTAAGTTATCGATTTCTATAATTTAGTAGGGTTTTGGTAGTTGGTGTGGTTTGAGCCAAAATCGATCATTGGAACCTTTACACTGGTATAAATAGTCTATATATATATATTGGTATTTGAGTAATTTCCCCTATAGGGGCCTGTGTAACGTACTGCGTTACGGAATATCGCCGTTTGGACGGGCGATGCATCCACGTGCATTACATTGGCATTTTATATTTCTTCCAAAGACAGGATGCCAATTCGGCCGGATTTTATCCCTCATTTTGTTTCAGCCATGCATGCTTTCACCATGTTTCCATAATAAACGATAAACTTGTACTGTCTTCCTGATAATGATAACCGACATCTGGAACAATTTGGAAATTAGAATGGGGTGTATTTATGTACTATACGGGAATACAAGTGTCATAGTATTTTTTATTCCATGTGTGTATTTTAGGGGAGGGGGCATGTAATTTTGTATGCATTTCTGATTAAACATGCCCAGAATAGAAAACCTTCGGAATAGCGAACCTTCGGATTAAAGAACCTTTGGAATAGAGAACCCTATACCCGAATTGAATACACGTTTCAAGACAACCTTATACGGCACAGGTATTTGCAACAATAGACCCCACCAACCCAAAGACATATATATTCAAGACTTATATGATCATATGTCTTTGGGGTGGTGGGGTCTATTGTGCCAAATACCCATGCATTGGGGGTGGGCACGCTAAATTCGTCCGAAATCGCACAATCTCCAGTGCGCATCGATAAATGCTAAGTAAGCCTCTCTGCAATGTTATACAAATTAACGTGAGGCCACTTAAAATGGTAAGTATTTTCTTTAAAATCCAAATTATTCTTTAAAAATTGAATTGTGATTTTTCAATATGACCGTCTGTATCCGCGTGTGTTGCAGCGCTCACGGAAGATTGAACAATCAGGAGTTTATCACTTTGTTTTCGACAATAATAAACTGATGATTGCAGTAGTGCGAATCTTAAAGCAGGCTGGTTTTGGTTGATTTGAATTTCACCCGTGGTGCTGACCAGCAAACACATGAAACTAAAAGTTAATATATATATTTCTACTATATATTTTGAGACTTCCGTATATATATATATATATATATGTGTGTATATACTTTATAGAATCGAAAACGACGGGACCGATTGACCTCAAACATCATATCTAAGGGTAAAAAGCCACGGGAATGGTCGAGAAGATCCGAGCACCCATTCTCCACTTCCAGTCACAAAAAACGGCAATGTGGAGTTAATCGCGTTGATAGTTAAAGAGCGTTCGTATCCGCAGTGTCGTTGATAAAGAGCGTATGCGTGTAATGCGATTCTTACGTCTGGGTCCACACGTGAGCGTGACTGTATCCAGACATGAGCGTTTTGTGTGATTCTTACGTACTTAGAGCTTCCTAGGAACGGCATCGGGTCAGTTTTTCCACCCGATGTGCATGATCTTCACCTTGAAACGGGTACCCACAAATGATATATATATGTGTGTGTCCTTTATAGACTCGAACCGGTCGTGAGCGTGACTGTATCCAGACATGAGCGGGTTGTGTGATTCTTACGTACTTAGGGCTTCCTAGGAACGGGGGAGATTTTCATCGGGTCAGTTTTTTCGCCCGAGGTGATCTTCACCTTGAAACAGGTACCCACAAATGATATATATGTGTGTGTCCTCGAACCGATTGAGCTCAAGCTTGCTACCTACGGGAAGTGTCATAGAAGGGTTAAATTGTGACTCCGACCTGACCTTGACCTTGAAAATGATCAATTCAAGGTCAAATCGGGTAAAATTGAAAACAAAAACAAAAAATTAAATTAAAAAATTAAAAAGGCACAATTAACTCTTTAAAAAACAAAAAATTAAATAAAAAAATTAATTAAAAAATTTATCATGTTTCCGACGATTGCCGCTTTTTATTGATGGGGAAACGTGATTTTCTTATATAAATATGGTAGATTTTCTCTCGCCAGAAACACACAGCTAGAGCCTCGCAATTGCGCACTTGACGATTATGCGATTTCGGACAGATTCAGCAGAAGCTGCCCCTCCCCCCGTTATACATGTATGTGCCTTGTGGGAGAGAGGAGTCGCTGTCAGTTGTTGCCGGGCGACAGTGTTTAAGAATACATCCGGAATTAGTTAAATATACCGATTTAACGGATAGATTATCATTATCATTATCGCAACTTGGCTCATTCGCCACAAACTCGCAGTTTGTTAACATTGTAATTATGGCTTTAACCACAAAATGTATTTTTGTCGAGTATCGCGTTCAGTTCGTTTGTATACCAGTATATACAGGAAAACCATAGTCAGAAATGGTAACGCCACCAATATCATATTATTAGCCATAAATATAAATTATAATATAATTATACTATAAACTAGCTTTCAAATTTTATGTGGGAAATTTGCATACTTTCAAGTTATCCCGTTTCTCGTGTTATACATTGCATTCTTCAAACTGTCTTCTTTATTACACAAGCTGATTGGCCCGACTTCGTCCGGGCTGTTTCCCATCTGATTTCCGGCGATTTGACCTTGAATTGACTATTTCGAAAGTCAAGGTCAGGGTCATGATTTGACCCGTCCAAAACACCCACACCCCGGAGAAAAATACCCCTAGGTATAAAATTTCGTCGAAATCCGTCAGTTTTACCCCACTTGACCTTTAATTAACAATTTTGAAGGTCAAGGTAAGGTCTGAGTCATGATTTGACCCGTTCAAAACACTCTCCGGACAAAAGTATCCCTAGGTATCAAATTTCGCCGAAATTCGTCCATTTTATCCAAATTGACCTTGCATTAACAGTTTTAAAGATCAAGACCAGGTCGGGGTCACTATTTGACCCGTCCAAAACACTTCCCGGACACAAATACCCCTAAGTATCAAATTACGTTGAAATCTATGGAAAGCCGAAGAGGACATGTTAGTTGCTAATTGCCAGATATACGACGCACGACTTGTCGCGGTTTTTTAAAGGTGTTTCAAACTAGGAGATAGAAGCATTCTGCGTTTCAAATGGTGATGAATTATAGTATTTTCTTCAAATTGTATGGCATAAATTGTTATTAAAACCGTATATACTATACCAAAAATCAATGACTCGAAAATTAAGTGGGCCTTTAAACAAAGTCACAATTGCAGTTAGGCTCATCTCATCCTCGTCTATTCAGCGATATTCTGCTGCGCAGTTTGTTATATGTGTAGCCTCCAGTATTCATTGAGCGTTATAGCCCCACTGTTATAATTCGCCTTTAGCAGGCGTACTCTTGCCTCATATTATTGAGATATTAGGTCACACGTAATGACATTAAATCGCATGGAAACATAGCAATTGTGTGGGCTGCTTGGCGTGAATATGTAATGAGAAATAAGGTCATACGTAATGGCATTAAACTCAAGAAAACACGCGAAAACAAAACAAAATCACATTTAATGTTTTAAGTTATTTCCTTCATAAAAAGAATCTTCGTGATAATGAACCCTCTCAATACTTTAGATTAGAATATAGAATTAACCTTAAAATAACAAAAACCTTCGGAATAGAGAACCTTCAAGATAACGAACCTTCGGATTGGTGAACCTTCGGAATAGCGAACATTCAGAGAAATTTCGGAATAGTGTACCTTCGGGATAGTGAACCTTCGGAATAGAGACCCCAAATTGGAGCCCGCACAGAACAGCACTTAACTTGAAGTTAACTGTACCTGTGTCATGTCCCAATGCAGGAGGGTCCATATATACCACACCATTCATATTATATGCCAATAATTCAAAGGTATGGGCCCACGTAATCACATTAAATCTCAAGAAAACCCGCGAAAACAAAATAAAATCACATTTAAAGTTATTTCCTCCTGTATCTGTATCGGTATGCGCGCAGGATCAGTTCGGATGTGAGCGCACACTCCATAAAAAGAATCTTCGTGATAATGAACCCTCTCAATACTTTAGAATATAGAATTAACCTAAAAAAAAAAAAAACCTTCGGAATAGAGAATCTTCGGAATAGTGAACCTTCGAAATAGCAAGTATTCAGAATAGAGAACCTTCGGAATAGTGGACCTTCGGGATAGCGTACCTTCATAATAGAAACATGTCCCCCCCAATTACACCGGTGACGTAAACACATGTGCTAATCTTTGTTGGACTATCGTCACTCTATCGGTACGTTTTATACTCAAGTACGAAAAAATACCTAACCATAATACATTCGCCCAGTGGATTATCGATCGTCCGCTCAACATGAAAAACTGTAATACAGCTTACATCACCTTGTGGCGTAATGATGGAATCGACAGGTATTAAGTCAGGGGTGTCATACTAGGGGGGGGGGCATAAAATGCAACTACATCTCATCCTTCTCTCCGTCAGGGAAGGGGAGGGGAGGGGCACAAATTGAACTCCCTCTTATTCTTTATATAATGAATTTAAAGACCTCAAATATCAGCATAAACAGCACTTTATGTTGTTCTAAGAGAATAAGATTATATCAATTCACATATAGTTGTAACTTAATGGCATATGTGATTACAAAAGCATAATATTTGAGAAAGTGATACTTAACATATTTATTAGGAATCTGATAACAATGATTTCTGTGTAAATTGTTGCCCCGACGTTGAAGTAGCAGTGGTCACTTCGTCAAGCCCGAAGCACTTTCTGTATAAATTGACTGTCCTTCTGTTTGCAAGAAATGATACAAATATAAGGAACCCTTGGCTCCCATTGAGTATGATGGCTATGATATCAATAACCGGACTATCTACGAAGGCTGCTACAACAGCAACGCACCAAAATAAACCCGTCACCGACGACAGTCGTATGTACAGCTTAATGAAGCCTCGGTCTGGTCTTCCTGTCAAATTATTGCTCGTCGAGTGTTTGATGGCACGAATAGTGATGACGAAGAACACAAAATTTGTCAACAAAACTATACACAATGGTAAAATTGTCCCCACGATCACGAGAACATTTGTTTCGAGATAGCACGGGTCTACGTCACTGTATCCTGAATTAGACCACTCAGAAGATGCCAATGATGCAAGTGATATAGTGAGAATTATACAAACAGGAACACCATTGGCATATATGATGTATTTCATAGTCAATTTCCGTTCACCGCCGCGTGACTCTGGTGGTCGCTGGAGGTTATTGAACGTCCTGAACATGTGGTAACAACAGACGTTCATCCACAGAAAACAGCAGAGCCAAGAATAGTGAATAAGAATGCCAAGAACGGTACAGCTAGCGGCCCCTGTGTTCACAGATGGTCCAACGAGGAGCAGAATTTGAGCCAATGCAAGATGTCCTATGACAAACATATTATTTTTACCGGGCATGGTCCGCAAATGTTTAAAACGAACATATGTCGCGAGAGAGAATAGTAGAAAAGCGACGGAGAGCACCATGATAATTGTTGATGTCCAGGAAATGACGTCATCTGTCATGCTATTCTGTGCCGATTCTTCAATGGGTGGCAGGAGTGTTGATAATGTGTCGACGCAAATTTCCACTTTCCCGTCTTCGGTTTCCAAATAGTTCTCACCGGAACGCAGCATGGATGCATTCCCAGACGATATAAGCTCATTTACGGTTTCCAAAATACCACCATCTAGCTTGACGCGCATGCATCGGGTCAGCTCATTGAACATTTGCACATGATATACCAGGAAGGAAAACCTAGATCCTGTGTTTGAGAAACACATTTTGGAGCCCGCTGTTCCTTCTGGTTTGCCTCGGGTTGGCTGAAAGTGAAATGCCAATCCGCTTTTGTTGTGAAAGTGAGTCCAGTTTTTGAATAGCATGTCATGAAAAGCGATTTCTGCAGCGTTGACATCGATTAACGAGGTTGACTTAATGGTAACCAACAGGTTGGCTTGGCGAGGTTCTCCAGAGTCATGTTGTGCTCTGAAATCTAAGAACACCTCAACTGAAGAAAATCCAAGAGCTTGCATTTTATATTGAACTTGGTTAACAATGCTGCCACAAAGGCTGCCTCCGTCTATCAGTGTGGTGTGGTTAACGGAATGGAGAAGGGGCGTGTTGTATGCCGTTATGAGATATGATCCGCGCAGGGTGTATGCGACTCCGTCAGCTTCCTGCACAAGAGATGAGCAATCGTTTGTAGACGAGTCCTTCGTCCTTCCTGGCGGACAGTATACTTCTAGTAATTCGCTCTGAAATGAGAAAATTGTTAAAAGTTATTTTTAATTATTTAGTGCAATGGACGCGTGAATTCATTATGGGACATTTTGCGTTTTGTTACATGAAGTACTATAATTATCTGACATAATTATGTGCATGCACCTGAGATGATATATAGCGGTTTGTGTCTTTTATGCGATCATGAATGCGGAGACGAATTGCATTGTATATTGAAGTGTATACTATAAACTGCATGAGTTGAAGATGCCCTGACCGATTGGTTACCAAATTAGTCAAAATTTCCCTTATCAGGCAAAAGAAAAAGAAAAAAATACTTCGATCGTATCACACCTACATCGCGAACATCCACAATACCACCCATAATTTCCTAAGTAATACGTCAAAAATTATCATAAAAACTCAGAACTGATAACGTTGTTTAATAAGTATCTATGCCGTTGTGTGTGGCGTGAAGAATGGGCGCTCTTTACAACAAACAGTCATCAGAATCTATTCCAGTCTGACAAAAATTCTCGACGTGTTAGAACTCGTTTCAATGTCGATATCTGGTCACGAAAACATCCTATATACACACGTCGTATTTATGGGCACGCATGTGGCCGATCTAATTATGCCTGTTTGGTATAGAAAACACGAAGTCATAGTATTTCCATACTGGGTGTATATTTAACATCATGTGATCTACTAGCAGTCCTCATTATAATGAGTCTGTAGGTAGTGGAGTCCATGGCCAATTAGATGGATGCAATGTTGACATAGCAACCAACCCGTACCACATTGAAGGATGAAAGTGCTATGCATGCGTGACACATATATAGCGTATGGGAAATGAGATAAAAGGTTATATGACACACATGAGGACATTTTTTCTAATACTAATATGCTTACTAATAGAAGTCGTGCATGGTTTTTCTGGTTATAAAAATTATTGATATATTTGTCAACTTTATTCAACTGCCCTATACCAGCAGCCAACTTAGAAATGAAAAAAATATTGCGTTTAATTCAAACACATCAGCGAGTTTGCGATACCCGTCCGACGGGTACGGGTACCGGTAAATCGGTGAAATTCGTCACGCTCACCTGTGTACTTTCGATGCAGCGCATACAGCGATAGGGATTTGGAACGGGTATAGATGTATACCATTGACCGGTAATCTTTCACTAAAGTTTTCTCACTCAAAAGTACATGAATTCTATGAAATAGAAGTCAGCTATGCATCTATCTATTTCTTGCAAGATTTCATGGGCAAATCTCATTGATAAATTTTTCATTTAAGCCATATTTTATGCATGTTCAAAGTATCGAGGCGGGTTCTAGCACTTGGATAACTATATACGGGACGCCAATTTGTTCATTAACAACTGTCTTCACTCCAGTAATGACATGTTATGATTAAAGGTACTCATCCGATTCGATGGTTCCCATATCATCAGATTCCAAAAAAAATAATGCTAACCAGAGTCAACTATATAGTATAAATTTGCACAAAACCTATTATTTATCAACATTTTGTTCAACGAAAAAAGCCGCTTGGTTTTAGAGTTATCCATCTTTATCCGCAATTTGGTCCGAGACCGTCTTCTTGTCGACTGTATACTGGGCCTCTAAAAATGGTCGGTTGTGAAAAATAATAGACTTTAAAAATCGATATCTGAATCACTCTGTGCTCTGATGTGTGTGGGTTCCCCGAAGCCAAGGAAATAGTAATTTAGTAGCGTTAAATCGGATTAAGCGTGAGAGACAGTTGATGGTGCTACACGCAGTCTCGACCCAGGGACGTTATTATAGAGGGTCTCCGCGTTGAGAGGGTGTGTCCAGCTTCAAATTCCCATCTATATACACCCCATTGAGCCTTGCATAATTCCAACTGTACAATCCCGTTGGGCTTTGATTTTCCCCAACTGTTCCATCACGTGCCTGAATTGTAGTCTGTTCTAAATGGATCAGTAGTCTTGTTACCAGAAGTCCTGTGGGGAGGGGGGGGGGGTCCACTGGGCCGACCAATACGAGAACATTTTGTAGATCTGAACCTGGAAATTGCACAATCATAACATACAGTGATCTAATGCCAGGCAAATTCACGCCCTGACTTGTTATTCTTAAATTAATTATCAGTTTTGAATGGTCACTGCAATGAGAGACCAGGATACACCGGGTCGACCTTGGTTCGGTCCGGTGTGAGAACGTTTTCAAATCTGAATATGAAAATTGATAATCCTAGCATCTATAGACTATAGCATATATAGCACCAAGCATTCAATGTGTTGCATATGTCAAACCTAAGGTTACCAAAATTAGGAAAATATGCAAATGTGGTCCAAAACAATTAAAATTCCCCACTAATAAACTTTTTGGAAAATCAAACTGCCCGAACAATTTCAACCTAGTTTTGGTGTGAAATTTCCAACTGACGTGTTAGGTATAATAATTTTCCAACTTTTGAACAATTTGACAACAGTTGGGATGAAACAACACAATCCCCCTCTCGTCGCGTCTCTGTATTCACCCTTTGTACATGCGCATAAGCATATCGTGAATGTGTTGCACTTTTCAATACAACCGTTCAGTTATTTTATCGTATGTGGGTGGTGACTGATTTCTCATTTTAATATAGATTAGATATTTACCATTTGAACGGACATGGCGCATTTGAACCTCAAGACTGTTCTACATTGTAGTGGTTGTAGTATGTAGGTCGACAATGGCACGAAATACCGATATACATACCATACACTCTGCACAATCTTACCATCGTCAGAGCGACTTTCAGTTGGTTTTTGTTTTGTTTCGCTGCTTCACAGAGAAGTGAATCCAACGGTCTTTATTCAAACCATATAATGAATAGTCTACCATTAAACATCCTTTATCGTTAATTTTTCTACCTATCTCCGGGTTTAGACCCAGACAAATATCCCAATTCTTGGGATAAATATTCCCTTGCCAAGTTGCCCCGACCCTTCAATCTGTTGAAAGATTCCAACCCATTTTCAATTAATATGACTAAATATTCCCCAACTAATATAAGAGGCAATATCGGTCTTATATCTGACTAAAGGTACATATAAAACATTCTTGGACCCTGGGTTTAAAAACAACGCACTTTACACCGAATATTGGTTGGGAAATTGAATTAGCGTAATTGTATATTTGAGCTATCATAAACAATTTTCTCAGTCAGAAAATTCCATCTGTTTTAGTCAAAACTCGAACGGTCTGTGAAATTATTTATGAAATCCAATTATTGTTGAAAATGTTACCAAAATGAGTCAAAGAAAGACACCAACCCCTTCCCACTATCGCCTGGTCCCTGGTGAATGCAAATCAATATCCATGCAGAGGTCCATCACATAACCATAACGGCAAGTAAAACGTCGGCCAATAAAGCGAATACATAACAATTTCTCTATATATTATACTAGCAGGTTAGCCCGCCACTGGTGGCAATCGTCAGAAACATGACAATTTTAAATTTTCATTAAATTTCCGGTGACAACAACGATCTAATATCGATAATATATAGAAACATAAGTAATTTGAGTCGAAGATGTATTCTGTAAACGCTCAGGTTAATAGGCTATCTTAACATTTAATAATTTAAAAGTTAATAATTTGATATAAATTGAATTTATGACTGGAGCCATAAAATGGCGTCAATTAAATTACGAATTACCGTAATCAAAAACAGTAATTGAGGGATACTGGATTTTTAAACCGATCGCACACACGATCGCTTAAAATATTATGATGATACGGGGAGAACACTCAAGCCACTCACTGACTAGCGACGATACAATAACTTAAATGATTATATGGGACTAGTATGCATATAATACAAGAAAACCATAGTCAGAAATGGTAACGCCACCAAGATTATAGTATTACATATAAATAGAAATTATAAAAAATACATAAAATATTTTGATAACAATTGCGTTTAAACAAGTAATCCTTCAAATTATTACTAACAAAGCAAGTAAATGACTGTGGGGTCACTCAACAGATTATAAAGACTTGGACTTAGTATACTGTAAATACTGGGACTGTATATTTTTAAATTTTAGTCTAAAATTTAAATGAAATAATTAAAAGATAAAATTTAGCAAGTAGTAAAAGTTAATTTTATCATTTAATTTTTTTTTTTGGTTAAATAAAGGAATAATTTAAATGTAAAATTTGGTTTAAAAAAAAATGATTGACCGTGGCTCTTCCAATAATTGCGCGACTGACCTGGTCAATTGTTCTTAAGAAGTTGTTTTGAGAATTACTATGGAGGGACATAGTTATGGCTGTGGCTTCGCGAGTAATTGACTTGGTGACGTGATGTTAACAATCTGAACTCCAGTAAACCAAGGACGCTCCATACCAAATATAAGGTAAATAAATAATTCTTTATAAGTTGTTTTAATATTTACTATGGAGGGAAAGAATTGTGGTGCTGGCTTCGCAACTATTTGACCCCATTGTAACAAATATAAATATTAGTCACTCAGGCAATAGATGTATCTATTCTGTATATTAAGTTATTGGGTCTTACGTGTCTTGAGATGTCTAAATATGTTTTGATGGACAGATCGCGCAAGCGCAAGGGACCCCGCCAATCTTATTTGTTGTGCTTCGAATTGTTGACTTATTAAATATGCACATATACTTAAGAAACAGTCGTGTGCGAAGCGCGCTCCCGTAGGTCGGTTTTTGGATGCCAGTTAATGAAAATATCATTGAAATAATCGGTTTCCCCCCAATAAACATCCATATATTCAATATACATGTTTTTGGAGCAGAATTAGGTAGACCATATTGAACGCCATAATTCTGCTGTGGTTAAGTGGTCAATTACTTTGGACATTACTGTATGTAGATGGAGTTATTATTAGACCTCACATCCTTATATGGGATACAGTAATGCCCAAAGTAATTGACCACTTAACCACAGCAGAATTATGGGTAATTTTTCAGGATTTAAAATCCGGAAAAATTACCCACAATCTGCTGTGCTTAAGTGGTCAATTACTTTGGACATTACTGTATGTGGATGGAGTTATCATTAGACCTCACATCCTTATATGGGCTACAATAATGCCTAAAGTAATTGACCAATTAACCACAGCAGAATTAAGGGTAATTTTTCAGGATTTAAAATCTTGAAAAATTACCCATAATTCTGCTGTGGTTAAGTGATCAATTACTTTGGACATTACTGTATGTAGATGGAGTTAAACCTCACATCAGTTTGTTGGGGATTTGGACCTTGACTTGGGACCTTTTTTTTTTAACGCAACAAATGCGAGTACACCTTATACACAAATTTCTGATGTAGCCAGAGTTTTTATTGGATAATATTAGTTTGAAGCCTGCTTACATTTCAATATGTTGTCAGTTTTGTATTCTCTGCAGCAGCTAGAACTCGGCGCGTTGAAGCAAAAGTTATAAAAGAAAAATGTGTACGTAACGAGACTATAATACAAATGAAAAAATAAATTGAGGGAGGGGTGGGCATTACAGGGAACTAAGGGTTGAACCGATATAAATCTGTAGAGCGATAACGACCAATGTTGACATATTATGCATCTCAACTCTACTGTTGCAACAAGGTTATAAAATAGGGGGGGGGGGGTGTCAGAATTTTAGTCATCTCTATATAGTGCCAGAATAGTAATTTATGGACTTCTATAGTGGTACAATACAAATTAGAATCAAATGATAAAAAATATGTATGTAACACAACTATACCGATGAAAGTAAAAATAATAATTTAGGCCGGGATAAGATGTTGGTTTGGTTATATGGACTTGGAGAAAAAGGGGTTCGTACCGATGAACTGACATAAATTAGTGGAGCGATGTTGCCATGTAATGCATCGCGACTGTACTAAAGCAGCAATGATATAAAATTGGGGGGGCCCGGGGGGGGGGGGGTCGGAAATTATCTCTATCTCTATAGATGGCACCAGAATTATATAGAAAGGAATAGCAATTGATATACGTATACGGTATACTATAGTAATACCATAGACATATAAGTACAAGTATCACTCAATAAAATATTTCGTAACGTGACTATAGCGATGAAAAAAAAAAAAAAATTGGACTGGGATTAGAGATTGGGTTGGTTATATGTGGATAATTGGATATGGAATTCATACCGATGAAATGATACAAATTAGTGGAGCGATAAAGACCAATGTTGACACTTAGTCAGGCTACGCGGGGGAAATAGGGGTTGATACGATAGACCGAAATAAATTTGTCGAGTGATAATGACCAATGTTGACGTATAAAGTAACGCGACTGTACTGTTGCACAATTATCATGTAGAACCAGTCAAATATGGACTCTGGTGCCAATATGGAACAGCTCAGAAAACATTTGAAGGGCCCTAAAATTTATGGGATCTGCCATACAAATCGATTTATGTTGATAAATCTCTTATTTTTCAAAATTTTAAGCTGAGACTTGGTGTGTTTGAGTGGGATACGTATATATTCCTAAAATGATAGGATACAGCACATAATTATGTTTTAGGTGGAAGAAATGAATTTTTTTCGATGATAAAATTTAACAATAAGTTAAATTTTAATAACATGGGATTTGCAAATAAAATCGATTTATGTTGACAAAACTGTCATTTTTCAAAATTTTGAGTTGAGAATTCGTGTGTCTGTGTGTAATACTTATATATTCTTAAAATGACAGAGTCCAGCGCGTAATTATCTTTTAGATGGAAGAAATTGAATTTGTTTTCGATAACCATCTACGGCCGTACTACGGCCGGGTTTATCGAGTACGCTATTTTATAAACAAACTTTTGTCAATTGCCGTTTTGGTCAAACTAAACCTTTTTCGACCGGGAAAGCAGATCCGAATAGTAGCTAAGATGTATTTAGATAGAATTATCAAAAGAATTTGACCGATTAGGGTGCATTTTAAAAGAATCGAGTGGAGAAATCTTGGTGACATTTTCATAAAACACGCCGATAATTCCAAAGATAAAAGATGGCGGTTACTACAAAAAAAACAGACATGGGCACTCCAATTAAAATTACCCATAATTCAGTTCACTACACCAGGGGCTCCCAACAGGTTATACAATATTTTCAGGCTATCAGATTATTTATATTTTCGACTTTAAGTTTACAATTTGAGCCTGTCCTCACTCTATCGATACGATTTATCATAAACATATTATACACCAGTGGCGTTAACTTTACAACTTCGGCATCTACGTGATTATATCGGTACGATTCAGTAAGGTACAAACAATCTCCATAAAATACCCACAATTCAGTTCACTACATGCAGGGGCTCCCAATAGGTTATTCCCATTTATTATGGGCTCCCAATAGGTTATACAATATTTTCAGGCTATCAGATTATTTATATTTTCAACAAGATATTATTACACCGGTGACTTTAAGTTTACAATTTGAGCCTGTCCTGACTCTATCGATAGGATTTATCATATTTTCATAAACGTATTATACACCGCTGGCGTTAACTTTACAATTTCGGCATCTACGTGATTATATCGGTACGATTGAGTAAGGTACAAACAATCTCCAAGAATACATTCGCCCTGTACTCCATGCGATATAAAAAAAACAAATGCTAGTAACACCACACTAGGTGGCGTAATAACTTTTATTTGATTCATTTGGTTGAAAACTTTACAAAAATTACTCGACAACGACAATTTGTATTTTTGCATTCCGGTAAATTTGTCATCCGTAACATGACTTCGTACTCAACAGACTTTCAAATAATGGAAAAATTGTTACCTTATTCTCCGACTCGGAGACTATAGAAACCAACAACAACATTTGGCGTACAGTACCCCTTTAATGATGAGCCCGACGTTGTCCGGGCTATTCAAAAACCAAATTTCAAGTCGATAGCTCCACCCGTTTCTGAGATCTGGTCTGCGCATGCGCGAAGCTGGCGTCGCACGGGCTCGGTGACCCGATAAAATTCGTATCCGGGGCAAGATACATTCACATATACCAAATTTCAAGTCGATAGCTCCACCCGTTTCCGAGATCTGGTCTGTGCATGTGATCTCGTCTGCCGGGATTTCTGAGAAGCATTATGCCTTCCACACTAACTACCCCCCTAAGCCCTGCATGGTCTAAGTGTCATACATACTATAACAATGATGCTGATGAACACTTTGAGGCAATTATATTGCAGAAATGTTGTAAGAGTACTATGGCATCCAATAAATATCCCCGCATAGGAAACCACTCAAAATTATTGTTCCCGTATATCTCTCTGCAGATGCTAATAACGTTGAATGGTAAAGAGACGCTCTTTATAGCGATGCGTCAAAAACAAACGCTCATTAAATTATGACTTGATTAACCACCGCGGTGCCGATTGCAGTGATTTGGGAAGGGAGAAACGGTGCTCTGAGCTTCTCCAAAACGCCGCGACGACGATTCCCGTGGGTTTTTACATTTAGATGGGAAGTTTGAACTCAATCGAGCGAGCCAAGCCAATTTCGATGAAACTTGGTATGTGGGGGGTACTTTCGGCCATGGACTGGCATGGGCCTATTAATTTGCCCGTGCGACGTGACCTTGAAATCGGGTCATTTCAAGGTCGAACGCCCGAGTATCACGGGATTTCGATGAAAATTAGTGTCTGGGGATACTTTCGTATGGGGAGTGTCGTAAGCCTATTTGTTTGCCCGTGCGACGTGACATTGAACTTGAAATCGGGTCAATTCAAGGTCAAATCGCGAATTTTTATGGGATTTCGACGAAATTTGATACGTGGGGTTACTTTTGTCCACTGATTGTTTTGGACGGGTCCAATCGTGACCCCGACCAGACCTTGACCTTCAAAATGATCAATTCAAGGTCAAATCGGGTAAAACCGGATGGATTTCGACGGGCACGTTTGTCGGATACTTTTGTCCGGGTAGTGTTTTTGGACTGGTCAAATCGTGACCCCACTTGACCTTGACCTTCAAAATGGACAATTCAAGGTCAAAGCCCGGACGAAGTCGGGTCACCTAGTATATATATATATATATATATATATATATATATATATATATATATATATATATATATATATATATATATATATATACGGAAGTCTCAAAATATATAGTATAGATAATTTATCATATATCAATTTTGTTGCGGTTGGCTCACCATACATTACCAGTCGATGTGCTTAAAGGTACTCAATCCGATCAGAGGGTCCTATATTACTATTTCTTTGGTCATTTTCTTAACGCTCAGTGTGATCAGATATCGATATTTGAAGTTTCGTTATTACTATTCTTTCTGTCCCAGAACAGTCAAAATTGCGTTATTATTACCACTTGATTTTAGAGTTATCCATCCTTGTCTGTTTGAATAGTGTTTTGGTGTACACATCTCGAGCAGATTACGAAATTAAGGGCAATTATTAGTACTCATCTCGAGAAAATAACAAATTTCAAAAATCAATATCTAATAACTCTGAGCTTTGTTTGATGGGTTCCTCGATCGACTCGAATCAAATATGTTTTACCCCCAAAGCCAAAGAAATAGTAATATAGGACCCTCTGCTCGGATTGTTGTTGGAATCTGTTGAGATGGGGACCCTCTGATCGGATTGAGTACCTTTAAATCTACCCGTAAAACAGTTTGCGATTACAAAACGTGTACCGGTACGGGTAGCAACCAGTACCCGTACCGGTTTGAAATCGCAATTGATTTTCATTACCAAATGTTTTACAAAATATAGAATGGTTTGGGCACAAGTGTTGCTACTTAGAATTGCCCCGTTCCATGGTATATTGGTGGCAGTGGAAGACCTTCTGGAGAGAAGGTATTCCATCTCTATTGATTGTTTTGATATGGTAGAATATAAGTAGTGTTCCCGTAAAAAAAAAAAAACATAAGAACGGCTATTTTCGTGATTGCCATGTTCAATAATTCCGGCTCAAACAATATAAAGTTTACTTTTGAAATTTTGGTCGCCCCCAGGCCCTGACATGTATATTATTGCTAAGTCTGCATGTGCTATGAAAAGTACCTATTTCTGAAGTAAGCCGTTGCTAGACATGATCTGAAACTGGAAGAGTGTGTGTTACAGTGTTACTAACCTTCTGTGTGCCGTTTTCAAGGTGATGCACCAGCGTCTTATTCACATTGACCTTTGGTTTCTCAGGTCTCATCTTGAAGATAGTTGTCATTGCGTAAGACGAGGAAGCGTAACTATCGAGGACATGTGTGTGTGGTGATTGAAATATATTATGATGGTCTTCGTCACTGCAGATAATACAGAATACGTTTCTGTAAGCCGAAATCCCTATCGATTCTTCGTTTTTAAATCCTCTTGTACACAATGTATCAACGGCTCGACTGAGAGCTGTGTCGTTTGTAGTGTTTTTTTCACATCCATGAACACTCTTTCCACCAATTTTGTTACACTCTTCTGCATGATACCATTCAGGATGTTCATATGTTACTCGACACGAGGAATTCAAAGCACCGACCAGAAAGTTCTTCGATTTGTACAAGTTTTCCCAATTGAACGGCGGTGAGCAACCGACTGCGAGAGTCCAGTGCTCGACTTTCGTAATCCCATTGCACTGAGCACAGAAAATATTGGAAAAGGTAGTGTTGGTTGATCGTTGAGTTACAGGAGTAACCAGGTCAGCCTCCAATTTGTTTGCAGTATTCCTACATTGAGATTCAGTCAGCTCATCTCGATAGTTCATTGGGCAAGATTTTATCATGAATACTCCTTGAAAAGACGCATTTTCTGAAGGGATGAATGATCTCATAAGGACGATCTGTGCGCATACCATTTCCTTGAGCTTTTCCGGTCTTGGGAATTCAACATCAAAACAGCAGTTTCCGTAGACCCAGCAGTCTTCATCACACGAACAATGCCCACAACGAGGGACTGGTATCCGCGGTGGCATATTTACAGAAACTAAGAATAATTCGGGCCTTTCATCCGAATTATCTAAGGATGTGTCATTTTCATAAGAGCCCTCTAATGGCGCATGTTGATCATACTCGTTCTCAAACAAAGGCGGATATTTCCTACACATTTTTGGAGAGCGGCAGTACTTTTGATATAACTGAAGTATTTCCACATAACTCTCGTTATCCAGTTGTAATGCAGTTCCAGCATGCGATAAGTATATTGAACTATAGTTCTCCGAAGAGTCAAAAACAGATTTAGTAATTCCAATGAATATTAGCACAACACCCAACAACGAACACCGACCGCTCATCATGCTGTCGGTAATTTTATTATCGTCTGTGCAAACAAACTGGCGAATGGATCATGAACGAAAGCGCGGTCACACTCATAAAGTTAGATATTAATACAGTTAACGATGGCTCAAATGATCCATTTATGATAACAGCTGGTAATAATACACTTTTCTCATGTTTATGCCATGAAGCAATTATTTCTAATGGTGGACAATTTGTGTCTACTTTTACTACATGGTATTATCAAATGGTTCCCTAGTGATACATCAGAGGACAGATTAATTGATTCGATGCCAATCGGACAGGTTACGGATATATACTTCCATTTCAGTGGATGGCTGGCAAACAGATGCCACTGCATGTCAATTATTCATGGATGGTGGGGACATTGATGCCGCAGACAAATCCCAGATGTAATAAGATAATATCCATGAGCCAATATCCTATAATATTAATCATGTTTATATGCTAAAATGGGATACATTATGTCAGGGTTAATGGACGAGACTGGACATTCGGAAAATAGAAGGGCGTGATCTAGTTTCCGAATGTCCAGTCGCGATAACATTAACTGACTTAAAATACAGGTTTGGAAATATACAAGGGTGATCTAATTTGATATCGATGAACAATTTCGATACATCCGGATAAATGATAAATATAAGAATAGTCATCGACTGAGAACAAAACAAGACAGTCAATGACTGTGGGTCGCTCACCAGACTGTAAATACTGAGAAGACTGGGACTCTGAAGACCATAAGAGTTAGTACTTGTCTAAATCACATAAAAACAAGTACATGTAAGTGTACTTCTAAACAAGAAAATAGCTAGAGGGTCTCCGTTAAGCAGTGGGGTGTCCACATTGAAATTTTCAACTGCACGCCCCTGATTCCTCCCATCCCATATAGCCTGTCTGTCTCCCCCTAACTTAAGCAAACACACTCCCAAGTTCATAAAAATTCCTTTGCACATGTTGGAATTTTACAACTGATATCTCAAGCTTTCCCCAACTGTTGCAAAGTTCCAACCTGACATTCCCCCTTTTTTAATGGCTGACCCCATTCAAACATATCTGAATCCAAACTCTCCATGGACCCTACACACCAACTGCCAATCTAACCCATTTAAAAAAATGTAACCCAGTCACCAGGGGACCATCCATACTCTATATAGGCTAAATAGGACAATGCCTCTTGAGTAGAAGACGTTTTAAGAATTACCACGGGGTCAATAGGTATGTCCCTGGTCTAACCCCTATTTGACCTAGTGACCCTATTTGAACAAATCTGAATCCTAGTCACCTAAGGACTCTCCATATAAAATATAAGCTAAATGATTCTTGAGAAGATGTTTTAAGAATAACTATTGAGGTAAAGAGTTATATCCCTGATTTGACCCAGTGATCCAATTTGAACAAATATATACCAAATATATGCTGAATAGGGCTGATGGTTCTTGAGAAGAAGGGGTTTTAAGAAATACTAGAGAGGGAACAAGTTGCGTCCATGGCTCTAGCGCTATTTGACCTGGTGAACAAATTTGAACAAATCTGAATCCCTGTCATCCAAGGACTCTGAATACCAAATATAAGCTGAATAGGTCTTGATGGTTCTTGATAAAAAAAATTGAAGAATTACAATTGATGGACAAGTTATGTCCCTGGCTGTGCTCTTATTTGACCCGGTGCCTCCGTTTGAAAAATATGCACCACAGTCGCCCAAGGACCTTCCATACCAAATTTAAGCTGAATAGGTCTGGTGTTTCTTGAGAAGAGGACTATAGCTCCACCAGAGACTTGGTCTCAGATGAGACATCCAGTTTCCCATATATATAATTGTGTTAGAACACAGGTATTTATTTTTAATGTCAGATCACACTTGGCATCATTTTTCTCCATGAATGCAACAAACTTAATAATGTGGATTGCTAGTTATCATAGCCATTCTGGGTCATTTATATACAAACAGCTCAGACAGTTACACAGGCATGGCATATGCCTGTTACCAGTAGCAGTATGGGATATTCCACACAGAGCTGTCACAACAATCATATTTAATTTCAATCACAGCTGCCATAATGACTTTATAATCACCTTTCTGACTTATATGCCGTTATTAAGTAAACATTATGTCTCCTATATCTCATTGTGCTGTGTACATATGTTCTGGATTTTAGAGTGATTTAAACCCATAAAAATTTGCTGTTGGGACTCCAGGTACCTGGGGATGTTATAATGGCAAGAGTTTTTCATATCTTTTAACAAGTTTAAAAAATAAAAAATACAAAAAAACAAATCATTGAGCAAAAAGGAGTTGAATCTAAATTAATCAGTCTAATTTAAAAAAATATAAATATTTTCTTTTTTGTTTTTATAATATTTTTTTTTATTGAGCAATAAGTTCAATCTGAATTTTTGTTTGTTTTTATTGAGCAATGAGTTCAATCTGAATTTTTTTTTTTAGTTATGTCCCTGGCTCCGCCCACATTTGACCCAGTGACCTCATTTGAACAAACCTGAACCCCAGTCATCCAAGGACCCTTCATACAAAATATGAACCCATTCAGCCTGATGGCACTTGAGAAGTTGTTTTAAGAATTACTATGGAGGGAAAGAGTTATGGCCCTGGCTTCGCAACTATTTGACCCAGTGACTTCATTTGAACAAATCTGAATTTGAGTCACCTAGGGAACATCCACACCAAATATGAACCCATTCGGTCCTATGGATTTAAAGAAGATGTTCAAACAAATACCAGTTAAGAAAATAGGTGATGAAGGACACATATTTCACACTTCATATCAGAAGAAACGGGGCCTTGTTGGCGTCACATTAAAATTGGCCATAAGTATTTTTGAGCGTTATGTACTTGGACACTATGTATTTGATGGTCAATTGTTAAATTGGGCGTAATTTATTTCAGGGGGTATTATTTTGTGGTCAAGCCACTATATATTCTCACATAATGGGGGCTCCAATTATTGTTCGGGTTGAAAAAATTATCACACCATGACTGAGGTCAAGCATGAGCCGGTGTATCAATGTAACGCCCAAACGGGGGCTTGTAAAACAACATCTTAGTGGAATGTATTCTAGAGACCCACTTAAGATAATGTACTGCTATGGTATTTACACCAAAAATTTTACGATGAAATTGAGTCATCAATCGAAAAAAAATTATGCATCACATGTTACCTACACATTCAGAAATCGAACAAGTTTGCAGATTGTGTTTGACAGTCGGTAAAATTGCTTTTAAAAATAGTGCAACTTCCCGTCGTTAATTTCTAATTTCAATAAAGAGCGTTTGACTTATATGAAATTACATTGCATGTTATTGTCACGTTTGTACGCTTTGTTATGTAAATAAACATCAAAACACTACAAACACTCGGAACTACCAGATCATCCAATGAAAATGTTCCGTTGCGCTGTGGAAGGCGAAGATCAAACTATTGGCACAATCAACAATCGTATTCAAATCACATCAAATTTAATTTTAAATCAACCCATTCTACTCCGCTGTCAGTTCAAAATCCAGCTAATCCACGTTACGTCATGATTGGGAAATGATCAGACAGAAAACGTGTACAGTGTAGATATTATAACTGAAAAGGAGATGAATATTTTTCAATCCAGTAAATATTTTCTCCTAAACCTATGATAATCACAGCACATACCAAATAAGGAATATTGATGATATTATTGTGAGTTGTAGAGGCACCAAATTGGGGGTTTACAAACGACGTATAGTGCGCTCGAATCTAAATGAAAGTGTCAATGACACTGATCAACTTGAAAGGGAATAATTTCATGTGTTCCAATCAATGGAGCAATTATGAATGTGTAAAGTTGAAATGTCTAAGTAATACTAGATTATCAACATGAAGAGATATATATAAAGTAAAAACAAAGATGGCCACTGGCGGCTATGTTTTCCAATGAAATTCAAAAACATTTGATAGCTCCCATCTAGAAGATCAATATAAAGATCAAAATGAAGTTTGGTAATGGTCGGATAAGGGAAGTCGACTGTAGGTTGTGCCAAAGGATTTAGAGTCATGCAAAGAGTAAAATCCAAGATGGCTGCTGGCGGCCATGTTTTTTGGCCGTTTGACCCCAAAATGCCTCGTTCCATCTACATGTCAATATTAACATCCAAGACAAATTTCACGATGATCAGACAAACAGCAGCCATGTTTTTGGCCAAATGACCCCAAAATGACTCATTCCCATCTATATGTCAATGTTATCACCCATGATCAATTTCATAATGAACCGACCAAGGGTACAACCTACATGTATAGCCCGTGCCAAAGGATTTAGTTATGCAAAGAGTAAAATCCAAGATGGCTGCTGGCGGCCATGTATTACGGCCGAATGACCCCAAAATGAATCATTCCCATCCACATGTCAATAGCCATTAGAAATTTCATAATGATCCAACCAAAGATACGACTTGTAGCCCGTGCCAGTGGCCATGTTTTAAGGCTGAATGACCCCAAAATTACTCTTCCCATCTACATCAATGATAACATCCATGACAAATTTCATAATGACTCAAACAAAGGTACGACCTCTAGCCCATGCCAAAGGATTTAGTCATGCAAAGAGTAAAATATTAACATACACGACAAATTTCATGAAGATCAGACGAACACTCTAGTCTGTAGCCCGGGCTAATGGATAGAATTTTGAAATCCAAGATAGCTGATGGTGGCCATGTTTTTTTGCCGAATGACCCCAAAAAGACTCGATGTTCCAATCTACATGTCAACAGCCATGACAAATTTCATAATGAGCGGACCAAAGGTACGACTGGTCACCCATGCCAAACGATTTAGTGATGCAAAGATTAAACTCCAAGATGGCTGCCAGTAATATTAACATCCATGACAACTTTCATGATGATCAGACAAACAGTATGGCCTGTAGCCCTAGCTAATCGATTGCATTTTGAAATCAAAGATGGCCATTGGCAGCCATGTTTTTTTTTACCAAACTAGAGGTGTGACTGTCCCAATGGGACTACGGATAACCCCTTTATTTAAAACATTTAGTTAAAATAATAAAATAACAGTTCCCATTGCAGGTGTACAACCATAACTCTTAATCTTAAACGTATTGACCGAAAAATGTAGGAATAAAAGCTTGGACAAAATTATGTATGTTGCGAAAAAATTTCTAAGTCGAAAAAGGGGAATAACTCCACACAAAAAATGTCGGACAGACGTCATAATCACAGGTGCACAGGTTCACATGGTACTAAATATCAGTGCCAAGATTAAAAAACATTGACCCGAAAATGTAGGAATAAAAGCTCGCAAAAAATTAGGCATGTTGCAAAAAAAGTTTCTAAGTCGAAAAAGGGGGATAACTCCACCAAAAAATGTCGGATAGACATCATAATCGCAGGTGCACAAGTTCCCATGGTACTAAATATCTGTGCGACGTTTTAAAAAAATTGACCGAAAAATGTAGGAATAAAAGCTCGGACAAAAGTATACATGTTGCGAAAATGTTCCAAGTCGAGAAAGGGGGGATAACTCCACCAAAAAAAGTCCGACAGACGTCATAATCGCAGGTGCACAGGTTCCCATGGTGGTTGATGTCTGTGCCAAGTTTCACGGAAATTGATAAAAAAAACGACAGAAAAACTCCAGACAAATTTGTGTCCACGGACGGACAAGCTGACTCCAGTATACCCCCCCCCCCTCCTAACTTCGTTGCGGGGGGTATAATGACCCCAAAATGACCCATTCCCATCTACATGTCAATGTTATCATCCATGACCAATTTCATAATGATCCGACCAAAGGTACAACTCCAGCCCATGACAAAGGATTTAGTCATTCAAAGAGTAAAATCTAAGAATGCTGCTGGTGGCCATGTTTTGTGGTCCAATGACACCAAAATGACTCGTTCCCATCTCCATGTCAACAGCCATGAGAAATTTCATTATGATCCAACCAAAGATACGACTTGTAGCCCATGCCAAAGGATTTTGTCATGCAAAGAGTAAAATCAAGATGGCTGCCTGCGGCTATGTTTTTGGGCTTAATTACCCCAGAATGACTGGTTCCCATCCACATGTCAATGTTAACTTCCATGATGATCAGACAATCAGTACAGCCTGTAGCCCATGCTAATGGATTGCATTTTGAAATACAAAATAGTCTCCGTCGGCCATGTTTTTTGTCCAAATTACACCAAAATGACTCGTTCCCATCTACATGTCAACAGCAATAACAAATTTCATAATGATCTGACCAAACTTCACAAAGATACAACCTGTAGTCCGTGCTGACTGACGTCTCCACACAACGCACACCAAGCCATGGCAATAGCTCAAGCTTTACAAGTGAAGTTGAGCTAATAAGGAAATGACCGGTCCTACTAAACAACGAACACAAACGAACATAAACGAACATAAACGAACACAGGTCCAAAAAGCGGAATAGAAGGGTGAAATTTGGTTTGTGCGTGCGTGTGGGTCCACTCTATGTGTATGTGGTGTTATTTCCAACTTTGATCACTTATTTTTTGAGTTATTTGCATTATTTGAATACAAAGCTACTAAACAACGAACACAAACGAACATAAGATTAGCCGTATTGCAAAGGTGCTAATTAACTACGGCTTACTCTTTGCACATCTGTGAGTTGTTTTTACTGCAATGTGATTGTCAGGTTTTGTCACTGATGGCAATAAAACACGGGAAACATCAGAGGTCGGCGTTTTAATGCATATCTAACAAAACATTTGAGTTGCTCTTTTTATCGACCTTATATATCGTCGTGTGGGAATCAGATGGTTCTATCCAACATTAATCATTTTGTTGGGAAATCGATGTTGAAATTTCGAGACGGGAATTACCAAGTAAATCGTTTTCAGTGTGTGTCTTCATGTTTCAAAATGTTAAAGCTAACTAAAATATTATTATATCCGAAGTCTCAGTTCTAGAAACTCGCCAGTTTTATAATAAAGGACACTACGAAAAATGTGTTTAGAGATAGAACCCTTTTGCTTACGAAACCATCGTCTCGCTTCCGGATCAGATTGCACATGGAGACAGAACTCTCTAGCCTGAATTTTTCCTCCATTTTATGTAGGCCTATGCGGTTAAATTCGACAGCATGCAGTTAATCAAGAAATATGCTGTATTTTCTCTCGCGGTTTGTGAGGGGATTGTGTTATAGAGTATATGAGCGAGTGGTCACTATTCTTTGCCATTTTGGGAAACGAATGCATGGTTGTCTCTTTCAAAATGAACGAAACAATAATTTCCAATCAATCGATTATTTATATTATTCTGTCTTACTGTAAAATGTTTGTCAAATGTTTAAATATGTTATTATTTTGATTGGAATAAAATATGTTTACACTAAACATATAATATTATATTTCAACTGTAAAACCTCAAAGGAATAGGAAAAAAAAGAGGGTTGGAGCTTTGTCTCGCGCACAGTATCAGACAAGCCTGGGAAAAGGTTAATAGGTGCTCTAAACTAGTATTTATTATTTTCCGAAGGAGCGAATATTTTCGGTAGATACACGTAACAGAATTTCCCTAATAACCAATTGCACCAAAAACATGAAAGCCAGACTGTTTCCAACACACGAAAAAGGTCCGAAACATACCGGTAATACATATACATGTATACGTGTGGTCTGAGATATTCTCGCTACACCAATTCAAATCAGAAAACAACTGCGCTTCCGCATTGAAATAGGAAAAAACAGACACAAGTCTGGCGAACTGTCATCTCCATATAAAACACAACAACCGATCGAACTACATAAATTTTGTTCAACTTCATGTCGCTGCAATTCGATGTCTAAAATTCGACGGGACTGACCTTACCTGTAGTATCTTAAGATGGAAGTTGAACAAATTTGATTTGCAACTTTTTCGACTGATAAAAATAACGAACATAATATCCTCTATCAAGGAGAAGTGGAAAATCGAACGACGAAATTAAACTTAGAAAGAACCATATGTATGTGTGACTATGTGCGAAACAATAGTTCGTACTTCGGATCACATTCATACATGAATTCATACATACCGCCGACCTCTGATGTTTCCCGTGTTTTTATTGCCATCAGTGACAAAACTGACAAGTCACCTTGCAGTAAAAGCAACTCACAGATGTGCAATTAACAAGGAGACAGAGTAAGCCGTAGTTAATTAACACCTTTGCAGTATGGCTAATCTTATGTTCGTTTGTGTTCGTTGTTTAGTAGTTTTGTATTCAAATAATGCTAATAACTCAACAAATAAGTGATCAAAGTTGGAAATAACACCACATACACATAGAGTGGACCCACACGCACCCACAAACCAAATTTCACCATTCTATTCCGCTTTTTGGACCTGTGTTCGTTTATGTTCGTTTGTGTTCGTTGTTTAGTAGGACCCGAAATGACGCACTATCGTGACTGCTTATAAACAATTCACTGTGAGAAACTAAACAACATAACCTGCATTTTCTTTGACACAAAGCGTGTTTTGTGAATAATATCGCATCCACATCATCATTGATGATTATGCTATACTGTTAGTATAATCTTGAGGAAATTATCATAATTTGATAAATGTTTACAATGGGCACCCGTCCCTTTAAGATTCTGATTCTTCTAAAATGCGATTATCACTGTTTTGTTGAGTGGCTCAGCCAGTTCTCCTTCCAACTTGATCGCCTTCTCCATGTATATTCACGCAATTTCTGGTTTGTGGCGACTCTATATAAGAGAAAGCCAGATCAAGTTGTTGGGTGGAGCTGGTTGATACACATTCATTCCAATAAGGAGTTGTGGTTTTAAGTGTGTATATATATCCAGACTACTCGCTGCAGTCTCATAGATTTAGTGTCCTCTTCTATTTCACAGAGAGGGACGATCTCTGTGGTCATGAAACAAAAGTCAGTGATAATGTTATGTCCTGGTCCTGGTGAACTGAAATGGTTGGCAACTGGCTTGTCCAACTTCAGTTTGATGTCCAAAGAGATGTAATCTCATGTGGATTATGAGTTCATGTTTGGTCTGACCTACATATTGGAATCTGCAAAACTGACAGGTTACAAGATAAATTACATTTGCAGAGTAACAATCCATTTGATGAGTGATCCGATATTGAACGAGAGTGGTTTCGTTCTGAAAGAAATTCCCTATCTGCATGAATATATTGTCTGGTGTTCATGGCGCAACACTTCTTTTTACAGCAATTGACCTTTCACTTCATAGTCATTTTGAGAAGACATTTTGCCAATATTCAATCAGTGCTGGCAATACATATTTTGCTTGTTGAAATGTCAGTGAGTTAACAGATTATCAAGAATTATGCATGTCGGAGAATGTCTAGCTTTATTATATAATTTGCAATAACTCATGATGAACAATTGATTAGGGTCCTGCGAATTGAAGATTTTGATCGAATCGAATTGAAGAATTCGAATCGAATATCGAATCAAATTATACATGTGTGTTGCATTCTCAATTAGGCATGTTTTGCCAACGATTAGATGATGTTTGAAACGTTCTATGAACTTCCATGAAGTTCCATCATAACTTATGTGGCGATCACGATACTATATATATTAATTTCAATTGATTATTGTCGAGAAGAAAAAAAACCAGATCAAAACGTCCATGCGGACGTCACGACGATTAATATATAACCGGCCTATCGGAACTAAAATCACGCAAAGTTTGTACAGTTTGCATGTACATGCAAAATTGCAAATGGGCATTCGGAAACGCCCGTTGTTGTAAACTTGAAGATGCAACAACAGTCGCATGGTAGCCTGTGTATGTAGTACTGGGTGCTTCTGGAACTGATGATTCCATAGATGGGTCGTTGTCCCAGATGCTTGCGATTTATACACCATGTTGTATTCGTCACACGTGTAAGTTCTTGCACTGCCTGAGAAGCTTATCATGTTTAAAATAAACATGAATAACGGACGACTTATTGTCAAGTGCCAAAGGAACGCTCCGAAACTGACAGTCAACTTCAAAAGAAAACCCCACCAACATGCACTTTTCGACCCCTGAAACACGTTAAGTTTACATCATCAACGATGTCACATACAAATAACGTGGAACCTGAGATAGACAGTCGGCGGATAACGCTAGCAGTGTTGCTCAGTCTCATAGTTGTTATAATTTATGTGCGTCGTCGGTCCAACAGCGATTTCAGAGCTTTTGGCAACCATGTTCAAAGCTAGAATTCCGACGTATTTAGTGGTCCTAATCTGGTGGCTAATTACTGGCCATAAATATATTTAATAGCATGCGTACATTCGTGATGTACAATAAGAATTATAAAGCGCACATATTCATAATTTTAGGGAATTAAATGGCACAGAAACAGCTAAGATCGACGTGTGTACGTGTTCGTAAGCAGCTAATAATTTCATCCATATATATTCGAAATTTCGAGTTGGAAATTTCGACTCTAATTCGAATCGAATTTGACTTTCGAATCGAATCTCGAATATTCGCAGCACCCCTACAATTGATGCAAATAATATAGCTGAATTATAAATGCCTTTGTATATAATGGAACATATATATAGGCTATGATACATGCACATGTACGCACAAATAAGTCCACATACATAAATCAATGTCTAAATTGCTTTATCATTGGGCCCTTATGTGTATTTGCAATAAATTTAGGAGAATGAGCATTTTATCAGCTATTTATTTTCACATAATTATTTAGACATTTTCGCTGGCGATTTGCTTACAAAATAACCCTTGCTGTCACGTGTACCTGTTTCTCACCTCCAACACAGAAGAGCTTTCAATTTGTTGTAACTCGGTAATGGTCTATTGCATTTGGGATCTGATTATCCATCGTTCAGACATTTATGTGGACAGACAAAATATCAACATTTCTGTATAAACCCTGTAATAACAACAAAACCACTTAAAACTTCTTTGGAAGGCCTCATTATGGTCAACATTCCTACCAAATCCCATTGAGATATGATAACCCATAACATGTATTTTTACTGACAGAAAAAAAGTTACATTTCAAGATAAACGAAGATAACCATATCATGGAAAATGCAGACAGCAACAGTTGACACATCATTGAAAGCCCTTGTGATAGTGAACACACATGCCTTGTATGGCTTTAATAACATTTATATATGGTTCAAGATATTGTTGCTGTTGTAACCCTTGATCTAAATGAACACAGTCATTGTATTTGATATTTTTATTGGACACAATCTTCTCTATTTACACATTTTAAATTATTTTATATACATCTTATATTATCAACTATTCTATACACCCCAAGCAGTAGCTTGTATTATTATCTAGACAACTCTAGACAACTTGTACAGTTAACTGAAAAGTCAGTCAAACTTTATGGAAACTGATGGGATTACTGCAAAGAGATATTTTCTCCACATACATCTTATATTATCAACTATTCTATACACCCCAAGCAGGGGAAATGTGGGAATAAGCACATCAAGGAACAGCGCCCGAATACATCAAAGAGCTAGTATGTTTAAAGACTTCAGGTACGATGCAGCGAAGATCAGACGGGAAGAGATTTCTAACACTTCCTACCTCAAACCATCCTACGTTAGGGGACAGAGCCTTCTCCATCACAGCTCCAACGTTGTGAGGCTTACGGATGATCGTTTAGAATTCCGTAAACTTTTAAAGACACATCTTTTTAAAATAGCTTATGGACTTAACTGAAATTTTTAACTGACTTTATCTGGAGTTTCTCTTCGAATGACTTTTTTAACCATTAATTTATATCTGATTATTTAGGATTTGCCATCTCATAGACTTATTTTATCCACGTGTTTTCTCTTTTATCCTATAGTATGATGATCTTTTATTGTATATATATTTTATCACATATTTTATGTACCAGCGCCTATGAACACAACTCTGTAGTGAAATAGGCGCTCTACAAATGTTAATAATAATAATAATAATAATAATAATAATAATAATACTCTAAAGTTAGCAAAATATGAAAAAACACAATGATGGTAATGCAACCCCAACGGACGATCTTCACTAAGTTTGTTTCTTCAAGAAATCAATTAGTGATTAATACTGATCTTCATCACCATGAAGGTCATTAAAATCTGTACTTAAAGAGAGAGATTTGTCTGGTTAAGTATCTATGAGAAATGTGTGATATATGACATGAATGACACATGAGAGGGAGATCTGTTATGCACAACCTGGTGAACCATTAATACAATCTCAGTAACTCAACTTTAGGGTGGTGTTAAGCAACTTATTTTTCATTCATGCATTAAAAGGCAATTTGGCATGGAAACTACTAGTAATTCGTTGTGCAAATTATACATTGGAGAGATGATATTTTGAGTCGAATTCTATAAATTTTGACTGTATATCGAAGAATTAGTGGTAAATAATAAAGAGCACTAAATATTAAACCATTTAAAAAAAATATCTCTCAGTAGGTAAACCATCTCCTGAATAATGCATGCTCTTCTCAATGGAGAGCAATTAATTCATTTCCATTCATTGAAAGATAATAGGGCTGTTCTGATACACCCTTGCTGTGATACAGTATATCGCGTTTTTTGCCCACAATTTAGACTTACACAATTATTGAAAGTTTAATCCTCAGGGATGGTGGCTTGGTGTGTCAATTCCATTTCTAATACCATATCATACGATGCTTAAGCATAATATATAGTCACACCGCTGTGAAGAAATTGGATTTTTCCTTTAGTTTGGGACACTAGTAGCACTTGATTGTGTTGAATTATATATCTAACACTCACATCCACTGAAGAGCTATATTTGTAGTCGATAAAATATATTAAAATGTGGGAATAAGCACATCATACATGTATCTGTTAAATTGTATTGCAATATGATTCTTCAGAAATAATTGTTGCATCCCTAAAATATAACGCATTATTCCTCTGACATTTTCACTGATTTCTCATATCTCAGTGGAAAATGAGTAACTTCTGACTATAAATACTAGTAAATAATGAAATTAAATTGGTGAAAATGTTGATATCTGTGGATGAGAGAATTTACACTATTTTCACTGTTCTGTACATGAAATACATATGTATACATAGCACAGTTGCCTGAAATACAATTCATAACAAACAATAATGCCTCTTAATAATGACTTGATGATACACAAACTAACAAAACTTTCACATGCATGATATCTATTCATAACAATGAAATATGATGATTATGCTATACCACAGGCATTACTAAGTTGCAGAAAGTCATCTAGGAAAATAGATAATACTTTCTAGTCAGAAATTTAGAAGGAGGTTTTGTTCAACTAGGAGAAATTGAGCTGTCAAATTATTATAGCAAAACATATCTTGGGTTTGATCGCAATTCAAAGATATTAACCCTTTCAGTGCCAAGTCCGATTTTTGTATCAACCCATATTTCCTTGATCATTTTTCAAATTTATTGATTATAATAATGTGATACATTGATGGAAAGAGCTCTTAGAGCTCTTTCCATCAATGTATCACATTATTATAATCAATAAATTTGAAAAATTATCAAGGAATGATCTTAGAGCTCTTTCCATCAATGTATCACATTATTATAATCAATAAATTTGAAAAATGATCAAGGAAATATGGGTCGATACAAAAATCTGACTTGGCACTGAAAGGGTTAAAGGGTTGGCCGAGGACTGTTAGTTCGATTGAACTTATTTATATCTGGTTTATCCTCTTGAATGAAAATATTGAAAGTTCAAGTGGACCATAATTTACAATCAGCATGCATATAACCTGTACCCTTGTAGAATCTTGGCATAGTAGATCTCTATCTATAATAGAAGTTATCCTGAATGGACAGAGACAAAATTCCCTTGAAAGAAGTAGGTCATGCAATTTACTGTCTGAATGTCTTCTCAGATTTAATTGTGGTTAATGGTATAGCATAATTAGGCTTTAGACTACTGAACAATCTGATCATAAGTCGCACCTTAAACAATCATTGGCTGGAATGAATGTTTTCTCCTGTTGGGAATATAGTAAACTATCACCAGAGTCCTCACTATATAATAAAGCACAAAAAAATAAAATCTATGCTCTTTCTTTGAAGCCGATATCAGCCAATGGGGACATTAACCGGTTTATAAAGGATTCATTGGGAATGGTCTATCAATGATTTGGAGGGATGTTCAGTAAATATAAGTAGACAGACAAACGGATAAAACAATTGCAGATGGATTGCTATTCATCGGTGGGAAATGTTAAGGTAATAAGTTCAACAAACTATTGTCAAAATTATTATCCAAATATTTTCTACAGGAACTACACGTCAATGAATATTTAGGACAGAATGAATAATAGATTAGCACGTGCCACACGTCTATCAGATTACCATGTAGATAATGTAAGATAACAGTGTATTGTACTCCAGTCTTGCAGTCAAGACACTGTTACTGGCATGTTGTTATAACTTCTTTGAATTTTTTCTTTTCTTCAGCCGAAAACAGCTGTTCTTATAAATTTTTTCATCAAGGATAATCCATTGCACAGGTGGCCATAGCAACTATATTTTGGAATTCAGCCAGAGAATTTGAGAAAACAACAAAATGCACATGAAGAAAAGCACCCTCCCAATACTAAGTGAAGGCACCAGATATCGGGAATCCAACACTTCAATGGGTTGAGTCAATGACTTGGTGCACTGATCGAAAGGATCATGATTATATGACGTGGCATCAGTTCATCATGAGGCACCTCAGTTCTTCTCTTCTTTCTTTTCCTTGTCTGTCGAGTCTGATGTCGAGTCTGATGTCGAGTCTGATGAGGAATCTGATGAGCTTGATCCAGATGAGCCCTCTCTATCGGCAGCCATCTGCAAATGGAAATTGGAGTCATTCCTTGCATTTCAGGGATCCCTTCTAGTGTCTAAAGGGATTAGATCGAAGGCCAATACTAGGCTATCATGCATCTCCCTAATAATCTAGCAGATTGTCTCTCTAGCTATAATTTATTTATGTTACTGGTTTTACGTGTGAAAAAGATTATCGTACATGGTTTCTCAGATAATTTTTTAATGCAAGAGGAAAGTTCTGTGAGAAGGGTTTATTGCCTCATAATTTGTATTCACATATTTTCATTTCTTTTATTATAATTATCTAATTATTTCATTCCAATTTTCATTTTCTGTTTACGATAGCATCAATACCACCAACACATACTTTAATTAATAAGTTCGATGAGTATTATTAGTGTGTTATTATTTTGTACCTTTTTGTACGCCATTTCGAACAGTTTAAGTGAAGATTGCTGCAGCTCATTTGTAGCAGCCTTGATACTCTCAGCTGTCTCATTTTCTTTGTTTTCCAGCAAAGTTCTAACTGTAGCAATGTGCTCCTTTAACTTATCACACTGAAAAAAAAAGAGGAAAATAACTGTTAAAGATACAGAAGGCTTTCGTGGTGGGTAAGGCTGATAAAATAAAAGGTCGCCGACCACACGACCAAATTTTGTAAGATAAGCCTGTACGTACATTATAACATTAAGAGTTTGATCAGTTTGTCATTCCATAGAGGGGTGAAGTGGGGGACCATTTGATCCTTGCATAGAGGGATGAAGTGGAGGACCATTTGTCCTTCCATAGAGGGGTGAAGTGGGGGACCATTTGATCCTTCCATAGAGGGGTCAAGTGGAGGACCATTTGATCCTTCCATAGAGGGGTGAAGTGGAGGACCATTTGATCCTTCCATAGAGGGGTGAAGTGGGGGACATGATAATCGTCCAAGTTCCTATTATAAACTGAAGATAAATGTGTGGAGCATGCAACTAATCGGATCCTAGGGTTTTTATCGGAGGAAAAAATTCTGGCCTAGACAACTTTTCAGCCTTGGCCAATTTCTGCCAATATAAAACATGGCTGTGCATATTTATTCTGTTGGAGGATTCATTTTAGTTTTTAATATTGCTTGTTGAAAAAAGTCTTTTACAGGATTTTTCGGTAACAATTCCAGACATAATAACAAAGTAAAACGCATGGTACTGATCTGATATTTGGATTTTCCAACTAACATTTATTTTATCATTTGTAACGCTTTTAATGACCAGGCATTGTAGCAATATAGTTATATATCCGATCAGATGATTTAGTTTCAACAATGATGATAAAACAATAGGTTAATCGAGTAAAGGTCTACTCAAATGGACATGCACGAGAAAGGAGCAAAACAGTAGGATGACAAAGCGTTGACAATTATCGTATTGTTTCACCCTGTGAGGTCTCAATACTAACTTATTACCGTATAACGGTAAACGGATTATTCAGATAACTTAACAGACGAATGTGTGTTGGTCAAGGCCACAACACACCCGTTGGTTACGGTTAGAAAAAAGATGAATAGGTACTTGTACATTTCAAAAACTATGATCAGAACTATGCTAGTTGTGACCAACTCTCTGAAAAGTCAGCCTTAATGAGGCCACTGTAAATCTCCAGGACGAAGATCACCATAAACCAGAAAGTCAAGGCTGTTCATCTTCCAGTCGTAACGCTGAAGAGAGGATAACCAGTCAGCTGACTAAACTGTGGTTTGAATTAGGTACCTTAGTAAAATTACCAGATTGGCTAGTGAGATAAACTCTAAAACTTCTCTCCATCAAGACTGATCAATTTATGTTCTTTGTCATAGCATGTTGATTTATAAAATGCTACATCAACCCTAATCTACACTACATTAACGCGAACCAATGCTGGATCACTGCTATATCAACCCAAACCTTCACTATTTATTAAATCAACCTTAACTTTCACTCTTTTATTAAATCTACATTATATCAACAAACTACAACCAATGTTAGATTAACACTATACAATCATACCTCTTCGGCAGGGAGCTGGTCCTTGAACTCCTCCATCTTACTCTCCGTATCGTGGACTATTCCATCAGCTTGATTAACAGCTTCAACTGTGTCCTGGTGAACAAAATTGGTTTCAGGTTACAAATGAATTAACATCGTGAAAATAACCACAAGATTTTTTCAACAAGGAATTATGTAGATTTTGAATTTTCAGTCATTAGGCCGTCCAAAATTATTGTTTCTCAAGCACACATGCATTGATTTTTAGAGGCCGCATTGGTCTTTTTTTATCAGATGCAAAGCAAAAATATAACTGTTTTGATTATGATTTTTTAGCCTAAGAAAATAAATGAAAACTCATGTGAACAGTAAATTATTGGCAGCTTAAATATGTCTTCCACACAACAATATTTAACAAATATAGCTATCAACTAGTGTTGTGCGGTTAACCGAGAAAACAACTCGGTTTCGGTTTTAAAAAATACCGACCGACGTGATTCTGCCCCAACCGACATTACAGTTTTTTTTGTATGTTTATTTTTCAATTGAATCGACTTGTTAGTTGATAGTGATCTCAAATAATCAACCTCTCTGATCAATTATATATCGGGATGTGTCCATTTCGTCTCAGATATGTGTTGTTATAATATCGTAAGCGTCATTGAGTTGCCAAACGAAACTGAAATGAGGAAGCATGTCGTTGTAAAAATGAGAATGCGAACGAAAAGAAATGTTATACCACGTGGGAAATGGTCCAGTAGGTCGTTGACTTTTGTCACCTTTATTGTCAACTGTCTTAGAATAAGTGTGCACTTTATTTGAATTGATATGGCGTGTGCTTGACGAAACATTTCGCTCCGTGCGGAAATAAAGTCGGTAGTTAGAACTGCAATTTCTGAAACTTCATTCTCCCGGCTAATTGGTCAATAAAATTGAACTTTTATCTATAACGTTCAACAATATTACGAATTTGAGCCGGCCAATTGCCGTGTATACATGTACGTGCACTTATCAGCGTCTTGTTGGTCGCGGCAGTTATTTTTGCGCGTAACAGCATCTCTAACCCACAAACTGAGAAGGAACATCAAACGCGTAATTACGTCATCATTGTTGAGGAACTGGGCACATGACGCACTTGCTACACCGTAACTGATTGATTACCACAGCCTTAATTGTCTTTAAACGATATCGGTACCAATATATAAGTCGCATGGGACTTCATCTTGTATGCATGAAACGTCGCTGTATTTGCGTTTCCCTTTTATGTTTTGATTTTGGTATGGTGGAAATATTTGTGTATAGTCGGAAAAAAGTTTGAGTCAGCGTCTGGAAATATGGTCAGTCGGGCACTACTATTTTGTGTTTGCTTAAACTTTATGGTTCAATATATGACTTTTATCTCACATTCTCATTAAAGTTCATGATTTAGCAACAGAGCAAGCTGTTCCACAACTTATTGTGACCCTCTGTAACTGGTAGTGCCTGTTTGGTCCAGTTGTGTTGGACTAATTGCTATTATGTTAAGTGACTGCTTACTAAAACCGAAACCGAAACAGAGGTTTTTTACCGAAAAACACCGAAACCGAAACCTAAATTCTAAAACCTCACAACACTACTATCAACCTTATTTATAAATCCACAATTGTGGTCAAATGAATTAAAAAATTTGGCTGTGTAGTCTTCAAAAACGGTCCTCGTCCAAAAATGTTATATCTCAGTTAATCTTTATTGATTAGTTTGTTTTGTGATGTTAAAAGATCAAGACAATAAACATAATATATTCAGTTAGGCTTATGTGGTGGTAATGATCAAGACAATAAACATAGTATAATAAACTAGACTCGTGCGGTGGTTATCAAACCACCGACCAAACCACCGAACCTCTTATAGTCGGAATGTCGGAAATAAAAAATAATGAGAGGCCAATCACGATCGGCAGATGTTTAACCCATCCCTTGGCAATAGTAAATTTCAACTAGAGGTGTGACTGTCCCAATGGGACTACGGATACCCCCCTTTTTAAAATACTAAGATGTTTCACATGTCAGTAAACATTTAGTTAAAATAATAAAATAACAGTTCCCATTGCAGGTGTACAACCATAACCCTAATGTTAAACCTATTGACCGAAAATTGTAGGAATAAAAGCTTGGACAAAATTATGTATGTTGCGAAAAAAATTCTAAGTCGAAAAAGGGGAATAACTCCACACAAAAAATGTCGGACAGACGTCATAATCGCAGGTGCACAGGTTCCCATGGTACTAAATATCAGTGCCAAGATTAAAAAACATTGACCGAAAAATGTAGGAATAAAAGCTTGGACAAAATTATGCATGTTGCAAAAAAAGTTTCTAAGTTGAAAAAGGGGGATAACTCCACCAAAAAATATCAGACAGATGTCATAATCGCAGGTGCACAAGTTCCAATGGTACTAAATATCTGTGCCAAGTTTTTTAAAAATTGACCGAAAAATGTAGGAATAAAAGCTCGGACAATAGTATACATGTTGCGAAAATTTTCTAAGTCGAAAAAGGGGGGATAACTCCAAAAATAAAAGTCCGACAGACGTCATAATCGCAGGTGCACAGGTTCCCATGATGGTTGATGTCTGTGCCAAGTTTCACAGAAATTGATCAAAAAACGACTGAGAAAACCTCCGGACAAATTTGTGTCCACGGACGGACGGACGACGGACGGACGACGGACGGACGGACAAGCTGACTCCAGTATACCCCCCCTAACTTCGTTGCGGGGGGGTATAACTAGAGGTGTGACTGTCCCAATGGGACTACGGATACCCCCCTGTTATTAAAATACTAAGATGTTTCACATGTCAGTAAACATTTAGTTAAAATAATAAAATAACTGTTCCCATTACAGGTGTACAACCATAACCCTAATCTTATACCTATTGACCGAAAAATGTAGGAATAAAAGCTCGGACAAAATTATGTATGTTGCAAAAAAAGATTCTAAGTCGAAAAAGGGGTACAACTCCACCAAAAAATGTCGGACAGACGTCATAATCGCAGGTGCACAAGTTCCCATGGTACTAAATATCTGTGCCACGTTTTAAAAAAATTGACCGAAAAATGTAGGAATAAAAGCTCGGACAAAAGTATACATGTTGCGAAAATTTTCTAAGTCGAAAAAGGGGGGGGGGGATAACTCCACCAAATAAAGTCCGACAGACGTCATAATCGCAGGTGCACAGGTTCCCATGGTGGTTGATGTCTGTGCCAAGTGTCACGGAAATTGATCAAAAAACGACTGAGAAAAACTCCGTACAAATTTGTGTCCACGGACGGGCGACGGACAAGCTGACTCCAGTATACCCCCCCATAACTTCGTTGCGGGGGGTATAATGATCAAAGTCATAATGCAGAGTTTTGATGTGGAATTATAAGTATACTCTTCTGTACTAAAGTAGTACACACAAATGTATATAACACAACTTATTTGAATTAATGGGTCAACAGAGAAGGGTTAATTGGAATTTATGGATCAAAGAGAAGGGTTAATTGGAATTTTTGGATCAAAAGAGAAGAGTTAATATAACATCTATAAAGCCTGTCACCACTATCCTAGTGTAAGCAGTTCTATTTATGTTGTTGCAAATGGCCATGTGACATATCAATATAATATAGTTACTTAATAATGGAAAAGGCATTTTATGTTTTATTTCACCACGTAGCCATTGCTAAAAACATTAAGAAATCACCCAATTTCGTGATGTGGTTTGCCGATGGAGAAATTGAAACTGAAAGTCACATTGAGAAAACAAAACTTCCCGTTTGTTTATTACATTTATTTTTATAAAATATAAATATAAAACCTAATAAATATTCACCAAACTTCATGCTAGTGGGAGGGGGGATTCACAACTGAAAAAACTAGAGGTGTGACTGTCCCAATGGGACTACGGATACCCCCCTGTTTTAAAAATACTAAGATGTTTCACATGTCAGTAAACATTTAGTTAAAATAATAAAATAACAGTTCCCATTGCAGGTGTACAACCATAACCCTAATCTTATACCTATTGACCGAAAAATGTAGGAATAAAAGCTTGGACAAAATTATGTATATTGTGAAAAAATTTCTAAGTAAAAAAGGGGAATAACTCCACACAAAAAATGTCGGACAGACGTCATAATCGCAGGTGCACAGGTTCCCATGGTACTAAATATCAGTGCCAAGATTAAAAAACATTGACTGAAAAATGTAGGAATAAAAGCTCGGACAAAATTATGCATGTTGCAAAAGAAAATTCTAAGTCGAAAAAGGGGGATAACTCCACCAAAAAATGTCGGACAGACGTCATAATCGCAGGTGCACAAGTTCCCATGGTACTAAATATATGTGCCACGTTTTAAACAAATTGACCGAAAAATGTAGGAATAAAAGCTCGGACAAAAGTATACATGTTGCGAAAAAAATTTAAGTCGAAAAAGGGGGCGATAAGTCCACCAAAAAAAGTCGGACAAACGTCATAATCGCAGGTGCACAGAAATTGATCAAAAAACGACTGAGAAAAACTCTGGACAAATTTGTGTCCACGGACGGACGACGGACAGACGACAGACGGACGGACAAGCTGACTCCAGTATACCCCCCCTAACTTCGTTGCGGGGGGTATAAAAACTTACTCCCATCCATGCCGATGAACATAATTACATAAAACAAGAGCCATCATAAATTTTAGTAATAATACATTTTTATTTTCCAATAACATTGATGTCACCAAAAAGTTTTGTTGGCTGGGATGGCGACATGCTGGCTGGAGGTAATGACATTAGTCATATTACTGTTGGGTAAAGGGTTAATTAATTTTATTTTAAAGACTTTAAAAGATAATTGTTTTTTTTTATATAATTGTTTTTTGGTTCAAGTTCAATCATTACTGATCAGAAGAAAAAACAATTCACAATGAAGATGTATGCAATTATAACTTGGGCTTATATATAAAGTATTGAGGCTTAAGGTCTTGTAGATTCAGCTTCCATCATATAAATCAACAATACTTCAATTATCATTCTTGGTTGTTTAAAATGATCAGCTTAGTCAGTTCTGTCATCAATTTCTTGCATAATTTGCAATGTTATGAGACGAAAAATAAAGGCATCATTGCTGACAATTAAATGCAAATCTCAGACTAGAAATATTAAACCTAAGATATTTATAGCGTAAGACAGAACGAGAAATTAGATGCAATCTTTATTAATTAATAATCAGATGTTCGAGGATCAAATTATGTTGAAGTTTCCAACCAAATATGTAATATGTAAGGTCTAATGAACAGAACAAAGTAAAAAAACATGAAGTGCGTTGGCAGCTATGTTTCTGGTAGATGGATAAATTTGTTTTCAAACAAGTTTTGAAATTTTCACATCCGAGATCAGGAAATAGAAACTACTGTGCCTCCAATGGTACTGTCCATCCACTTCCTAGTATCATGTTTATGTAGCATAAGTTTTATGTGAAAATATCAAATTGCTATTTAACAAGTGCACCGCTGGGCGGAGGCAACGCCCCCGACTGTACAATCAGAGAAACTTTCTGGTTAAGCGCTATAAAAATGCCACATGTTGTTCTATATTAGCTTCAAATTTGGTCTGGTGCCACAAAAATAGAAGGAAAACTGAATTTTCTAAAAAAAAAAACTGAATTTTTTAAGTCGAAAAAGGGTCATAACTCTCACAAAAATTATCCGATTGAACCGAAATTTTACCTTGACCTGTATTGCGATATTGGTAATACAAAAAAAAAAGGGTTTTGCAAATAAACAATCCAAAATCAAGTTATCATCGGAAACCAAAAAAAGTAGCAGAAAACCTGAATTTTCTAAGTCCAAAAAGGGTCGTAACTCTGGAAAAAATGGGCGGACGAAACCACGGCTATGGGGAAATCTTGCCCCCCCCCGGCTGGTCTATTAGCATAACAAAGATCAACTGAATTGAGTTAGCGAAACCAAAGTTATGAGTTGAAACGTTCGTACGGACGGACGGAGGGCTCCACTATATACCCCCAAATCTCCATCGGAGATCGGGGGCATAACAAGAGCATCGCCAGGGCATGGCAAAATATGCCTGTGGTAATTTCAACAAAGGGCCATAAAGAGAAATCCATATGCCAAATTTGAAAACAATCGGACAACTAAAACTAAAGTTATCCAGAAACCATAAAAATTGGCAAATTCTAAGTTAACAAGGACCACAACTTTGCCAAAAATTTGAGGGCGGAACCTAAATTCGAACTTGACCTGCTAGTAAATTCAGACCAAATTTCATTCCATTCAGTGCAGACTTACTATTAAAAAAGTTATCATCTGGAAATGAAAATTGTGCACACAAATTCCAACAAAAATGACCGTAACTCTGGTGAAAATTGGCAGGCGGAACTCAAATTCAAGCTTAACCTGTTTTTTTGCAAACCCACTTACCAAATATCAGTCCATTCGTTCAGACTTAATAAAGTTATCTTCCGGAAACAAATAAACACAAATGGACAGACAGCCATTTTGTGACAGACATTATACAGATATGGGTTACGACTAAGCATTGTTTGTGTATATTTCAATTTATTACTAATTACTAATCCATGCCGATGAACATAATTACATAAAACAAGAGCCATCATAAATTTTAGTAATAATACATTTTTATTTTCCAATAACATTGATGTCACCAAAAAGTTTTGTTGGCTGGGATGGCGACATGCTGGCTGGAGGTAATGACATTAGTCATATTACTGTTGGGTAAAGGGTTAATTAATTTTATTTTAAAGACTTTAAAAGATAATTGTTTTTTTTTTATATAATTGTTTTTTGGTTCAAGTTCAATCATTACTGATCAGAAGAAAAAACAATTCACAATGAAGATGTATGCAATTATAACTTGGGCTTATATATAAAGTATTGAGGCTTAAGGTCTTGTAGATTCAGCTTCCATCATATAAATCAACAATACTTCAATTATCATTCTTGGTTGTTTAAAATGATCAGCTTAGTCAGTTCTGTCATCAATTTCTTGCATAATTTGCAATGTTATGAGACGAAAAATAAAGGCATCATTGCTGACAATTAAATGCAAATCTCAGACTAGAAATATTAAACCTAAGATATTTATAGCGTAAGACAGAACGAGAAATTAGATGCAATCTTTATTAATTAATAATCAGATGTTCGAGGATCAAATTATGTTGAAGTTTCCAACCAAATATGTAATATGTAAGGTCTAATGAACAGAACAAAGTAAAAAAACATGAAGTGCGTTGGCAGCTATGTTTCTGGTAGATGGATAAATTTGTTTTCAAACAAGTTTTGAAATTTTCACATCAGAGATCAGGAAATAGAAACTACTGTGCCTCCAATGGTACTGTCCATCCACTTCCTAGTATCATGTTTATGTAGCATAAGTTTTATGTGAAAATATCAAATTGCTATTTAACAAGTGCACCGCTGGGCGGAGGTAACGCCCCCGACTGTACAATCAGAGAAACTTTCTGGTTAAGCGCTATAAAAATGCCACATGTTGTTCTATATTAGCTTCAAATTTGGTCTGGTGCCACAAAAATAGAAGGAAAACTGAATTTTCTAAAAAAAACAACTGAATTTTTTAAGTCGAAAAAGGGTCATAACTCTCACAAAAATTATCCGATTGAACCGAAATTTTACCTTGACCTGTATTGCGATATTGGTAATACAAAAAAAAAAGGGTTTTGCAAATAAACAATCCAAAATCAAGTTATCATCGGATCCAGAAACCATAAAAATTGGCAAATTCTAAGTTAACAAGGACCACAACTTTGCCAAAAATTTGAGGGCGGAACCCAAATTCGAACTTGACCTGCTAGTAAATTCAGACCAAATTTCATTCCATTCAGTGCAGACTTACTATTAAAAAAGTTATCATCTGGAAATGAAAATTGTGCACACAAATTCCAACAAAAATGACCGTAACTCTGGTGAAAATTGGCAGGCGGAACTCAAATTCAAGCTTAACCTGTTTTTTGCAAACCCACTTACCAAATATCAGTCCATTCGTTCAGACTTAATAAAGTTATCTTCCGGAAACAAATAAACACAAATGGACAGACAGCCATTTTGTGACAGACATTATACAGATATGGGTTACGACTAAGCATTGTTTGTGTATATTTCAATTTATTACTAATTTGGAATTAATTGGAGCATTTACTGCAGAAATTCAGCCTTTTCTGACAACAATATCGCAGATTTTGGATATGTTGTTCCTGGTGTTTTTCCATGTCGAATGATACCAAAATCAGCTTGTATCCAATTTATTCCGGGTTCCATTCTCGCATGACCACACTATATAACCAGTGCTTTGTAATATGTAGACATCACGAACAATGCAAGAAAGTTAATAAAAGTATTTGTACATTTCAAAAACTATGATCAGAACTATGCTAGTTGTGACCAACTCTCTGAAAAGTCAGCCTTAACCCTTTACCCAACAGAACGGCCCTGTGCCAATGCATTCTCTTATATATGCGAGTCGACCATAGGTCGCCTCGCATATATAAGAGAATGCATTGGCTTAACACATTAAAAATTATAAAATTGTTAAAGAATGTAAGAAAAAATGGTAAAAAGTGTTAAAAAAAGATTTGTTGTAGGCCAATGCATTCTCTTATATATGCGAGGCGACCTATGGTCGACTCGCATATATAAGAGAATGCATTGGCACAGGGCATAACTATAACCATCACAATGTGGTCAATGAGCCGGTTCCAATGATATCCATATGTGTATGGTTTTATTGAGACAGACCCAAGATATTTTAGGCCGTTGAAGCTTTATTTGGCCGGTTTTGGCCGGTTTGTTGGGTAAAGGGTTAATGAGGCCACTGTAAATCTCCAGGACGAAGATCACCATAAACCAGAAAGTCAAGGCTGTTCATCTTGCACAGTCGTAACGCTGAAGAGAGGATAACCAGTCAGCTGACTAAACTGTGGTTGTAATCCTTATCCCATAGAAACAATGCATTATGTTTCTCATATAGAAATAGAACAAATAATGAGCTTATGTCTGTGTGGACATACAATACTAGAGACCATTTTTATGTGAACAAGCGCAATGTCAAGCATGGCAATAACACCTAAGACTTAGTGAGTAATGCTGAAGGTTTGTGTGGAAGAAACATTTTGAAAGAAACATTCACACACAAGTCCAAGATGAAATGCTCGATATATACCCAAAATTCATGGGGGGGGTGGGCCTAACAGTACATCAGGTATGATACGTACCTTTCGTTTCTTATCCTCTTCAGCATACTGTTCAGCATTCTTCACCATGTTCTCAATTTCATCTTTACTGAGACCACCAGATGACTGGATGACAACTGCATTTACAGAAATGAGTTACATTTCAAAACTATAATTAGTTCTATGACAACATATGTGAAAATTGCTACTTGTTTTGAAACAGTTGATCTTCATCCAATAACAAGAAAATGTAGAAGTTCTGTTGCACTGGAAGAAGTGAATCATAGCTGACCATCGGATATCATTCTAATTATTGTTCACTTATTTTTCATAAAAGCCTTTTTTTTTTCAAATATGAAACAAAGAACCAAGACAGAGTTGTATAATCCTGATTTAAACTTTGATTGTTTTAGTTCCGTTTCCGTCTTTGTTGTATTCCATGTTTTATATACGCAGTAACAGAACGAGTATCGAACGGACCTCAAACAAATCTGTCCATGCGTATTCTCTTTAATTAAGTTTAAATTCACCGATGTTACCGAATATATTTGGCGACAAAATTATCCGAGAGCACCATTTTATAGCGTGCAAATATATTTTTAATCATTGTATTTTGGCTTGTTGGAAATAAAGCGTGATCCATAACCGAAAAATCGTAATTTTATTCCCAATGATTCTAGAAATTAGAGACACTCGGTAGTCGGCGTCAAGGCCGTTAATTGTGCATAGATCATAGGTGTACTAAACTGTGGATACTACCGAAAGGGTGTGTGTCTTTGAATGCAGAAAATCAAGAAACAGGTAACTAAGGTGTGGCAGATGCAAACTAAAATTAAATGCAACAAACAGTTTATGAAATTTAAATAAAAAATATGAAGTGTTTTCCATGTTAATGACATTGAAAAAAATCTCCCTATTTTTCACTAAATCTCCCTATTTCTGAGGACAAATCTCCATATTTCCAATTATGAAAGTAAACAGATCTGATATAAATAGATATATACTATAAAAAGGTACATACATATATCAAATATACCAACAATATATATATGTTGTACGGGTAGTATAATCATAATTATAATGTGATAATTGGTCATTCTTTATAGTGGAATACATTAGTTTATATCAAAACAATGTTCTCCTTAGATTTTCTTAACCTGGGAAGGTATAATAACCCATGCTAACTATGGGAATTATCCCCATAACAAAAATAAAAAATAAAAATAAAACCCTGGCTCCCTCATCGATTCTCAAAAAAAATTGCTGAGAATCAAAACCCTTTTTTTTTTGGCCTAAAAATCCCATTTTATTGTTCATTTAATTCTGTAAAATTACAATTTGTACACATGTATGTTGGTTTGAAGTTTATGAAACCAGTTGACAATACAATGTTTTGGGAGTTTCCTCTTTCAAATGGTATATAATATGGCATATTTATTTTATATAATATGACCTGGGGGTTCGAAAATTAAGTGGGCCTTTAATTATTTCAGCTGCTGAAACATGGGTCTCAACACAATAGATAATTATATCGATGAATTGTCAGCAAATAGATGTATGTTGCACATGATATTTTCTGTTATGTAAATCAGTAATAACAATGGTCCTATTATTTATTCTTGAGGCACTCCAGCAGAAACAGTTTGCCAATCAGAACTAGCATTATTGACTATTTATAACCCTCATTTGACGATATTCAAGATAAGATGAAATTAGTTCATATACTTTACCCTTTATTCCCAGTTTTGAAAGCTTAAACAGAAGACCTTTGTGCCAAACCTTGTCAAAGGGAAATCAAACAAGGGGTACGCATCTAAGATGCTTTTGTCGAGTTTTTTGGCAGTCGAACCAAACTTTTGCCAATAAGGTGCACAACTCCGGGAAAAAAAGTCGGACGGTGGTATATTATTGCAATAGACCTATATACCAATTATCAATTGAATCCGTTAATATTTCATTGAGTTATCGCACTAACGGTGATAAAATTGTTATTAAAATAGACAAACTAAGACCCATAACTCCGGAAAACAAATTCGGACAAACCAGGTTTTCGAACTCATCCGAGATATTGTTGCAAGAGACTCATATAACCGATTTAAACAATATTTGGTATATGAGTCTCTTGCAACAATATCTCATTGAGTTATCGTGCTAACGGTGATAACATTGCTAAAAATAGACAAACTAAGAACCATAACTCTGCAAAAAAAATTCGGACAAACCTGGTTTTCGAACTCGTCCGAGATATTGTTGCAGGAGACTCATATACCAAATATTGTTGAAATCGGTTAATATTTCAACGAGTTATCGCGCTAACGGTAATAAAATTGCTAAAAAAAAGTCATCAAAGATGGATAACTCTTGTCAAAAAGTTCGGACGTGACCCATTTTCTACAGGCAGTAAAAAATAGTCATTGGGAACAACTCGCATACAAAATTATTTTTAATCCGTTCACAAATGTCAAAGTTATAAGGCATTCTTTAGGTCCACCCGTGCGCCAACCGTCCCTCGTCAAACTATAAGTCGAGTTTTTGAGTAAAGTTTTTGAAAAACTCGACTCGACTAAAAATTCTGTGCACATTCAGTATTTAGTACTCACTCTGTTGTTCCTTGCCAGTTCCCTTATCTCTAGCCGACACATTGACAATACCATTAGCATCAATATCAAAAGTTACCTCAACCTGTGGGACTCCTCGAGGTGCTGGGGGGATACCAACCTGCGAGACATGAGTAGAACAAAATGTCAACACATGGTCAAAACAAATAAACATCAATCTCATGGCATAAATTCTCAAGGCAAGGGCAAAACAAAACATCAATTCTCAAGGCAAGGGCAAAACATCAGTTCTCAAGGCAAGGGCAAAACATCAATTCTCAAGGCAAGGGCAAACAAAACATCAGTTCTCAAGGCAAGGGCAAACAAAACATCAGTTCTAAAGGCAAGGGCAAAACATCAATTCTCAAGGCAAGGGCAAACAAAACATCAGTTCTCAAGGCAAGGGCAAACAAAACATCAGTTCTAAAGGCAAGGGCAAAACATCAATTCTCAAGGCAAGAGCAAAACAAAACAAATTCTCAAGGCAAGGGCAAAACATCAATTCTCAAGGCAAGGGCAAAACAAAACATCAATTCTCAAGGCAAGCGCAAAACAAAACATCAGTTCTCATGGCAAGGGCAAACAAAACATAAATTCTCAAGGCAAGGGCAAAACATCAATTCTCAAGGCAAGGGCACAACAAGAAATCAATTCTCAAGGCAAGGGCAAAACATCAGTTCTCAAGGCCAGGGCAAAACATCGATTCTCAAGGCTAGCATACCCCACCATGGCAAATTCAACCCGCATTATCCATAAACCCAAAAAATAAAATTTTGAACTTTAAAAAAAAATTTGGATTAGTAATATCGATATGGTGTCGCAAGAAGCTTGTAAAAAATCATTGTTCCGAACCCATATTCGAAGAAACTTCCGGAAAATATCCTAACTTGATAGCATCCACAAAGTAAATTCACTGGTTAAATTCCGCTATTTGGACAATTTTTTTCCGGTGACTTGACAAATTCTGGTATATACCGGTAATTAATAAAACCATTATCTCGTCTATTCCAAAACTAAAAGTGTTCTATACTATAGTATCCTTTTCTAACTCGGTATGTTCAACTATGTTGAGTAAATATATGTGTTATTCCTGATGACACTTGCGTCGCTTGACAAATGGAAATGTGGTTTACAGTCAAGAAAAATTGGACAATGAGATTCAGTCTTTTAGCGAAGCCCAAACACACGTAGTACATAACTTTTGGAATTCGGCCAAGCAAGCTCTAATTCTATACAATTGGTTTTAACCAATCGCAGTGAGTGGTTTCTTCTAGACGCAAAGAGGGCGGTATCTTCACTCATTTATTATTTTGATTGACGGTGCATGTGCATCATTGTGCTGAAGGAAGAGGCGTGGCATAACTGACAATCATATCGATCTATCACCTGATCAGTTGTCGATTCATTTTGTTGAATTCTCTTGTAATAAATATTACGCAGGGAAGTCGGAGGGTTTGTGTAATATTGTGAGCGAAAGGGGGACGTATTCTGGGTTTTCATATTCCCCTATTTTCGTTAGTCGTTCTAAACGTTGATTAATATGATGATTGAATATTGAAAAAATAATTACTCAATTTAGGCTTGAGTTAAACTATTTGTTTGTACACGCGTAATATGATTTTCTGGCACCCACTGATTGTCGACGATATTACGATTATTTTAGTTTAGACGATATAAAATATTTTAACTGGGTATTGTCGATTAATCGGGAAACCACCCAGAACTAGCTGTAATGTTGCCAATGTTTGCTGCAGTTGGGTTCACATTTACCAAATAATTCAGAGGATCAAGTCCATCTTGTTTCCATGAGATCGTAGGACCACTGGAGATGGTTAGTGCTCAAATAAACAAGAGCATCGCTCTGGTGCGGCAAAATAAGCCTGTTGTAATTTCAACAAAGGACCATAACTCTGATGAAAATTGGCAGGCAGAACCCAAATTCTAACTTGACCTGTATTTTGGGCTAGTCAAATCCCATACAAAATTTCATTTCATTCAGTTAAGATTTACCAAGTTACCATCCGGAAATGAAAATTGAGCGTCAATTCCAACAAAAAGGGCCGTAACTCTGGTGAAAATTGGTGGGTGGAACCTGAATTTGAATTTGACCTGCATTTTGTGCTAGTAAATCCACATTCCAAATTTCATTCCATTCAGTTCAGACACTTAAAGTTATCATCCAGAAATGAAAAAATCGAATGACAAGACGAACCATTAACATAATACCAGGGTTTCCGCCAGGCCGGCTGCGGGTCCGTCACACGGACCCATTCCCCTCGCAGATGATCTGTTTGATTCATGCATGTACCAAATGTCAGTAGCAATATGTCGTAAAAGAATTTTGGCTGCAACGGGAGTTCGGGGGTTAAACGGAATACTGGTGAAAAAGCGGGTCAAATAGCGACATTAGATACAGCGTAATACATGTCGCGGTAACATCAAAGAATGCCGGACTGTTGAGTACGGATGTTTTTGTGCACGGGATTCCATGGATGAAACTACTCAGACTCGAAGACCCCGTCCTATCGTACAATTACATAATTGGATCAAAGAACACCCAATTGCTGAGTCGGGACATTTTTATGCACAGGATTTTCGTGGATGAAACTACTCAATGTTGATCATTTATCTTATTGCTGTATTATCATTTGTTTTGAGTTTGATGTCAGTGAAGTTCCTGACAAAAACATGTGATTCTCTACATGTGTTGATTACTATGCGTATATTGCCATCCCAAAGTGATTTATTTCACAATAATACGGAACCTGTCCTGTCTTTATAGTGCGAATTCATAGTGACAACACCATTCATTTGAGCCATATTACACACATGGAGGATAAACACAAACACATACCCTCCCCCCCCCCCCCCCCCCAATATGGAGATAAACTCAAAGTACAGTCAATAATAGTTTCGTTGTCCCGCCTGGGTCCCCAAGCACAATCAACGATGCACATGTTCACATTTCCAGCCGAAACTCAATTATATTTTATAAAACGATTGGCTAAAACTCTGTTCTATAGCTGCGGTCGATCGTCAGTTGTTGGCCTATACAGACTATTGAACAAGCTATGCGTTCCGAGTGAAAGACTTCGCTACTATTCGTATTTCGCCGCTATAAAAATATACTCCAGACAAACCCTGCAGTATGACGTCACAGCGCACAAAGAGTTTTACGATTGACAGAATACATGTACATAATCCTGTCAGTTTAATTTCCACGGACGCTACTTGAAATTCTAAAAAATAATTTATTCAATTCTCCTTGCGTGGTATTATTGGTCAATGCGCAGATGCTTTTTAGTGTTTATATTCATTATATCTTATTGTAAGTTATAAATGTGTAAACACTAACTCGTAGCTCGTTATTTATAGAGTATTCAATCAGACGGCAGTCTTATACGTACGTAATTACATGATTAATTATTTGTATACCATCAACAGAATTAATGCACCCACAGAAATGATCGACTTGCATAATATATGTAGCTTTGGATTGCTTTGTGGGACACTCAGGTGCAAGGAAATGGCTACTTTTAAGTGCGTTATCTGTTTCTCCAATACGGACTCATTTATACCCCCCTGGCGGAAACCCTGATAATACATTTCCGTGATAGATGGTCCGACACTGGACCACATGGCAAACAAAATATTCAGCAGGGAGTTGGCCATTAGGCCAAAAACAATAACACCTTTGTTTCCGGTAACAGAGGGCAAAAAAATAGGGTAGGGAGGGGGGGTAAACTTTTTTTTTTATAATTCCCATAACATACAATCATCCGGAAATGAAAAAAGCGAATAGAGAGAGCAGGGAAGGATCCAGAGATTTTTTGGGGACACCTGTTCTGTATTTGAGTATGTCCCCATATAAATTCAGTACCGGACACTTGATTGTGCAAATAAAGGCTTCAATGTTGTTGAATTATAGAAAAATTCCTTGAAAATATGGAAAATCCAACTTGAATAAATACTATCCACTTGGAATTTGGGGACATTTGGGTCTCCAGTTTGGGTGCCTAAACCTGCAACAGGAGATGGATTGATGGACCAACAACAATACAATCCTAAGGGACTAAAAATGTGTTTCACATACCAAACTAAACTGCCCTAGTATTTTGTTATTGGAAGCCATTTCTCGCTCTCCCTGGAATACTTTGATTTCCACTTGTGTTTGGCCATCTGCTGCTGTTGAGAAAACCTGAAATGGAAGAATACAGTAATCAAGTTACCCAATCTTTTTTTGGGGAATTCAGACAATCGATCGTCAATGACACTCTAGCTCAACTTGAGTCATTAATTTTATGATGAGCAGTCAACAGAATGATCAAGAACAAGGAAAGTAAAAACTTCTCTGAGAATGTTGTGACGAAAGTGTTTTCATTTAAAAAAATTCTCCAATAAATGTGGGCTGCAGATTGTGCCGATGGATTCAAATGTGAAATCCAAAATGGCTGCTGGGTCATGTTTTTTAATGACAGTCAGAATAATTTTATGGCTCTCATCTAAATTTCACTGAAGAACCATATGAAGAATGGTGAATGGTTGAGGGATGTGGCATGTAGGGTGCACCATAGGATTTAGTCATCCAAAGAATAAAATCCAAGATGGTTGCTGTCAGCCATGTTTTTTGATGAAATTCGAAGAAAAAAAAATGGCTCCCATCTAATGGTCACCCCGAAGATGCATATCAAGTTTGGTGATGATCAGATGAAGGATAAACGTGGGATCATACCTGACTCTTTTTAGTTGGAATTGTTGTGTTTCTGTTTATAAGCTTGGTCATAACCCCTCCTAACGTTTCGATACCCAATGAGAGTGGAGTCACATCAAGTAATAAAACATCAGTCACATCACCAGCCAAGACACCTCCCTGAAAAAAGAGCTAGGTAGTGGATATGTTGTGGATATATTTCAGATATTTTCAAATATTTCACTATATTATTGTGTTTGTTATAAAATAATATAACGAAGAAAAAAATAGGACATGTGCAACAATTAGTATATATATAGAATACACCCATGGTAGCCGAGAATAACAAATTTTCACCACGAAACCACAATTCCACGAGTGGTGAAAAATTATTTTCTCGGCTACTATGGGTGTATTTTGTTTATACCATAATTATTATTCTTCGTTCGCTTCGTAAATGTATTTCTACTCTGTTGACCAGTGACTGTTAACATGTATGTGCTCCGAGTGAAATACATATTTCTAGGAAATTCGGTGATCCGCCACTTTCTTGGGTATCCGTCAGCTGATGTGAACACACTTTCAGATTTCCCACATTGCAGATACCATTAACAATCTATACGTTGTTGTCAAAATGTAAGCCGGCGTTTGCTTTAAACGCGGAAAGGCAGACGAACACGTGCGTTTTGTTTACATTTTCAACAGCTATCGCCGACCTGTATAAAACGTGTACTTTGTCGGTGCATGCACCTAGAATAAACATCTTTAAATTAACTTTAACGTGTCATTTTTTGACAAGTAAACCCAGTAAATGGAATTGGATAGTATATATCTCTGTGTTTAGACCACTTATCGCATTTCAGTGTGTTTTGAGTCGGAAAAATTGTGTATTTACTTCGCGAAGCGGGCGTGACGAAACATTGGGCTAAATTTCGACAGCGAGGTCACCAGAGGTCAAATGACGGGTCGTTCTACTATGGGTATAAACTTTTAACACATAAAGTGCCGTTTACACAACAGTATAAATTTATACCAATAGTAGGAATCGTTATACCCACAGTAGGGTGTAGATGAAATTTACAAAACAGGTGTTATACACACAGTAGCATCGCCAATTATGGTATAAAATGAAATAGGGTTTTCCTCTGAGCCAGCTGAGCCTCCGATGACAAAACATATTCATCGTAGAAGACATTTTTGAAACACTTTTGGAAATTGAAATAATGTCATGAATGTTTGTGCCACAAACCAGGTTTATTTCAGTAAATAAAAACTTGGATATGACACGTAAAAGTGTCATTGCAAGACAAAACTGAACAAACACAATAATATAATGAAAAAAATAGGACATCTAATTACGTGTATCCATGGGATGTACATGTGACATACTGTTCAATTGAGTTGTGAAGTATATTTCTGTCTCCGACCTGATGTTCTCTAAATAATTTATGAACTGTTATCTTCAAGGTCATGAAACAAAAGTTAAGACCCATTAAGTCTAACTTAAAATGGTAGTTATTGAGGGAATAATCACAAGTGTATCTACTATTTAAACTTCGAAATAGTTGTGAATGTTCAAATGTTACGGACAATTGCATTACATTTGTGTTTTGAAGTATTCAAATTTCCTATTTTTATTTCAAAGTCAAGTCGAATCGATTATTCGCAGGGGCCTAACTTAATTAGATCTAAACTTTCAACAACTACACACTCAATATATATCTCTGACTGCTAGATATGAGGTCAAATATGCAAAACTTTTTATTTTTATGTTAGATCTTTGAAATGAGATAAATAATTTGTTGCAAAATCTCAATTGGGCCAAAAAAAACAAAACAACATCTGTTTCCGAAAACATGGGAAAAATTATCCAGGCAGGCAGGCATTGTTTTTTGTTACACTTTAGGCTATGGCCATTGGTTCAGAATTATTCCTCTTGCATTGTCCAGCCCACAATGCAAAGTGTCATCTGATAACTTTATTTACAAATTACATGTGGCCAGAACAATGTTACTGTTCTTCCAGATATCACATGGATATTGGGAGTAAACATGTTTTGTTCAAATATTCCCCTGAATATCTTTAGGTTACACATTTTATGCAATTCTGTTCATTACTGCCAACACAATTTTCCAGGTATTGGTGTTGAAAGAGAGATCGTTTCATGGAATAAATACATTCAATCAAACCTATTGTATGTTGATTCCCTCATATTTCTCTTCATAGATGATCATTATTTTTCAGTGACAACTTGTCCATATTACCCAGTCGCTAAATTGTATGGTGGTAAAACTTAGTCATATATTTACGACCTATTTCGTTTCAATCCCGGCAAGATTTAATTAGCAGAATTGATTAGCTGCCAACTTCCAGTGCAATTAACAGCAGGTTATTACCAACAAAGAGCCTGCCTTAAATAGCTACACTGATGTGTCATTCTAATAGCCAGTTGTTTATTTAAAGTGGGTTAAACTCGGGTTTCTGTGAATACTCAATGATGCCTAAGTGATGGCAATTTCAGCTTTCACCTTGGCATTGTTGAGTGCCGATGCTAATTCCCAGGGCTGATTACAGAATACGGACTGCCATTTTCCAGGCAAGACGCATGTTTTTAACGGCTTAATTTTGCCGAACAGAGGTGTCTTTCGAGCATGGTTTGCGACAATTCTGCAAAGGAATTTAAGGGAGCTACCGGTATAAAACATTGTAATTTTTAAAATACAAATACAAAGGGGGGATTTCAGAAGTGACTCGTCAGGGTATAGTTTAATATATGCCACGCTATTCACTGTGTAGCATGGACGACCGGGTTGCTTTATTTATATCTAGAATGGGATACACCGGTCTACACATGCGTCAGTTGTGTATGTGATGGATATTTAGTTCTGCAATTGGGATTGGGAAAAACAAATATTCAGACAGGTTACTATGGACTTCTGGAAAAAAAAAAAAAATGAGACCATCAAGAAAATCTCAGCCAGGCCGGATACCAGAAACAGACGGTTTTTGTTTTGTTTTTTGCCTTACTCCAATAATAAGTTAGAACAATCACCTGGATGGCAGCACCAATAGCCACTGCTTCATCAGGGTTAACTGATTTGCTTGGCTGCCTGCCAAAGACTTCCTGTACAGTTGACTGAACCTAAAGAACAAAAGACAGAATTGTTTCCTGCAAACCAATGTTTACTGCAATAGTAAAGAATTCAAGTGGAAATAATTTCAATCACTGACAAATATATAATATTAATATTGAACATTTCGGTAGGATGCCTCATTTATTTTCTGTGAAATGAAGATGGTTTATCTCTTCATAGTGAAGTTATATACAGATTATATATCGAGGACAACTCTCCAGAAAAGCTTCTATCAACTAATATCAATTGTATTTAGAATTTCTTATGACATTAGTGGCATAGTTTTATGGGCTATCTTTAGAACAGAAATCGGCATGAAAATGTTCTGACCTTACCAAGAGAGAGAATTCTATCTTGTTAACACCCTCAATCAAGGCAGATTGCATTTCAATGAGGAGATTTACAGAGAATTACAGTGGAAATAAACTACTTTGTTATGCCTTGATGGGCAAATAATATACCCCATCTTCAGTTTTATCTGTACTTTATTCACAAAATAGCTATTTGTAGTCTTAAAAATCATAATTTATAAAAATAATGTTGTAATTGTGGCTCAGAAGAGATATACCATCTTTAATAATTTAATCTTTTATACTTATTAAATAATGGATAAGCAATAAACAAATCTCATATTCAAACTAGAGGTGTGACTGTCCCAATGGGACTACAGATACCCCCCTGTTTTTAAAATACTAAGATGTTTCACATGTCAGTAAACATTTAGTTAAAATAATAAATTAAAGTTCCCATTGCAGGTGTACAACCATAACCCTAATCTTAAACCTATTGACCGAAAAATGTAGGAATAAAAGCTTGGACAAAATTATGTATGTTGCGAAAAAAATTCTAAGTCGAAAAAGGGGAATAACTCCACACAAAAAATGTCGGACAGATGTCATAATCGCAGGTGCACAGGTTCCCATGGTACTAAATAACAGTGCCAAGTTTCACGGAAATTGATCAAAAAACGACTGAGAAAAACTCCAGACAAATTTGTGTCCACGGACCGACGGACGGACGAGCTGACTCCAGTATACCCCCCCCAACTTCGTTGCAGGGGGGTATAATCATACTAAACGCTTCAGAACTTGTTCCATCTCTTAAGACCTCAGAATTGGTGTAGACATGTGAGAAGCCACACAAATTTCCATCATACCTGTAATCTTTCTTGAAGTAGATTAAATTTGTCATTATCGAAGCAATACTTAACATTAGTAAATAATGTTTTAGCAATGGCCCTTGTGTCAACTCAGTAAGAGAAGTCATCAACTGTTATATACCGCACAGATATGAGACGAAAAATAATGACATCATTGTTGACCTCACACAAGTACGATTATCACAGATAATGGGGTTGGCAGCGTTGTGGTGGTAAACCTATATAACAAATATCATTGCATTCTGGTCAGTAAAACTGAAGTTATCATCTGAAGATGAACATTATTAAAATGTTGTTAATAAGGATAGGCCAATAAACATGCAACCTTTGAGAAACAGGCATATGAAAAGTTACCCAAAAAAAAAACACTGTTTGGACCATTCTTACATTATAATAGTTGCCAACATGCGAATCTGAAATCTTAAATACACTTAAAGCATGCACAGACAACTGCTTATCAGCTGTGTTGGAGTCCAAGTGTTTTAATAATTATACAAGAACAGTGTGAACCTGTGTGAACCATGATTTTTATGTTGGTCTAATGCTAAAGCGATATATACCTTTGGCATCCTCGTCATCCCTCCGACTAGAATAACATCACCTATATCTGAAGTCGCAACCTCCGCATCCTGCAACGCTTTCTTGCATGGACCTACAGTTCTCTTTATGAGCTCTTCCACAATTGATTCCAATTTAGCTCGTGTTAGTTTTAAGTTCATGTGTTTAGGACCACTAGCATCCATCGTTAAATATGGTAGGTTGATGTCAGTCTGAAAAATAAGAGTTTTTTCAGTATGTTTATACTCAACTAATTTTCTTTCCGAAACCATTGCTTCAGTTCATCAAACTAAGATATATTAATGGAGTGGAACTGTCAACAGGTTCCTGACAAATATATGAGTCCTAACACTGAGTATATAAATATAAGTTTTATTTTGACATATTGAATAAACTTGTGAGAATCTTATTTGGATGGAAACCTCAAGACCATGTCAGTCTCCCACATTTTCCATTGAGAACTAGAATTCCCTTCACTACTTTCAAACTTGTTCACAAACTTCACTTTATAAGACCAAACCACATGCTTGGCATAAAATTTCAAACCTATTAGCAACCAACATTCTTACGAAACCCGCCATATTCGGACGAGTTTCATTATACCATCAAATGACACTCATATTACCAAAACTATTGTCTATAAAGAAATGAAACTTTGGAATTATTTAGACATTGAATTAACCCTTTAGCATTCAGAGAGCCCCAGAGCGCCCGGCCGCGTAACGTCCAGAAAGCCCCAGAGCGCCCGGAGTTTTTGGATTTTTTTCTGTCATAGTTTACAACAAAAATATTGCATTATTACACAGCAAATTGATCTTATTTTTAATGTAAACAATAAAATGGATGTTACATTATTAATATTTATGTTTTTGTTGGGTTTTGTGGTAGATTTTGTACAATTTAATCGACATTTCATAATAAAATCGTAATAAAACGAAAACTGCGTCGTCGCGGTGCTATCTTTCAAGTCGAACAAATCATTGTACTCCGCAATTGTGATCTGTGTACAGCCATCTAATATAGTTTTATACTACAGATTTTTATTTACAAACTTTAATTCAGGGTTCATACACCTAGCTGAGAGTAAAATTCCATAACTTTTCCATACTTTTTCAAGACTTTCGGACAAATTTTCCAAGACTTTTCAGTTAAAAAATTCCATAACTTTTCCATACCCCGTACCTAGCTAAACAATGAGGAAGACCAATATATAAATTTCCAGGTTGTTTAAACAGAGCACACATATATGTTAGTTAAAATGAGCCCTTTATCTGCAAAGATGCATTTAACTAATTAAGCTGATATGAACAATAAATCATAAATGGTTTGCGTCTGCAACAATTATTGGCCTTGACACCCAGAGTCTATAATTTCTAAAATCATTGGGAAAAAAATTACGATTTTCCGGTTATGGATCACGATTTATTTCGAACAAGGCAATACAACGATTAAAACTATATTTGCACACTATAAAATGGTGCTCTCGAATAATATTGTCGCCAAAGATATTCAGTAACATCAGGTAACATCGGTGAATTTAGAGAGAGTACGCATTGACATATTTGTTTTAGGTCCGTTCGATTCTTTTATTGCGTATATAAATGAGTTCCGGTAAGGGAGACAATTCGTGTTTCGGCATACCGTAAAACGTGTAGTTCCAACTATAACTACGGAGATGGTATCGTAAGAACGGAAAGTAACAGCGTTTATTTACCTAAGAACTCGGCCTTGGGATATTCCATGACTTTTCAAGACCTTGAATCTCAGGGTAGCTTATTTTCAAGACTTTTTCCATAGTAGGGTGAAAAAAGGTCCCATTTTCCAGACTTTTCAAGGTATTGAATTGAAATTTTCGAATTCCATAACTTTTCCAGGATTCCAGACCCGCGTACGAACCCTGTTTGTTTTTATTTCTAATAAAATATTTATTTGACTTGTTTATGTTTTTTTGAGCTATTAATAATATGCACCTGAATTAAAAAGACCAATATCATGATTTGACCAGCGAAGCAAATACAGTTCCGAGTCAACTCCAAGACACCTGCGCCGTTACAGTGTTGGTGTTACTAAGGACGCCGTGTTGTTCTAACTCTTTTGGCCCTAGATATGTTCTCAAATAAAACTGTCATTTGATTTGCTTTTTCCCCCCTCATTCATCACAAGATCATATAAAGAATATTTTATTTTAATACACTGAGTGAGCAATTTTGAGAATTCAAAAAAGTTTTGATCGGAAAGTTCGACAACATTTTTGATTTTCTCTTCAGTTACATGTCCCAACGTCACGCCAATTCAGCCCAATATTGTGGGCACGGGGATTGCCTGGATTAGTACCCAAATAAATTATGTTGTTAAAGCGCATTGACAAATACATAATCTTGAGTATATTCTCCACACTATAATCGAAAAATACAAAGGAATGGACACATGATTCAATCCAAATGGTTTATTTAAAAAACTCCCGCCAAGAAACGCCCACTGATAACGTGCGCAAAAAATATGTACCTGTAAACATGTGGTTGGAAATTGGGGTGCACAATGGGGACTGTCATTTATCATGGCTATAACTATTACCCATTCGGTAATACATAAATGACATTCATTGCAAATTCAAACAGAATATATCTTAGATTTAGTATTAGTATCAATTGACCATTAATCGAATGTTGTCATTGAACTTATTGATCAGCTGATGACGATGAAAAAATCTAGGAACCTTGTCGACGTCATAGCAGCAATGATAAAATATTGTAGCACAAATTTATGTGCATCGGCCATTTTATTCTGCGCGCTTTAACACTGCGAAATACTTCAGTAAATTGACCATATCATGATGTAAAAAATCAAAGAAATGACATTGTATTACATTAGTTACTTTTATTCGAACACTGAGTTCACGAGCATACGCGGCTATTTTTAAATTGAAAGTGCGCGCATCAATTCAGAATAGTGCGCAAGGCATTTACCGTGAATTAGTTATCGGCACTGTCCTTTTATATTGAATATGATTGCTCAAAATTTAACTAAGAGAATCTTAAGATACAATGTAGGCATGAAATTTTTTTTTTATTTATTAATTGCACAAGATCAGTGCTGTGCGAATGTATTGACTGCAATGTCAAGGTCAAAAACCGGAGAAACAAAAGTAAACAAAACACACGTGCGATGTACCGTAATCGATGGTACAATGTGGACTGGTGTGGACTAATAATGCAGACAATTGTAACTGAATTTACAAGTAACTATCGAAGAATTAATATGTCACTTGATGATTTATGTTATGTTTCATTTCACCACGTAGCCATTGCTTAAAATATTAATAAATTACCCAATTTTGTGATGTGCTTTTCCGACAGAGAAATTGAAACTGAAAGTCACATTGATCTGTTGATAAAACAAAACTTACCTTTTGTTTGTTTATTACATTTATTGTTATAAAATATAAATATATTTAAAAACCTAATAAATATTCACCATACTATCATGCTAGGTGAGGGGGATTAACAACTCTGAAAAAATTACTCCCAGTCACATCCATGCAGATGAACATAATTTCATAAAACAAGTGCCACCATACAATTTAGTAATACATTTTTTCCCCAATAACTTTGACGTCACCAGAAAGTTCTGTTGGCTGGAGGTAATGACGTTAGTCATATTACTGTTGGATAAAGGGTTAAAGATAAATGAAGACTCAAACCAGTTTAAAGAGCGTGTCAGACTGTAAATTATATAGCCAATTGGGAGAAAGCGGAGGAAATTTTTGTGTGGACATAGACTTTAAAGTAAATTTAACACCTTTTGAAGTGTTCTGTTTGGATTTCATCTATATCCACGAAATAGCTGAGGTATGTTTCATCTCTTATAAATATTTTTAGAGCATTCATCCAGTGGAGGTCTTTGGATTCTGTGTTGGAGTAAGTGCAGCTTGACAGTATTTGATAGGTTGGCTCTCTGCTTATAACATATTTGTAGAGGGCTCGAAATTTCATTGAGATCCGACAAATTGCTTGGATGGACAAAAAACCCACATATCCAGATAACAAAGATGAATAACTCTAGAACGGAAAACCAGAACGAAACGATTGAACTCACCATTGATTGTCCTCATAAGAGTGATCATTCATTTCAAACTTCACTGAGATCTGACAATCGAGAGTAAATATATATGACAGATATATGGACTAGTGTTCAAACGATTAGTCGACAAATAATCGTCGACGTCGGTTTGTCGGAAAATCGACTCTAACTTCCACAGTCGACTAGTCGGAATACAGTATATAATCACATCAGCTGGCTTTGACAATGCATGGTTTCACTAAATGTGGGTCAGAAAAGCAGCAAAGATAGCTAGTCTTATGTTCAAGAAGCTTTCCAAAGTCCGAACATATGTAATAATGTCGAGCTTGACATAGGGGTGCCACGATTAATCGTATAATCGATGAACCGTTGATAAAGCCGATAATCGATTACCATTTCCGTCGTCGATTAATCTCCGTTATTTCTTTCGGATGTCGGAATACCGTGTTTGTTTTACACAGTTTAATCTACACCTGGAGGTTTGACAACCTTTGATCGTGCATCAGAGATATGCTGACAACATGAGTATACTTAGATGTTACTAGTATAGGCTATCACTTATTGTGTGATGGACTGCTGAATGAAACTCACAATTACTATCACAATTATTAAACTTGTTCTGAGTTTTGAAATTTCTGGGTTGAGGGGGGGGGGGGGGGGGGGGGGGGGGGGCTACATTTGTGATTGTTATCCATGCACACTCTGAAAGTTTGCTGAAACTGTCATGCATTCCTATTTTATATTGTTTGTATGCTTGGCTATTCATAACAATGAAATTAATGGCTATGTTCGTTCTAATGAACTCACAATTATTATAACCTTGACATCGCCGAGAAATGTGCTGGTATTGAATACATTGTGCTCATTAGTGATTACCAGTGGTTTATGGTGCACATTATTAACGTAAAAATTACATCAGCAGAGTTGTTTAACCAACACCCAGTCAACAGGCCATATTACGGAATACTTCCACTCTTAATAGGCACGATTAATCGATTATAATCGATTATAATCGATTATTGATGACCGATTATCGATAATCAAAATCAATAATCGTGGCACCTCTAGCTTGACATAGAACTACGCCGAAATTCACCAATGCGATAATTCAAGTTAACCACTACTCATTTTCAATACAAGAGCAGTAACTCTTTATTTGACTTCTATATACTTCCTATACTGCGGACGCAAAGATTCGTAATGCGCATTTCTAACCAACACAGATAAAGAGGGAGGGGCTTCCACAAAAGTGTTCGTCGATACTGAGTCTAACTCTCCGCTTGCTACGTATGCCTTACGGAAGTTATGGCAACTTACAAAGTAGGCATATGTACGTATATATAATCATTATAATGTGTGTCACAAAGTGTGTGTTTTCTTTTGTTTTTTTATTTTGAGCTGACTCTGAGACTGTGTATCGTTTATTTTCTATACCCTGGCAGGGAAGTATTCATTTGATTTCATGATTAAACAGAAAATCCCTGAATTATTTATTCTCAAAAGATATGGGTGGGCATAAACACAGACAAGGGCCTTGAGCTGGGTCAGTACGGTAACCAAATATGTTTAATTGATAAATTGGACGACACACACGTGTAAACAATGAGATGTAAATGGGGTCACAGACCACAAGTTCAGTTGACAACAGCTATGGGGGGGTGGACCCCCTCCCGATTCCACCTCCAACTCTAGCCATCGGGATATGCCACAGTGCTAGGATTGTTCACCAGGACAATTTTAGAAGAACAGAAAAATGTCCACCATAATATTTTTGTTCTCCTCAATTTCGTACCTTGCAATTAACGCCTCTAAGTATTTCAAGTATTTATCAACCTATTTTATCTGCAAAACAGGGCCAGAATGTAACAAGCGAGTATTGATAGGTATAATTTGGGACTCCAAATTGCCATGTTGCTATAAACAGCTGGGAGTCAGTCAAAATGTGTAATATTCTTACCTGTAAAGATGAGGACAGTTCAATTTTTGCCTTTTCCGCAGCTTCTCTTAACCTCTGCATTGCCATTGGGTCTTTCGATACATCTATTCCTTGCTAATAACAAAGAAACATTCCATCAGATTTGAATAAAATGGCAAACAAAAAATTACATGTTCCCGTATCTCAGTCCAAAAAGATTGGAAAACCATGCGTTTGTCCGTAAAGTATTTAAAAATTTAATGCTAGGGCACACACCAATGAGATATTGGTGCACCTATTTCAGTTGCCCATAGCCATTATTTCCCAAAAAAGATGGGCGTAAAAAGTTAGTTGACAGATGCAATGTGATTATTTCATAAAAGATATGACCAATACATTTTTACTGAGATATCAGTCTCACATGTTTAACAAATGTTTGACAATAGTTACCAACAAGCCTTGAAATAGTGTGTGTCATTTGCAGAATGAGGTCCCCAGAGGGTGAATTTAGTGATGCTACCCCGCATAGCGGGCTAGCATCACCAAATTCACCCTCTGGGAACCTCATTCTGCTTACACCTCAGCAGAATGAGGTTCCCAGAGGGTGAATTTGGTGATGCTAGCCTGCTATGCGGGGTAGCATCACTAAATTCACCCTCTGGGGACCTCATTCTGCAAATGACACACACTATTTCAAGGCTTGGTTACCAATTACAGTAATGAATCGGAAATCTCAAAAGGAAATCTCAAATCCGCACATGTTTGTATTAAATGAAGTGTCAATGACACTGAAGCTCAACTTGGAGAGGGGCTAATGTAATAATGTAAAATGTTACAGTTTAAATGATAAATTAAATTAGAAGTATATTGATACTTTACCTCCTTTTTGAACTCTGCACCGAGGAATTTCACAAGAAGGTTGTCGAAATCTTCTCCTCCAAGGAATGTATCACCGTTAGTAGATTTCACCTCGAACACACCCTTTTGAATTTCTAATATTGAGATATCGAATGTACCACCACCAAGATCATACACTGCAATGCTGGAAAAGAAAACAAGATAATGGGACATATTGCTCATCAGTTTTGAGTTCCAGTAAAACTTACTCATAGTTGCCTGGCCTCAATTAACCCTGTAATATCTTGCTTATTGGGATCAAGAGAGGCTGAAATAATAAATGAGGTGCCTACATACGGAATTTACACCCCCCCCCCCCTGGATGCTCAGTTAGAGAGTGAGCAATACTTAATATTTTCATGCACAAGTTGTAACCTGAAATTTCAATACAGAGTTAACACACAAAATTCATACATTTCCCCCCCCAAGTCAAAAAAAGGGCCTTAACTCTGGTAACAAATCACTAGGACGTGGCAAAATGTTCCAGTGTTAATTTCAACAATGGGCCACAACTCAGGTGATAATTGGCAACAAATGTAAATTCCAACAAAAAGGGCTGTAACTCTGGTAAAATTTGGCGGGCGGAACCCAAATTCAAACTTGAATGACATTTTGTGCTAGAGGACACACTTACCAAATGCGAACGGAGGGACAAACAGAGAGACGGATGGACAGAACAATAACAAAATACAACTTTTTTTTTCTTTCAAAACGGGCGTACAAAAATTAATGGTTGAAATCTGTAGTATGTGGGTGTCCTTTTCTCTAACCAGAGCTATGCTGGGCGTGGCAAACTACGTCTGGTGTGCTTTTATGAACTGTACACAAACAAACAATGGCAGTGACACTAAATTGTAGACAAGTACCTCAAATATTGAAAATTCTAATTCGAAAATAACTATAAGCCAGTAAAAAAATATTTGGACCAAACCCATAAACGAACTTGACTTGTAATTTGGTCTGGAAAACTCACATACCAAATTTGGATCCGATAAAATAAACCAATCTGAAGGTATCATCCGTATAACCTCAAATATTGAAAATTCTAATTTGAAAAGTGCCATAAGTCAGTAAAAATATTCGGATCGAACGCATATTTGAACTTTACCAGTATTTTGGTCTGGAAAAATCACATACAAAATTTGGTTCCAATAAAATAAACCAAACTAAAGTTATCATCCGGAAACTGCAAATAACGAGATTTATAAGACGAAAAGAGCCATAAATCAGTAAAAAAGATTCGGACCGAATCCAGAATCAAACTTGGCCTGTATTTTGGCCTAGAAAACTCACATAACAAATTTGGTTCCAATGAAATGACCCAAACTAAAGTTATCATCCGGAAATCTCAAATTTTGAATCGACTCAAATTCTGAACATCTGCATTGAATAATCTCAGCCGATTCCCCAAAGTACGGTCAATAATAGTTTCGTTATTCCACCTAGGGCACAAGCACATGCACGCATAAACAACGACGCATGTGTACACATTTCCCTCCAAAACTCAACAAGAGGTGTGCACTCGCATGCAAGCATACCCCCCATGGCAAATTCAACCCGCATTATCCGTAAACCAAACAAAAAAGATTTTTAACTTTAAAGAAAAATTTGGATTAATAATATCGATATGGTGTCGCAAGAAGCTTGTACAGAAAAAAATATTCAAATTGGTTCATATTTGTTCGAATGATTGCAGAAACCCAAAAAAGGATAGAAAATGAAACGCAACCTTAACATCTAAGATGGCTTTTGTCAAGTGTTTCGTCAGTCAAACCAAACTTCTGCTAAGAAGGCACACACAACTCCAGGGAAAAAGCATCCACAAAATAATTCGAAAATGAAGTGTAATGTTAAGAAAAACAGTCCGAGCCAACCCTGAGCCGCATCATGTAGAGAGGGTGTTGTGAGAAGCATGTATACCAAAAATTATTGAAATCGGTTCATATTTGTTAAAGTTATTAAGTCTGACAGAATTTTCTAAGTCAAAATAAGTCGAAAAGTAAGGCGTAACTTAAAAAAAAGAAAGTCGGACCGCAATTAGCATCATGCGGAGAGGCGGTCCTAAGTAGATTGCATACAAAAAATTATTGAAATCGGTTCATAGTTGTTCGAGTTATGAGGTCGGATGGACGGACGCAGTCAATCCAGTAAACCCCCCATTTTCTTCGAAAGTGGGGGTATAATTATAGCAACCACTGCCGCTGCGGCATGCGTGGTTGTTTAACTTGTTTATACCTTAGGTGCAGGTGAATGATGCCATATACATTTTTCTACATCCGTCAGTGATTTTTAAGATCGTGGGTATTTCGCTACCATTCATATTTGTGCTGCTATAAATATCTTCTGCAGTATGATGTCACAGCGCACAAATAGATTGGCAGAATATATCCTTTCAGTTTCATTTTCACGGAAGCTACCTGTTGAAATTATTGGAAATACTTTAATTCAATTCTCCTTGCTAGGTATTATTGGTCAATGCATGGATGCATTCAGTGTTTAATTATACCTGTTGGAATCTTATTAATCAGACGGCGGTCTCACGTGCGTAATTACATGATTAATGCTCTGGGTACCATCAACTGCATTAATGTACCCACGGAAATTATCAACTTGTGTAATATTCGTAGCTTTGGATTGCTTTTTGAGTATCTCAGATGCAAGGAAATGACTACTTTTACAAAAATGTTCTCCCGATGGGCCAAACAATGGTCGCCCCATCACGTTATTTGGTATTTATTTTACCCTGGCGTAAACGCTGGAGGGGATAATATCATACATTACAGTCAAAGGGGCGATAAGGAAAGTTTAAATTATACCAGAGGTATATCCGAAGAGCCATATGAAGATTGGGATCAATTGGATGAAAAATGTTGGCAGTGCACAGGCATGCCAAAAGTATTTAGTGATGCAAAGAGTAAAATTGAAGATGGTTGCCAGGATGTTTTCGATTGAATATCATTCAAATTTGTTAACTCCTATCTTGAAGTGATCCTAAACATGCCTGTAAATTTTAAAAACATTTCTCAAATAAAGGTCTGCTTCTCAAACTAGAGGTGTGACTGTCCAAATGGGATTAAGGATACCCCCTGCGTTTTTAAACTACTAAGATGTTTCACATGTCAGTAAACATTTAGTTAAAATAATAAAATACAGACGTCATAATCGCAGGTGCACAGGTTCACCATGGTACTAAATATCAGTGCCAAGATTAAATGAAAGTGTCAATGACACTGTAGCTCAACTTCGAAAGGGAATAATTTAATGTGTTACTGTCGATGGAGTGATTAGGAATGTGGAAAGTTGAATGTCTAATACTAGTTTATCAACATGAAGAGATATATATATACATGTATATAAAAGTAAAATCTAAGATGGTTGCTGGTGGCTATGTTTTCCAACAATTCAAAAACATTTGATAGCTTTAGTCATGCAAAGAGTAGAATCCAAGATGGCCACTGGCAGCCATGTTTTAATACCGAATAACCCCAAAATGACTCGTTCCCATCTACGTGTCAATGTCAAAAGTCAAGACAAATTTCATAATGATCCGACCAAAGGTACGACCTGTAGCCCGTGCCAAAGGATTTAGTCATGCAAAGAGTAAAATCCAAGATGGCTGCTGGCGGCCATGTTTTTGGGCCGAACGACCCCAAAATTACTTGTACCCATCTACATGTCAATATTAACATCCATGACAAATTTCATGATGATCAGATGAACAGTACGACCCAAAATGACTCGTTCCCATCTATATTCCAATTTCAACAGCCATGACAAATTTTATGATGATCAGACTAAAGGTACGACCTGTAGCCCGTGCTAAAGAATTTAGTCATACAAAGAGTAAAATCCAAGATGGCTGCTGGCGGCCATGTTTTTTGGCCTAATGACCCCAAAATTACTTGTTCCCATCTACATGTCAATATTAACATCCATGACAAATTTCATGATGATCAGATGAAGAGTACGACCTGTGGCCCGTGCTAATGGATTAAATTTTGAAATCAAAGATGGCCGCTGGCGGCCATGTTTTTGGTCCGAATGACCCCAAAATGACTCGTTCCCATCTACATTCCAATTTCAACAGCCATGACAAATTTCATGATGAACAGACTAAAGGTACGACCTGTAGCCCGTGCTAAAGGATTTAGTCATACAAAGAGTAAAATCCAAGATGGCCACTTGCGGTCATGTTTTTTGGCCGAATGACCCAATGAAAGTGTCAATGACACTGTAGCTCAACTTGGAAAGGGAATAATTTAAAGTATTACAGTCAATGGAGCGATTAGGAATGTGGAAAGTTGAATGTCTAATACTAGTTAAAAGACATGAAGAGAAAAGTTAAATCCAAGATGGCTGCTGGCGGCCATGTTTTCAGCCGAATGACCCCAAAATGAGTCGTTCCCATCTACATGTCATCGTTAACATCCATGACAAATTTTATGACGATCAGACTAAAGGTACGACCTGTAGCCCATGCTAAAGAATTTAGTCATACAAAGAGTAAAATCCATGATGGCTGCTGGCGGCCATGTTTTTTGGCGGAATGACCCCAAAATTACTCGTTCCCATCTACATGTCAATATTATCATCCATGACAAATTTCATGATGATCAGACGAACAGAACGACCTGTGGCCCGTGGTAATGGATTATATTTTGAAATCCAAGATGGCCACTGGCGGCCATGTTTTTTGTCCGAATGACCCCAAAATAACTCGTTCCCATCTACATTCCAATTTCAACAGCCATGACAAATTTTATGATGATCAGACTAAAGGTACGACCTGTAGCCCGTGCTAAAGGATTTAGTCATACAAAGAGTAAAATCCAAGATGGCTGCTGGTGGCCATGTTTTTTGACCGAATGACCCCAAAATGACTCGTTCCCATCTACATGTCATTATTAACATTCATGACAAATTTTATGATGATCAGACTAAAGGTACGAACTGTAACCCTGTGCTAAAGAATTTAGTCATACAAAGAGTAAAATCCAAGATGGCTGCTGGCCGCATGTTTTTTGGCCGAATGACCCCAAAATTACTCGTTCCCATCTACATGTCAATATTAACATCCATGACAAATTTCATAACAATAAGATGAACAGTACGGCCTGAAGCCCGTGCTAATGGATTGAATTTTTAAATCAAAGAAGGCCGCTGGTGGCCATGTTTTTTTTCCGAATGACCCCAAAATGACTCGTTCCTATCTACATGTCAATGTCAACATTCATGACAAATTTCATAATAATCGGACCAAAGGTACGAACTGTAGCCCGTGCTAAAGGAAATTGTTGACGCATCACACACAGACACACATACACGCACACACGGACGACGGATACCAAGCCATGGCAATAGCTCAAACTTTACAAAGTAAAGTTGAGCTAAAAACATTGACCTAAAAATGTAGGAATAAAAGCTCGGACAAAATTATGCATGTTGCAATTGTTATAAACCGAAACACAGTTGTTTTCTCGGTTAACCACCCATCACTACAATATTGCAACTCTGCATTCCTGTCACATTCACATCAACTCATTTGACTGAAGATACAGGGTAAACTTTTTTAAAATTTGAAAGTAAGATATTACTGTTGAGAAATTGACTCCGTGCATTTACTTTTCAAAACTTTCCTGGCGGATGCCCTTCAAACTGTCTCCAACATGGAATGATTGATACATTATATCCCCCCTGACCAAACAAACTTGTGGCATAATGAGGATCTGATTTTGAGTCTCGTGAAACTTGTGAATCAGCTTCGATTCTTGCAAAAATGGATAGATTTTAAGGTAAGGTGCACTGATGGATGCAATGAATTTCGGCAAAAAATGGATGGCTCCCATCCAGAGGTCACCACCAAGATCCATATGAAGTTTGGCGACAATCGGATGAGATATGTGACCTGTTGTGCTAATGGAAATTGTTGACTGATGGACATGCGTAACCGACACCAACCCATAGCAATAGCTGAAATTTGACTCAAGTTGGATAAAAATGCCAGGCCTTAAGTTTACTTACACCTTGTCTTCAGACTTGTCCATGCCATATGATAAAGCAGCGGCTGTTGGTTCATTGATGACTCTGAGAACATTCAGGCCTGATATCTGACCAGCATCCTTGGTTGCCTGCGATTACCAAAAGTGCAAACACATTAACTGTCAACACTCGCTGACATGTTTTCCGTGCTTGACATCTTTGCGAGATAATCAGGGAGCAAATTACTTTTGAAATTTTGATTAGCAAATAACCTCAAATTGACATGATTAGATAGCATTGTTCAAAAATCATAAAAAATTCATACCAAATTGCATAGTTATTATCCCAATTTGGGTAGCATATTGCGATGCGATACCAGTTAATTTGCTCCCTGGAGATAACTGGTTCATTGCACTACATTCTATATGAATTTGTGGTCAATTGTAAAAAAAACAAAAAAACATTGCATACCTGCCAACTAATTTTACAGTGATCACTTGATCTTGAAATTAAATAGTTGAATCAGCCAGTTATTTAAAAAAAACAATCTTGAGACTATTACCTAAAATTATATACAAGACTTGAGGTGGGTCAACTCCATTTCTCAAATAAACAAGAGCATCGCTTGGGCATGGCAAAATATGCCCTTGGTAATTTCAACAATGGGCCATAACTCGGGTGAAAATTGGCAGGCAGAACCCAAATTCGAACTTGACCTGTATTTTGGGCTAGGAAACTCACATACCAAATTTAATTCCATTACAACTCTACACCCTACATCAGTTCATCACCCCTTTGTTAAATATTGTAAAGGCCAGAACAACTTTAAAAACAAATTCATTTTTGCAACATTTTAATATTTGTACCCAGCTTACGCCTTTAATGATTGAGAATGTTCAAGATTTCATTTCGTTAAGCATTCTTTTCGTATTCATAAGCATTGTGTAATTTTTATTTTTGTCATATTCATAAGCAGTTGTGAAAATGCAGTTCTTCCAAAATTATTAAATAAAATGCTACCATTCTCTCACAATTATGTTTGGACATTATTCATAGTTTGAACATAAAGATTCCATATTTGAACCATTGTTTCATCATTTTAATTTAAAGGCACAGGCGGCGTTCGTTGCAGATATATTCATATTTGTTCAAATCGACATCAACAGAAGGAATATTAAAATATATATAGTTTTGTTCATATGCCAAACATAATCAGCGCATAAATAGTATATTGTCATCAAGACGCATGATGGTGTACGTAAACAAGAGCCTGCTCATGTTACAGAAGTTTTGCTTCTGTTTACATAACACAGCGCAATTCTATTGGTTAATCACATACAAATGATATAAACGCTCTTTATTATTTCCATATCAGGAAAACAGTAACTAATAATGCTTTTTATGTTTACCATATCTGGATCTAAACAAAAGCCAGGTTTTGTAACGTTTTTTGCTTTTGTTTACATAAGGCGAGACCAATTTAATGACTTGAATTACGAATGCGCCGATAACAATTTCCAAGAAAATCAAAAAACGAAATTCCAAACGCAAATAATTTTTTTCCCGGGTTTCGGTACACAAGTGCGGTCCGTTTCTGCGTTTTTGTTCGCCGAGATTTTTAATTTTCCGGATTCCAGTATGAGCGATACTGTTTCCGGCTAGCTCCTGGTTTTTAAACATTTCGAAGAAAGATAACACGTTCACATCCGTTAAGTGTCGTTAGCATGAACACTCGTCGGCATGAAAATAATGAGTTATTTCAGCGTAGAAGTCGTAAAGTCGGGGACTGTATTCAAAAAGAGACTATTGGAGCTAGATCTAGAGAACACAGTATCCGTGTTATTTAGTGAGGTCGATGAGAACTTCAAGATAGACCAAATCGTCTCGAAAACATCTCCTCAAGATGAAGGTCATGAACTCAAAAACAATACTCCACTGCATGTTGTGTCAGATTTCGGAGGGAAATACATAGTTATTTTTGTAACACAACTCGAGAAACAACAGGAACAACAGAAAGGGAATGCTTTTAGTTTCCTGATGTCCAACAGACTCACAAAATGCTATCCTGACACAGGTCAGCGGAAACTGGTAAAAAAACAGGTAAAAATTGGCGGACGGAACTCAAATTTGAACTTGACCTGTGTTTTGGTGGGAGAAAGTAATATACCAAATTATCATTGAATCCGATAAGTTCTAGTAAAGTTATCATCCGGACAACAAATTTCAGGGATTTTCTAAGTCAATTTACGACAAATAAGGGGCATAACTCCGGTGAAAATTGGCGGACGGAACCCAAATTCGAACTTGAGCTGTCTTTTCTCCTAATAAACCCACATACCAAATTTGATTAAAATCGGTTCACTCTAACTAAAGTTATCATCCGGACAACAAATTTCAGGGATTTTCTAAGTCAAATTACGTCAAAAAAGGGGCCATAACTCTCGCAAAAATTATCGGATTAAAACGAAATTCGGACTTGAGTTGTATTTCGATATATGTAATCCACAAAACAACGGGTTTTGCGTATAAACATTCCAAAATCGAGTTATCATCCGGCAAAAGTCGAAAAAGGGGCATAACTCTGCCAAAAAGGGGCATAACTCTGCCAAAAATGGTCGGACAGAACCCAAGTTCGAACTTGACCTGTGTTTTGATGGGAGAAAGTAATATACCAAATTTGGATTCATTCCGATAAACTATACTAAAGTTATCATCTGGACAACAAATTTCAAGGATTTTCCAAGTCAAACAAGAGCTACGCTGGGCGTGCAAAATACGCCCTCTATTGGGTCGGCGTAAACTGGTAAAAAAGGGGCATAACTCTGGTAATAATTGGCGGACGGTACTCAAATTTGAACTTGACCTGTGTTTTGGTGGGAGTTAGTAATATACCAAATTATCATTGAATCCGATAAGCTCTAGTAAAGTTATCATCCGGACAACAAATTTCAGGGATTTTCTACGTCAAATAAGGGGCATAACTCCGGTGAAAATTGGCGGACGGAACCCAAATTCGAACTTGAGCTGTCTTTTCTCCTAATAAACCCACATACCAAATTTGATTGAAATCGGTTCACTCTAACTAAAGTTATCATCCGGACAACAAATTTCAGGGATTTTCTAAGTCAAATTACGTCAAAAAAGGGGCCATAACTCTCGCAAAAATTATCGGATTAAAACGAAATTCGGACTTGAGCTGTATTTCGATATTTGTAATCCACAAAAAAACGTGTTTTGCGTATAAACATTCCAAAATCGAGTTATCATCCGGAATCCAAAAAACATAAGAAAAACTGAATTTTCGGAGTCGAAAAAGGGGCATAACTCTGCCAAAAATGGTCGGACAGAACCCAAGTTCGAACTTGACCTGTGTTTTGGTGGGAGAAAGTAATATACCAAATTTGGATTCATTCCGATAAACTATACTAAAGTTATCATCTGGACAATAAATTTCAAGGATTTTCTAAGTCAAAAAACGTTAAATAAGGGGCATAACTCCGGTGAAAATTGGCGGGCGGAACCCAAATTCGAACTTGAACTTACTTTTCGGCTAATAAACACACATACCAAATTTTACTAATTTTGGTTCACTCTAACTAAAGTTATCATCCGGACAACAGGTTAACGGACGGACGGACGGACGCCCGCACAGACCAATACTATAATACGGCCTTTTTTTCAAAAGGGCGTATAAAAATGAGGAATGACTATACTTTGTTCAACGATCTAATTGACTTTATTTGTCGAGAAGCATTTTTATTAAAATTTTGATTCTGGTCTTAAAGATCCAGTTTGGATATATATTTGTTTTGTTTAGTTTGAAAGATCCAGTTTGGATATATATTTGTTTTGTTTAAATAGTTTGAAAGATCCAGTTAGGATATATATTCGAGTCTTGTTTATATTAATATTTGGCATAAATAAATACTTTCCTTGTTTCTAGTCATTGATTGGATTTTGTGACATTTGTTGACTGCGTTAAATTAAGTAATATCTACACACCGTAACATTCCGGATACAATTCAAGTTATTAAAATGACAACACTGATAAGTTCAATGCATTTAATATATAGCTTGTTTAATACGAGCTTTCATGTTTAATGCTTTGGAACTTCTTTAAAATATGCCATGAGAGATTGTTAACATGTATGCTATTAAATTAATCGTGAACTAGTGCAGGCATATGTAGACTGTAATACAAATGATGCAAATGTCAGTTTTTGTGCTCTCTTTGTTTCTTTAATGTTAAATTCACTGTATTATTATTATTCACATACCACCATTTTTTTTCTTTTTCTGCATCTACAGGTTTTCATTCTCTGCGTTCGTAATTCAAGTTATTAAATTGGTCAGGCCTAACAAAGGAAAAACATTTGACAATAACATACTGTTTATGCCATATTTCTGATTGGTATAAGAAGAAAGTCTGTCTATATTTTACTATTATTTCTATTTATGGCGGTTTTGTACTAAGGTGAATATTTTAACAGCATACCCACCGCCAACTCAGCCCGTATCTTTAAATATTACATATCTCCTATTTTCGTCATATAGCCGACTACTGTGTGGGTCAATTTCAATTTTGGAAAGCCCATTTCGCCCCAGAGAACGCCCACTTCGCCTTATTTTTGTGACAGGGAGAAGTCGCTTTGCCCTGAAAATCAGGTCTAGGCTGGTACCTGCGATTAGGGGGAAAAACCCTCCCTCCCACACTGATCTGAAAAATAAATTGCCTGAGAAACAATTAATTTTGGATGTCCTTAGCATTTTAGAAACCCAATGACAAAATACTATAGAAAACAAAGTGGTAGGGTTGAAACGATTAATCGACTAGTCGTAGACGACGCTGAAAAGTTACGGTAAGTATAACGTTTGGTGGCACCCGGAATTGACAGTGTTACTAGTATAGACACACACGGTGACCCGACTATTAATCGAAAGAATGAAATTGACAACACAATGTCTCACTCGTCGTTTGAGGTCAAAGACATCACTGCGACATGATGGCAATGATTGACGCGGCTTTATCGTTTGTCGGAGACCGCTTTGATCTAGACACTGTGTATATTTCAATTGATCAATTGAAGGTTGCTTAAGGTGACGTCATTGTTGCTACCGTATATAAATGATACTGACATTAAGAACTGGCTATCGTATTCTACAACATAGCCTATTCTATAGGGCGTATTTAGTCGGAACATTAACATTTTATAGTGACACCGCTCGGCACCGGTTTATTGGTGATCACGTGACTAAACGAAATCTCGAACGCAGATATTAAATTTAAAACCTGTATAAATGATCGAGTTTCTAATCATTATCCACCACATGTCTAATTATATAATTACATTCAGTGTGTTGGATAAATATCAAGATGTTTACAGTATTATTTCCCAAATAAATTGGTGTCTATGCAGGGAAATGCGCTACGCAATAGACCGTCATTGCATCAGTCATCAGTGTACGCCATGTACGATGAATTTTCCGTACCATGTTATGTTTGAAAGTTTTGATATCGGGTACCGACTAGTCGACGCAACGCGACTTTTGGGTCTCGACTAGTCGACTCAGAAATTCACTAATCGTTTCAACACTACAAAGTGGATGTAATTATTAACATATAAAGTTTAGCTGATTCCTTTTCTCCGTGAGTCTTAAAGGGGTACTGTACCCCAATTTCAATAAATTCCTGGTGACAATAGCTATCTAATATCAATATTATATTTTAAAATAACTAATTTGAGTCGATGATGTCTACTGAAAACCTTCCGGTTAACAGGCTATCATAAAAGTTAAATTGAATTATTTAATATAAATCAATTTATGGCTGGAGTCATAAAATGGAGAATTATGCCATTACGAGTTACCGTTCTTGAAATCTCATATGTTGGGTGACTTTTATCGACGGCCGTTCGCGAACATTATTGAGATGCAAACAAAATATGTTACCTGCAAAAGAAAGGCCCGCTATAACCGATTCGGAAAAAAACGAGAAAGAAACAAGATTCAAAGCGTCAAGTATTTTTACAGGGAGTGAGATTGTTCGATGAAAGAGATTGAAGCTGTGAACAACGAACTTCCGGTTCTTCATGCGACCTGCGTTTTCTCCGGTGAAGGTCAAAAACATGGCGCGTAGTTTGAAATCGTAATATTTTTGTTTCCAAGATCACTATTTTCTTCGCTAAATTAGGTTTATACGAAACTCGTATAACGCGAACACAATCTAACTTGAAAGTTATTTCAGTGGGAGTAAATAAAAAAAATTGTCTATCTCTGTGTACAGTACCCCTTTAAATAAGTAATGAATAATATATGAAGCTCCAATACCTGTCTCTGTGAGTCATTGAAGTAGGCAGGAACAGTTATCACAGCATTTTTCACAGATGTACCTAAATAGCTTTCTGTTAAAAGAAACAATGATGTAGGTTTAATTTAAGAGAAACTGCATAAAATGAAATAGAACTCAGTTAAAAACTTCAGGTCGGGTGAAACTGCACCTTACTTAAAGGCACGGATGGTGGATATCCATGAGGCAGCTTAAGTTCTTTGACGCATCGGCGTGTGCCGATTTTTGAGGTGGCTTATGTTCCTCGGTGCAGCGGCTTGCATGTCACATTTTTAACTCTTTCACAGGGTTCATACACCTAGCTGAGAGTAAAATTCCATAACTTTTCCATACTTTTTCAAGACTTTCGGACAAATTTTCCAAGACTTTTCAGTGAAAAAATTCCATAACTTTTCCATACCTCGTACCTAGCTAAACAATGATTTAACACACAGTCGGCATTTCGCCTTCATCCGGTTCTCTGGTTCCAGATCTATCCATGCTTCAAACCGCATATCCGTGACCCATTTGTCACGGAAGACAGTTTCCAGGCATATTTGTTTACTATTACTATTTAGGTCAAATTATGATATATTTAGCCGTCAAACAGGAGTTCCGGTAAGGGAGACAATTCGTGTTTCGGCATACCTTAAAACGTGTAGTTCAACTATGACTACGGAGATGGTATCGCAAGCTTACACGATATAAGATCGGAAAGTAACAGCGTTTATTTACCTAAGAACTCGGCCTTGGGATATTCCATGACTTTTCAAGACCTTGAATCTCGGGGTAGTTTATTTTCAAGACTTTTTCCATAGTAGGGTGAAAAAAGGTCCCATTTTCCAGACTTTTCAAGTGTATTGAATCGAAATTTTTGAATTCCATAACTTTTCCAGGATTCCAGACCCGCGTACGAACCGTTTCATCACTGAATATTATAGCTACTCATACCCTATAACCCTGAATATCTGGCAATAATATTAAGAAAATAGTATGTGCATGCTATCTGCAATATACACCGTTATAGTAATTGGTACCTATGGCAATCTATATATTGTCGTGTTCGGGAGATATTGAATAATCAAATCAGATAGTTTGCGTGACTGTCAACTCATCTTGTCAAGTAATTTCAGGTAAAAATAGGTGACAACAGGTAACATTTAGGTAGTCGCTATTTACATTATTTTTCTGCTATTGGTGGCACAATATGAATACTAAACCTCCCATATATATATATGATTATGTTTTACTAAATTTCTGGGGACATACAGTCCATTTGCCTGTGATTTACTGCGCCGTAATAACAGGTGAAATACACCTGTATGCATTTCAAAGTTCACAAATACAAGCCATACAGTTTGCAATTGTTTTATTACATTTTCAATTTAATTTGGGACTTACCATAACCTTTTATATTATACATGTACATGCAATTGCAATGGACCATTGTATTAGTACAGGTAAGCCGGATATGTTACAAAATACCTTTATATATATCCTCGTTATCACTGTCACATTCTCCACTAGAGATATAACTTTTATTACTTTCATGTTCTGAATTGCTGGAGTAATCACCTTCATCTATATCATGAACTTTATCATGAGAGTCATGCTGTTATTCTGGAGACTTACTAACATCACACAATATATCAAATGCACAAACATCAAAATTCTCAAAGAATTCATCCTCAGAAAACTCGTCTACATCGCTATCACACAACATGTTGACTAAATTGTGTTTGCTTGGTATATGCCTGTTAGAATGTAATAAAACAGGTTTCTCTTGAATGTATGAGACATAAAACCAATTACATACATTTCCTGTCTATGCTTCAGATGAAGATATACTTTAATTTCCATATGTTTGAAATAAAAAAACAATTTAAACCCAGGATTCCTGTGTTTGACATAATTGACCGCCACAGCGGGCTGCCGTGATGAAGCATAATTTTTAATCTGCCCGCTACAGCAGGCTGCCGTGATGAAAGAGTTAACTTCTATAATCTGATCTGGGCATCAACACAAAATTCTTCTGCGTCAAGAGAGATAGACATGAAGTGGCAGTGGTTAATAAAGTCCATTCCCGGAGACAAGATTTTCGACTAAAACATGCCTAAATTCTTCACCTCAAATTCTATTGGGTCATCGTTCGATTATTCGATTTAAATCGTTAAGATTTTCAATACCTTTACCAGAATAAAAAGAAACTACTTGGTTTCTTTACACCATATTTCGTTGAAAACAGAACCACAGTCAGCGCCTAAGTGTTAGGCGACATGTGGGGGATTGTTGTAAATTAGGCTGGAGTAGCTCCTGGACTTAGGTGTTGTGGCTTTGATTTATTAGGTCTTTGTGAATATATTTCAAGACTTATAGTACGTTGATCAACAACTATAAAATGACTAGTCTGTTTCAATTATTTTGATTGGCATGTGCAAGTTATGCAACGTCCTTATGTGGATTCATCACATGTTATCATTTATTGAAAATGCGCATCCCAATATTATATTGCAATTTATGATTGCATCATTCTGCGCTATTATTAATCGGCTGAAACCATGGGACAGCTCATAATATTTCTGGGGGGGGTTATCGAGTGGGAATGATTGATCACGTAAATGTATGATTTATAATAATGAAGTGAATGATAGTTCTATAAGTTAAATACTTTGAAAGTAAAACACCTTATTTCCTGGCATTTAATAAAAGCATTGTACTATTTCACACCCAGTGGAAAATTCCAATATCCAACGTCACAGCACGTACTCTGTGTGAATCAGTGGGAGTTATTTCAAAGCTCTTGGATTTATCAGACTGACTGATTGATGCTAGAATAACTTGTAATTATTACCCGTATTTGAGATCAGCGTACTTTGTCTTGAATCCATGCAAGCAGATTAATGATACATTATCACTGATTGGTAAATCCATAATTTTATAGATATGAAGCATTGGGTTTGTTTTTGTAAGCTGTATAGCTATTAGATTTCCTCCAAGAAGAGTTTACTTTTGCACGAAACAATCACTACCAAATTTCATTGAAATCTGTGCATTACTGTTCAAGTTATGGCTTGAACAGACAGATCAAAAAGCCAACATTTCCAGATAAACAAAGATGAATAATTCTAAAATGGAAAATCCGAACAAAATGATGGAACCCTCTATTGAATGTCCTCACAGTAGTGAACATCCATACCAAATTTCATTGAGATCCGAACACTATGATATTTAATTGGATATCGCACACGATTACATGAATATTATTACACATCTATTATGTTCACTCTGCGATGTCTGCATCGGGATAAAAAATATTACTGAATCGCGATAGATATATATCATGAGAGCCCGTATCGTTACATTCCTAACTGACAAATATCGCAATACGTGGGTGCACTAGGCTTAAGCAATGAATGCAGACAGTGCCAGTAGAATGATAAATTTAATGAAAAATTTAATGCCACTCTCACTTCGCCAAAAATACATTTTATATCATTTCTATCATTTCCACAAATTTCATATTGTAATATTACATAAGTTTTACACATAAGATATTTACACAAAGAGATATATCAAGTTTGGGATTCAAGCAAGTATATATTTAATGACAAAGTTTGTAAAAATGTTAACTAGAACGTCACTGGAGGAATTGCAGCACCCTTTATGATCAAACCATGGACACTATTATTGTTGCTTGAGCATCTTTTTTATCAAAATCGGCAATGATCTTTGGAATAAATTTGCCAACTATAAGTGATCCTGAACATGTCAGTAAATTTTCAATAAATTTCTTTAATAAATGTTGGCTGCAGGGTGTTCCGATGGATTCAATTGCGAAATGCTTTTAAACGAATTTGAAACCCATTATGGTTCCCATTTAGTGGTCTGACACCCTGAGGATCCATATGAAGTTTAGTGAATATCGGATGAGGGATGTGACCTGCCGAAGGTCAAGTCACACGAAGAGTAAAACCCAAGATGGCCAGTGGTAGCATTTTTTTCTTCAACGAAAATCGAAAAAAAATTATGGCTCCTATCCAGTGGTCACCCAAAAGATCTGTATGAAGTTTGATGACGATCGGATGAGGAATATGGTCAGTAGGTTATGCAAAAGTATTTAGTCATGCAAAGAGTAAAATCAAATATATTGTTAAAGATCGATATACCTAACATAAATAAAATTGTTTGAGGTTTGTTCAAGTTATCATGCTAACGGACATAAAATTGCTATAAAATGAAACAAAACATTTGAGGTACAGTGAAAACTGTAATCTGCGGCCACCGTTGAGAACGGCCACCTGTCTTTACCAGCCGTATTGGCGATGTACGGACTGATTTTATTATATAAATGAACTGTCGTGAGCGGCCACCTGTCAAACGCGACCAACGAGTGGTATAAGTGGGCAAAAATAGAAAAATATACCCTTAATGTGCGGCCACTTTATTGTCCAAAAGTAAATATTTCGATAGTTTTCGAAAGAAACCATTGTAAACATGTAAAGTCGACTTCCGGTATAGCAGACACATCTCATCAATATTCATGAGTTGATTCGCTGTGCTCAGGCCTCATGGAAGCCCCTGTTGTGAGCCTTGTTATAAAGAAACCTATCGCTGCATGTGTCATCGAATGTCTGGCGATAAACAATGACTGAGGTGGCTATTCAATTAGAATGTATGAATGGAAGCCACTTGCCATGGGTTATGTTAAGAAAAGAAGGTTTATATAAACAAAGAACTGTTGTGTTTGGGTCGTTAGTGTGGATTACATATTCACACTTTATAATTTAGTATGCCTGATTGTTTTGAGCAAATACGCTTGTGCAATTGGCTTTCTCTCTGGAATATAAATAAGAGGGGGGAATAAATATTTCAGTCAGTATTTATACTTGATCTTGTGCTCTGTTCGTGGTGATATCGTAATTTAGTGAAAATGTATAGTGTTGCAACTCCTTCGAAGAAACGTAAGATTCTTACTTTGGACCATGCTGACAGTGCAGGGGCAAAAACTCTATTATACCAACAAAACACCTTTTTCATATAAATCACCCACTGAGACCCCCCCCCAATTATCATCACACGTGGTGACTAAATGGCCTTGACATTGTTTCTTTTTTCCAAACAATCGGTTCATATTTTAGATTAATTTGTGCTTTCTTCAAGCCATAACTATTCCTGTTCAGTTCCATATTATGAATAAGCTCGTAGACAATATTTAATCTTGTTTACACCAGCATAAGAATGATTTATTTTTGATTTACGCCTGTGAAACTTGTTGCTGTCAACTCGAAAGCATGGTCAGCATAAATTTATAAAACTATTTTACCTGTTGATTTACCTCAACCTTACCTGATGTTTCTTGTATAAATGTCTATTGAATTTGTTGTTATTATTGTTAATAACTTGTTTTTTTATTTTTTATTTGAGAATAAACATAAGTAAAAAAGAACTTAATAAATAAAAAAAAAATATTTCATTCAAAATCACGTTGAACACTGGAGGCTAAAAATTTAGACTCTGGCCCACACCTGGCGTCGCCGGCCAACTGTCATTAACGACAAATTTTTCCTTGGCAAAATGGGTGGTCCTCATAACAGTTTTCACTGTATGCAGCCCTCGTGCACTCTTTGGAAATGCCAATCTTGTGCCATGTTACACTATTTATAAGCTCACCTGCCGTATCTTTCATCTTTATGAGAACAAACGCACCAACTTGACTAGGAGAGTACATCTGACCATTTGCCTGGATCCAGGCATCACCATTTGATGCCTTGGTTATTTTATATGACACTGTCTTCCTGAAAAGTATGATAGCTTTCTTCATAGCAAAATATTCAACATTACCCGCCACTTTTGATTAAGTCTATGTACAGAGCATATATCACTATAACTCTATTATTTTTTTAACACATTTAAGAGCATGCAACAAGACATATATATTATTTTTTAATATATGTTGACTTCAAATATTGTATGGGAAGAGGGATTCCTTGTCTGGGAAGAAGGATCCCATTAGGCCCCTGCAAATCGGATTTTTTCTATCGAATCGAATACCGAATCGAATCAGGTAAATGGTATTCGATTTTGAATCGAATCAGACATTGTGTTGACATGTGAGTAGTTCATATTAAAACAAAAGTAAATACTAATGAGAGAATTCATTGTACACACCAGCATTAATCCCTTGTGTGGGTTGTGGGATTGTCAACCGGAACTGATTCATTTAACCACGGAAACAGCCGAATATGGACGATGTAACACGGAAATAAGTTGGGTTTACTCAAACTCGGGAATGACACATCGGAACGAGTCATTTGCACCGCTGGTGGTGGTTGTTGTAGCTATATAATATCTATGTTATAACAGGCCTGGAAATCTCAAGGCGGGCTGCCCACCTACAGCCCGCCTAGAATTTTTCAAGGCGGGCTTTTTTATAGCCCGCCTCGTCTACGATAGGACATTTATTATTTAGTTATTTTATTGTGTTTAATGAGTAAAATACTGCATCGAAATCGTAATTATATTGTACAGTGTGGGGACTGTGCGCATGCGTGACCCGACGGTAATGTCAAATGGGAATTATAGCGGAATCAGTAAATTCCGGAACGAACTGTTTCGTAAATCTGATCTTTTGATCGATTCTCACACATTTTATGACCAAAATAAATAATTTCTCTTCATAAGATTGAGCTTACAATATATTTCACTGGATAAAATGACACATGTTTGTGGATAGTGAGAACCAAATGTCACTGTCCCAATTAAGTTCAACCTTTCGTTCCGTTTCCGGTTCCTATCAGTGAAAATTGTATTTAGCTTGCAGCCGTCTTTTATCGCTTCCATTGACAATATTTTAATATAATTAGCTAAATGTATCCACGTATTCTAGTTTACACTGTTATTCAATTATTAAAGTTCAGAAACTATTTTCTATGTCCCCAATTGCAAACACCAGTAAATCTATAGATAGCGACTTGACCGCTGCAAGCAGCAGTCTGCGATCGACAATGGAATATGGATTACTTTGAGAGAAAAAGCAGTCAATATTCAAATGCAAATATACTGGATTTAATATTGTTCTTGATTGTGTATTTTACGTAAAATTACACTTTCATGGAGAATGCTTTTAATGTGGACAAACTCACCCAATTCCGTTGCATGGGTTGGACACCGACTGACAAATTGTTGAGTACAAACACTCTTACATTTTGTTTCTGGTTCATATAGATTATCACAACATATAAAACATATAAACCTTGATTCAGTCTTATGTCTCGACGATCGCGGGTTGAACGACGTTTGATATCGATAGGAAAGCAGTTAGTTAATAATTCGCATCTCTTGTGATTTATCATACAAATCACCAAATAACACAATAAAATAATTACTGTGGGGGATTTTGACATTCACAACTCTGTGGACACTTTGTTTCCACATGAAGAAAATTTATTTAAATGGAGTTATACAACATCAAAAATAGACAAACTAACGGCAGTAGTAACTCAGATAAAATAAATCATAACTTTAAAAGTTGAGGAGGGCTATAGCCCTCCTAGGCATATCTAGGAGGGCTATTAATAGCCCTCCTGGATTTTCTAGATCGCCAGCCCTGTTATAATTGATATCACAACTTTTGTGTCCGACTAAAAGGTTCAACAGTGATGCTGTGAGCATAAGATTATAATCAAATGGCGATATCAATTCAAATCTTAATAGTGGGAAGCATATTTAATTTAATAGCTCAGAGACTAGTATGCCGATCTGTGGGGGCAGAAAATAAATTGATTCAACAATACCATCGTTATCTAAAGGTGCTCAGAGTCATCACCTTGTTTCTAGCATTATAGACCCCATGTGATGACACAATAGTGTTATTCCATCAACGGGCAAGCCGATGAATCGTGTGTGTGCGACAGGAAACTGGTAAAAACGCTGACAGTAAACAAAATCATTTGACTCAACCGTCGGCGAGAATGGCGTGAGATATTCGATTCGAAAACAACGTCAAGATTCGAAATAAAATTGAATCGAATCGCAGGAACGATTCGAAATTTTACAAATATTCGCAGGCCCCTAGATCCAATTTTAAACTCTTTCCAGCTATTTCAATTCTAAATCTGAATTTTGAGATACCATGTCACAACTGATTCACCATGCCATTCATTATTTCAGGTATTCATAATTCTTTCATTAATTTCTTTCCCATCAATTTTAAGCAACTAATAGAACAGTACTCACATGTCTTTTTGTACTTCTGAATCCTCAAATCTTCGACCAATCAAACGCTTAGTAGCAGACAATGTGTTTGGCGCATTCGTAACAGCCTGTCGTTTGGCTGGCATACCCACAAGTCTTTCAGAATCTTTTGTGAATGCCACCACAGAGGGTGTTGTCCTCGCACCTTCAGAATTTTCCAAAACCTTTGGCGTCTTTCCTTCCATGACAGCCACACATGAATTTGTGGTACCCAAGTCAATTCCAATAACATGTCCTTTAACTTTATCTGAACTGAAATCAAAGAAAGGAACTCGGCCAAATCAGCTAGATAATTGAAATCAAAGACTCAAAATAATTTTTATTTGAATCAATTAATCACTTGTAAGTGTATAATCTTGTAGAATTTATAACTGAATTGGAAGATCCATTCATTGTAAATGTTAAAACATAATGAGATAGAAACTGATGGTTTCTTTCAAATTCAAGCACAGAAAGAAAAGTAAATTAATCTTTTTCGTCTTGGTCGCTGGAAATGTCATATTGAAACAATTAGTATAAAGCACTCAGCCCTCTTCAATTCATAATGTTTGGCTTCGGCAATCCACTACAGTAACCCATTAAGTTTATCGTGGACCAGTTTACTTCAGCAAATGGCTTCGGCATGTTGCCATACAGCCACAGCCAATAATGAGGGCTGGAGTACTAAGTTTCTTTCAAAAATAAAAAAATGTGGAATGCAATCCGTCAGGCAATAGGTGCAATGTATTTTACCAAATAATAATTAGATATATGATAGATGAAATTATGATTTGGGAATCAAAATACTGAGTTCATCACAAATTCTATTTCCAATTTCCAATTTCCTTGATATTGAGTGAGAGATGGTCTGTGAAATAAGTTTTTTGCCCGACAGCGAGCAAGAGATAATGCATAGAAACTCACGCATTTCGTCTGTGAATTGATGAATTCTCTGTGATAACCAGAAGAAATTGGTCCTGTAAGGTGGAACAAGAATTAGTGTAACATTATTTTCTCTATTGTAAGATTTCAAAAATATCATGATCAATATAATGAGGAACAAGTCATTTGACTTACCGGTATAGTCCTTACCGGTATAGTCCCAAAGTATTGCAATAAGTTAATAATACAAATTACACAACCGAAAAATTTGAAATCGACAATAAAAGTCATTTATGTATTTACATGTATGTTGGTATAAATATCATTAATACCGGGTATGACTTAATCAAAAGTGCCAGGTAATGTTGAATATTTTGCTATGATGATAGTTGTACTTTTCAGGAAGATCGTGTCATAAAATAGCCAAAGCATCAATGTCAATCATCCATTTGAAATCTGCTAAAGTTCCAGCATTTTCAATAAATCTGAAATGAATGAGGCCAATTGGGGGCAGAGACTTGAATACTTGACAAGAAGAAAACAATTTTGGACTGTAAAAATCGAAGCTGAAGTGTCCCATCACGGCATGTATATATGATTTAAATCATACAAAAGTATTCAAATTTGCTAAATGATACCATTATTCTAATTTATAATATTTTTATTCAATAATCTGAAAGATGTAGAAAATGTTTGTTCGTGTCACATCTGAAAGTTTATTATTTTCCTGCATAAGGTAGCCAAACCTCGCTAGGAGAAACAAATTTTTATGTCAAGTTTTGTCTCCGATAAAGGCGAAACAATTCTTATTATATCGATTGATGCCCCCTTCACTTTTCAATATTTAATTTGATGTCAATATCGCGTTTTGATTCAGAGTAACACTGAATCGGACAGCCAGTTAGAATATTTTTGAATATCCAATTTGTCCCCATCATTGACACTATGTTGGACATTTTGGACAGAAATATAGGAGTGACGCACCCATGATATTTGTCGTAATATGCCATTTTCGTATTTATTAGAAGTTTATTCAATTAGGTGTACCGTAAAAAAAAAATCATAAGAGACCACTGTCCAAAAGGGCCAAGCACTTTATTATTGGTTCCATCAGTAATCGGGATGGTGGTTATACAGATTTAGATCTTTATGTACCCAATTTTTTGCAAAATGTATTCTGTATGTTAAACTGTTAAGATATTGCTAGTTAGTGTAACGTACATCATACGGTACATGTACACATGTGTTATGCCATTTATTAATATTTCCCTTTCTTTGGCTATAGACACTTTGAAAAAATTAAATTACTTAAGTAATTGTAGTGCATCTTAGTATTTGCAATAACTGCAAGCAATATATTGCGCCGCAGAGGTGGATTTAATTTTTAACATCTGTATAGCATTTTGCAGCACTGGGTAGATTTTGTATACCTGTAGCATCCCCTACCAATACATGTTTTTTCATAAAAAGGTTATGTAGAATTTTGTTTTGCAATACCTTTTTTGAAGTAAGCATACAAGCCAATAGCTTCATTTATATATTTAGCTTCAAATCACAGAAGTTTGCCCATACTGAATATATAAGATAGCAATAGTAGCAAACAATAGAGTTCAAGCACTGACTGAGGTTATTGGTCCAAAAAGCTATATGGGATAATGGGATCCAAGAAGAAATAAGCTGACAGCAGTATAATTTCTAGCTGTATTTGGATTCACCCACATACATTTATATTCACAGTATGCGTTTCAGAAACAAACAAACTTGAAATTACATCAAGAAAGACTCCTGGTAACATTGAATGAAATGCATTAAAAAATGCCGACGTCATCCGATCATGACATCGCAGGAAATGCTTGAAGGAAATTTGTGTCCGCTTTCATTATTAAAGCAGGAATTATATGCGGTAGTGTGACATAAAACTCAGTGTTTCATTTATGTCTATGTGTAGGCGTATAGCTTGCATTATTAGTATCCATTCATTATTCTGTAACTTGAATGACTGGAAATGTTTAAAAGCCGCAAATAGACAGTCGCGATTTATATTATCAGTTCTACCGGTGGCGAAAATTCACAAATTTCCGATAATCAATTTCTACCTGAAGTACATTTATTTAGACAGATCAACTACCCATAGGAATCAAAATCGCGAGTATGCAGAGTTTGCAACTAGTAAATTTTACATAAGCCAATGTCACGCTGCCGAGTGCTATGTGTATTGTAAGTTGGTCAATAATAAATAGGTCGGTTACACCCTGTCGAAACACATGGTTTTATCTGGCCAAAATCAAACAGGTCATCTACATGTATATATAGGTCAGACGGCATTTACATTAAACACCAAGAAATTAAATCTCAAGAAAAATAAACCTGTTGTCACATGTAATCATAAGTAATATTGGGATGGAATAGCATATAGCGGTATACATGTAGATACTAATAAATAAGCAAAATATCAACTGCATGGTGCTATTTATTCGACGTCAAGCTGTTAACTGACTAAAGTGTGTTATAATTTCCTGATTTCCGGTTTAATAGTAAGTTCAGGGCTATCTTCGGTTTACAGGCAGATGTATCACAATATTTTTGCAAAATCAATAAAATGAAAACGGTCGGGTGCGTCGAGATAGGGGCGGGCGGGTCACCGGAAACACTGGTCTTTTTTTTTTTGGCCTAAGTTTCTGACTGATTATTTCAAATATGTTGTTAATGCCAACTTAAAATGATAAATGTATTTGTCACAAGAAATCCAATCAAAAATAAAAATAATAGGCTCGATGAATGTATCTATTAATATACTAGTATATGAATAAAGAGTAGAGAAAGTAAACATGTTGTTTTAAGAAATCAGGATTTCCAAAATACTTCCGCGATAATAAACTCTCTCATTCAGACGAGACAGAGGAGACCTCATTGAAACATATAAATTGACGCATGCGGTCTACAAAGGTGAAAAAAAACTTATCCCAATGAGAGCAGATATGGTGAAGAGAGAGGGAAGAGGGCATGACTACACAATAGTGTTGAAACGATTAATCGACTAGTCGAAATCGACGCGATTATTAAATTAGTCGATTCCGAAATCTGGTAGTCGACTAGTCGGGACACACCCACCACCATTATGCCATCGCGAAAGCAGTGCCGTAGCCGAATTACCAAACAATTTAAACAGTTAGGCTATCGAAATACACAATCACAATTAACTGTTAAAGCCTTCTTTGTTGTCCCTTTGATGCGATGATTGCTGCTTTCAGTACTCGGTAGTCATGCACGAGCGCAAAACCCGGTGACCTCAACTCAATGTATCTGTCGGCGCGGCGGCGGCTTATTCTTTGAAGTTGATTATCAGACGGCCGTCTTTGATAATCAACTTCAAAGAATCAGCGCCTATCGCGACCGTGTCTATTTCGGCGTGACGCAATTGATCTGAGTGATAACTTGTATAGTGCTTCAGTAAACAGGTGTTACATAATTTATTAAATAAATTCTGTAACAACTGTTTACTGAAGCACTATGTCAGTATGCCTTTAAAGTTTGTTTGTCAAATTGTGTGATATTTTCCCAATTTCCTGCTGTTACAGCTGTTATAACATTTAGTTTGTAACTTTTGTTTGACTGTCGGAGATTATAAAGTTTGTTTCTAAAAATATTTTGCATTTCTTCATGTACGCACGTTTGTGAAGTCAATCAGTGACAATCACTCTGGGCAAGTTTGAAAACAACGATGTTCGATTGGATGTAAGAACCGGTACACCATACCATATCAATTTTAAAGGAACATTTTTACACAAAACATATAGAATAATGCACCGGTTTCAGTTGTTGCACGCGCTCCCGCTCCGTAATCCGTGGCGCTTCATTGATCGATGGGGTGTTTGTCACCACGGTTTAGATACATACATCCAACAGGGTGGTAATTTGATTATCATACTATACATACTACCTTCAGTGATATTAAGCCAAATAATCACAGCAAATAGTGTTAAATCACGTCTTGCTTTGCGTTCGAAAATGAAAAGTTGGTTACTCAAAACAAACGGCAAATTATGTACGTATATGGGCACAAAACGGTAAATTTCGGAAGGGGTCCGAGTAGTCGACTAGTAGTCGATTCCCTCTGTCGACTAGTCGATTCCTTAAAACCACTAATCGTTTCAACACTACTACACAATCTACCATCAATCACATATGCCTAACAGCAAACAAAGAGCCAGCACCCTTCCTTTCAGAATAGTAAACACCTGGAAAGCCTTACCATCAGAAGTAGCATAATTATGCAGATACAGTTAATGAATTTAAAAATAGCCTTCTTGAAAAAAGCAGAAAACGATACATATACGACGCACCAATAATGGAAATGATAACTCAAGAAGAGCTGACAAAAGAGGCCAAGCCTGCTGTCATTGTCAGGAACCGGTCACTATGAATACCGAACACAACCGAAAACAAGTTAAAACAAGAGGTGGCATCAGAGATGCTGTGTCTCGTTTTCGGTGGCCTACCGCCGGTGGCTACCGCCAATTGGTGTGCATCAGTATCGGTAGACTAATTAATAGGTAAAATCGGTTAATATTTGTTCAAGTTATCGCGCTAACGGCCTATGACTAATTAAGGGCCATAACTCTATCAAATTTTATCGGGCCAGGCTGGTTTTCGAACTCGTCCGAAATATTCTGGTCAAGTATGTCTATTCCAAATTTTAAATAAATCTGAGGCCGTTTGTTGAAGTTATCGCGCTAACGAGCTAACAATTCACGAAAAAGGACTAATTAAGGACCATAACTATCAAATTTTATCGGACCGGGCCGGTTTTCTAACTCGTCCGAGGTATTCTTGGGAGACACCTATATATCAAAATTTCAATCAAATAGGATGATGTTTGTTAAATTATCGGGCTAACGAGCTGAAAATTCGTGAAAAATGGCAAAGGGCCATAACTCTGTAATAAATGTGCGGACGAACCCGATTTTTTTTTTCATCCATGTTAATTTGAATTGTGCTCCCGCAAAAAAAGGCGCGCGCAAATTCCAAAAGCTCCGAGCGATATATCGCGCACCTACGTTTTCCAAATTCGAAGGACTGGAATTTGGACAATTATATTAAGATGGGTCGACAAAGCTCGTGCCTTGTCGGAGCATGTCCATAATTGAAAAATTTAAACGTTTGAAAAAACGCGATTTTAATTATTTGCAATAAATATGTATAATTGTCATAAATAAAACTGAGAAGTATACGATTAGTTGAGTAGCATTGCATTTTCAGAAGAATTCGTTTGCCCGATGTGGTGATCCGATTTGCCCGACAGCCGGGCAAAGCGGATCAAAATTAAAAATCACCATAGCAACCAAACCAATAGATGCATCTGGATGCATCCAACGTCAAATGTTATGCCATCATGGTTAGAAACTGACAGTGCTAATATTTCTGATTGCCGGTTGCATTGTGTACAAGAAAACCTTACGTGATCCGCTTTGCCCGGGTCTCCCCTATGCATTTAGGTAATTTTTTACAGAATAGGGCCTAGGCCAAAACAAAAATGATGTGTGTTTCCCGTAACCCGACCGACTGTCTACTGTGCATCAGTATCGGTAGACTAATTAATAGGTAAAATCGGTTAATATTTGTTCAAGTATCGCACTAACGGCCTATGACTAATTAAGGGCCATAACTCTATCAAATTTTATCGGGCCAGGCTGGTTTTCGAACTCGTCCGAAATATTGTTGGCAAGTATGTCTATTCCAAATTTTAAACAAATCTGAGGACGTTTGTTGAAGTTATCGCACTAAACGAGCTAAAAATTCACGAAAAATGACTAATTAAGGGCCATAACTCTATCAAATTTTATCGGACCAGGCCGGTTTTCGAACTCGTCCGAGATATTCTTGGGAGACACCTATATCCCAAATTTCAATCGAATCAGATAACGTTTGTTGAAGTTGTTGCGCTAACGAGCCTAAAATCAGTGAAAACTGGTTTTAATCCGTCAATAAACGGTTGAGTTATAAGCAAAACACGCCGCCCGCCCACCGCCCGTCCCTCATCAAACTATAAGTCGAGTTTTGGAAAAAAAACTCGACTAAAAATAAAATAAAATGAAAAGCCTACCGCCCCTATTTTTTTTGGGCTCGTTACGGGAAACACGCATTCATTTTGTTTTGGCCCTATTTTCGTCTTTTTTGGTTTACGTGCCAACAGCTATTAAATATTGTACATAAACCTACCAATAACTAAACTTCTAATCGGCCAAATTGCATCAAACTACACATACCACCAACTTATATAGACACACATCATTATAAAATTTATTTCATATATTTCCCTTATATACGCCTTATTTGGACTTGTGTTCGGTATTCATAGAGTTAGCCGCCATCACGCCGGACTCTGACTCGGCGTGAAATTACATAAAACATTCATTAACGTAACTTTTAATCGACCAAATTGCATCAAACTTCACATCACTAGCTTACATATACACACACATGATTATAAACTTTATTTTGTATACATGTATTTCCATCTTTTAACCCTTATTTTAACTTGTTTTCGGTTGTGTTCGGTTATGTTCGGTATTCATAGTGACCCTCAGGAACAACCTTAAGAAGTTAAGTAACATTAAGTAAGTACATGTAATAAAATATATATTAACCAACAAATTAAAGCGAACAGTGCAACATGCTGCTCTTTAAGCACACAAAATATGGAACAAAATTTGTATAAATTTTGAAAAGACAAGTGCACCCGTATACCCCCTTCTCCGGTGTCCCTGCTAGTAGAGCGGACGGAACCGATTTCATAAAGTTTAGTCCATCGGCACCACACACGGGCTTGTGATACATCATTTTGAAGGATATGACATTCCGCATCGGATAGGACCCGGTGTGAAATATACAAATGATGCAAAAGATGATTTTTAGCTGATTAAGTGCCAAAATTCAGCAAAAATCCCTGTTTTTGTAAAATTTGGCAAAATGAGAAATAAAAGTATAGAAACGCGAACATTTTGCGCTAAAATATTGTAGTTTACATACCTCTAGATATTTACTATGATAGTGGTACGATTTCTCTGATATAACGAAGATTTTTTTTAGATTTACTGTAAAAATAGACAAAACAGCGCAAATTTTCAAATTTTTTGCCTCACTTAATGGGCGATAGATCAATAGTGTTTTGACCGGGGATACAGTATATAGTCTAAAAAAGTGTGTATATATATACCGCATACGACAATATGCTGAATATGTCATCATATTTAACACGTGACGTGTTATGTAAGATTATTTCAACCCTCACCCCAAAATTCAGCAAAAAGTCACTGTTTTAGGGAAATTCGGCACAAATGAATACAAAAGAACAGGTATTCGGGATATGTTTGTGCTACGATATAGCACGTTACACACTTATAAATACAAAGTAATGAAATGCCATGATTGTGGTGATAGATGTAAAAAAAATCTTAAATTTACGTGGAAAATAGACAAAAAAATCATGAATTTTCAGTTGTTTCGCCCTCTTAACAGGCGATTATTCAGTATTGCATTGAACGGAGATCCCGTATATAATATAGAAACTTGTGAAAACATATACTCCATATGATTGTAGGATAAGGATGTCATTCTTTGCCATAGATGCTCTGTGGTGGTAGATTGTGTCACCCCACCCCAAAATTAAGAAGAAACAAAATCAGTTTTAGAAATTTTGGTATGGCAGAATACAAAAGCACAACTCCGATTAGTTTGTGCTACTATATTGAAGTGTACCCACTTCGAGATATACATTATGATAATGTCGTGGTATAATTTACAGATGGCAATATTTCGGAGTTTTCTGATGAAAGTAGACCGAAAATTGTGAAATATAAACTTGTTTTGCCCCTCTACATGGGTGATTTAATTAAATTCCATTTTGGACAATAATCCAGGACAAACTCTCAGGAGTTGACGAGACACATAATGCATATTAATGTTTTCGGATTGTATCATCTTCTGTCGCATTTCTTCGGTTACGTTATTGCACCCATCGCCCCAACAATACAATACATTGCAAGATGAGACAAACACGGAATATTCCTATACACATTTATGCATTATACAAATACCTTATCAAGCTGAGGCTTTTGATAGTTACTTGAGTTGAAGAAATTACATCATTGTATACATGTATGTTTACTTCGCATAATATAGCTTCAAAGTTGTATAAGATTATACGTATTGGGAGGTTTAGTGATTGTTAATAACCAGGTTCAGCCACAGTACATGTAACTTGTAACGTGTGTTTCCATTACCAACGGAATCACCTGACTCACATGATCATTCGGCTTACACGTACACCATGAAACAACCGTTTAAACGTTTTGTGTCAAATGTGCAGCATTGCGAAATTTGTATCAGATGGTGTCCACTGTCCAATCTTTATCAATCGACGAACCTGTGCTTAGTGAACTTTTGTTAAATTCTTCAGCAGCGGTGACCACGCCGTTACTTTTCCCAAATGGGTTGTTGGTACGACTTCCTTTACACCGTAGGTCGTCTGCACCCTGGAACAGATGGAAGCCAAAGTTTGTTTGTATCTGGGTGCAGAAATGTTCTCCAATGCGGTCGCATAGCCTACTCTTCTTAGATACACATAGAGGGTTTTTAGCGACCAATGGGCATGAACTACCCACGAGACGGCACAGCCATTAAGGTGAGCTCGCGATCTCACCACATCTATCCGTGGCTCAACCCTGCAAGTTGAGCCAAGAGGTTGTATTTGGAATGAACCTGCAGCCACCCGGGACTTGATGTTCCCCCATGGCTGCCACTTCCATTTAATCATATAATAGAATATTTGTTTACATCAACAGTACTGTACAAACAGTATATACTATGTATTTCTGTGGCTCTCCTATCTGGGAGTCATCATCCACGACTTTGCCCTATGGGGACCTTCCCATAGTATTTGGGGTTTTAATGCGTCACGATCAAATCGAGCCTTGTCATCAAGCTTGCGATGTTCTTTAATTCTATATATCGTCCTTGAATCCCCCTTGGGGTACCATGGCGCCGTTTTTGGGTTGGGCCATATTTCTTGGAATATGATGAGGAACAGATGCCGTAATTTCTCCAAGGCCTTGGTCATTACATGTCGAATTTATCTGACAATGTATGTCTGCCAATGTGTCAGGAAGAATTTATTTCTCCTACAGGTGCATTTGGATTCACTTCAGGATAGGGTGGTTTTGGTTCAGCTCTTTGAAACACATCCTCATTGTTTATATGGTAGCAGAAACTACTGCTGTATTGCCATGTGATCATATAGACCCATAATAGTTTGTTAAGCTTTCTGAGCATTTGTGAATTTCCAGACCTTCCAGGAGTCACATATGTCATATTCTGCCAATATCTGTGTTCTCTACCATAGCTGGTGTCTGATCCGTGCTGCTTATCGCGGTATAAGTGGGCTCGTGATCATCAGTTTCAATAGTTCCAATTCCTTCTGGGAAATTTGTGTTGATGTGCTCTGACAAGTGACGAGAAGATACTATCTCTGGCAGAGTTTCCGATGAGTTAGATGATACAACTCGGTATGCCTTATTCGTTTCGTTGGACTCATTTATGTAATATATATATGGTATTTATCTTCCGATAAGTAGTGATACAGTTTCTTGAGAGCATGGACACTGTTGCTCCAGTACCAATCAGAAACCTCACTGACTGCCCATACAGATTGTAATCTAAATACAGCCCCTCTTCAGAAGAGCTGTCAACATATCTAACAAACTCGTTGGAGTTACGATGTCCACTTGTGTTCTGCTGGTCTCCCCACGATATGCATTATGGCACATGTCGCGTGGATTGTGAGAAGTTCTGCATCTGGTGCGTTCTTTGTATTCAATTGTGTTATAATCAGGATTATCATTATACTTATGTCTCCATTGTCTATCGTCACGACAGTCCCCCCAGGACTCATTTGTGTTATCCCTTTTCTCCTTGTTTTGGTTCTCCAAGTTTGTCATTCTTTGTTAATCTCCCCTTTACACCTCTTCGCATCAGTCAGTATTTGTTTTATCTCCTTCATCTCAGAGATGGACTGTAATGTCTCGGACGGTTGTGAGCTATTTTGAGATTTGCAGTTAGAACCAGTTTGGGGCTTCAGTTCATCTCTTATCTTTTTTAGTTCTTCAAACTCTATATTTTTGCTTTGTGTTGGGTCTGCTTCATTTACTGCCCTAGCATAGTGTTTAGCCCTATGTTTTTCAGACTTGGCAAAAGCCTCTAATTCAACTGCATGTCTTATGCTATCACCAAGAGAGCCCAGCCGTGCTTGTTGTACAATGAGCCGTATATATATGTGGATCATCCAATCGGGTGCAGGACGTTTCGGCACCTGGACGTTTCGGCACTTGGTTTTCGAGACGTTTCGGCACTTGGTTATTTCGGCCCAGGTACTTGGACGTTTCGGCACTTATTTGATTTACTTTTCATATATAATATTGACTTTGATGTTGCATTTATATTCGCTGTTTGTTATAATTCGGTATAGTACATACTAAAGCGTGTTTACACTGTCAAGTAGTTCCAAACCATCCAACGTCGTCAGAAACATCAACCGGACGCGACAAGCACAATGACCAGATGACCCTGCCACATATCATGAAGAGGTAATATACTCGTAATTCTTATATGTATAGTACTACTATAATGGTAGTTCGTACCAACAACCCATTTGGGAAAAGTAACGACGTGGTCACCGCTACTGAAGAATTTAACAAAAGTTCACTAAGCACTAAACGTCGATTGATATAAAGATTGGACACCCCTCTGATACACATTTCGCAATGCTGCACATTTGACACAAAACGTCTAAACGGTTGTTTGATGGTGCACGTGTAAGCGGAATGAGTCAGGTGATTTCGTTGGTAATGGCAACACATGTTACAAGTTACATGCATGTACTGTGGCTGAACCTGGTTATTAACAAACACTAAACCTCCCAATATATATAATCTTATACAACTGTGAAGCTATATTATGCGAAGTAAACATATACAATCATGTAATTTCTTCAACTCAAGTAACTATCAAACGCCTCAGCTTGATAATGTATTTGTATATATAAATGCATAAATGTGTATAGGAATATTCCGTGTCTCATCTTGCAATGTATTGTACTGTTGGGGCTATGGGTGCAACAACGTAACCGAGCAAATGTGACAGAAGATGATACAATCCTAAAACATTCATATGCATTATGTGTCTCGTCAACTCTTGAGAGTTTGACCTGAATTATTGTTCAAAATGGAATTGAATTATCACACATCTAGAGGGGAAAAACAAGTTTATATTTCACGATTTTCGGTCTACTTTCATCAGAAAACTCCGAAATGTTGCCATCTGTAAATTAAATCATGACGTTATCATAATGTATATATCGAAGTGGGTAGCCTTCAAGATAATAGCACAAAATAATCGGAGTTGTGCTTTTGTATTCTGCCATACCGAAATTTCTAAAACTGATTTTGTTTCTTCTGAATTTTGGGGTGGGGGTGACGCTGTTAATATGACCGGCCGTGCCAAACGGCAGAAGGATATTTGACCGGAAGTTGGAAGTACTCTGGAAAAACGAAAGCGAGGCGGCTCTTTTGGTGTGGAAGTACTCGTGGGAATACAGAATTTGCTGTCACTGAAAAACCCAGACCACTAGTAAGTACAGTGGTAGCAGAGCGAGGTAGTTCGATAATGGCATCGAACATGAACAACTACAAACAACCGCCGAGGTTCACGACAGATTTGCCGTATGAGAAATGGAAAAACGAACTTGCAATCTGGAAATTAGTTACGGATTTGGAAGCAAAAAAAATTGGCCCGGTAGTAGCCCTGTCTCTCACAGGTAAAGCACGCGAAGTTGCTCTTGGTGTACCTGCCGCGGATTTAGCTAAGGACACTGGTTTAGCTACATTATTGACAGCGTTAGATGAAGTTTACAAAGGTGATGTATACAAAGGATGAAGCTTACAAAGCATATCGTGATTTTGAAACTTTCAAAAGGACAGAAAATAGTAAGATGCATGATTACATCACTGAGTACGAACTCCTCTACAAAAGATACAAAGCACATGATTTAGTTCTATCGGATGCAGTTTTAGCTTTTCGTCTGTTGGACAATGCTAACCTTGAAACAAAAGAGACAGTTGGTGTTAACAGCTTGCAGTGATGTCACATTCAAATCGATGAAATCTGCACTGAAACGTATTTTTGGTGACTCAGCAGGTGATGGGACTTTGGATTCAAAATGTGATGTTTCTGGAATCAAGTTAGAGTCTCAAAGTGTTTGTTATGCTGAGAGAAGAGGTGCCTTTTCAAACAAGTATCGTGGTCGTGGCTATCAGTCCCATGCTAGTAGTGATGCAAATTCTTACAGTCATGCTTCAAATAATTCCAACCTAAAGGGTACTAATCCACTAAATAGATTTGGTAAGAGATCTCGCTGCACATGCTGTGATTCTTGGTTTCATTGGTACAAGGCTTATCCTCATCGCAAGGATCATTCGTCTGAGTCTGTTAATGCTACGATGGACGTCGGTTCAGAACAGTTTGAGTCTGTTAATATAACTCTCTTCAGTAATGATTGTCAGAAGTTTGAACCAAACGAGATTTTTGTGGCTGAATCTTTCTGTGCTGCAGTTATTGATACGGCATGCACTAAAACAGTGTGTGGAACTGATTGGCTTTGCAATTATTTGAAACACTTGTCTTCTAGTGATCAGAGCAGTGTATCACGGTCCGATAGCCATCAAGAGTTCAGATTTGGTGATGGTGTAAGTGTCGTTTCTATTAAGGAGAATGTTGTCTTTCCAGCTGTAGTAGGTTCGACAAATTGCTACATATCAAGTTAAGTTGTTGATTGTAATATTCCGCTGCTCTTACACATGTAAGTAAGAGTCTCTAAAGCGGTCCCAGACAAAACTTGATCTCAGTTGTGATAAAGCTTGGATGTTCGGAAAAGATGTTAAACTAGAATTTACATCAAGTGGTCATTACTGTGTTGAATCTGTTGATCTACTGCCCAAGTCAGCTACCGGTAGTAAACAAGAATGTGAAACTAATGAAGTCTTAGCAGTGTCTATAGATAGTGAAGAAGAAATGATAAAACTTCATAAACAGTTTGGACATGCATCGATTGATCGACTTTTATCGCTTCTCAAGAAGGCTGGGATTACAGATAAGGATGTTCATCAGAGAATGAAGGATGTTGTCAACAAATGTGACACATGTGCCAAGTACAGGCGACCTCAACCAAAACCAGCTGTTTGCTTACCGCTGGCACAAACATTTAATCAGATGGTTGCCATGGACCTACATGAACTAACGAGAGGCCGATCACGATCGGCAAATGTTTAACCCATACCCGGGCGATAGCGATTAGCTATAACTGATAATTTATCAAAGATATGAACACAGGTATCCATATATCAGCACCATCTTGAATTCAATAGCTCAAATAATTTGTCTTCAGAAGGGGTTAAAGTATTTGTGGTTGCGAAGGGGGGGGGGGGTGTTCTAAATCTAATAACTCTATCCTTATTCATCCAAGGACCTATCTATGTGAGATCCAAGGGTTTAGTTATTTCTGAGGATATGTTTATAAGTTGAAGTTAGCTCATTGGAAACAAAACTACCAGCTATTCAAATCTCATTCACTTCTAAAGAGAAATTATAATTAGTTGACAAGCCAGACTGCATAGAACAACATGTGGGATTCCATCTCATATTTAATTTGAACTTTAATGACCCCCCCCCCCCCCCCATTCTTCCCAGTTGTTATTTGTTTATCAATCATGTCAAAAATGCATGTAGTTTATACAGTATAATTCAAAAATGTTATCTATATAATGTTATACAGCCATTATATGGTGCGGATGCTGGCCCCAATGATCCCTAAATCGAAAAGATTACCATAGTTAATATAAAGGAATGTAACACTGAATCAAATGGTTTCAAGACATAACAATATTTTACAAGTAGCTTGCAGACTAAAACACATAACCTTCACTGTTAATCTTTTAAGCACTCTGTGGTCCCCAAAATTCAGTCAACCATGACAATATGAACAGATGGGAAAATAAGGTTCCTGGCAATATTATCTGCCATATTGATTTTCAAAATAATGCATCACCTATAATCTGTAAGCATATTCAATTGGTGTCTTATTGAACGTTCATTAACTAATGAACCTGATTCAAAAAGAGGGTTCATTTAATATGTTTCTGCATAATACAAACAATAATGAAGATTTATCTGCTTGTAACCTATTGCATATAACAATTATATTGGCTATTAGCCATTATTTTAATGTAATATCAAAAGAATGTGTCTGAAGGGTTAATATATTTTTCAAAAATCAATTAATCAATTCCACAATCCATAGAAGTTAATAGTGTGAAGATAACCCAAGATAAGACATATGAGGAAGAGCCCATGTGCATTAAAGCATAAATCTGTTGGAAACTTGGAAAGGGTTAATTATTTTCTAAGCATATCAATGGAATATGCAGACAATTGTGTAGGTCATGGGTCAATTATCAGGCAGCCTGTAATGAAATTTCAAAATTAGATAAACAAGAGCCTGGTGTCATTTATCAAATTTGACAATTAACCAGCCATCAGTATAATATTGTTTGTTTATCTTGGTATCCATCTAACCACTTGGCCATAGCTAAATAGCAATTAATCATTTCATGAGCTGTTTACAATCTACATGGGCATACACCAGGGAATGTTATCATTATATTTCCAATAGAGTTGTCCACCATTCGACCATATACCAGTGTATTTCATTATAAGTCACTTGAATTATAAAGGGCCATAACTCTGTTAAAATATATCGGATCAAACCCAAATTTGAACTTGATCTGTATTTTGGGGTGAGGACCACATGTACCAAATTTGGTGCAGATCAGATGAAAAATGTTTTGAGTCATAGCAGCTTGCGTGAGTTCTAAGTAAACATTAAGAGTGAAAAGGGTTAATTAAACGATACCAAAAACCATAAAGATGAAGACCGTGCTAAGAAAAACCTAGGTAAGAAATATGAGGCAGATCAGAAGATATATGTTCAACTTATTACATTGGATAGCATGTGTGTGAAGGGTTAATTATTTTCTAAACGGATCAACTAATCGATACCAAAAACTATACAGGTGAGGGGTGTGTCATCATAAACCTACATATCAAATATGAAAACAATCAGACAAAAAATACTTTGGTTATAGCATCGGATAGCTCATGACTATGTGCGGATGCAAAGTGTTAATAATTTCTAAACCGATCAACCGATCGATACCAAAAACTATACAGGTGAGGAGTGTGTCATCATAAACATGCACATAAAATTTGAACAAGATCCGATAAAAACTATTCGAGTAAATGAATCGGATAGCAAGTGTCTACGGACAGACGGACAGACGGACAGACAGACAGACGGACAGACGGACAGACGGACAGACGGACGGACGAACGACGGATGGTTGATCCGGACGTCGGCATTATGTGTACCATACATGGTATGGGTACACATAAAAAAGGGCATTTGGTATCTTCACATGATCGATTTATTTTCCAGATATAGTGCTGCATGTATTATCAAAACTAAAAAGACAGGTGTTATTGTGCAGAAGTTTCTACAACATTGGGTCAGTCTCCATGGACCACCGACTTTCTGCCTCACTGACAATGGCGGTGAATTTGTTTCGACGGAGTTCCACGATATGGCAGAAAATTTGAACATAACAGTCAGAACCACTGCAGCAGAAAGTGCTTGGAGCAATGGGATTGTTGAGAGACATAATGGTGTGCTAACAGGAATTCTCAACAAGGTATTATGTGATGTTACCACTGATTTGGAGACAGCTTTGGCTTGGGCGTTAAATGCTAAGAACTCTTTAGCGAATACCCATGGGTTTAGTCCATACCAGCTTGTTTATGGCGAGAACTGTACACTACCTTCTATCCTAACAGATGAATTACCCGCTTTGGAAGCAACAACTATGAGTGAGCATGTTGCTAGGCATTTGTCGTCACTACATGCATCAAGAAGAGCATTTATGGAGAATGAAACCTCAAGAGAGAATCAGAAGAGATCTTCGTAAACAAACAAGGAACTACGATCATTTTTCTACAGGTGACCTTGTATATTATAAACGTTTGCATGATGATAAATGGAGAGGACCTGGTGTGGTGATTGGCGAAGATGGGATGGTCTTATTCGTCAGACATGGAGGTACCTATGTGAGGGTTCATAAATGTAGGCTGTCAAAAGCGCCCAGTAGGTCTAGCATTCAAAATATCTATCCTCCTGTGCCAGAGCTGGGTGATGACAATGGAAATTCGATGAGTGACTACTCTGTACCAGTGACTGAAAATTTTTATCAACAGGATTCAGATGATGAATTGGCACAAACTGATGAGTTGGAGGTTCCTCCTATAGACGTGACAGTTCAGAGTCAGGCTCAACCTAGAAATGTATGTAAGCCTGAAGTAGGTCAGCATATCAAGTTCAATGTTGGCGATGTTTCAACTACTGTGAAGGTTTTATCGAGAGCTGGTAAAGCTACTGGAAAGAACAAGAATTGGTTCAATGTTGAGTTTACCGATCCTGTTAACAAAGTTGGTACGAAGTGTTCCATGGATTTTGCAACTTTAGAAGATCCACAGATTGTACAGTCAGACGATGGAAATGCACAGCATGATGAAGAGATTGTTAAGGTGCTTGAAGATATTAACTTTCAGCAAGCAAAAGATGATGAAATGTCTGAATGGAAAAAGTATGCTGTCTACGAAGAGGTTCCAAACAATGGTCAGAAATGTATTTCAACCAGATGGGTATGTACACTGTAGTCTAAAAGATACACCTGAAGGACAAATAAAGAAAGCCCGCCTCGTAGCAAGAGGGTTTGAGGATTTGGAGAAAGATTCAGTAGAGAAAGACTCGCCCACCTGTTCAAAAGAATCACTGAGGGTAATGTTAGCGGTAATGGCTCAGAAGTCCTGGACACCAAAATCGATGGATGTTAAAAAAGCCTTCCTGCAGGGATCGAATGTTTCCAGAGATATTTTTCTATGTCCGCCGAGAGAAGTTCCCAACTGTAAAGACATTCTGTGGCATCTAAACAAATGTATTTATGGGCTTAGTGAGGCTTCACTATTTTGGTACAACAAGGTCAAATCTGTTATGTTGAGCACTGGAGCTTCTATTTCAGCAATTGATCCAGCATTTTTTTATTGGATTTGTGGTCAGCAAATATTTGGTGTGTTAGCTTGTCACGTGGATGATTTTGTTTGGGCAGGGGATTTTGGATTTGAGGATAAGGTTGTAGAAGTAATTAGGAAAAGCTTGCATATCGGCAGAGAGGAATCTGATTCATTCAAGTATGTTGGTTTGCACATTGGTCTTGAAGATAGTCATATTTCTCTTGATCAGATAGAATATTCTAATCATTTACAACCTATAAGAATTGGAAAGGAGAGATCTATGCAAAAGGAATCGTTGTTGGACAGTAACGAAGTACAGTCATTAAGATCCAAGGCAGGACAGCTCCTATGGCTCGCTGGACAATCTCGACCTGATATAATGTTTGATGCTTGTTGTCTGGTCTCATCTATTTGTAATGCCAAAGCTGAGAGTTTGCTTGAATTTAATAAGATTTTAAAGAAAGTTAAAGCAGAGTTGGTCAGGGTTCAGTTTTGGCATCTTGGTGCAGAGAAGTCTGTAAAAATGGTTGTGTTTAGTGATGCATCGCTTGGCAATTTATCGGATGGTAAAAGTCAAGGTGGTTATCTAATTTTGCTGAAAGGTGAAAATGGCAAAGCTTCAATCATATCATGGCAGTCCAAAAGACTTAGAAGAGTTGCTCGAAGTACTTTAACTTCTGAGACTTTAGCCATGTCGGAGGCTGTGGATTGTGGTATTTATCTGGCGCAACTATACACCGAGTTGATATATGGCAAATCATGTCCTAATGTGCTGAACATTGAATGCATAACAGATAATCATTCCTTGTATGATAATGTTCATACAAACAACATGACATGTGAGAAACGGCTCAGAATAGACATAGCAGGCTTACGAGAGCTTCTACAAACAAAACAGATTTCTGACATCAAATGGAGTTCATCTAAAGATCAGTTAGCGGACTGCCTAACGAAGAAGGGTGCGTCCCCTTTGAGTTTGTTAAAGCTCATGGAGGATGGAAAGTTTGAGTAAATGCCAATGGACTTAATGTGTAAATAATGTAAAATATTCTCAATTGTGCGTGTTGTTGGACTACATGTATGTATAGTTTTCGTATAAAAAGACAGAGAGAGAGAGAGAGGAGTGTTAATATGACCGGCCGTGCCAAACGGCAGAAGGATATTTGACCGGAAGTTGGAAGTACTCTGGAAAACCGAAAGCGAGGCGGGTCTTTTGGTGTGGAAGTACTCGTGGGAATACAGAATTTGCTGTCACTGAAAAACCCAGACCACTAGTATTAAGTACAACACAATATACCACCACATAGCACCTATGCAGGCTATGGCAAATAATGACATCCTTATCCTACAATTATATGCAGTATATATTTCCACAAGTTTTCTATATTATATACGGGATTTCCATTCAATGCAATACTGAATAATCGCCTATTAAAAGGGGCGAAACAACTGAAAATGAATGATTTTTGTCTATATTCCACGTAAATTTAACAAATTTTCACATTTATCACCAAAATCATGGCATTTCATTACTTTGTATTTATAAGTGTGTAAACGGCTATATCGTAGCACAAACATATCCCGAATACCTGTGCTTTTGTATTCATTTGTGCCGAATTCCCTAAAACGGTGAGTTTTTGATAAATATTGGGGTGAGGGTTGAAATAATCTTACATAGTCATAACACATCACGTGTTAAATATGATGACATGTTCAGCATACTGTCGTATGCGGTATATAAATACGCACTTTTCTAGACTATAATACGATATCCCCGTTCGTAACAATATTGATCTATCGCCCATTAAGAGAGGCAAAAACATTGAAAATTTGCGCTGTTTTCAAGTTTGTCTATTTTTACCACAGAAATTGGAATCACTGACTTTTATGCAATTTTTTGAGATTTTTTTGGAGTTATAGGCATTAGGTTTCAGAAGAATGGCAGGTAATTTTCTGGAGATTCCTCCACCACCATTCACTTCGACCCGTGAATTGTAACAACAAAAGCATAAATCTCAGGGTTTTCGGCATATATAGTTAGAAAAAGCATTGATCTACAATCTTACCGCGAGCATAGCATCTATTCGTTGATTTATTCCAGGTTTTATCGCACGTTAACAAATTTTGTTCACCTGTTAGCTAGGTGGTGCCGCCGAAGATAGCCGGAACTCCTCGATTTGTCTTCGGCAAATCGAAAAATCGGGTAGTACGAAAACTGGTATTCGGAGCCGGAACATTGTTATCGGTCAAAACAATCAGCCCACGACAAAGGTCTATTAAAAGTATCAGGTTCTGCCTTCCCAGCTGGTCCATTAAGCGTTGTTTCATTGTGTAATATGGTCATTTGAGTGTTAAACAGAATAAAATGTCAAGAAAGGGATTTTGGTGTCATTAGACGCAGAATAACACATCCAAACTATCCAGAAATTCAAGTTGGCGTTCAACATAGCCACCGAAACTAATAAATAGCTAGGGAAAATTACTCACAAAGTCAAATTGACCAAACACGAATACAGTCTCGATATGGACGTCTGATTGTTAACAATATGATTTGGGTGTGCATGGCTGAGAATGTGTCGACATTTCAAAAGCTACCAAAATGGTCGTCGAAAATTGTCAAAATTTGAGTGATATCAATATCAGTATGATTAAATAATTAGCCAGTACAATTTTCCAACGTATTGATTCCCATTTATCGGGACAACAATTTTTCAAACAAAGCATTATCTTCGTTAGATTCAAACCTGCTAGTCACACACTAAGAGGGCATTTTGCAATTATGGCGAGCGATGAGCTTAATTGTTTTCAAACATGTACGAAAAAAACAGATGTCAATAGCTACGTGCAGACATGATTATCGATGAACGATTGCCAGTAAACATATGGTCCCGGTGGTTCATTCAGCAAATTGTGTAGCGCAAAAAATGCGTGATATGACATACCAGCTGGCATGATGCTACGCTGAAACCAGGTAACATATTCTGATATATAATCACGCATAAGAGCGAATATTTCCCCATTACAATTCACACAAAAGTCACACAACACCCACGTGCGCTTATATACTTTGAATTCTAGCTGGTTTATTTGCATCATACGCGTCACTTCATCCATAAGTGTATTGTAAACGTAGCTGTGGATATAAAATCGATCTGACTATATACCTATCGTGTTCCCGGCCATTATAGTGTACCCTCACAACAAGAGAACACTGTTTATTCGAGCGGGGATTATGTCCGTCTTTCCTGACGATGTATGATAATTACAACTCACATGGTCCCAATGAGGGAGTATTCACTCTTATTTGATGATTGATCTATATAAATCGCCTATAAATACGAATATTCCCCTCCGCTCACCGCAACTTATAACCTGGGTAACTTTATAACAATTTCAGGAACCTGGGTAACTTTGTCTTTGTCACATAAAACCGACGAGAGTGTCTATTCAGCCTAACTCACGGCCCTATTGGATCCACCAGACCCGGTTATGTGGTTTTAGTGATACAGGTCAAAGTTCGGGAGTAGCATTTCCATATATCATATGGAAGTCATGAATATTCAAAATCACTAAAACCATGGAACCTGCGCTGGATGAATCTCTGAAACCATGGAACGGGACTGTGTGAATCCAATACGGCCGCGACTCAGTGGTCTCGCTTGTTGGACCAATTCCAATCAGCCTTCACGGAAAATAACACCTCACTGCCCGAACTAGACCAAACAAAACCAGTCGACGCAATGGTCAAATCTGAGATCAGTATCGTCGATGTAACTGCATTGCTATGAAACATCAAACCCCATAAGGCCATGTGTCCTGATCTCATATATACCGAACCAGATACTTAAAACGTGTGCCGAAGAAATTTGCCTATACCAGGCATATTCAACAAATAACTAAAGACAGAGTATCCAATAATGACCGTTATGTTATGATGATCACCATAATCGGGAGGAATTCCTACCCAACGATCAATCAATCATAAAACTACAGCGTTGATTACTCCCTCAGTTATGGGTAGATGAATGGTAATTGTGTAACATCACTGGAGATATTTATAAACATGTTTGCAAAGTATTTCCTCAAGTTTGCAGTTCGGATGGTGCATGCGGATATACCTTATTGTTGCATGCACATGATTCAAATTGTTTTATCCGCCATTGCACTATAGAAATAAAAGCATAGCAGATAGTTATTTCTATTCAGGAGCACACATGGCATGACAGTGTGGATCAAAATCTGGAAAAGCGTGATCTGGTCCAAATTATAGCCCGGTCTGTATGCAACACAACAACTAATGTTGACTACATATGGAAAATACTTCGAAAAGATGAACTTTGCGGAACTACACCAAATACCATTTATTTGGAGACATTTATTGTTTTAAATGGGCTAGCGGACCGTCAACATTTTCATCATTTCAGCAATCGAATGAGAAATTAAGTAGCCTTGATGTTTTCGGAACATATTGAGACGATTAACTATTATTGAAAGGGTCATCGGATACACATAAACTAAACAGTGGTTGTCTGAAAATCACCAGCGAACAATCGAATTACCCCACAGTGTAAATACGAAATAAACGTTTCAGATATAGCCGTGGTGGACTTTTCACCTTTAAAACGTTGCTGAAATTGTTAGTACTTAAAAATATAATACAGAGTAATACAAACATGTGCTGGTTCACACAGAATAACATATGCTTCGTGCACGAATGCAGATAGCATATAAGGGCCAGCTCGCCCCAGGCCGTTTTTGGGGCGAGCTGGCCCACCTTTCAGGGGCGAGCTGGCCCGGGTATTACATTTGTATTAAAGTTGTAAATAAGTTAATATATATTAATATATTAATTTCTTAAGTTCAGATTATGATATATTTCAGAGTTATGTCCATCAATTTTGACATTTAGATTACTTTAGGCACGTTTGTTAGCAAAGATAATAGCCATGCAGTTTATCACACTAGTTGGTTTGAACGACGAACCGGCGAATTCATAAATAACAATAATGAACTGTTTTCACATTCTGGATATTAAAGTTTCTCTTATTCTCTGAGTTCATCTCACTATCTCTGGAGTTTGGGAACCCCTTTGAAGCCGTTATTATATCCCCATTCATATCCTATCAAAACAATAGAAGCAGGTTGTTTACACAGTAACCAATCGACTAATCACACCTCACACTTCAGTGGATGAGATGGCTTCAGTGTGATAGATAATCACTTTCATATGCCGACCACATACCGTATATAAGCAGTGCAATATTTATCTGACATCATAACCACAAATATGTTCCGTTGTATCTGCGAATATATACAACGGCAGTGGCTAGACTCAAGCACATTTTCGATCGAGGAATGGAGTATATTCCGACATGACGTTCGGACAAATAATGATCTCGAATGTGTGTATATTTAATTCAACATTCCAAATTCAATGATACACATCTTGGGTATCAGTTGACCGAATTGGGTATCTTTTTGTATGGTATCACTTGACTCGAGTATCACTTGACTGTAAGCCATAGAAAGCAAGCAAAACGACCCCAAAACGACAACTTAAATAAGACATTATCCCTTGGGGCGAGCTGGCCCAGGGCGAGCTGGCTCGGGGCGAGCTGGCCCATGTCGACTGGGGCGAGCTGGGGCGAGTGGGCCCGTTTCCGTCATATCACGCATTTTTTGCGCTACACAATTTGCTGAATGAACCACCGGGACCATATGTTTACTGGCAATCGTTCATCGATAATCATGTCTGCACGTAGCTATTGACATCTGTTTTTTTCGTACATGTTTGAAAACAATTAAGCTCATCGCTCGCCATAATTGCAAAATGCCCTCTTAGTGTGTGACTAGCAGGTTTGAATCTAACGAAGATATTGCTTTGTTTGAAAAATTGTTGTCCCGATAAATGGGAATCAATACGTTGGAAAATTGTACTGGCTAATTATTTAATCATACTGATATTGATATCACTCAAATTTTGACAATTTTCGACGACCATTTTGGTAGCCATCTTGAAATGTCGACACATTCTCAGCCATGCACACCCAAATCATATTGTTAACAATCAGATGTCCATATCGAGACTGTATTCGTGTTTGGTCAATTTGACTTGGTGAGTAATTTGCCCTAGCTATTTATTAGTTTCGGTGGCTATGTTGAACGCCAACTTGAATTTCTGGATAGTTAGGATGTGTTATTCTGCGTCTAATGACACCAAAATCCCTTTCTTGACATTTTATTCTGTTTAACACTCAAATGACCATATTACACAATGAAACAACGCTTAATGGACCAGCTGGTAAGGCAGAACCTGATACTTTTAATAGACCTTTGTCGTGGGCTGATTGTTTTGACCGATAACAATGTTCCGGCTCCGAATACCAGTTTTCGTACTACTCGATTTTTCGATTTGCCGAAGACAAATCGAGGAGTTCCGGCTATCTTCGGCGGCACCACCTAGCTAACAGGTGAACAAAATTTGTTAACGTGCGATAAAACCTGGAATAAATCAACGAATAGATGCTATGCTCGCGGTAAGATTGTAGATCAATGCTTTTTCTAACTATATATGCCGAAAACCCTGAGATTTATGCTTTTGTTGTTACAATTCACGGGTCGAAGTGAATGGTGGTGGAGGAATCTCCAGAAAATTACCTGCCATTCTTCTGAAACCTAATGCCTATAACTCCAAAAAAATCTCAAAAAATTGCATAAAAGTCAGTGATTCCAATTTCTGTGATTTTTACAATAAATCTAAATAAAATCTTCGTTATATCAGAGAAATCGTACCACTATCATTAGTCCAACAAATTAGACTATTCGGATTAATACATATTTTAATATTTGGACATTTACGATTGTATTACTCCTTATAGTCTAATAAAACAGCTGAAAACCAAGATTGCAAAAAATTTTAAGCAGGTCAACACCAGTGACCACCGATATAACCCCTTCAAAATACCATTCTATCTTAAATTTTCTACAAATACATGAGTCTTACCTGTAGCGGAGATAGTATTCTTTATGTTCAAACATAGATTGTGATATAAACGTTGTCAGAATTACAGATTTGTTAGTTTAATCTCGGAGTCGAAAACATATCACTATTTTCAAATACAGACGATAATGATGACGTCACGCTTCTAAAATAAAGGCCACACAAATTGATTACTCGTGAAAATCAATATATGCCGTGCAGATATGGAAATATCAACTGGGTCAATTTGTTGGCATTTATAGATAGCACATTAGCGCCAAATGTTGTTTGTTTGATAAATAACAATAATAAGGGTCTGTTCGTCCGGTTTTGTTGACATTTTCATCATAGAAGTGTTCTTATAAAAATTATACCATTGATATTTTTGTACCAAAAATAAAGATGCCTTTTCTTAAGTAAACAATATTTGAAGGGATATGGAAATTATTTTATTAGTTTTGAAATTCAAATTGATTAACCGGTTAACCGGATGCTTGGTCTTTCAAGCTTTCCGGTATGTCAAGATTCGACGAGAGTATGATATGCGTGGGTAATAGTTATTATTATTAGTCACTTATGTGGATTATATTCGTATTCCTGTGGATTTTCGTGTAAGTAAATCAGTTGTAATCGATGAATTCAACGACCACCTGCCCCATGAAATGTTCACAAGTCAAAAACTATGACCAAATTGTCACCAAAAGCCGGATTATATAGGTCTATGTTCGATATTTTGGCATAAAACCAACACATTTCTAGTGATAAACAGATTAACTGAAACGGCACTTCGACTATATTTTCGTTTGCCTGTTTATAATCGACATCGAGAAAAAAAACCTGCCGTTACGATGGTTACCGATTATTACCGCTTTTTCCAGTAAAATGAGATAACGGTAAATCAACGTTCAAATAAACAGTTGTGTTAATGTTTTCTACAGTAGTAATGGTAAGTATGGTCATCCTATTATATGTTTAAAATAATATATGGTCATTAATACGGCGAATATGTGTACGTGTTTAAACGTATATTGTAAAACTTGGAGATAAATTGAAGTATGTACCTGTACATACGCTACCGTACCGAAAATAGTTGCCTGACTGTGTTAAATTGGAAATTACACAATTGGCAATAGACCAGCCTACATATAATATTATTATTGATACGGAAAACCTAAACATGCCTTAGCGCGCCGCACACGCGTACGATGCGATATATATTGTACGACAAATATCGGGCACCGGTTAAGCCTATATTGTAGGCTATATATATAGGTAAAATCGTAGCTTGTGCGGTGGAAAATCGCAGGACATTTTGACGCACGATCGGCCTCGCAAAGAATCGAATAATTTTGATTTTCTACGATCTAGTCGTACTATTTATTGGAGGTAGCCAATCATATTCAGTCGCTCGACTAAAATCGTACCTGTGGCGGGCACTGGCGGCTACAAATTATATAGAATAATTGAACTCGTATACATATATGCATTTTCGTAACTGTGTCATTCTCAATTATCAAAGCGAAGCTCGTTTTTATATGTATAAAATACAAGACCACGTGGCAGCGAATATATTCCCATCCGGTAACAAATTGCGCCCAAAATTGCATTTAGACGTCTGCTATGAAACTTCTAGCAATTTCGACGACGATGCTATATAATGTGTGTGTTTATATATATCTCGATTTATCACTACAAATTTCACATTATATATATGACCACAGTAATACTCGCATATCAAAACAAATTCAACATGTTAGGCACAAACTTTCCAATTGTTGAAACTGAAGGCCTACTTGACACCCATCCACTATAGCTTTCCTTGCGTTTTTGTACTGTATGTGGCTTGACAGCCAGTTAGCGTTTTTATCTAGCGTTTATTACATATATACTTAATATATAGATGTGAAAAAAAATCATTCACTCCGAAAAATTATAAGGATATAGATCCAATAATGTCTATAAAAATCAGCCTGCTCCTACGTGGTCTGGAACAATATAACTGCGAAATAAGTTTGGTGTGGCCTAAAAATTTTCCATGATTTCTGTTCCTTTACGCATGCGCGTAATCTCAATACCGCGCGTAATCCTCACGCAGACGATGTTGATATTTCTGACGTGTGTATTCTGATCAAATTTTAATGGATTAATAGTGACAAAAAATATTCTAGTTAGTTCAGTCATGATACTAAACATTCCAACAACAGGTATGTGTTTTTTATTTATGGTTTTATTTGTGTCATTGGACGTGAACAGTGTAAGTTAAAGGGGCATGCCCTTGCCATGTAAAATAAGTGGCTTCGCAGCGTTCCTATTTTTCACGCCTAGTATTAGACTGAAGGATTAAATGGTCCATAAATGTCCAAATATTAAAATTCCAATTAATCCGAAAGTCTAATTTGTTGGACTACACTATCATAGTAAATATCTAGACTCTAGAGGTATATAGACTACAATATTTTAGCGCAAAATGTTCGCGTTTCTATACTTTTATTTCTCATTTTGGCAAATTTTTCAAAAACAGGGATTTTTGCTGAATTTTGGCACTTAAATTTCTTAATCAGCTAAAAATAATCTTTTGCATCTTTTGTATATTTCACACCGGGTCCTATCCGATGCGGAATGTCATAACCTTCAAAATGATGTATCACAAGCCCGTGTCGTGTGTGGTGCCGATGGACTAAACTCCTACTTCTAGTGAGCTTTTCCGCTCTACTATGCCGAGCACGAATTCATCAGACGAAGTTCGACTTCGTCTTCAACTTCAAGTTCAAGTTGAGTTAAAAATGTAAATTAATTTTTTTTTATAAGTTTACCGAAATTAAAACAGATAAACGATACGACCTTTTTGAATGCATTTGATAACTTCCTAGTGTGTAGTATGCTTTTGTTGTTTTTCACACAGAATGTCGCTAATTTGTTCATTTTTAACATGATGTTTTGTATTGCCAGCGTACTTTGGACGTCCTTGGTACCGCACGTGTAACGGTGTATGCGACTGACGAAATTGCTTTGGAAATTTCCAGATGCGCGCATGCGCAGAAGTTTCCATGTCTGATCGACGATAGCGGTGATCACGGTGTACAAACATTGGCGTAGAAAACGGAGTAGAAAATCCATGTACATTTCTATGGGGCAGTTGGATTGAAACTGATGTTACCGACCCGAGTGGCTGATACTCGCTGATATATTTGCTTAGGTTTTGTGAAATCACGACTGCGAAAGTATGTATTGTGTATTTGGTGCCAGTTGAAACTCGAGCTTTATACCTGTATTTAATTCATTCTCAAATCGGTACATACCTTATGATACCTTATGCTGTTAGTGGACGCTGGCTTCTGCCACTATGTCCACGTCTTCTGTGTATGGCTCTCCGAATTCACCAAATTCAGGCGGTCCTACTAAACAACGAACACAAACGAACATAAACGAACACAGGTCCAAAAAGCGGAATAGAAGGGTGAAATTTGGTTTGTGGGTGCGTGTGGGTCCACTCTATGTGGTGTTATTTCCAACTTTGATCACTTATTTTTTGAGTTATTAGCATTATTTGAATACAAAGCTACTAAACAACGAACACAAATGAACATAAGATTAGCCGTATTGCAAAGGTGTTAATTAACTACGGCTTACTCTTTGCACATCTGTGAGTTGTTTTTACTGCAAGGTGATTTTCAGTCACTGATGGCAATAAAACACGGGAAACATCAGAGGTCGGCGTTCATCATTCGTGCCGGAGTCGCCGGCGGGAGAGGATCGTACCTTCGGATGCGCCACAGACCATCGACCCGGCACGGATCACTCACCGGCTTACCTACAGGTAGGAATAGCCAGCACGGACCGGATTAGTCCGACGCTGGTACCCAGTGTCGACCCGGCTGTGCTGTATGCCACGGATTAGCCTGGATAACTCGACAGCCATTATCTGGTCCCGCTTCGATCTCATATTTTGGTTGTCGAGTTGGCTCTGTTGACAGAATGGAGGGCGAAGTACTTCGCTGGAAACCCTGCCGTCTCCTGCTAATGGATCACCAGAGCGGGAGACTTGGACCTCGGATACCAGCGAGGGAAGATGCCCTTCAGGACGTCAACGGGATGATGCCAGGAGAAGACAGGAGCTGCTGGATAAAAGTTACCAGGACACCCGGACGACTTCCAGATGGCCTTCTTCTCCTTGGATTTTACCATACCATCTCGTCAGCCATCCCTTTGGAGCAGCCTGGACTCCGGATACCATCTAGCAGGAGTCCATCTTCACCACCACCGTCACCGACGAGGCAACAACACCTGCTGGGACACTGTAGCTACCATCAACCTGCAGTATTCCAGGGGGCTAAACACCCCCTCGTCTGGACACCAACGACGGAAAGAAGAAGAATTTGCATACAAAAGAAAAAAAATGCTTCTTCCTTCTTTTTTTTTTATGTTATTCAAATAAAGGCTAAAAATGAGGGGTTAGGGAATGGGCCTCTCGGCCCATTCGAGAATCCCGGGGTTAGCCCCCCCCCCCCAAACACTCCCCCCCCCCCAAAAAAAGGTTCTATCCAACATTTATCATTTTGTTAGGAAATCTATGTTGAAATTTCGAGACATAAATCGTTTTCAGTGTGTGTCGTCATGTTTTAAAATGTTAAAGCTAACTAAAATATTATTATATCCGAAGTCTCAGTTCTAGAAACTCGCCAGTTTTATAATGAAAGACAAAAAATGTGTTTAGAGATAGAACCCTTTTGCTTACGAAACCATCGTCTCGCTTCCGGATCAGAGTGCACATGGAGATAGAACTCTCTAGCCTGAATTTTTCCTCCATTTTATGTAGGCCTATGTGGTTAAATTCGACAGCAGTTAATCAAGAAATATGTTGTATTTTCTCTCGCGGTTTGTGAGGGGATTCTGTTAGAGTATATGAGCGAGTGGTCACTATTCTTTGCCATTTTGGGAAACGAATGGTTGTCTCTTTCAATTTAATGGGTAAGAATGCATATATAGGCTAGTCCAAGTCTTCTTGTACTAAAACCAGCTAAGATATTGGGATGGCGATGCTGGTCTTTAGTCCAAGACCGCTTGTATACCAATCCTTTGACACGACTTACGCCCACGATCTGTGGCGGGAATTTGTGGTGTATTTTACTGGATTTACCTAGCAAATCAATACATGATGCTATATGCATCGGAAAGGCTTACATCTTATGGTCATAATGGTGTATAATAATCTAACTTTATTGTTAAATTACACATAGAATATTCCGGTTGATTGCCACACACATCGATTTGTTTCTCTGTTTGTTTACATTTTAACCGAAAGCCGAAGTGGTCCGAATAAGTTCGGCATAATCCGCTGTTTGTTCTACTAATTCTACTTTCCGTTTCTATATATAGCGCGGGTTTTCCGAACAAAAATAGCGAAAACCGATCGCCCGAAAGTCCAGTTTTCTATGTGCTTTCAGAACAATTCCCGCACTAAAAACTTAATGACATAATGGAGGATCAGAACGGTAGTTTTGTTGACAATTTTCGCAAGCAACTTGTCAAAATTGGAGCAAATTAGAACTCTTGTGTCTGACTTGCCATGCGTGATGTGCATTTGACATCTGTGTAGATAAAATAATCGGAGAACCGAATCACACAGTTTCGAAATATAGTTCTTCCGTTTTAGTGGGACTTTTCAAACTTAAGGTTCATTTATTTAGTGTATTACATTTATATCTCCAATGTTTAATTAATCTATTTATTATTTTATTTATTGACACACATAATTACGATTACAATGGAGAATTCATCGTAATTTGCGTTGTTGTCCAAAATCTACGGAATATTTTCAACGGAAAATGCCGAACGCAGTTCGCAAGGTCAACTGAGTTCGCATACTTTAAAAAATATGTAAACACTGCGGCAAATGTTTCTTTTCACATTAAATTACCGCTTTCAATTCACAACCGATGTGGGTTTCAGATAAAATAGCATGTCTTCTGCGGAAACTATCCGTTTATTGTAGCAATTGTGATATTTTATTTCATATAATTGTGGTTTTATTTGAGCGGATCACTAACGCTTAAGTCCTGTCAAAGGAATGCATGGGCCTGGAACTCGGACTAAAGACCGGCACCTCCATCCCGATATCTTAGCCGGCTTTAGTACGAGAAGACTTGGACTAATATAGGCCTGAAAATGGCATGACGCGCAGAATCACTTCTCACATTTTTCAGGTTCACAAGCATTCACACACCATGGAAATGAACGAAACAATAATTGATTTCTTATATTTACATATCAGAATGTTAACGAGGCAATAATGTGACATAAGTACTAGTATGCCACAGAAATATCAAGGATGGTGCCATTTTCGTTCAGTTGGTCTATTTGGCTCAAATGGGGAGTGTATTATCGACTAAAACATGTCAACGATATCATAACCGTCTAATTAAATAGTTAGGTTAATGTGTAAGTAGATCCGTTGTCTGTCCTTGACGATATGTGTGATTCTCATAGTTCTAACGCATGCCCAGGTCAATCAAGTTACATACACTTAAAGGGGTACTGTACGCCATTTTCATTAAACTTCCGGTGACAACAACGATCTAATATCGATAATATATAGAAACATAAGTAATTTGAGTCGAAGTTGTATTCTGTAAACGCTCAGGTTAATAGGCTATCTTAAAATTTAATAATTTAAAAGTTAATAATTTGATATCAATTGAATTTATGACTGGAGCCATAAAATGGCGTCAATTAAATTACGAATTTCCGTAATCAAATCAAGTAATTGAGGGATACTGGATTGTTAAACCGATCGCACACACGATCGCTTAAAATATTATGATAATACGGGGAGAACACTCAAGCCACTCACTGACTAGCGACGATACAATAACTTAATTGATTATATTGGACTAGTATGCATATAATATAACTTTTATTTGATTCATTTGGTTGAAAACTGTACACAAATTACTCGACAACGACAATTTGTATTTTTGCATTCCAGTAAATTTGTCATCCGTAACACTACTTCGTACTCAACAGACTTTCAAATAATGAAAAAATTGTTACCTTATTCTCCGACTCGGAGACTATAAAAACCAACAACAACATTTGGCGTACAGTAGGCCTACCCCTTTAACGAAGAGCGGGCGCGAAACAAAAGGGGAGCAAACTTAATAAAAGCCATTGGGCTTGTTTAATCCCCTTTCCAATCAATCGAGTATTTATATTATTCTGTCTTACTGTAAAATGTTTGTCAAATGTTTAAATAACAATGTTTAAAAATGTTTAAAACAACAGCGCTTCCGCATTGAAATAGGAAAAACAGACACAAGTCTGGCGAACTGTCATGTCCATTATAAAACACAACAACCGATCAAACTACATATATTTTGTTCAACTTCATGTCGCTGCAATTCGATGTCTAAACTACGACGGGACCGACCTTACCTGTAGTTATCTTAGGATGGAAGTTGAACAAATTTGATGTGCAACTTTTTCGACTGATAAAAATAACGAACATAATATCCTCTATCGAGGAGAAGTGGAAAATCGAACGACGAAATTAAAGGTACTCAACCCGTAAAGAGGGTCCCCATCTCAACAGATTCCAACAACAACAATCCGATCAGAGGGTCCTATATTACTATTTCTTTGGCTTTGGGGGTAAAAAATATTTGATTCGAGTCGAGGAACCCATCAAACAAAGCTCAGAGTTATTAGATATTGATTTTTCAAATTTGTTATGTTCTCGAGATGAGTACCAATAACTGCCGTAATCTGCTCTGGATGTGTACTCCAAATCTATTCAAACAGACAAGGATGAATAACTCTAAAATCAAGTGGTAATTTGTACGCAATTTTGACTGAGTTCTGGGCCAGATAGTATTCCCGATAATGAAAAATAATAGATTTCTAAAATCGATATCTAACAAATCTGAGCTTTGATGGGTGACTTCCTCGACTCGAATCAAATATTTTTGACCCCCGAAGCCATTGAAATAGTAATTGAGAGGAGTTTTATCGGGTTGAGTACCTTTAAACTTAGAAAGAACCATATGTATGTGTGGCTATGTGCGAAACAATAGTTCGTACTTCGGATCACATTCATGCATGCATTCATACATACCGCCGACCTCTGATGTTTCCCGTGTTTTTATTGCCATCAGTGACAAAACTGACAATCACCTTGCAGTAAAAATAACTCACAGATGTGCAATTAACAAGGAGACAGAGTATACAAGAAAACCATAGTCAGAAATGGTAACGCCACCAAGATCGTATTATTAGTCATAAATATAAATCATAATATAAAATATATTGGTTACATGAATGGACCGCCTCAGAATTCCGTTAAGACAAGTAATTCTTCAAATTATTACAATGAACTACGGCTTATAAATTACTGCAGGTTTCTCATTCGCCACACCAGAATGCTTCTAAATGCGGATCAAAGCTAAGAGTGCATGGCACATGCAGCCATTGTTCATAGACATTTTACAGATAGCGAGAATGATGCATGCTGGGAACGAAAGTATCCACAGCAAAGCCATGTGCTTACGGAGGCATGCGTTTATTATAGGGGATTTATGGTGGGCCTATAAAACTAATTATAACTTTGTTATCTGTCATAGTTTATGCGTGAAATTTTAAACATATATACCATGGACATATACCCCTTCCAGAATGTTGAAAAACATTTTCAGTTGCTCATCGTATTTTTATAGACGAAATATTCCGAAATTTCAGAAAATTGCGCTAACTGCTCAATGTTTTAATGTGTTACAACACGTCTGATAATAATAGTTCTATCGGGAATATTCACACCATTTTTTTCTCCAGAGAACATAGAGTAAACATAGTCCTATCGGGATATCGTAAAGGAGATTAATTAAAACCCTCAGACTGCCGAAACTGACGACATTAAATTCGCTTTTTCGTGTCCCACGGAAATGAATCGTGTCTGTCCATTGATCACGTTATTTATTTGACATAGTATTTTTTTCTTCTGTTGTATTTGAACACTTGTTGCACGTGCAGGCTGCACGATCATAATAACTTCAACCGATAAGCGCCGACTGATACCCGCGCAACAGTTTGTCTCAAATAAATTGTTATCAAAACGCAGGTTTATGGCCGCGGACATAAGCCGATTAAGTGTAATGTAATTTATCCATGAACTTGACTGAAAAATTGTGATTCTATCACCATTAGCCTCGAAAATGGGACCTCTAAACAGGCAAGTTTGATTTTCGGGGGACACAAACAAGCGAATTTATTGTCGGCAGTTTCGGCAGTCTGAGGGTTAATTAATCCCGAATTAAACGGAACTACTTTACGATAGTCCGATAGGACTATGTTTACTCTATGCATGTTCTATGAAAAAATTGTGTGAATATTCCAGATAGAACTCTTTTTATCAGACGTTGTGTAACACCTTAAAACATTGAGCAGTTATAGCGCAAACCGAAATGTGTTGTCTTGCAAGATATCCCACCGCTTTGGCTAAATTTACCTTCCTACAGTATCCATAAAGAGGATCATATATTATATACCCACGGTTTTAATTATAGAATATAAAATATATTGGTTTCGCGAATGACCAACTCAGAATTCCGTTAAAATAACAATAACAACCAGCACCTATAACGAACCGTTTTACTGGACTTGGCCTACTGGTCGCGTAGTTCCGACTTTTAAATAAACGGAATTTCCAACTCTATAAATAAATAAAAGCCCCACAATGCATTCGCCCTGTACCACCACGCAATATCAAAATCTCAGCAGCTAGATACACCACAGGTGGCGTAATAAGCCGTAGTTAATTAACACCTTTGCAGTATGGCTATCTTATGTTCGTTTGTGTTCGTTGTTTAGTAGTTTTGTATTCAAATAATGCTAATAACTCAAAAAATAAGTGATCAAAGTTGGAAATAACACCACATACACATAGAGTGGACCCACACGCACACACAAACCAAATTTCACCCTTATATTCCGCTTTTTGGACCTGTGTTTGTTTATGTTCGTTTATGTTCGTTTGTGTTCGTTGTTTAGTAGGACCCAATTCAGGCCCTATGTTGTTAAGTCTATTTAACGCCCGACTCGTCTGTGAACTTGTCAAACCCAATTTTGCTTTGAAATCAAGTCTCTTGTTCCATCCAATAATCATCTAGTCGATTTTTGAATTGGTTTAAACTGGGATCTACTAAAAGACGGGACGGGACGATTTTCCGGGACGGAACGGAACGATTTGTCTAAAAGACGGGACGGGACGGAACGAATATTTAAAAGTCATTTTATTCGGAAATGAAAGAGTTTAGAGGCACAAACATGGTCTCAACTTGTTTATTGGTATCTACTCTATACGAATGTGATGTTTTCCCGATAAAATTGAGCGTATGCTGAACGGTGGGCGTTCGAATAACGAAGCGTCGAAATTAGGGAAATTTATCACTTCTGGGACGATAATCTAAACACTAAAAGTCATATTTCGTTTACATTTTCATGTTTGGGTGACGGATTATTGCAGAAAATGTTAGTCTAATATATACTAAATAGTAAAATAGAAGTTTGAACTTGTTTTCTGATGGTAAAAGTAGTGTTTTTATCGACGGGACGATGACATCCGCATTCTTGAAAAATCTTCATTCCGCCGAACGAAAATCTTAACAGAAAAACTAGCATTATGTTCACAGATTTCTCCTCTATAGAAATTGTTTACTGACGATGTGTTGATTTGTATGAGTAAATCAATTATTAGCCGACAAGAAATCCCTGAGCGCTAGATGTTTAGTTGATCGTTTGACCGATTTTTAATTACAGTGAGCTGTGCGGGGGTGAAGTTAGAGGAACATATCGTCCATTGTTTTTTGAGCCGGATCAATCCGAAAATCTACGCTCTTCGGAGACAATTAATTACAGATATCCCAGATGGATACATCTACAACTCCACACTGGACATATCATACAGAATTTATACGGACCAATCCGGGATCACCGGGTCATATATGACTTGCGCCGGGGATGGAACCAGGTTATTCCTGTTGGAGAATGAGGACCAGAGGCTGATGCTGGTGGACAACATTACAGCAGAACCTGGTAAATGTTTTTTATAAGTCATTTTAATTGGTGCCATAAATTTTGTGTGATACATAGGCAGTCTGGTAAACATATACATGTATAGGTACTCACCCTCATTATTTCCTCCGAGGGCCACATGGGAAGAAAAACTAGACCTCTACCTTTTTGGAGTTCCCGCCGCCCCTGTACATTTACATTTTGTTATATGTATTAATTGTTCATCCAAACTTATTATATATATGTACTTTATTGTTTGCGTAACGTCACGTTTTCATCATTTCCACAAGTTTTCCATTTCCATCATTGATTTCTACGATAGTTCTCTTCCACTACATTATATTAAACGCCTTACAGCGACTTCTATTACTTTGCGCACAAACAATACAATAGTATGCGCGTCTATTGAACAATATTTTCACGATAAAGTTCTTCCCCATCAAATGCCCTAATACAAATTTTCTATGGTTTACTGTAGCAAATATATGGTAACCATGTAATTTGCGTACCATTTTTGGGTTTACCATAGTTTTGTAGTAAAAATATGGTGAAAGTAATCAATCTCAAAACTACACCATAGTAACAGCGTGGTTTAACAACGGTAACCATGGTTTTAATTTCACATGAATAGTTTTACCATGGACTCTGTGGTATTTTCACACCATGTTTGGAATTTACCATAGTTTCTGTGGTAACTTATAGTTTTTGTTGGAAAAATTTGGTGAAAGTAATCAATCTCACAACTACACTACAGTAAAACCATGGTTTAACTACAGTAACCATGGTTTTAATTTACCATGGAGTCTCTAACACCCGGTGTATACGTCGTGAAAATGACGCGTCGCGCAATATTTTTGTGTGATAAAATACTAAGTTGATGATTGCTCTTGTGAAGCACGCTTGTCGACGTGTAACACCGTCGACACGAGATAGCGAAAATTCGACGTGCAAAATGGTTTTATACGACGTGTATGGGTTCCATATATATAGCCATACATCACATGTGCAATCACCTTGTTATTTAACACACACAAATCTTACACGACAGATCTTAAAAAGTTTGTACGACGTATAATAGTAAACGTCAAAACTCCTTGCAGGGTTTACCTCCCTTGATGACTCGTTTAGACCACTGCTACCGGCGACATTTTACCCACATTAGGTGGACTTCCGCGATATAAATATATACTAAGCGAACAGCGCAACATGTTGGCCTTATTAAGCACAAACAATATCGAACAACATTTGTATAAGTTCGTACCTTAAGTTAGGAAAGTCCCTCTAGAACCAAAGACCTATATTGCGAAACGGTGTGATTTGGTTCCTCGATTATTTTATCAACACAAAAGTCAAAACGCACATGGACGACAACATTCATGGCAAGTCAAACACAAGAGTTCTAATTTGCTGTCATTTTGCGTGGATTGTTTTATGACAGTTTCTATATTTGCGTGATCACAAACTATGGATTCACTTGTTTTGAGCACGGTTTTACGTTATCTAATCCATGGTCAAAGTATAGTCCTACATAGTAACTTAAAACCATAATATATGCTTGTACCATGTTACTGTAGTTACGCCATGGTTTTACCTCGGCGGTTCACGAAAAGTCAGCCCCGGAATGATCGAAAGGGCAATTTAAACAGAGTATGTGTGTTATGCAAACAGGCAGGAAGGCCACAGTTCAAACATTATTTGAGCAAATACCCGTACCTACCAGACATTGAGGTTAGAAGGAACTAAATGTTTTCCATAGGCCACAGTGTTAACGTTTGACCACGCCCACGCTAAATTTTCGAGTTCCGAAGTGCACGATGCATGCGTTCGTAAAGACCAACCCTTTCGGCATCTGTTCGCACATAGGAGTACCTTTCGAGCCACGCCTTTTTCGAAAACCAGCATATGTTTTCCACACTACCCCACTTTTTGCACAGAATTTGACAGTCTGACAAAAGCCAATACACAGCCTCAATATCCCGCCATTGTTTGGACACGAACGCATTTCAGACTAGGAAACGCCCACGTTTTTACATGCTATGGGTATTATATTTCTTGAATTTGTAAAATTATTTGACATATTATACGCCAATCGCGCGCCAGAATTTTTTAAACTCGTATTCGAGATACCCTGTAAAAACGAAAGGGACGTAATTCTACTTATTTAGTTCCTTCTAACCTTAAGAGATGTGCAAACATGACCCTATGTAATTCCTACTACCTCTGCGTGAAGCTGTGTCATATCTATGCTAAATAAAACTGATTTTACACATTTCTTTGTTCTCGTTCCCCAGCAATCATGGTTATTTTAACCCCACTGTATCTGAAGATGGTTCATCTACTGGGGAAATTTTTGTGGAAATGTGTCCATGTCGTTGCCAATGATGGGAACGCCCCTTCCTAAATAAAAGAACTACTAGTTGGGAATTGATCAGTAGCGTCTGCAGTTCAACATAAAAAATTATGGGTGCCTCGGGGTCATTTCATGCCGAGATTTGCCATATTTGGGAAAATTCTCAAAATATGTGGAAATTTTGGTAAAATTTGGTAATTAAACTAACAGAATATGCCTTTAATGGGCATGACGCGCATGTATATAGCGGCACAGACAATACGTGCAAATCATGTTTCAGATGATATGCTTAGTTGACCAAAATTGTCCGGGTTTCTGAATAAATAGTTAGATTTTTACACCCCACCCCCCTGCACCAGAAAAGATAGGAATTTCTACACGGTCGACAAGTTGGCAGCTGCATGGTTAAAAATACTCGAGACGTCAAGTTTATGCTGATGGTCAGATGTCCACAAATAGATAAAGATATCGATGTGAGGTGATTTCTCTCTTAAAGTGGCACACCAGATACAGAATAACGATAAATAAGTGAAAATCTCACAAAGGTTATTAGGTGCAAATATTCCCCACTTCCTGAAAAATGGCAATAAAATCCAAATTCTGGTGTAATGTAATGTCTAACTATGTATGCTTCGCAAATCATATCACAGTTATGTGATTTTTCACCACGTTTGTCCATCATAGGCCGAAATACGAAAAATTCGATTTTTCTGCTTTAGGTTAGAAGGAACTAAATGTTTTCCATAGGCCACAGTGTTAACGTTTGACCACGCCCACGCTAAATTTTCGAGTTCCGAAGTGCACGATGCATGCGTTCGTAAAGACCAACCCTTTCGGCATCTGTTCGCACATAGGAGTACCTTTCGAGCCACGCCTTTTTCGAAAACCAGCATATGTTTTCCACACTACCCCACTTTTTGCACAGAATTTGACAGTCTGACAAAAGCCAATACACAGCCTCAATATCCCGCCATTGTTTGGACACGAACGCATTTCAGACTAGGAAACGCCCACGTTTTTACATGCTATGGGTATTATATTTCTTGAATTTGTAAAATTATTTGACATATTATACGCCAATCGCGCGCCAGAATTTTTTAAACTCGTATTCGAGATACCCTGTAAAAACGAAAGGGACGTAATTCTACTTATTTAGTTCCTTCTAACCTTAAGAGATGTGCAAACATGACCCTATGTAATTCCTACTACCTCTGCGTGAAGCTGTGTCATATCTATGCTAAATAAAACTGATTTTACACATTTCTTTGTTCTCGTTCCCCAGCAATCATGGTTATTTTAACCCCACTGTATCTGAAGATGGTTCATCTACTGGGGAAATTTTTGTGGAAATGTGTCCATGTCGTTGCCAATGATGGGAACGCCCCTTCCTAAATAAAAGAACTACTAGTTGGGAATTGATCAGTAGCGTCTGCAGTTCAACATAAAAAATTATGGGTGCCTCGGGGTCATTTCATGCCGAGATTTGCCATATTTGGGAAAATTCTCAAAATATGTGGAAATTTTGGTAAAATTTGGTAATTAAACTAACAGAATATGCCTTTAATGGGCATGACGCGCATGTATATAGCGGCACAGACAATACGTGCAAATCATGTTTCAGATGATATGCTTAGTTGACCAAAATTGTCCGGGTTTCTGAATAAATAGTTAGATTTTTACACCCCACCCCCCTGCACCAGAAAAGATAGGAATTTCTACACGGTCGACAAGTTGGCAGCTGCATGGTTAAAAATACTCGAGACGTCAAGTTTATGCTGATGGTCAGATGTCCACAAATAGATAAAGATATCGATGTGAGGTGATTTCTCTCTTAAAGTGGCACACCAGATACAGAATAACGATAAATAAGTGAAAATCTCACAAAGGTTATTAGGTGCAAATATTCCCCACTTCCTGAAAAATGGCAATAAAATCCAAATTCTGGTGTAATGTAATGTCTAACTATGTATGCTTCGCAAATCATATCACAGTTATGTGATTTTTCACCACGTTTGTCCATCATAGGCCGAAATACGAAAAATTCGATTTTTCTGCTTTAGGTTAGAAGGAACTAAATGTTTTCCATAGGCCACAGTGTTAACGTTTGACCACGCCCACGCTAAATTTTCGAGTTCCGAAGTGCACGATGCATGCGTTCGTAAAGACCAACCCTTTCGGCATCTGTTCGCACATAGGAGTACCTTTCGAGCCACGCCTTTTTCGAAAACCAGCATATGTTTTCCACACTACCCCACTTTTTGCACAGAATTTGACAGTCTGACAAAAGCCAATACACAGCCTCAATATCCCGCCATTGTTTGGACACGAACGCATTTCAGACTAGGAAACGCCCACGTTTTTACATGCTATGGGTATTATATTTCTTGAATTTGTAAAATTATTTGACATATTATACGCCAATCGCGCGCCAGAATTTTTTAAACTCGTATTCGAGATACCCTGTAAAAACGAAAGGGACGTAATTCTACTTATTTAGTTCCTTCTAACCTTAAGAGATGTGCAAACATGACCCTATGTAATTCCTACTACCTCTGCGTGAAGCTGTGTCATATCTATGCTAAATAAAACTGATTTTACACATTTCTTTGTTCTCGTTCCCCAGCAATCATGGTTATTTTAACCCCACTGTATCTGAAGATGGTTCATCTACTGGGGAAATTTTTGTGGAAATGTGTCCATGTCGTTGCCAATGATGGGAACGCCCCTTCCTAAATAAAAGAACTACTAGTTGGGAATTGATCAGTAGCGTCTGCAGTTCAACATAAAAAATTATGGGTGCCTCGGGGTCATTTCATGCCGAGATTTGCCATATTTGGGAAAATTCTCAAAATATGTGGAAATTTTGGTAAAATTTGGTAATTAAACTAACAGAATATGCCTTTAATGGGCATGACGCGCATGTATATAGCGGCACAGACAATACGTGCAAATCATGTTTCAGATGATATGCTTAGTTGACCAAAATTGTCCGGGTTTCTGAATAAATAGTTAGATTTTTACACCCCACCCCCCTGCACCAGAAAAGATAGGAATTTCTACACGGTCGACAAGTTGGCAGCTGCATGGTTAAAAATACTCGAGACGTCAAGTTTATGCTGATGGTCAGATGTCCACAAATAGATAAAGATATCGATGTGAGGTGATTTCTCTCTTAAAGTGGCACACCAGATACAGAATAACGATAAATAAGTGAAAATCTCACAAAGGTTATTAGGTGCAAATATTCCCCACTTCCTGAAAAATGGCAATAAAATCCAAATTCTGGTGTAATGTAATGTCTAACTATGTATGCTTCGCAAATCATATCACAGTTATGTGATTTTTCACCACGTTTGTCCATCATAGGCCGAAATACGAAAAATTCGATTTTTCTGCTTTAGGTTAGAAGGAACTAAATGTTTTCCATAGGCCACAGTGTTAACGTTTGACCACGCCCACGCTAAATTTTCGAGTTCCGAAGTGCACGATGCATGCGTTCGTAAAGACCAACCCTTTCGGCATCTGTTCGCACATAGGAGTACCTTTCGAGCCACGCCTTTTTCGAAAACCAGCATATGTTTTCCACACTACCCCACTTTTTGCACAGAATTTGACAGTCTGACAAAAGCCAATACACAGCCTCAATATCCCGCCATTGTTTGGACACGAACGCATTTCAGACTAGGAAACGCCCACGTTTTTACATGCTATGGGTATTATATTTCTTGAATTTGTAAAATTATTTGACATATTATACGCCAATCGCGCGCCAGAATTTTTTAAACTCGTATTCGAGATACCCTGTAAAAACGAAAGGGACGTAATTCTACTTATTTAGTTCCTTCTAACCTTAAGAGATGTGCAAACATGACCCTATGTAATTCCTACTACCTCTGCGTGAAGCTGTGTCATATCTATGCTAAATAAAACTGATTTTACACATTTCTTTGTTCTCGTTCCCCAGCAATCATGGTTATTTTAACCCCACTGTATCTGAAGATGGTTCATCTACTGGGGAAATTTTTGTGGAAATGTGTCCATGTCGTTGCCAATGATGGGAACGCCCCTTCCTAAATAAAAGAACTACTAGTTGGGAATTGATCAGTAGCGTCTGCAGTTCAACATAAAAAATTATGGGTGCCTCGGGGTCATTTCATGCCGAGATTTGCCATATTTGGGAAAATTCTCAAAATATGTGGAAATTTTGGTAAAATTTGGTAATTAAACTAACAGAATATGCCTTTAATGGGCATGACGCGCATGTATATAGCGGCACAGACAATACGTGCAAATCATGTTTCAGATGATATGCTTAGTTGACCAAAATTGTCCGGGTTTCTGAATAAATAGTTAGATTTTTACACCCCACCCCCCTGCACCAGAAAAGATAGGAATTTCTACACGGTCGACAAGTTGGCAGCTGCATGGTTAAAAATACTCGAGACGTCAAGTTTATGCTGATGGTCAGATGTCCACAAATAGATAAAGATATCGATGTGAGGTGATTTCTCTCTTAAAGTGGCACACCAGATACAGAATAACGATAAATAAGTGAAAATCTCACAAAGGTTATTAGGTGCAAATATTCCCCACTTCCTGAAAAATGGCAATAAAATCCAAATTCTGGTGTAATGTAATGTCTAACTATGTATGCTTCGCAAATCATATCACAGTTATGTGATTTTTCACCACGTTTGTCCATCATAGGCCGAAATACGAAAAATTCGATTTTTCTGCTTTAGGTTAGAAGGAACTAAATGTTTTCCATAGGCCACAGTGTTAACGTTTGACCACGCCCACGCTAAATTTTCGAGTTCCGAAGTGCACGATGCATGCGTTCGTAAAGACCAACCCTTTCGGCATCTGTTCGCACATAGGAGTACCTTTCGAGCCACGCCTTTTTCGAAAACCAGCATATGTTTTCCACACTACCCCACTTTTTGCACAGAATTTGACAGTCTGACAAAAGCCAATACACAGCCTCAATATCCCGCCATTGTTTGGACACGAACGCATTTCAGACTAGGAAACGCCCACGTTTTTACATGCTATGGGTATTATATTTCTTGAATTTGTAAAATTATTTGACATATTATACGCCAATCGCGCGCCAGAATTTTTTAAACTCGTATTCGAGATACCCTGTAAAAACGAAAGGGACGTAATTCTACTTATTTAGTTCCTTCTAACCTTAAGAGATGTGCAAACATGACCCTATGTAATTCCTACTACCTCTGCGTGAAGCTGTGTCATATCTATGCTAAATAAAACTGATTTTACACATTTCTTTGTTCTCGTTCCCCAGCAATCATGGTTATTTTAACCCCACTGTATCTGAAGATGGTTCATCTACTGGGGAAATTTTTGTGGAAATGTGTCCATGTCGTTGCCAATGATGGGAACGCCCCTTCCTAAATAAAAGAACTACTAGTTGGGAATTGATCAGTAGCGTCTGCAGTTCAACATAAAAAATTATGGGTGCCTCGGGGTCATTTCATGCCGAGATTTGCCATATTTGGGAAAATTCTCAAAATATGTGGAAATTTTGGTAAAATTTGGTAATTAAACTAACAGAATATGCCTTTAATGGGCATGACGCGCATGTATATAGCGGCACAGACAATACGTGCAAATCATGTTTCAGATGATATGCTTAGTTGACCAAAATTGTCCGGGTTTCTGAATAAATAGTTAGATTTTTACACCCCACCCCCCTGCACCAGAAAAGATAGGAATTTCTACACGGTCGACAAGTTGGCAGCTGCATGGTTAAAAATACTCGAGACGTCAAGTTTATGCTGATGGTCAGATGTCCACAAATAGATAAAGATATCGATGTGAGGTGATTTCTCTCTTAAAGTGGCACACCAGATACAGAATAACGATAAATAAGTGAAAATCTCACAAAGGTTATTAGGTGCAAATATTCCCCACTTCCTGAAAAATGGCAATAAAATCCAAATTCTGGTGTAATGTAATGTCTAACTATGTATGCTTCGCAAATCATATCACAGTTATGTGATTTTTCACCACGTTTGTCCATCATAGGCCGAAATACGAAAAATTCGATTTTTCTGCTTTAGGTTAGAAGGAACTAAATGTTTTCCATAGGCCACAGTGTTAACGTTTGACCACGCCCACGCTAAATTTTCGAGTTCCGAAGTGCACGATGCATGCGTTCGTAAAGACCAACCCTTTCGGCATCTGTTCGCACATAGGAGTACCTTTCGAGCCACGCCTTTTTCGAAAACCAGCATATGTTTTCCACACTACCCCACTTTTTGCACAGAATTTGACAGTCTGACAAAAGCCAATACACAGCCTCAATATCCCGCCATTGTTTGGACACGAACGCATTTCAGACTAGGAAACGCCCACGTTTTTACATGCTATGGGTATTATATTTCTTGAATTTGTAAAATTATTTGACATATTATACGCCAATCGCGCGCCAGAATTTTTTAAACTCGTATTCGAGATACCCTGTAAAAACGAAAGGGACGTAATTCTACTTATTTAGTTCCTTCTAACCTTAAGAGATGTGCAAACATGACCCTATGTAATTCCTACTACCTCTGCGTGAAGCTGTGTCATATCTATGCTAAATAAAACTGATTTTACACATTTCTTTGTTCTCGTTCCCCAGCAATCATGGTTATTTTAACCCCACTGTATCTGAAGATGGTTCATCTACTGGGGAAATTTTTGTGGAAATGTGTCCATGTCGTTGCCAATGATGGGAACGCCCCTTCCTAAATAAAAGAACTACTAGTTGGGAATTGATCAGTAGCGTCTGCAGTTCAACATAAAAAATTATGGGTGCCTCGGGGTCATTTCATGCCGAGATTTGCCATATTTGGGAAAATTCTCAAAATATGTGGAAATTTTGGTAAAATTTGGTAATTAAACTAACAGAATATGCCTTTAATGGGCATGACGCGCATGTATATAGCGGCACAGACAATACGTGCAAATCATGTTTCAGATGATATGCTTAGTTGACCAAAATTGTCCGGGTTTCTGAATAAATAGTTAGATTTTTACACCCCACCCCCCTGCACCAGAAAAGATAGGAATTTCTACACGGTCGACAAGTTGGCAGCTGCATGGTTAAAAATACTCGAGACGTCAAGTTTATGCTGATGGTCAGATGTCCACAAATAGATAAAGATATCGATGTGAGGTGATTTCTCTCTTAAAGTGGCACACCAGATACAGAATAACGATAAATAAGTGAAAATCTCACAAAGGTTATTAGGTGCAAATATTCCCCACTTCCTGAAAAATGGCAATAAAATCCAAATTCTGGTGTAATGTAATGTCTAACTATGTATGCTTCGCAAATCATATCACAGTTATGTGATTTTTCACCACGTTTGTCCATCATAGGCCGAAATACGAAAAATTCGATTTTTCTGCTTTAGGTTAGAAGGAACTAAATGTTTTCCATAGGCCACAGTGTTAACGTTTGACCACGCCCACGCTAAATTTTCGAGTTCCGAAGTGCACGATGCATGCGTTCGTAAAGACCAACCCTTTCGGCATCTGTTCGCACATAGGAGTACCTTTCGAGCCACGCCTTTTTCGAAAACCAGCATATGTTTTCCACACTACCCCACTTTTTGCACAGAATTTGACAGTCTGACAAAAGCCAATACACAGCCTCAATATCCCGCCATTGTTTGGACACGAACGCATTTCAGACTAGGAAACGCCCACGTTTTTACATGCTATGGGTATTATATTTCTTGAATTTGTAAAATTATTTGACATATTATACGCCAATCGCGCGCCAGAATTTTTTAAACTCGTATTCGAGATACCCTGTAAAAACGAAAGGGACGTAATTCTACTTATTTAGTTCCTTCTAACCTTAAGAGATGTGCAAACATGACCCTATGTAATTCCTACTACCTCTGCGTGAAGCTGTGTCATATCTATGCTAAATAAAACTGATTTTACACATTTCTTTGTTCTCGTTCCCCAGCAATCATGGTTATTTTAACCCCACTGTATCTGAAGATGGTTCATCTACTGGGGAAATTTTTGTGGAAATGTGTCCATGTCGTTGCCAATGATGGGAACGCCCCTTCCTAAATAAAAGAACTACTAGTTGGGAATTGATCAGTAGCGTCTGCAGTTCAACATAAAAAATTATGGGTGCCTCGGGGTCATTTCATGCCGAGATTTGCCATATTTGGGAAAATTCTCAAAATATGTGGAAATTTTGGTAAAATTTGGTAATTAAACTAACAGAATATGCCTTTAATGGGCATGACGCGCATGTATATAGCGGCACAGACAATACGTGCAAATCATGTTTCAGATGATATGCTTAGTTGACCAAAATTGTCCGGGTTTCTGAATAAATAGTTAGATTTTTACACCCCACCCCCCTGCACCAGAAAAGATAGGAATTTCTACACGGTCGACAAGTTGGCAGCTGCATGGTTAAAAATACTCGAGACGTCAAGTTTATGCTGATGGTCAGATGTCCACAAATAGATAAAGATATCGATGTGAGGTGATTTCTCTCTTAAAGTGGCACACCAGATACAGAATAACGATAAATAAGTGAAAATCTCACAAAGGTTATTAGGTGCAAATATTCCCCACTTCCTGAAAAATGGCAATAAAATCCAAATTCTGGTGTAATGTAATGTCTAACTATGTATGCTTCGCAAATCATATCACAGTTATGTGATTTTTCACCACGTTTGTCCATCATAGGCCGAAATACGAAAAATTCGATTTTTCTGCTTTAGGTTAGAAGGAACTAAATGTTTTCCATAGGCCACAGTGTTAACGTTTGACCACGCCCACGCTAAATTTTCGAGTTCCGAAGTGCACGATGCATGCGTTCGTAAAGACCAACCCTTTCGGCATCTGTTCGCACATAGGAGTACCTTTCGAGCCACGCCTTTTTCGAAAACCAGCATATGTTTTCCACACTACCCCACTTTTTGCACAGAATTTGACAGTCTGACAAAAGCCAATACACAGCCTCAATATCCCGCCATTGTTTGGACACGAACGCATTTCAGACTAGGAAACGCCCACGTTTTTACATGCTATGGGTATTATATTTCTTGAATTTGTAAAATTATTTGACATATTATACGCCAATCGCGCGCCAGAATTTTTTAAACTCGTATTCGAGATACCCTGTAAAAACGAAAGGGACGTAATTCTACTTATTTAGTTCCTTCTAACCTTAAGAGATGTGCAAACATGACCCTATGTAATTCCTACTACCTCTGCGTGAAGCTGTGTCATATCTATGCTAAATAAAACTGATTTTACACATTTCTTTGTTCTCGTTCCCCAGCAATCATGGTTATTTTAACCCCACTGTATCTGAAGATGGTTCATCTACTGGGGAAATTTTTGTGGAAATGTGTCCATGTCGTTGCCAATGATGGGAACGCCCCTTCCTAAATAAAAGAACTACTAGTTGGGAATTGATCAGTAGCGTCTGCAGTTCAACATAAAAAATTATGGGTGCCTCGGGGTCATTTCATGCCGAGATTTGCCATATTTGGGAAAATTCTCAAAATATGTGGAAATTTTGGTAAAATTTGGTAATTAAACTAACAGAATATGCCTTTAATGGGCATGACGCGCATGTATATAGCGGCACAGACAATACGTGCAAATCATGTTTCAGATGATATGCTTAGTTGACCAAAATTGTCCGGGTTTCTGAATAAATAGTTAGATTTTTACACCCCACCCCCCTGCACCAGAAAAGATAGGAATTTCTACACGGTCGACAAGTTGGCAGCTGCATGGTTAAAAATACTCGAGACGTCAAGTTTATGCTGATGGTCAGATGTCCACAAATAGATAAAGATATCGATGTGAGGTGATTTCTCTCTTAAAGTGGCACACCAGATACAGAATAACGATAAATAAGTGAAAATCTCACAAAGGTTATTAGGTGCAAATATTCCCCACTTCCTGAAAAATGGCAATAAAATCCAAATTCTGGTGTAATGTAATGTCTAACTATGTATGCTTCGCAAATCATATCACAGTTATGTGATTTTTCACCACGTTTGTCCATCATAGGCCGAAATACGAAAAATTCGATTTTTCTGCTTTAGGTTAGAAGGAACTAAATGTTTTCCATAGGCCACAGTGTTAACGTTTGACCACGCCCACGCTAAATTTTCGAGTTCCGAAGTGCACGATGCATGCGTTCGTAAAGACCAACCCTTTCGGCATCTGTTCGCACATAGGAGTACCTTTCGAGCCACGCCTTTTTCGAAAACCAGCATATGTTTTCCACACTACCCCACTTTTTGCACAGAATTTGACAGTCTGACAAAAGCCAATACACAGCCTCAATATCCCGCCATTGTTTGGACACGAACGCATTTCAGACTAGGAAACGCCCACGTTTTTACATGCTATGGGTATTATATTTCTTGAATTTGTAAAATTATTTGACATATTATACGCCAATCGCGCGCCAGAATTTTTTAAACTCGTATTCGAGATACCCTGTAAAAACGAAAGGGACGTAATTCTACTTATTTAGTTCCTTCTAACCTTAAGAGATGTGCAAACATGACCCTATGTAATTCCTACTACCTCTGCGTGAAGCTGTGTCATATCTATGCTAAATAAAACTGATTTTACACATTTCTTTGTTCTCGTTCCCCAGCAATCATGGTTATTTTAACCCCACTGTATCTGAAGATGGTTCATCTACTGGGGAAATTTTTGTGGAAATGTGTCCATGTCGTTGCCAATGATGGGAACGCCCCTTCCTAAATAAAAGAACTACTAGTTGGGAATTGATCAGTAGCGTCTGCAGTTCAACATAAAAAATTATGGGTGCCTCGGGGTCATTTCATGCCGAGATTTGCCATATTTGGGAAAATTCTCAAAATATGTGGAAATTTTGGTAAAATTTGGTAATTAAACTAACAGAATATGCCTTTAATGGGCATGACGCGCATGTATATAGCGGCACAGACAATACGTGCAAATCATGTTTCAGATGATATGCTTAGTTGACCAAAATTGTCCGGGTTTCTGAATAAATAGTTAGATTTTTACACCCCACCCCCCTGCACCAGAAAAGATAGGAATTTCTACACGGTCGACAAGTTGGCAGCTGCATGGTTAAAAATACTCGAGACGTCAAGTTTATGCTGATGGTCAGATGTCCACAAATAGATAAAGATATCGATGTGAGGTGATTTCTCTCTTAAAGTGGCACACCAGATACAGAATAACGATAAATAAGTGAAAATCTCACAAAGGTTATTAGGTGCAAATATTCCCCACTTCCTGAAAAATGGCAATAAAATCCAAATTCTGGTGTAATGTAATGTCTAACTATGTATGCTTCGCAAATCATATCACAGTTATGTGATTTTTCACCACGTTTGTCCATCATAGGCCGAAATACGAAAAATTCGATTTTTCTGCTTTAGGTTAGAAGGAACTAAATGTTTTCCATAGGCCACAGTGTTAACGTTTGACCACGCCCACGCTAAATTTTCGAGTTCCGAAGTGCACGATGCATGCGTTCGTAAAGACCAACCCTTTCGGCATCTGTTCGCACATAGGAGTACCTTTCGAGCCACGCCTTTTTCGAAAACCAGCATATGTTTTCCACACTACCCCACTTTTTGCACAGAATTTGACAGTCTGACAAAAGCCAATACACAGCCTCAATATCCCGCCATTGTTTGGACACGAACGCATTTCAGACTAGGAAACGCCCACGTTTTTACATGCTATGGGTATTATATTTCTTGAATTTGTAAAATTATTTGACATATTATACGCCAATCGCGCGCCAGAATTTTTTAAACTCGTATTCGAGATACCCTGTAAAAACGAAAGGGACGTAATTCTACTTATTTAGTTCCTTCTAACCTTAAGAGATGTGCAAACATGACCCTATGTAATTCCTACTACCTCTGCGTGAAGCTGTGTCATATCTATGCTAAATAAAACTGATTTTACACATTTCTTTGTTCTCGTTCCCCAGCAATCATGGTTATTTTAACCCCACTGTATCTGAAGATGGTTCATCTACTGGGGAAATTTTTGTGGAAATGTGTCCATGTCGTTGCCAATGATGGGAACGCCCCTTCCTAAATAAAAGAACTACTAGTTGGGAATTGATCAGTAGCGTCTGCAGTTCAACATAAAAAATTATGGGTGCCTCGGGGTCATTTCATGCCGAGATTTGCCATATTTGGGAAAATTCTCAAAATATGTGGAAATTTTGGTAAAATTTGGTAATTAAACTAACAGAATATGCCTTTAATGGGCATGACGCGCATGTATATAGCGGCACAGACAATACGTGCAAATCATGTTTCAGATGATATGCTTAGTTGACCAAAATTGTCCGGGTTTCTGAATAAATAGTTAGATTTTTACACCCCACCCCCCTGCACCAGAAAAGATAGGAATTTCTACACGGTCGACAAGTTGGCAGCTGCATGGTTAAAAATACTCGAGACGTCAAGTTTATGCTGATGGTCAGATGTCCACAAATAGATAAAGATATCGATGTGAGGTGATTTCTCTCTTAAAGTGGCACACCAGATACAGAATAACGATAAATAAGTGAAAATCTCACAAAGGTTATTAGGTGCAAATATTCCCCACTTCCTGAAAAATGGCAATAAAATCCAAATTCTGGTGTAATGTAATGTCTAACTATGTATGCTTCGCAAATCATATCACAGTTATGTGATTTTTCACCACGTTTGTCCATCATAGGCCGAAATACGAAAAATTCGATTTTTCTGCTTTAGGTTAGAAGGAACTAAATGTTTTCCATAGGCCACAGTGTTAACGTTTGACCACGCCCACGCTAAATTTTCGAGTTCCGAAGTGCACGATGCATGCGTTCGTAAAGACCAACCCTTTCGGCATCTGTTCGCACATAGGAGTACCTTTCGAGCCACGCCTTTTTCGAAAACCAGCATATGTTTTCCACACTACCCCACTTTTTGCACAGAATTTGACAGTCTGACAAAAGCCAATACACAGCCTCAATATCCCGCCATTGTTTGGACACGAACGCATTTCAGACTAGGAAACGCCCACGTTTTTACATGCTATGGGTATTATATTTCTTGAATTTGTAAAATTATTTGACATATTATACGCCAATCGCGCGCCAGAATTTTTTAAACTCGTATTCGAGATACCCTGTAAAAACGAAAGGGACGTAATTCTACTTATTTAGTTCCTTCTAACCTTAAGAGATGTGCAAACATGACCCTATGTAATTCCTACTACCTCTGCGTGAAGCTGTGTCATATCTATGCTAAATAAAACTGATTTTACACATTTCTTTGTTCTCGTTCCCCAGCAATCATGGTTATTTTAACCCCACTGTATCTGAAGATGGTTCATCTACTGGGGAAATTTTTGTGGAAATGTGTCCATGTCGTTGCCAATGATGGGAACGCCCCTTCCTAAATAAAAGAACTACTAGTTGGGAATTGATCAGTAGCGTCTGCAGTTCAACATAAAAAATTATGGGTGCCTCGGGGTCATTTCATGCCGAGATTTGCCATATTTGGGAAAATTCTCAAAATATGTGGAAATTTTGGTAAAATTTGGTAATTAAACTAACAGAATATGCCTTTAATGGGCATGACGCGCATGTATATAGCGGCACAGACAATACGTGCAAATCATGTTTCAGATGATATGCTTAGTTGACCAAAATTGTCCGGGTTTCTGAATAAATAGTTAGATTTTTACACCCCACCCCCCTGCACCAGAAAAGATAGGAATTTCTACACGGTCGACAAGTTGGCAGCTGCATGGTTAAAAATACTCGAGACGTCAAGTTTATGCTGATGGTCAGATGTCCACAAATAGATAAAGATATCGATGTGAGGTGATTTCTCTCTTAAAGTGGCACACCAGATACAGAATAACGATAAATAAGTGAAAATCTCACAAAGGTTATTAGGTGCAAATATTCCCCACTTCCTGAAAAATGGCAATAAAATCCAAATTCTGGTGTAATGTAATGTCTAACTATGTATGCTTCGCAAATCATATCACAGTTATGTGATTTTTCACCACGTTTGTCCATCATAGGCCGAAATACGAAAAATTCGATTTTTCTGCTTTAGGTTAGAAGGAACTAAATGTTTTCCATAGGCCACAGTGTTAACGTTTGACCACGCCCACGCTAAATTTTCGAGTTCCGAAGTGCACGATGCATGCGTTCGTAAAGACCAACCCTTTCGGCATCTGTTCGCACATAGGAGTACCTTTCGAGCCACGCCTTTTTCGAAAACCAGCATATGTTTTCCACACTACCCCACTTTTTGCACAGAATTTGACAGTCTGACAAAAGCCAATACACAGCCTCAATATCCCGCCATTGTTTGGACACGAACGCATTTCAGACTAGGAAACGCCCACGTTTTTACATGCTATGGGTATTATATTTCTTGAATTTGTAAAATTATTTGACATATTATACGCCAATCGCGCGCCAGAATTTTTTAAACTCGTATTCGAGATACCCTGTAAAAACGAAAGGGACGTAATTCTACTTATTTAGTTCCTTCTAACCTTAAGAGATGTGCAAACATGACCCTATGTAATTCCTACTACCTCTGCGTGAAGCTGTGTCATATCTATGCTAAATAAAACTGATTTTACACATTTCTTTGTTCTCGTTCCCCAGCAATCATGGTTATTTTAACCCCACTGTATCTGAAGATGGTTCATCTACTGGGGAAATTTTTGTGGAAATGTGTCCATGTCGTTGCCAATGATGGGAACGCCCCTTCCTAAATAAAAGAACTACTAGTTGGGAATTGATCAGTAGCGTCTGCAGTTCAACATAAAAAATTATGGGTGCCTCGGGGTCATTTCATGCCGAGATTTGCCATATTTGGGAAAATTCTCAAAATATGTGGAAATTTTGGTAAAATTTGGTAATTAAACTAACAGAATATGCCTTTAATGGGCATGACGCGCATGTATATAGCGGCACAGACAATACGTGCAAATCATGTTTCAGATGATATGCTTAGTTGACCAAAATTGTCCGGGTTTCTGAATAAATAGTTAGATTTTTACACCCCACCCCCCTGCACCAGAAAAGATAGGAATTTCTACACGGTCGACAAGTTGGCAGCTGCATGGTTAAAAATACTCGAGACGTCAAGTTTATGCTGATGGTCAGATGTCCACAAATAGATAAAGATATCGATGTGAGGTGATTTCTCTCTTAAAGTGGCACACCAGATACAGAATAACGATAAATAAGTGAAAATCTCACAAAGGTTATTAGGTGCAAATATTCCCCACTTCCTGAAAAATGGCAATAAAATCCAAATTCTGGTGTAATGTAATGTCTAACTATGTATGCTTCGCAAATCATATCACAGTTATGTGATTTTTCACCACGTTTGTCCATCATAGGCCGAAATACGAAAAATTCGATTTTTCTGCTTTAGGTTAGAAGGAACTAAATGTTTTCCATAGGCCACAGTGTTAACGTTTGACCACGCCCACGCTAAATTTTCGAGTTCCGAAGTGCACGATGCATGCGTTCGTAAAGACCAACCCTTTCGGCATCTGTTCGCACATAGGAGTACCTTTCGAGCCACGCCTTTTTCGAAAACCAGCATATGTTTTCCACACTACCCCACTTTTTGCACAGAATTTGACAGTCTGACAAAAGCCAATACACAGCCTCAATATCCCGCCATTGTTTGGACACGAACGCATTTCAGACTAGGAAACGCCCACGTTTTTACATGCTATGGGTATTATATTTCTTGAATTTGTAAAATTATTTGACATATTATACGCCAATCGCGCGCCAGAATTTTTTAAACTCGTATTCGAGATACCCTGTAAAAACGAAAGGGACGTAATTCTACTTATTTAGTTCCTTCTAACCTTAAGAGATGTGCAAACATGACCCTATGTAATTCCTACTACCTCTGCGTGAAGCTGTGTCATATCTATGCTAAATAAAACTGATTTTACACATTTCTTTGTTCTCGTTCCCCAGCAATCATGGTTATTTTAACCCCACTGTATCTGAAGATGGTTCATCTACTGGGGAAATTTTTGTGGAAATGTGTCCATGTCGTTGCCAATGATGGGAACGCCCCTTCCTAAATAAAAGAACTACTAGTTGGGAATTGATCAGTAGCGTCTGCAGTTCAACATAAAAAATTATGGGTGCCTCGGGGTCATTTCATGCCGAGATTTGCCATATTTGGGAAAATTCTCAAAATATGTGGAAATTTTGGTAAAATTTGGTAATTAAACTAACAGAATATGCCTTTAATGGGCATGACGCGCATGTATATAGCGGCACAGACAATACGTGCAAATCATGTTTCAGATGATATGCTTAGTTGACCAAAATTGTCCGGGTTTCTGAATAAATAGTTAGATTTTTACACCCCACCCCCCTGCACCAGAAAAGATAGGAATTTCTACACGGTCGACAAGTTGGCAGCTGCATGGTTAAAAATACTCGAGACGTCAAGTTTATGCTGATGGTCAGATGTCCACAAATAGATAAAGATATCGATGTGAGGTGATTTCTCTCTTAAAGTGGCACACCAGATACAGAATAACGATAAATAAGTGAAAATCTCACAAAGGTTATTAGGTGCAAATATTCCCCACTTCCTGAAAAATGGCAATAAAATCCAAATTCTGGTGTAATGTAATGTCTAACTATGTATGCTTCGCAAATCATATCACAGTTATGTGATTTTTCACCACGTTTGTCCATCATAGGCCGAAATACGAAAAATTCGATTTTTCTGCTTTAGGTTAGAAGGAACTAAATGTTTTCCATAGGCCACAGTGTTAACGTTTGACCACGCCCACGCTAAATTTTCGAGTTCCGAAGTGCACGATGCATGCGTTCGTAAAGACCAACCCTTTCGGCATCTGTTCGCACATAGGAGTACCTTTCGAGCCACGCCTTTTTCGAAAACCAGCATATGTTTTCCACACTACCCCACTTTTTGCACAGAATTTGACAGTCTGACAAAAGCCAATACACAGCCTCAATATCCCGCCATTGTTTGGACACGAACGCATTTCAGACTAGGAAACGCCCACGTTTTTACATGCTATGGGTATTATATTTCTTGAATTTGTAAAATTATTTGACATATTATACGCCAATCGCGCGCCAGAATTTTTTAAACTCGTATTCGAGATACCCTGTAAAAACGAAAGGGACGTAATTCTACTTATTTAGTTCCTTCTAACCTTAAGAGATGTGCAAACATGACCCTATGTAATTCCTACTACCTCTGCGTGAAGCTGTGTCATATCTATGCTAAATAAAACTGATTTTACACATTTCTTTGTTCTCGTTCCCCAGCAATCATGGTTATTTTAACCCCACTGTATCTGAAGATGGTTCATCTACTGGGGAAATTTTTGTGGAAATGTGTCCATGTCGTTGCCAATGATGGGAACGCCCCTTCCTAAATAAAAGAACTACTAGTTGGGAATTGATCAGTAGCGTCTGCAGTTCAACATAAAAAATTATGGGTGCCTCGGGGTCATTTCATGCCGAGATTTGCCATATTTGGGAAAATTCTCAAAATATGTGGAAATTTTGGTAAAATTTGGTAATTAAACTAACAGAATATGCCTTTAATGGGCATGACGCGCATGTATATAGCGGCACAGACAATACGTGCAAATCATGTTTCAGATGATATGCTTAGTTGACCAAAATTGTCCGGGTTTCTGAATAAATAGTTAGATTTTTACACCCCACCCCCCTGCACCAGAAAAGATAGGAATTTCTACACGGTCGACAAGTTGGCAGCTGCATGGTTAAAAATACTCGAGACGTCAAGTTTATGCTGATGGTCAGATGTCCACAAATAGATAAAGATATCGATGTGAGGTGATTTCTCTCTTAAAGTGGCACACCAGATACAGAATAACGATAAATAAGTGAAAATCTCACAAAGGTTATTAGGTGCAAATATTCCCCACTTCCTGAAAAATGGCAATAAAATCCAAATTCTGGTGTAATGTAATGTCTAACTATGTATGCTTCGCAAATCATATCACAGTTATGTGATTTTTCACCACGTTTGTCCATCATAGGCCGAAATACGAAAAATTCGATTTTTCTGCTTTAGGTTAGAAGGAACTAAATGTTTTCCATAGGCCACAGTGTTAACGTTTGACCACGCCCACGCTAAATTTTCGAGTTCCGAAGTGCACGATGCATGCGTTCGTAAAGACCAACCCTTTCGGCATCTGTTCGCACATAGGAGTACCTTTCGAGCCACGCCTTTTTCGAAAACCAGCATATGTTTTCCACACTACCCCACTTTTTGCACAGAATTTGACAGTCTGACAAAAGCCAATACACAGCCTCAATATCCCGCCATTGTTTGGACACGAACGCATTTCAGACTAGGAAACGCCCACGTTTTTACATGCTATGGGTATTATATTTCTTGAATTTGTAAAATTATTTGACATATTATACGCCAATCGCGCGCCAGAATTTTTTAAACTCGTATTCGAGATACCCTGTAAAAACGAAAGGGACGTAATTCTACTTATTTAGTTCCTTCTAACCTTAAGAGATGTGCAAACATGACCCTATGTAATTCCTACTACCTCTGCGTGAAGCTGTGTCATATCTATGCTAAATAAAACTGATTTTACACATTTCTTTGTTCTCGTTCCCCAGCAATCATGGTTATTTTAACCCCACTGTATCTGAAGATGGTTCATCTACTGGGGAAATTTTTGTGGAAATGTGTCCATGTCGTTGCCAATGATGGGAACGCCCCTTCCTAAATAAAAGAACTACTAGTTGGGAATTGATCAGTAGCGTCTGCAGTTCAACATAAAAAATTATGGGTGCCTCGGGGTCATTTCATGCCGAGATTTGCCATATTTGGGAAAATTCTCAAAATATGTGGAAATTTTGGTAAAATTTGGTAATTAAACTAACAGAATATGCCTTTAATGGGCATGACGCGCATGTATATAGCGGCACAGACAATACGTGCAAATCATGTTTCAGATGATATGCTTAGTTGACCAAAATTGTCCGGGTTTCTGAATAAATAGTTAGATTTTTACACCCCACCCCCCTGCACCAGAAAAGATAGGAATTTCTACACGGTCGACAAGTTGGCAGCTGCATGGTTAAAAATACTCGAGACGTCAAGTTTATGCTGATGGTCAGATGTCCACAAATAGATAAAGATATCGATGTGAGGTGATTTCTCTCTTAAAGTGGCACACCAGATACAGAATAACGATAAATAAGTGAAAATCTCACAAAGGTTATTAGGTGCAAATATTCCCCACTTCCTGAAAAATGGCAATAAAATCCAAATTCTGGTGTAATGTAATGTCTAACTATGTATGCTTCGCAAATCATATCACAGTTATGTGATTTTTCACCACGTTTGTCCATCATAGGCCGAAATACGAAAAATTCGATTTTTCTGCTTTAGGTTAGAAGGAACTAAATGTTTTCCATAGGCCACAGTGTTAACGTTTGACCACGCCCACGCTAAATTTTCGAGTTCCGAAGTGCACGATGCATGCGTTCGTAAAGACCAACCCTTTCGGCATCTGTTCGCACATAGGAGTACCTTTCGAGCCACGCCTTTTTCGAAAACCAGCATATGTTTTCCACACTACCCCACTTTTTGCACAGAATTTGACAGTCTGACAAAAGCCAATACACAGCCTCAATATCCCGCCATTGTTTGGACACGAACGCATTTCAGACTAGGAAACGCCCACGTTTTTACATGCTATGGGTATTATATTTCTTGAATTTGTAAAATTATTTGACATATTATACGCCAATCGCGCGCCAGAATTTTTTAAACTCGTATTCGAGATACCCTGTAAAAACGAAAGGGACGTAATTCTACTTATTTAGTTCCTTCTAACCTTAAGAGATGTGCAAACATGACCCTATGTAATTCCTACTACCTCTGCGTGAAGCTGTGTCATATCTATGCTAAATAAAACTGATTTTACACATTTCTTTGTTCTCGTTCCCCAGCAATCATGGTTATTTTAACCCCACTGTATCTGAAGATGGTTCATCTACTGGGGAAATTTTTGTGGAAATGTGTCCATGTCGTTGCCAATGATGGGAACGCCCCTTCCTAAATAAAAGAACTACTAGTTGGGAATTGATCAGTAGCGTCTGCAGTTCAACATAAAAAATTATGGGTGCCTCGGGGTCATTTCATGCCGAGATTTGCCATATTTGGGAAAATTCTCAAAATATGTGGAAATTTTGGTAAAATTTGGTAATTAAACTAACAGAATATGCCTTTAATGGGCATGACGCGCATGTATATAGCGGCACAGACAATACGTGCAAATCATGTTTCAGATGATATGCTTAGTTGACCAAAATTGTCCGGGTTTCTGAATAAATAGTTAGATTTTTACACCCCACCCCCCTGCACCAGAAAAGATAGGAATTTCTACACGGTCGACAAGTTGGCAGCTGCATGGTTAAAAATACTCGAGACGTCAAGTTTATGCTGATGGTCAGATGTCCACAAATAGATAAAGATATCGATGTGAGGTGATTTCTCTCTTAAAGTGGCACACCAGATACAGAATAACGATAAATAAGTGAAAATCTCACAAAGGTTATTAGGTGCAAATATTCCCCACTTCCTGAAAAATGGCAATAAAATCCAAATTCTGGTGTAATGTAATGTCTAACTATGTATGCTTCGCAAATCATATCACAGTTATGTGATTTTTCACCACGTTTGTCCATCATAGGCCGAAATACGAAAAATTCGATTTTTCTGCTTTAGGTTAGAAGGAACTAAATGTTTTCCATAGGCCACAGTGTTAACGTTTGACCACGCCCACGCTAAATTTTCGAGTTCCGAAGTGCACGATGCATGCGTTCGTAAAGACCAACCCTTTCGGCATCTGTTCGCACATAGGAGTACCTTTCGAGCCACGCCTTTTTCGAAAACCAGCATATGTTTTCCACACTACCCCACTTTTTGCACAGAATTTGACAGTCTGACAAAAGCCAATACACAGCCTCAATATCCCGCCATTGTTTGGACACGAACGCATTTCAGACTAGGAAACGCCCACGTTTTTACATGCTATGGGTATTATATTTCTTGAATTTGTAAAATTATTTGACATATTATACGCCAATCGCGCGCCAGAATTTTTTAAACTCGTATTCGAGATACCCTGTAAAAACGAAAGGGACGTAATTCTACTTATTTAGTTCCTTCTAACCTTAAGAGATGTGCAAACATGACCCTATGTAATTCCTACTACCTCTGCGTGAAGCTGTGTCATATCTATGCTAAATAAAACTGATTTTACACATTTCTTTGTTCTCGTTCCCCAGCAATCATGGTTATTTTAACCCCACTGTATCTGAAGATGGTTCATCTACTGGGGAAATTTTTGTGGAAATGTGTCCATGTCGTTGCCAATGATGGGAACGCCCCTTCCTAAATAAAAGAACTACTAGTTGGGAATTGATCAGTAGCGTCTGCAGTTCAACATAAAAAATTATGGGTGCCTCGGGGTCATTTCATGCCGAGATTTGCCATATTTGGGAAAATTCTCAAAATATGTGGAAATTTTGGTAAAATTTGGTAATTAAACTAACAGAATATGCCTTTAATGGGCATGACGCGCATGTATATAGCGGCACAGACAATACGTGCAAATCATGTTTCAGATGATATGCTTAGTTGACCAAAATTGTCCGGGTTTCTGAATAAATAGTTAGATTTTTACACCCCACCCCCCTGCACCAGAAAAGATAGGAATTTCTACACGGTCGACAAGTTGGCAGCTGCATGGTTAAAAATACTCGAGACGTCAAGTTTATGCTGATGGTCAGATGTCCACAAATAGATAAAGATATCGATGTGAGGTGATTTCTCTCTTAAAGTGGCACACCAGATACAGAATAACGATAAATAAGTGAAAATCTCACAAAGGTTATTAGGTGCAAATATTCCCCACTTCCTGAAAAATGGCAATAAAATCCAAATTCTGGTGTAATGTAATGTCTAACTATGTATGCTTCGCAAATCATATCACAGTTATGTGATTTTTCACCACGTTTGTCCATCATAGGCCGAAATACGAAAAATTCGATTTTTCTGCTTTAGGTTAGAAGGAACTAAATGTTTTCCATAGGCCACAGTGTTAACGTTTGACCACGCCCACGCTAAATTTTCGAGTTCCGAAGTGCACGATGCATGCGTTCGTAAAGACCAACCCTTTCGGCATCTGTTCGCACATAGGAGTACCTTTCGAGCCACGCCTTTTTCGAAAACCAGCATATGTTTTCCACACTACCCCACTTTTTGCACAGAATTTGACAGTCTGACAAAAGCCAATACACAGCCTCAATATCCCGCCATTGTTTGGACACGAACGCATTTCAGACTAGGAAACGCCCACGTTTTTACATGCTATGGGTATTATATTTCTTGAATTTGTAAAATTATTTGACATATTATACGCCAATCGCGCGCCAGAATTTTTTAAACTCGTATTCGAGATACCCTGTAAAAACGAAAGGGACGTAATTCTACTTATTTAGTTCCTTCTAACCTTAAGAGATGTGCAAACATGACCCTATGTAATTCCTACTACCTCTGCGTGAAGCTGTGTCATATCTATGCTAAATAAAACTGATTTTACACATTTCTTTGTTCTCGTTCCCCAGCAATCATGGTTATTTTAACCCCACTGTATCTGAAGATGGTTCATCTACTGGGGAAATTTTTGTGGAAATGTGTCCATGTCGTTGCCAATGATGGGAACGCCCCTTCCTAAATAAAAGAACTACTAGTTGGGAATTGATCAGTAGCGTCTGCAGTTCAACATAAAAAATTATGGGTGCCTCGGGGTCATTTCATGCCGAGATTTGCCATATTTGGGAAAATTCTCAAAATATGTGGAAATTTTGGTAAAATTTGGTAATTAAACTAACAGAATATGCCTTTAATGGGCATGACGCGCATGTATATAGCGGCACAGACAATACGTGCAAATCATGTTTCAGATGATATGCTTAGTTGACCAAAATTGTCCGGGTTTCTGAATAAATAGTTAGATTTTTACACCCCACCCCCCTGCACCAGAAAAGATAGGAATTTCTACACGGTCGACAAGTTGGCAGCTGCATGGTTAAAAATACTCGAGACGTCAAGTTTATGCTGATGGTCAGATGTCCACAAATAGATAAAGATATCGATGTGAGGTGATTTCTCTCTTAAAGTGGCACACCAGATACAGAATAACGATAAATAAGTGAAAATCTCACAAAGGTTATTAGGTGCAAATATTCCCCACTTCCTGAAAAATGGCAATAAAATCCAAATTCTGGTGTAATGTAATGTCTAACTATGTATGCTTCGCAAATCATATCACAGTTATGTGATTTTTCACCACGTTTGTCCATCATAGGCCGAAATACGAAAAATTCGATTTTTCTGCTTTAGGTTAGAAGGAACTAAATGTTTTCCATAGGCCACAGTGTTAACGTTTGACCACGCCCACGCTAAATTTTCGAGTTCCGAAGTGCACGATGCATGCGTTCGTAAAGACCAACCCTTTCGGCATCTGTTCGCACATAGGAGTACCTTTCGAGCCACGCCTTTTTCGAAAACCAGCATATGTTTTCCACACTACCCCACTTTTTGCACAGAATTTGACAGTCTGACAAAAGCCAATACACAGCCTCAATATCCCGCCATTGTTTGGACACGAACGCATTTCAGACTAGGAAACGCCCACGTTTTTACATGCTATGGGTATTATATTTCTTGAATTTGTAAAATTATTTGACATATTATACGCCAATCGCGCGCCAGAATTTTTTAAACTCGTATTCGAGATACCCTGTAAAAACGAAAGGGACGTAATTCTACTTATTTAGTTCCTTCTAACCTTAAGAGATGTGCAAACATGACCCTATGTAATTCCTACTACCTCTGCGTGAAGCTGTGTCATATCTATGCTAAATAAAACTGATTTTACACATTTCTTTGTTCTCGTTCCCCAGCAATCATGGTTATTTTAACCCCACTGTATCTGAAGATGGTTCATCTACTGGGGAAATTTTTGTGGAAATGTGTCCATGTCGTTGCCAATGATGGGAACGCCCCTTCCTAAATAAAAGAACTACTAGTTGGGAATTGATCAGTAGCGTCTGCAGTTCAACATAAAAAATTATGGGTGCCTCGGGGTCATTTCATGCCGAGATTTGCCATATTTGGGAAAATTCTCAAAATATGTGGAAATTTTGGTAAAATTTGGTAATTAAACTAACAGAATATGCCTTTAATGGGCATGACGCGCATGTATATAGCGGCACAGACAATACGTGCAAATCATGTTTCAGATGATATGCTTAGTTGACCAAAATTGTCCGGGTTTCTGAATAAATAGTTAGATTTTTACACCCCACCCCCCTGCACCAGAAAAGATAGGAATTTCTACACGGTCGACAAGTTGGCAGCTGCATGGTTAAAAATACTCGAGACGTCAAGTTTATGCTGATGGTCAGATGTCCACAAATAGATAAAGATATCGATGTGAGGTGATTTCTCTCTTAAAGTGGCACACCAGATACAGAATAACGATAAATAAGTGAAAATCTCACAAAGGTTATTAGGTGCAAATATTCCCCACTTCCTGAAAAATGGCAATAAAATCCAAATTCTGGTGTAATGTAATGTCTAACTATGTATGCTTCGCAAATCATATCACAGTTATGTGATTTTTCACCACGTTTGTCCATCATAGGCCGAAATACGAAAAATTCGATTTTTCTGCTTTAGGTTAGAAGGAACTAAATGTTTTCCATAGGCCACAGTGTTAACGTTTGACCACGCCCACGCTAAATTTTCGAGTTCCGAAGTGCACGATGCATGCGTTCGTAAAGACCAACCCTTTCGGCATCTGTTCGCACATAGGAGTACCTTTCGAGCCACGCCTTTTTCGAAAACCAGCATATGTTTTCCACACTACCCCACTTTTTGCACAGAATTTGACAGTCTGACAAAAGCCAATACACAGCCTCAATATCCCGCCATTGTTTGGACACGAACGCATTTCAGACTAGGAAACGCCCACGTTTTTACATGCTATGGGTATTATATTTCTTGAATTTGTAAAATTATTTGACATATTATACGCCAATCGCGCGCCAGAATTTTTTAAACTCGTATTCGAGATACCCTGTAAAAACGAAAGGGACGTAATTCTACTTATTTAGTTCCTTCTAACCTTAAGAGATGTGCAAACATGACCCTATGTAATTCCTACTACCTCTGCGTGAAGCTGTGTCATATCTATGCTAAATAAAACTGATTTTACACATTTCTTTGTTCTCGTTCCCCAGCAATCATGGTTATTTTAACCCCACTGTATCTGAAGATGGTTCATCTACTGGGGAAATTTTTGTGGAAATGTGTCCATGTCGTTGCCAATGATGGGAACGCCCCTTCCTAAATAAAAGAACTACTAGTTGGGAATTGATCAGTAGCGTCTGCAGTTCAACATAAAAAATTATGGGTGCCTCGGGGTCATTTCATGCCGAGATTTGCCATATTTGGGAAAATTCTCAAAATATGTGGAAATTTTGGTAAAATTTGGTAATTAAACTAACAGAATATGCCTTTAATGGGCATGACGCGCATGTATATAGCGGCACAGACAATACGTGCAAATCATGTTTCAGATGATATGCTTAGTTGACCAAAATTGTCCGGGTTTCTGAATAAATAGTTAGATTTTTACACCCCACCCCCCTGCACCAGAAAAGATAGGAATTTCTACACGGTCGACAAGTTGGCAGCTGCATGGTTAAAAATACTCGAGACGTCAAGTTTATGCTGATGGTCAGATGTCCACAAATAGATAAAGATATCGATGTGAGGTGATTTCTCTCTTAAAGTGGCACACCAGATACAGAATAACGATAAATAAGTGAAAATCTCACAAAGGTTATTAGGTGCAAATATTCCCCACTTCCTGAAAAATGGCAATAAAATCCAAATTCTGGTGTAATGTAATGTCTAACTATGTATGCTTCGCAAATCATATCACAGTTATGTGATTTTTCACCACGTTTGTCCATCATAGGCCGAAATACGAAAAATTCGATTTTTCTGCTTTAGGTTAGAAGGAACTAAATGTTTTCCATAGGCCACAGTGTTAACGTTTGACCACGCCCACGCTAAATTTTCGAGTTCCGAAGTGCACGATGCATGCGTTCGTAAAGACCAACCCTTTCGGCATCTGTTCGCACATAGGAGTACCTTTCGAGCCACGCCTTTTTCGAAAACCAGCATATGTTTTCCACACTACCCCACTTTTTGCACAGAATTTGACAGTCTGACAAAAGCCAATACACAGCCTCAATATCCCGCCATTGTTTGGACACGAACGCATTTCAGACTAGGAAACGCCCACGTTTTTACATGCTATGGGTATTATATTTCTTGAATTTGTAAAATTATTTGACATATTATACGCCAATCGCGCGCCAGAATTTTTTAAACTCGTATTCGAGATACCCTGTAAAAACGAAAGGGACGTAATTCTACTTATTTAGTTCCTTCTAACCTTAAGAGATGTGCAAACATGACCCTATGTAATTCCTACTACCTCTGCGTGAAGCTGTGTCATATCTATGCTAAATAAAACTGATTTTACACATTTCTTTGTTCTCGTTCCCCAGCAATCATGGTTATTTTAACCCCACTGTATCTGAAGATGGTTCATCTACTGGGGAAATTTTTGTGGAAATGTGTCCATGTCGTTGCCAATGATGGGAACGCCCCTTCCTAAATAAAAGAACTACTAGTTGGGAATTGATCAGTAGCGTCTGCAGTTCAACATAAAAAATTATGGGTGCCTCGGGGTCATTTCATGCCGAGATTTGCCATATTTGGGAAAATTCTCAAAATATGTGGAAATTTTGGTAAAATTTGGTAATTAAACTAACAGAATATGCCTTTAATGGGCATGACGCGCATGTATATAGCGGCACAGACAATACGTGCAAATCATGTTTCAGATGATATGCTTAGTTGACCAAAATTGTCCGGGTTTCTGAATAAATAGTTAGATTTTTACACCCCACCCCCCTGCACCAGAAAAGATAGGAATTTCTACACGGTCGACAAGTTGGCAGCTGCATGGTTAAAAATACTCGAGACGTCAAGTTTATGCTGATGGTCAGATGTCCACAAATAGATAAAGATATCGATGTGAGGTGATTTCTCTCTTAAAGTGGCACACCAGATACAGAATAACGATAAATAAGTGAAAATCTCACAAAGGTTATTAGGTGCAAATATTCCCCACTTCCTGAAAAATGGCAATAAAATCCAAATTCTGGTGTAATGTAATGTCTAACTATGTATGCTTCGCAAATCATATCACAGTTATGTGATTTTTCACCACGTTTGTCCATCATAGGCCGAAATACGAAAAATTCGATTTTTCTGCTTTAGGTTAGAAGGAACTAAATGTTTTCCATAGGCCACAGTGTTAACGTTTGACCACGCCCACGCTAAATTTTCGAGTTCCGAAGTGCACGATGCATGCGTTCGTAAAGACCAACCCTTTCGGCATCTGTTCGCACATAGGAGTACCTTTCGAGCCACGCCTTTTTCGAAAACCAGCATATGTTTTCCACACTACCCCACTTTTTGCACAGAATTTGACAGTCTGACAAAAGCCAATACACAGCCTCAATATCCCGCCATTGTTTGGACACGAACGCATTTCAGACTAGGAAACGCCCACGTTTTTACATGCTATGGGTATTATATTTCTTGAATTTGTAAAATTATTTGACATATTATACGCCAATCGCGCGCCAGAATTTTTTAAACTCGTATTCGAGATACCCTGTAAAAACGAAAGGGACGTAATTCTACTTATTTAGTTCCTTCTAACCTTAAGAGATGTGCAAACATGACCCTATGTAATTCCTACTACCTCTGCGTGAAGCTGTGTCATATCTATGCTAAATAAAACTGATTTTACACATTTCTTTGTTCTCGTTCCCCAGCAATCATGGTTATTTTAACCCCACTGTATCTGAAGATGGTTCATCTACTGGGGAAATTTTTGTGGAAATGTGTCCATGTCGTTGCCAATGATGGGAACGCCCCTTCCTAAATAAAAGAACTACTAGTTGGGAATTGATCAGTAGCGTCTGCAGTTCAACATAAAAAATTATGGGTGCCTCGGGGTCATTTCATGCCGAGATTTGCCATATTTGGGAAAATTCTCAAAATATGTGGAAATTTTGGTAAAATTTGGTAATTAAACTAACAGAATATGCCTTTAATGGGCATGACGCGCATGTATATAGCGGCACAGACAATACGTGCAAATCATGTTTCAGATGATATGCTTAGTTGACCAAAATTGTCCGGGTTTCTGAATAAATAGTTAGATTTTTACACCCCACCCCCCTGCACCAGAAAAGATAGGAATTTCTACACGGTCGACAAGTTGGCAGCTGCATGGTTAAAAATACTCGAGACGTCAAGTTTATGCTGATGGTCAGATGTCCACAAATAGATAAAGATATCGATGTGAGGTGATTTCTCTCTTAAAGTGGCACACCAGATACAGAATAACGATAAATAAGTGAAAATCTCACAAAGGTTATTAGGTGCAAATATTCCCCACTTCCTGAAAAATGGCAATAAAATCCAAATTCTGGTGTAATGTAATGTCTAACTATGTATGCTTCGCAAATCATATCACAGTTATGTGATTTTTCACCACGTTTGTCCATCATAGGCCGAAATACGAAAAATTCGATTTTTCTGCTTTAGGTTAGAAGGAACTAAATGTTTTCCATAGGCCACAGTGTTAACGTTTGACCACGCCCACGCTAAATTTTCGAGTTCCGAAGTGCACGATGCATGCGTTCGTAAAGACCAACCCTTTCGGCATCTGTTCGCACATAGGAGTACCTTTCGAGCCACGCCTTTTTCGAAAACCAGCATATGTTTTCCACACTACCCCACTTTTTGCACAGAATTTGACAGTCTGACAAAAGCCAATACACAGCCTCAATATCCCGCCATTGTTTGGACACGAACGCATTTCAGACTAGGAAACGCCCACGTTTTTACATGCTATGGGTATTATATTTCTTGAATTTGTAAAATTATTTGACATATTATACGCCAATCGCGCGCCAGAATTTTTTAAACTCGTATTCGAGATACCCTGTAAAAACGAAAGGGACGTAATTCTACTTATTTAGTTCCTTCTAACCTTAAGAGATGTGCAAACATGACCCTATGTAATTCCTACTACCTCTGCGTGAAGCTGTGTCATATCTATGCTAAATAAAACTGATTTTACACATTTCTTTGTTCTCGTTCCCCAGCAATCATGGTTATTTTAACCCCACTGTATCTGAAGATGGTTCATCTACTGGGGAAATTTTTGTGGAAATGTGTCCATGTCGTTGCCAATGATGGGAACGCCCCTTCCTAAATAAAAGAACTACTAGTTGGGAATTGATCAGTAGCGTCTGCAGTTCAACATAAAAAATTATGGGTGCCTCGGGGTCATTTCATGCCGAGATTTGCCATATTTGGGAAAATTCTCAAAATATGTGGAAATTTTGGTAAAATTTGGTAATTAAACTAACAGAATATGCCTTTAATGGGCATGACGCGCATGTATATAGCGGCACAGACAATACGTGCAAATCATGTTTCAGATGATATGCTTAGTTGACCAAAATTGTCCGGGTTTCTGAATAAATAGTTAGATTTTTACACCCCACCCCCCTGCACCAGAAAAGATAGGAATTTCTACACGGTCGACAAGTTGGCAGCTGCATGGTTAAAAATACTCGAGACGTCAAGTTTATGCTGATGGTCAGATGTCCACAAATAGATAAAGATATCGATGTGAGGTGATTTCTCTCTTAAAGTGGCACACCAGATACAGAATAACGATAAATAAGTGAAAATCTCACAAAGGTTATTAGGTGCAAATATTCCCCACTTCCTGAAAAATGGCAATAAAATCCAAATTCTGGTGTAATGTAATGTCTAACTATGTATGCTTCGCAAATCATATCACAGTTATGTGATTTTTCACCACGTTTGTCCATCATAGGCCGAAATACGAAAAATTCGATTTTTCTGCTTTAGGTTAGAAGGAACTAAATGTTTTCCATAGGCCACAGTGTTAACGTTTGACCACGCCCACGCTAAATTTTCGAGTTCCGAAGTGCACGATGCATGCGTTCGTAAAGACCAACCCTTTCGGCATCTGTTCGCACATAGGAGTACCTTTCGAGCCACGCCTTTTTCGAAAACCAGCATATGTTTTCCACACTACCCCACTTTTTGCACAGAATTTGACAGTCTGACAAAAGCCAATACACAGCCTCAATATCCCGCCATTGTTTGGACACGAACGCATTTCAGACTAGGAAACGCCCACGTTTTTACATGCTATGGGTATTATATTTCTTGAATTTGTAAAATTATTTGACATATTATACGCCAATCGCGCGCCAGAATTTTTTAAACTCGTATTCGAGATACCCTGTAAAAACGAAAGGGACGTAATTCTACTTATTTAGTTCCTTCTAACCTTAAGAGATGTGCAAACATGACCCTATGTAATTCCTACTACCTCTGCGTGAAGCTGTGTCATATCTATGCTAAATAAAACTGATTTTACACATTTCTTTGTTCTCGTTCCCCAGCAATCATGGTTATTTTAACCCCACTGTATCTGAAGATGGTTCATCTACTGGGGAAATTTTTGTGGAAATGTGTCCATGTCGTTGCCAATGATGGGAACGCCCCTTCCTAAATAAAAGAACTACTAGTTGGGAATTGATCAGTAGCGTCTGCAGTTCAACATAAAAAATTATGGGTGCCTCGGGGTCATTTCATGCCGAGATTTGCCATATTTGGGAAAATTCTCAAAATATGTGGAAATTTTGGTAAAATTTGGTAATTAAACTAACAGAATATGCCTTTAATGGGCATGACGCGCATGTATATAGCGGCACAGACAATACGTGCAAATCATGTTTCAGATGATATGCTTAGTTGACCAAAATTGTCCGGGTTTCTGAATAAATAGTTAGATTTTTACACCCCACCCCCCTGCACCAGAAAAGATAGGAATTTCTACACGGTCGACAAGTTGGCAGCTGCATGGTTAAAAATACTCGAGACGTCAAGTTTATGCTGATGGTCAGATGTCCACAAATAGATAAAGATATCGATGTGAGGTGATTTCTCTCTTAAAGTGGCACACCAGATACAGAATAACGATAAATAAGTGAAAATCTCACAAAGGTTATTAGGTGCAAATATTCCCCACTTCCTGAAAAATGGCAATAAAATCCAAATTCTGGTGTAATGTAATGTCTAACTATGTATGCTTCGCAAATCATATCACAGTTATGTGATTTTTCACCACGTTTGTCCATCATAGGCCGAAATACGAAAAATTCGATTTTTCTGCTTTAGGTTAGAAGGAACTAAATGTTTTCCATAGGCCACAGTGTTAACGTTTGACCACGCCCACGCTAAATTTTCGAGTTCCGAAGTGCACGATGCATGCGTTCGTAAAGACCAACCCTTTCGGCATCTGTTCGCACATAGGAGTACCTTTCGAGCCACGCCTTTTTCGAAAACCAGCATATGTTTTCCACACTACCCCACTTTTTGCACAGAATTTGACAGTCTGACAAAAGCCAATACACAGCCTCAATATCCCGCCATTGTTTGGACACGAACGCATTTCAGACTAGGAAACGCCCACGTTTTTACATGCTATGGGTATTATATTTCTTGAATTTGTAAAATTATTTGACATATTATACGCCAATCGCGCGCCAGAATTTTTTAAACTCGTATTCGAGATACCCTGTAAAAACGAAAGGGACGTAATTCTACTTATTTAGTTCCTTCTAACCTTAAGAGATGTGCAAACATGACCCTATGTAATTCCTACTACCTCTGCGTGAAGCTGTGTCATATCTATGCTAAATAAAACTGATTTTACACATTTCTTTGTTCTCGTTCCCCAGCAATCATGGTTATTTTAACCCCACTGTATCTGAAGATGGTTCATCTACTGGGGAAATTTTTGTGGAAATGTGTCCATGTCGTTGCCAATGATGGGAACGCCCCTTCCTAAATAAAAGAACTACTAGTTGGGAATTGATCAGTAGCGTCTGCAGTTCAACATAAAAAATTATGGGTGCCTCGGGGTCATTTCATGCCGAGATTTGCCATATTTGGGAAAATTCTCAAAATATGTGGAAATTTTGGTAAAATTTGGTAATTAAACTAACAGAATATGCCTTTAATGGGCATGACGCGCATGTATATAGCGGCACAGACAATACGTGCAAATCATGTTTCAGATGATATGCTTAGTTGACCAAAATTGTCCGGGTTTCTGAATAAATAGTTAGATTTTTACACCCCACCCCCCTGCACCAGAAAAGATAGGAATTTCTACACGGTCGACAAGTTGGCAGCTGCATGGTTAAAAATACTCGAGACGTCAAGTTTATGCTGATGGTCAGATGTCCACAAATAGATAAAGATATCGATGTGAGGTGATTTCTCTCTTAAAGTGGCACACCAGATACAGAATAACGATAAATAAGTGAAAATCTCACAAAGGTTATTAGGTGCAAATATTCCCCACTTCCTGAAAAATGGCAATAAAATCCAAATTCTGGTGTAATGTAATGTCTAACTATGTATGCTTCGCAAATCATATCACAGTTATGTGATTTTTCACCACGTTTGTCCATCATAGGCCGAAATACGAAAAATTCGATTTTTCTGCTTTAGGTTAGAAGGAACTAAATGTTTTCCATAGGCCACAGTGTTAACGTTTGACCACGCCCACGCTAAATTTTCGAGTTCCGAAGTGCACGATGCATGCGTTCGTAAAGACCAACCCTTTCGGCATCTGTTCGCACATAGGAGTACCTTTCGAGCCACGCCTTTTTCGAAAACCAGCATATGTTTTCCACACTACCCCACTTTTTGCACAGAATTTGACAGTCTGACAAAAGCCAATACACAGCCTCAATATCCCGCCATTGTTTGGACACGAACGCATTTCAGACTAGGAAACGCCCACGTTTTTACATGCTATGGGTATTATATTTCTTGAATTTGTAAAATTATTTGACATATTATACGCCAATCGCGCGCCAGAATTTTTTAAACTCGTATTCGAGATACCCTGTAAAAACGAAAGGGACGTAATTCTACTTATTTAGTTCCTTCTAACCTTAAGAGATGTGCAAACATGACCCTATGTAATTCCTACTACCTCTGCGTGAAGCTGTGTCATATCTATGCTAAATAAAACTGATTTTACACATTTCTTTGTTCTCGTTCCCCAGCAATCATGGTTATTTTAACCCCACTGTATCTGAAGATGGTTCATCTACTGGGGAAATTTTTGTGGAAATGTGTCCATGTCGTTGCCAATGATGGGAACGCCCCTTCCTAAATAAAAGAACTACTAGTTGGGAATTGATCAGTAGCGTCTGCAGTTCAACATAAAAAATTATGGGTGCCTCGGGGTCATTTCATGCCGAGATTTGCCATATTTGGGAAAATTCTCAAAATATGTGGAAATTTTGGTAAAATTTGGTAATTAAACTAACAGAATATGCCTTTAATGGGCATGACGCGCATGTATATAGCGGCACAGACAATACGTGCAAATCATGTTTCAGATGATATGCTTAGTTGACCAAAATTGTCCGGGTTTCTGAATAAATAGTTAGATTTTTACACCCCACCCCCCTGCACCAGAAAAGATAGGAATTTCTACACGGTCGACAAGTTGGCAGCTGCATGGTTAAAAATACTCGAGACGTCAAGTTTATGCTGATGGTCAGATGTCCACAAATAGATAAAGATATCGATGTGAGGTGATTTCTCTCTTAAAGTGGCACACCAGATACAGAATAACGATAAATAAGTGAAAATCTCACAAAGGTTATTAGGTGCAAATATTCCCCACTTCCTGAAAAATGGCAATAAAATCCAAATTCTGGTGTAATGTAATGTCTAACTATGTATGCTTCGCAAATCATATCACAGTTATGTGATTTTTCACCACGTTTGTCCATCATAGGCCGAAATACGAAAAATTCGATTTTTCTGCTTTAGGTTAGAAGGAACTAAATGTTTTCCATAGGCCACAGTGTTAACGTTTGACCACGCCCACGCTAAATTTTCGAGTTCCGAAGTGCACGATGCATGCGTTCGTAAAGACCAACCCTTTCGGCATCTGTTCGCACATAGGAGTACCTTTCGAGCCACGCCTTTTTCGAAAACCAGCATATGTTTTCCACACTACCCCACTTTTTGCACAGAATTTGACAGTCTGACAAAAGCCAATACACAGCCTCAATATCCCGCCATTGTTTGGACACGAACGCATTTCAGACTAGGAAACGCCCACGTTTTTACATGCTATGGGTATTATATTTCTTGAATTTGTAAAATTATTTGACATATTATACGCCAATCGCGCGCCAGAATTTTTTAAACTCGTATTCGAGATACCCTGTAAAAACGAAAGGGACGTAATTCTACTTATTTAGTTCCTTCTAACCTTAAGAGATGTGCAAACATGACCCTATGTAATTCCTACTACCTCTGCGTGAAGCTGTGTCATATCTATGCTAAATAAAACTGATTTTACACATTTCTTTGTTCTCGTTCCCCAGCAATCATGGTTATTTTAACCCCACTGTATCTGAAGATGGTTCATCTACTGGGGAAATTTTTGTGGAAATGTGTCCATGTCGTTGCCAATGATGGGAACGCCCCTTCCTAAATAAAAGAACTACTAGTTGGGAATTGATCAGTAGCGTCTGCAGTTCAACATAAAAAATTATGGGTGCCTCGGGGTCATTTCATGCCGAGATTTGCCATATTTGGGAAAATTCTCAAAATATGTGGAAATTTTGGTAAAATTTGGTAATTAAACTAACAGAATATGCCTTTAATGGGCATGACGCGCATGTATATAGCGGCACAGACAATACGTGCAAATCATGTTTCAGATGATATGCTTAGTTGACCAAAATTGTCCGGGTTTCTGAATAAATAGTTAGATTTTTACACCCCACCCCCCTGCACCAGAAAAGATAGGAATTTCTACACGGTCGACAAGTTGGCAGCTGCATGGTTAAAAATACTCGAGACGTCAAGTTTATGCTGATGGTCAGATGTCCACAAATAGATAAAGATATCGATGTGAGGTGATTTCTCTCTTAAAGTGGCACACCAGATACAGAATAACGATAAATAAGTGAAAATCTCACAAAGGTTATTAGGTGCAAATATTCCCCACTTCCTGAAAAATGGCAATAAAATCCAAATTCTGGTGTAATGTAATGTCTAACTATGTATGCTTCGCAAATCATATCACAGTTATGTGATTTTTCACCACGTTTGTCCATCATAGGCCGAAATACGAAAAATTCGATTTTTCTGCTTTAGGTTAGAAGGAACTAAATGTTTTCCATAGGCCACAGTGTTAACGTTTGACCACGCCCACGCTAAATTTTCGAGTTCCGAAGTGCACGATGCATGCGTTCGTAAAGACCAACCCTTTCGGCATCTGTTCGCACATAGGAGTACCTTTCGAGCCACGCCTTTTTCGAAAACCAGCATATGTTTTCCACACTACCCCACTTTTTGCACAGAATTTGACAGTCTGACAAAAGCCAATACACAGCCTCAATATCCCGCCATTGTTTGGACACGAACGCATTTCAGACTAGGAAACGCCCACGTTTTTACATGCTATGGGTATTATATTTCTTGAATTTGTAAAATTATTTGACATATTATACGCCAATCGCGCGCCAGAATTTTTTAAACTCGTATTCGAGATACCCTGTAAAAACGAAAGGGACGTAATTCTACTTATTTAGTTCCTTCTAACCTTAAGAGATGTGCAAACATGACCCTATGTAATTCCTACTACCTCTGCGTGAAGCTGTGTCATATCTATGCTAAATAAAACTGATTTTACACATTTCTTTGTTCTCGTTCCCCAGCAATCATGGTTATTTTAACCCCACTGTATCTGAAGATGGTTCATCTACTGGGGAAATTTTTGTGGAAATGTGTCCATGTCGTTGCCAATGATGGGAACGCCCCTTCCTAAATAAAAGAACTACTAGTTGGGAATTGATCAGTAGCGTCTGCAGTTCAACATAAAAAATTATGGGTGCCTCGGGGTCATTTCATGCCGAGATTTGCCATATTTGGGAAAATTCTCAAAATATGTGGAAATTTTGGTAAAATTTGGTAATTAAACTAACAGAATATGCCTTTAATGGGCATGACGCGCATGTATATAGCGGCACAGACAATACGTGCAAATCATGTTTCAGATGATATGCTTAGTTGACCAAAATTGTCCGGGTTTCTGAATAAATAGTTAGATTTTTACACCCCACCCCCCTGCACCAGAAAAGATAGGAATTTCTACACGGTCGACAAGTTGGCAGCTGCATGGTTAAAAATACTCGAGACGTCAAGTTTATGCTGATGGTCAGATGTCCACAAATAGATAAAGATATCGATGTGAGGTGATTTCTCTCTTAAAGTGGCACACCAGATACAGAATAACGATAAATAAGTGAAAATCTCACAAAGGTTATTAGGTGCAAATATTCCCCACTTCCTGAAAAATGGCAATAAAATCCAAATTCTGGTGTAATGTAATGTCTAACTATGTATGCTTCGCAAATCATATCACAGTTATGTGATTTTTCACCACGTTTGTCCATCATAGGCCGAAATACGAAAAATTCGATTTTTCTGCTTTAGGTTAGAAGGAACTAAATGTTTTCCATAGGCCACAGTGTTAACGTTTGACCACGCCCACGCTAAATTTTCGAGTTCCGAAGTGCACGATGCATGCGTTCGTAAAGACCAACCCTTTCGGCATCTGTTCGCACATAGGAGTACCTTTCGAGCCACGCCTTTTTCGAAAACCAGCATATGTTTTCCACACTACCCCACTTTTTGCACAGAATTTGACAGTCTGACAAAAGCCAATACACAGCCTCAATATCCCGCCATTGTTTGGACACGAACGCATTTCAGACTAGGAAACGCCCACGTTTTTACATGCTATGGGTATTATATTTCTTGAATTTGTAAAATTATTTGACATATTATACGCCAATCGCGCGCCAGAATTTTTTAAACTCGTATTCGAGATACCCTGTAAAAACGAAAGGGACGTAATTCTACTTATTTAGTTCCTTCTAACCTTAAGAGATGTGCAAACATGACCCTATGTAATTCCTACTACCTCTGCGTGAAGCTGTGTCATATCTATGCTAAATAAAACTGATTTTACACATTTCTTTGTTCTCGTTCCCCAGCAATCATGGTTATTTTAACCCCACTGTATCTGAAGATGGTTCATCTACTGGGGAAATTTTTGTGGAAATGTGTCCATGTCGTTGCCAATGATGGGAACGCCCCTTCCTAAATAAAAGAACTACTAGTTGGGAATTGATCAGTAGCGTCTGCAGTTCAACATAAAAAATTATGGGTGCCTCGGGGTCATTTCATGCCGAGATTTGCCATATTTGGGAAAATTCTCAAAATATGTGGAAATTTTGGTAAAATTTGGTAATTAAACTAACAGAATATGCCTTTAATGGGCATGACGCGCATGTATATAGCGGCACAGACAATACGTGCAAATCATGTTTCAGATGATATGCTTAGTTGACCAAAATTGTCCGGGTTTCTGAATAAATAGTTAGATTTTTACACCCCACCCCCCTGCACCAGAAAAGATAGGAATTTCTACACGGTCGACAAGTTGGCAGCTGCATGGTTAAAAATACTCGAGACGTCAAGTTTATGCTGATGGTCAGATGTCCACAAATAGATAAAGATATCGATGTGAGGTGATTTCTCTCTTAAAGTGGCACACCAGATACAGAATAACGATAAATAAGTGAAAATCTCACAAAGGTTATTAGGTGCAAATATTCCCCACTTCCTGAAAAATGGCAATAAAATCCAAATTCTGGTGTAATGTAATGTCTAACTATGTATGCTTCGCAAATCATATCACAGTTATGTGATTTTTCACCACGTTTGTCCATCATAGGCCGAAATACGAAAAATTCGATTTTTCTGCTTTAGGTTAGAAGGAACTAAATGTTTTCCATAGGCCACAGTGTTAACGTTTGACCACGCCCACGCTAAATTTTCGAGTTCCGAAGTGCACGATGCATGCGTTCGTAAAGACCAACCCTTTCGGCATCTGTTCGCACATAGGAGTACCTTTCGAGCCACGCCTTTTTCGAAAACCAGCATATGTTTTCCACACTACCCCACTTTTTGCACAGAATTTGACAGTCTGACAAAAGCCAATACACAGCCTCAATATCCCGCCATTGTTTGGACACGAACGCATTTCAGACTAGGAAACGCCCACGTTTTTACATGCTATGGGTATTATATTTCTTGAATTTGTAAAATTATTTGACATATTATACGCCAATCGCGCGCCAGAATTTTTTAAACTCGTATTCGAGATACCCTGTAAAAACGAAAGGGACGTAATTCTACTTATTTAGTTCCTTCTAACCTTAAGAGATGTGCAAACATGACCCTATGTAATTCCTACTACCTCTGCGTGAAGCTGTGTCATATCTATGCTAAATAAAACTGATTTTACACATTTCTTTGTTCTCGTTCCCCAGCAATCATGGTTATTTTAACCCCACTGTATCTGAAGATGGTTCATCTACTGGGGAAATTTTTGTGGAAATGTGTCCATGTCGTTGCCAATGATGGGAACGCCCCTTCCTAAATAAAAGAACTACTAGTTGGGAATTGATCAGTAGCGTCTGCAGTTCAACATAAAAAATTATGGGTGCCTCGGGGTCATTTCATGCCGAGATTTGCCATATTTGGGAAAATTCTCAAAATATGTGGAAATTTTGGTAAAATTTGGTAATTAAACTAACAGAATATGCCTTTAATGGGCATGACGCGCATGTATATAGCGGCACAGACAATACGTGCAAATCATGTTTCAGATGATATGCTTAGTTGACCAAAATTGTCCGGGTTTCTGAATAAATAGTTAGATTTTTACACCCCACCCCCCTGCACCAGAAAAGATAGGAATTTCTACACGGTCGACAAGTTGGCAGCTGCATGGTTAAAAATACTCGAGACGTCAAGTTTATGCTGATGGTCAGATGTCCACAAATAGATAAAGATATCGATGTGAGGTGATTTCTCTCTTAAAGTGGCACACCAGATACAGAATAACGATAAATAAGTGAAAATCTCACAAAGGTTATTAGGTGCAAATATTCCCCACTTCCTGAAAAATGGCAATAAAATCCAAATTCTGGTGTAATGTAATGTCTAACTATGTATGCTTCGCAAATCATATCACAGTTATGTGATTTTTCACCACGTTTGTCCATCATAGGCCGAAATACGAAAAATTCGATTTTTCTGCTTTAGGTTAGAAGGAACTAAATGTTTTCCATAGGCCACAGTGTTAACGTTTGACCACGCCCACGCTAAATTTTCGAGTTCCGAAGTGCACGATGCATGCGTTCGTAAAGACCAACCCTTTCGGCATCTGTTCGCACATAGGAGTACCTTTCGAGCCACGCCTTTTTCGAAAACCAGCATATGTTTTCCACACTACCCCACTTTTTGCACAGAATTTGACAGTCTGACAAAAGCCAATACACAGCCTCAATATCCCGCCATTGTTTGGACACGAACGCATTTCAGACTAGGAAACGCCCACGTTTTTACATGCTATGGGTATTATATTTCTTGAATTTGTAAAATTATTTGACATATTATACGCCAATCGCGCGCCAGAATTTTTTAAACTCGTATTCGAGATACCCTGTAAAAACGAAAGGGACGTAATTCTACTTATTTAGTTCCTTCTAACCTTAAGAGATGTGCAAACATGACCCTATGTAATTCCTACTACCTCTGCGTGAAGCTGTGTCATATCTATGCTAAATAAAACTGATTTTACACATTTCTTTGTTCTCGTTCCCCAGCAATCATGGTTATTTTAACCCCACTGTATCTGAAGATGGTTCATCTACTGGGGAAATTTTTGTGGAAATGTGTCCATGTCGTTGCCAATGATGGGAACGCCCCTTCCTAAATAAAAGAACTACTAGTTGGGAATTGATCAGTAGCGTCTGCAGTTCAACATAAAAAATTATGGGTGCCTCGGGGTCATTTCATGCCGAGATTTGCCATATTTGGGAAAATTCTCAAAATATGTGGAAATTTTGGTAAAATTTGGTAATTAAACTAACAGAATATGCCTTTAATGGGCATGACGCGCATGTATATAGCGGCACAGACAATACGTGCAAATCATGTTTCAGATGATATGCTTAGTTGACCAAAATTGTCCGGGTTTCTGAATAAATAGTTAGATTTTTACACCCCACCCCCCTGCACCAGAAAAGATAGGAATTTCTACACGGTCGACAAGTTGGCAGCTGCATGGTTAAAAATACTCGAGACGTCAAGTTTATGCTGATGGTCAGATGTCCACAAATAGATAAAGATATCGATGTGAGGTGATTTCTCTCTTAAAGTGGCACACCAGATACAGAATAACGATAAATAAGTGAAAATCTCACAAAGGTTATTAGGTGCAAATATTCCCCACTTCCTGAAAAATGGCAATAAAATCCAAATTCTGGTGTAATGTAATGTCTAACTATGTATGCTTCGCAAATCATATCACAGTTATGTGATTTTTCACCACGTTTGTCCATCATAGGCCGAAATACGAAAAATTCGATTTTTCTGCTTTAGGTTAGAAGGAACTAAATGTTTTCCATAGGCCACAGTGTTAACGTTTGACCACGCCCACGCTAAATTTTCGAGTTCCGAAGTGCACGATGCATGCGTTCGTAAAGACCAACCCTTTCGGCATCTGTTCGCACATAGGAGTACCTTTCGAGCCACGCCTTTTTCGAAAACCAGCATATGTTTTCCACACTACCCCACTTTTTGCACAGAATTTGACAGTCTGACAAAAGCCAATACACAGCCTCAATATCCCGCCATTGTTTGGACACGAACGCATTTCAGACTAGGAAACGCCCACGTTTTTACATGCTATGGGTATTATATTTCTTGAATTTGTAAAATTATTTGACATATTATACGCCAATCGCGCGCCAGAATTTTTTAAACTCGTATTCGAGATACCCTGTAAAAACGAAAGGGACGTAATTCTACTTATTTAGTTCCTTCTAACCTTAAGAGATGTGCAAACATGACCCTATGTAATTCCTACTACCTCTGCGTGAAGCTGTGTCATATCTATGCTAAATAAAACTGATTTTACACATTTCTTTGTTCTCGTTCCCCAGCAATCATGGTTATTTTAACCCCACTGTATCTGAAGATGGTTCATCTACTGGGGAAATTTTTGTGGAAATGTGTCCATGTCGTTGCCAATGATGGGAACGCCCCTTCCTAAATAAAAGAACTACTAGTTGGGAATTGATCAGTAGCGTCTGCAGTTCAACATAAAAAATTATGGGTGCCTCGGGGTCATTTCATGCCGAGATTTGCCATATTTGGGAAAATTCTCAAAATATGTGGAAATTTTGGTAAAATTTGGTAATTAAACTAACAGAATATGCCTTTAATGGGCATGACGCGCATGTATATAGCGGCACAGACAATACGTGCAAATCATGTTTCAGATGATATGCTTAGTTGACCAAAATTGTCCGGGTTTCTGAATAAATAGTTAGATTTTTACACCCCACCCCCCTGCACCAGAAAAGATAGGAATTTCTACACGGTCGACAAGTTGGCAGCTGCATGGTTAAAAATACTCGAGACGTCAAGTTTATGCTGATGGTCAGATGTCCACAAATAGATAAAGATATCGATGTGAGGTGATTTCTCTCTTAAAGTGGCACACCAGATACAGAATAACGATAAATAAGTGAAAATCTCACAAAGGTTATTAGGTGCAAATATTCCCCACTTCCTGAAAAATGGCAATAAAATCCAAATTCTGGTGTAATGTAATGTCTAACTATGTATGCTTCGCAAATCATATCACAGTTATGTGATTTTTCACCACGTTTGTCCATCATAGGCCGAAATACGAAAAATTCGATTTTTCTGCTTTAGGTTAGAAGGAACTAAATGTTTTCCATAGGCCACAGTGTTAACGTTTGACCACGCCCACGCTAAATTTTCGAGTTCCGAAGTGCACGATGCATGCGTTCGTAAAGACCAACCCTTTCGGCATCTGTTCGCACATAGGAGTACCTTTCGAGCCACGCCTTTTTCGAAAACCAGCATATGTTTTCCACACTACCCCACTTTTTGCACAGAATTTGACAGTCTGACAAAAGCCAATACACAGCCTCAATATCCCGCCATTGTTTGGACACGAACGCATTTCAGACTAGGAAACGCCCACGTTTTTACATGCTATGGGTATTATATTTCTTGAATTTGTAAAATTATTTGACATATTATACGCCAATCGCGCGCCAGAATTTTTTAAACTCGTATTCGAGATACCCTGTAAAAACGAAAGGGACGTAATTCTACTTATTTAGTTCCTTCTAACCTTAAGAGATGTGCAAACATGACCCTATGTAATTCCTACTACCTCTGCGTGAAGCTGTGTCATATCTATGCTAAATAAAACTGATTTTACACATTTCTTTGTTCTCGTTCCCCAGCAATCATGGTTATTTTAACCCCACTGTATCTGAAGATGGTTCATCTACTGGGGAAATTTTTGTGGAAATGTGTCCATGTCGTTGCCAATGATGGGAACGCCCCTTCCTAAATAAAAGAACTACTAGTTGGGAATTGATCAGTAGCGTCTGCAGTTCAACATAAAAAATTATGGGTGCCTCGGGGTGCTTTGCTTGTAGAAAATTTAGATGTAGATATTCTGCATGGTGTGCCATTCATGTGTAAAACTGATATCAGTGTGCGTCCTGGAAAACCACAAGTCATCATGTGCGATTCTTTGTCGTAGCCATATGGCCATGAACACAGAGATTGAAGATCTCACATGTTTCGCAGATCTAATGCGTATTTACTACGAGCTCCATCTGAAAGTACGACAATTTGGCAAGGTTACTTTATAGAGATTCCTCTTCCCGAAGACATTCAGTGTGATTCTACAGTCATGATTAAACCACGTGCACGGACATATTCTCGATCCACTGTTGAGACTTGGCCGCCATCGCTTGTAGCTACCTCAGTGGAAAAATCCATTCGCATTTGTAATTCCACCAGTGATATAGTCACCTTAAGACGCAATGAACATTTTTGTCAAGCGTTAACTTTAGCGACCTTTAGCAACAAACACACACCTCGCAACCGTGTGATCATTCAATCTCAGTCAGTGATACCGCTCAATACCCAAGGACATGTAAATCGTACCATAATGACTTAGAATTTCACCCTAATGACACACTCCGTGTGTCTGCCGTCATTGGGACAGCGAAACGCAACACCCACAAGCAGACGACCGCTTATACTCACGTTCAATAAAGGTTGATCCTGTTGATATTATACCAAGGAAGTTTGTTCAAGAGTTTCAGTCTGTATTTGCTACATGACAGTGTGTTTGATCCTATGTTCCCTGTGTGTAATGGATCATGTTGTTCTTTTGAAGCTGTCGCCAACGTTGGTCCGGTGCAGCCTCCACATTGTATGGGTCGAATACCCAATATTCCCATGGCGAACATGCAGAATTACACCCAAAAAAAGTTCGACGAATTAGAAGATCTCGAAAGTTCAAACGACCAGAAGATGTTAAAACTGTCGCCGAGTTCTTGAATCTGTCTTTCCTAATTAAGAAACAAAACGACAACTACTGTCTTGTCACAGCAATCGCAGCAGTAGAGAAATACACGAAGCCTCAACCAGCTGGTATGTCTGAAGTGGACTCAACCTTGTGCAAAATAGCTCAGTGGAGATATCTTGTGGTGTCAGACTTAACACAACCTTTTTTTTTAATCCGATCAGAACCCCCCTCAGCGAGTCTTCTATGAAATACTACGGCGTGGCTACTCCACTCAGAGGCGTCCTTTTGTATGTGAGGTCCGCTATGGGTATGCCCGGCTCATGTCCAGAATTCTGGATGAGTTACTGGTAGCAACTAACGGCATTGTGGCCAAGCTTGCAGACGACTGTTTTGTGGTGGTAACACTCCAGATGAGTTACTTCAAAATTGGGCGCACGTTTTAAGTGCATTCGCGAAATGCGACTCAGACTATCGGCTTCTAAAACTGTCATAGCACCCAAAACAGCCACCACTCTCGGATGGGTGTGATCTGAATGGTCTCTTTCTGCTAGTAAACATCATATTGCATCGCTGGCCTCTTGTAGTTGACATACTACGGTTCGTGTGCTGAGATCTTTCATAGACGCGTTCAAGGTCTTATTCAGAGTGATGCCGAACTGCGCCCATATTGCGCCTCTTAATGACATTGAAGCTGGGGTTGTCACAAAACTTAATTTTGTGGTCTGATGAGCGAATATCCGTAATGTACAAGAGCTTCTCAAGTGTAACAAAACAATAACGCTTCCACTTCAAAGTGACCCATTGTGGATCGTCACCGTATATATGTTAAGACTATCTAAAAAATGCCAAAGATATCAAACGTTATTTGAACAACGTTACAATTGCTCGAAATTGTCTTGTGATCATCAAATGTCAAGAGCCGCTTGTGCCTGACCGTCCGTGAATTGTAATTCCACGAGGCGTTCTCAGTGGCCTTGTGGCAGCATTACACGTAAAACATAAGCACCCGACAACGAACCAACTGCAGCTGGTGATGCATAGATATGTGTATGCATTATACATGGATAAAGTGATTGAAACAGTCACTGATACATGCTATCATTGTGCTTCTTTGCGTCCAGTGCCGAATGTGTTATAAGACAAATCGACCAGTGAATTTCTAGAACACGTTGGTATTAACTTTGCAGCTGACGCAATATACAGTGTATATTAGTATTGCGACAGTCACGGCATACACATATGCTTGTTTAATAGACAACGAACAAGCCACGACACTCATGGACGCTTTAGTACAACTGTGTTTGAAAATCAAGCCGGTGGACGGACTAAACGTCGTTATTAGAACTGATCCCGCTCCAGGTTTTCAAGGTCTCATGAATGATGATTACTTGGAGACACTTAATATACCAATCGAGTTAGGTTGCACAAGAAATATACAGACTAGATAGTCTGGTCGATAAACTAAGATTTTAGGGTCAACCTAGAATAAATTTGGACTAAGTTCGTTTCTATTCCATTTTGAAGAGGACTATATCCTCTATAACATATCTAAAATCCGCTTTGAGCATTTTCTGTAATCCAATATGGCGTCCATGCTGGCAGTTGGTAAATTCTGAATTTCGGTGGTAGGTGCGCCAACTAATACCAAATTAGTGATAAAATAAAATACACACACAATGCTTAGTCGTAAACCCTATCGGTAGAATGTCTGTCGGAATATGGCTGCCAAAATTGACAAAATCGAATGAAATTTACAATTTGTGGAAAATTGAATAGAAAGTCATACAACAACGAACAACCCCTCGAATTATATGAGGTAGAATTATTTCAGAGTATAACTTAGGGTGGATACACACATGCATGTAATGTCTGTATGTAAAATACATGTATTTTACATGGCCACACCAATAATTGACAAAATTAATCACCTGCGCGCGAGAGGTCAATTTCACCAGTGAGTAGTTATAAGCCATTATCAAACAAACTGCCATCAAGAAATTTCAGGCCAATCATAAACATGTCTTCTTCCATGGATGCCGAAATGGGTAATTCTTGTCTGATATATATTGCTGTTTTTCACGAGTTATAATTCATTTCGAAAAGTGGATTTTATACTTGATTTGTTTCTGTCATTTCTTGGAAACAGGGTTATCCAAAACAAAAATAAAATATGCAGAATTCTTTTATATGATGATACCGGCTTGTTGAGAATTATCTGATAATTTGAGAGCGAGCTCATGTGATAACATTAATTCAATTGGGATTGCAAATATTCATTATAGCGCCAAAAAATAATGCAGGTACAGCGTTGAAATTAAAAAGAGTGACCCCCCCCCCCCCATTTATATATATGTTTATCAAGTCAAAGGTTGAACAAGCTCCTAACTGTCACAAGCTTGAATTATAACATTTTCGACCATAATCCATGATTGGGGGAGGGGCTGGTTCTCGAAAGCTTCCAATAACTAAGGGAGTTAATTCAATGTATCAGCCGCGATTATCTGGGCAAGAATTACAATATAATGTTTTACTTAAATATTCCATAGTTGTAAATTTTGCGTATACATGTATAACTGTATAACACAAGAGAGGAAAGGTGACGTAGTTGGGAACTCGTAGCTAGGCAACCCTTTCGCCGAATGAAGACAAACAGCAACACCATGCATTCAAATTTAAAGCTGTATAATATGTTAATAATTATATGAATAGCATAAATTGCTGCATATTAGATTAATCACTCGTAGAAAACAGACAGGACAGACATGACTACGATATTTATAAAGCAGGGTGTCATGACTCAGGCCTAGGGTGCTGCATGCACACACCCCGTCGAGGAAATATGCAATGGTGAATTCGGTAGCTTCTGGGATAATATAGCTCCCCGTGCATGTTGGTGGTCATAGCCCCATGCGTTGGGGAAGAGACCATCACTGGTATTAACAGCAATAGAAGACTGACAATGATATAAACAGTACGTCGACCATTTGAGTTATCGCGCGAATAATTATTTTAAGCGGCCTGACGACTTTGTCCCAGTCAACGGCTCTTCAGCGGTTCAGAGTTTAACTCACTGTGGTCAAACACAGTCGCAATGATTGGGTTGTCAGCGGACACATATTACACGGTGTGTATGATCCATGTAAAACTCCAAATACACGATATTTACAGAGATTACATGCATGTGTGTATCCACCCTAAGGGGAGCTTTTAATAATAGATGTAAGAATTCTCTCTAATGTATCATGCGAGAGAGCAAACGAAAGCCCTCTCTCATACAACGATTAAATATGGACTTTTTGGCCGCCAAGAAACAGAAGAATAACGCAGTTTTATCTGTACTGTTTATCTTGAATCGTGTAACATATGTGTAATTAAACAGTTAAATGGGATCTAATAGGGATGTATTGATTATCTGACCTTTTCTAGAAGCAGAAATGTATGTAATGAAAACAGTCTCACGAATGTGACCGATAATCATTTATTTTTATATCTACAACACCAAATCTGTCAAATTTCACTTCTATAGAACAGTATGAGAGCTATTTATATGGTACTAGGTAAAATGTGTAGATCCTATTTTCCGTGTCTTAAAATAGTAGTCATAGTTACCTCCGGTCAAGTGATTAAACACGAATATTTCGCTTTTATCACACAAATGCATGGTGGTATACCATGAATGCAATTTATCAAAATAGAAAGGAGTACAACAGACTATCTTCAATAAATTCTCAACATAACCAGAGACTGTCTTTATACATGGAAATGATATGTGCTTAAATGCACCAAGGCCACATATACGCGAAACGTACTACCTTTTCTGCAACCGCATCGCCGCGTTTACTCATTCTCCCTAATGTTACACATAGCTGCTGCATACACAACCATAAATAGCAACATTGAGTGAATGGTAAACGCAGAACTAATAACATTAAACGCTGATGACCTGATATTTAGCGCAATTATGTGGGTGGCAATGGTAATAGATATAATTTTAAACAACAAGATACTGAAAACTAATAGTGTGCATTGCGTGGTACATATTCCCGTTGTAAAGTGCCGATTGAAGTAACTTTAACAAAATTGTCTACTAAGAAACCGGTTTGGAAGCATCATGAAAATTAGTGTTAAATAAAATGTACGATGTACAGTCTCTTCGATCTAGTGATATATGGTACTATTCTGTTGAAGAGATTAGTGTTTCTTTACAGCATAATCAGCATTACGACATACGTGTATGGTTTATAATGACGGAGAGTGTTGAAAATTCCGGAAATGTAACTAGTATTTACACAGCAAGGGTGTGCACTTCTGTTTCTGCGTTAAATTCAATAATTAATCATCATTCCAAATGAAACTACCGCGCACTGTGTGACGAAATATTACTTCGTGTGTTTTTAGAAAAACCTACCACACAAGGTCGAAAAATGGGCATTTTTAAAATCTCTGTAAAAAAAAGTTTGCTCAAAGCGAATTTTAGCGGATTTTGGATATGTTGTAGAGGATATATTCCTCTTAAAAATGGAATAAAAACCAAATTTATTCTAGGTCTAACCTTGTATCTACCAGACTAACGTGGGAGACATAATGAATCTGTACAAGGACAGAAACAAACATGTCGCTCGTGACCATTATTTATAAACCGGTTCACACCCCTCGGCCAATCAGGTCGCTCCAATCCACGAACAATATTTCTTGTATGAACAGGGGGGGGGGGGTGAACAAAAATTTCCGGCACGTATACCAGGGTGGGTGGGTGGTCAAAGCCACCAACAAGCAATTTTTTCCGCAACTAAAAAAAATAATTACTGCTTGTTTTTTTAGTGTTTTGGCAATGAGTTGGGCTTCAAAACCACTTTGAATGAGATAAATAATGTAATTCTAACTGGTAAACTGACTGCAGGCAGTTATCGTGTTGTATTTTGTTGCAAATTTGGAAATCAAAATGGCCGCTGGCAGCCATGTTTTTTTGGCCGAATGACCTCAAAATGACTCATTCCTATTTACATGTCTATGTTAACATCCATGATAAATAGTATGCACAGAAATTCATATACAACTGTTTACAGTGAATTTCCCCCGCAAATCTGTTTTAGTGTTAAAAGGGGGTGGGTGTCAAAAAATGGTATAAAAAAACAGCCGAAAACGGAAAAAAATTTGGCGGTGGGGTGGGTGGGTACAAAAAATTATCGAAAGGGGAAAAATGCCATACGTGCCTGAAATTGTTTTTCTGAGTCGGAATGTTCGAACACTATCGGGACATGGCCACCTGGGTGATTCTCGCCTTTGGGGAACAATTGATGAAGCAGCCATCTAGCATTAAATGTGTTCTTGTTACCATGCCATACTGCATATGAGAATTTCAGGTACAGTGTGCGACATGAAAAAAATATATCACTGCACGATAGTCAACACCCCAAAGACCAGAGCAGCTTCAGTATGCAGAATCGATACCTACGTTACCGAAGCCAAGACTCCATTCAGGTGTTTCAACACGATTTACATTGACTAATTAAGCCACTGAGCTACTCGCATCGCCTTAGATTACAGCGATCGAGGCAAACTTTCAGAAATCGTTTGAGTTGCAACGGTCAGAAATATTACATCAGAATTCAGTTCAGTTTATGCCATGAAGCCAGAATGTGGATACCTACGTTACCACCGAGGACAGCGATGTGTAATTTGTAACAAACGCAAAAGATACATGGTCTACCACCCTACACAAATACCCACATGTAATTGTTTTTCGGCAGGGATGGTGAATTATAACAATTGATATTCCACATTATGTGTGTTACCACATCTATGTCAGGAAACCAATGGTTGTAAAACTATCGATACCTACTTTACCGTGGTATTATGACACAACGACCTACATATTTTACTTTTATTTGTGTTACATATCATCTAGTACCCATCAAGGATCATAATGGGTGGTGGCTTGCTTTGACATCCAATTGTAGTATTTGCTATACTCAAATTAATTCTGAAATCGATGCCTACGTTACCGATACATACGTTACTAAAATTTTATGAATTATTTCAAGTCGCCCAAAACGTTCCATTTTTTTCGTGTAGAATCAGATTAATTAAAGGCTTCACACAAACAGATTTGAAATTTAACACAACATATCAGCAAACAATATATACATGAGGTTTAAGATGATTCAATCAAGTTTGTTTTAAATAGAACTAGCATATATGAACAGTTTTGTTTTGGCAGTGTAGGTGAAGAACTACTAGTCAGTCCGTTGTTATAAGTCTGTGGGTATCAAACTTACATTTATGACAAAATAATGAGAAAAAAACATCAGGGCATGCATGTCTTCTTGGTTAAGTTTTAATGATATTGTCACTTTAGAACGATTAAAATGTATAAACAAAAGGTGTACATTAAGTAGGTCGAATATGTACCATAATTCGAACTCACAACCCTTTGATCCGTAGCACGATGCCAACGAAAAATGTGACATCTGACCTACTTGGTCGAACGCGCCATAACATAACACCATAAACGAAATACTAATTTTCAAATTTATATCTAACTTACATCGACATTTCAATGCACCATGTTATTAGAAAGCTTGGTATCAATTGCATGCGTATGGCTAAATAGTCATTGTCGCCCGTGCATTGTATAGCGATCTCTTAATCTGTTTTTCTCTTTGTGTTTTAATTTTTTAATTAAACGTTTGTTCGAATTAGAATCTGCATATATTGACTATACTTGAACCGGGTATGTACAATTCGCTAGTGTACCACATTCCAATCATACAATGGGATTCCTCTCATCAGGAAAGCAGAAATTCTGCGACCACCAGCTTATCTCGATGATTATGTGACCGATATCCAAGAGTGACACAATTCCCCAAATATATATGATCTATAGGATTTTAGTTTGAGAATGGGAGAAGAAAATAGAAGTTGAGCCATGGATCATGTTATGAATCAACACCCAGTGCGGGTCGCCGGTAACTGCGACCAGATTATCCAACTGCTTTGTGTGAATCGTTTTCAGTTCAACCGCGTGTTGCTTGATTTATGTCCTTTGCATTCTGAAGTAATAATACGCAAACCATGACTTCCAAATTATGGTTACGGCTTCCGCGCATGTCTCCGACTATATTTCCGATAGAATTTTTGCTTGGCTGATAAATATTCGAGGTGCATGTATAAAATAAATAGATTTAACAAATAGAAATAAAAAACTTTGAGGTTTTAATGGTGGGTTCCGCGAACCAAGTCGAATATATTTTACACCCCCCCCCCCCCCACCGAAGAAATAGTAAATTAGGAGTGTGAAATCGGACTGGGTGTCTTTAAAGGTACTCAACCCGATAAAACTCCTCTCAATTACTATTTCAATGGCTTCGGGGGTCAAAAATATTTGATTCGAGTCGAGGAAGTCACCCATCAAAGCTCAGATTTGTTAGATATCGATTTTAGAAATCTATTATTTTTCATTATCGGGAATACTATCTGGCCCAGAACTCAGTCAACATTGCGTTAAAATTACCACTTGATTTTAGAGTTATTCATCCTGGTCTGTTTGAATAGATTTGGAGTACACATCCAGAGCAGATTACGGCAGTTATTGGTACTCATCTCGAGAACATAACAAATTTGAAAAATCAATATCTAATAACTCTGAGCTTTGTTTGATGGGTTCCTCGACTCGAATCAAATATTGTTTACCCCCAAAGCCAAAGAAATAGTAATATAGGACCCTCTGATCGGATTGTTGTTGTTGGAATCTGTTGAGATGGGGACCCTCTTTACGGGTTGAGTACCTTTAACATAGAAAACATTTTCGGGTAGTCCATTTAATTACAATCTCTTTACATTTTTGTATTGTTGTCATTCGTGTCTCGTTATGCTTATTATGTCACAAACCACGTGGTCTCATCTCCAAGTTGAATACAAATGGAGGATTTTGTGGGAACATTATAGAGATAATTTCTCACAAAAGTCCACTGTCCAAGGCAGCTAGCTAGTGACGGTACAATGGTTTATCATATTTTTATGGTGGCAAGCATATGGCATATGGGATCATATGGTGCTCGAACATGCTGATATGATACACAATTTCTCTTACATTATTATAAATTTCCAATCGAACTATTTTCGTGTGTGTCTGGCACGTTTGTGGGTCAACAAACCAACTTTTCCATATATATGAAGATTCCTCATTTTTTCCCCGGCGTATATTTTCAAGTCATTTGTCATTTCGTGGTACTCATCGTCTTGAGACCACGTGATTCCTAGCAGTGTTGATAGTTGCAATTCATTGTATATATGGTGCTCGTAACTGAGAAAAAGTATGGTGACAAAAACTAATATTTTGGGCACAAATATATCTTTATATCTCCATATACATTGATGAAGAGCCATCGCTAAATTATCTCCAGTCATCTGTCAACCAACAAATCTCTGAAGAGAGGGTTTTACCGCTAGAAATGTCCAGATGTTGGTATACGCAAATGTAAAGTACCCATTTATAACCGGGCTATACTGGTTTTACAAGTAAAATGATTTTTGTCCTGCACGGAGCAAGCTGTTTGCGGCTATTGCCGAATCTTGCAACATACTATTTTAAAACGATCTCCAGACGTAACGTTGTAAGCGTTTATTCACGATTCTCGAGAATTACTGTAATTTTATGTTTGAAGAATTGGCAGTGATCTAGGAGCTACCATGTGTGCGGCTTTGACACAACAGCAAATCTTTGTAACCCCCATCCACCAGTAACCAAGTTACAAACGCGTAGTATTTATTGTCTGTATCGAAAAACTGACAAATATATGATTCCCACTTATTAGTATTACACGTTTACGCTCGATTCCCCTTCTCGATCCCCTTTCTTCGAGAATACAGTTTTGTCTTCCAGATTACAGCACAATCAATGGCTTTTACATCGACAGCGACCTATTGACTGGTACTTGGACAACAACAATCCCATGGACACCGATGCCGTGGTTCGCCTGGGCACCAGCTTTCTCTCCAGGAGACATGACACCTTCCACATTGTACAACATACAGATGCAGAAGGAGGATGGCTACCTGATGGATGTGGTTCAGTCCGGATCCTTTGGATTTTCACCAAAGGGTGGGGCGATATGTAGGAAATGATTGTATAGCTCATCACATTTACCATGAAATAAATATTATGGCTCTTATATAATAGCTCGAAAAGTGCGACCCCTGCACTCTCTTACGAATTTGGAGGCTGACGGAATGTAAACAAAGACAATTTAAAGATACTGTAAGCGTTTATGGTGGGTATTGCTCTTAAAAATAGTCATATCTGTTAAAACCGCCTCAATTTTGTTCTTATACCAATCATAAATGTCGCGTAAATTGCATGTTATTGTCATGTAATGTAAACAAACGCATTGTTATATGTAAACAAACCGTATATATATAAATAGTATGCGATAAACAACATATTGCCTCTTGCCGAAATATTTATCAAATAATGATTAGTGCCCTTTTAAGACAGTTTATAAGACATCTGGGGTCAACGGGACAAGCAACACACTCAACACCGGATAGACCCCACCAGTTGAACATTGGTTATAAAGGCCACCAAGTTATTTACAGCATAGCGATATAGCGATCATTAATCTGATGTCATTCGTTATCTTCTCTACTATATAATTTGAGACTTCCGTATATATATATATATGTATGTGTGTATATATGTGGGTACTTCATAGAATCGAAAACGCGTGTACAGATTGAGCTCAAATTTCGTATATAATTGTAAAATCCGACGGACACCGTCGTGGTCGCGTTTTGGAGAAGCTCAGAGCACCTCTTCTCCCTTCCCAATCATCAAAAAACGCCACTTCGGGGGTTAAGGCATCGACGATCTTTATATTGACCATATTCGGAGGTGTTAAGGATTAACGCTCTTTATTGCAATGGACGTGGCTAAACGACTGACCCCATGCGTCCGAAATACGGATGCGCGACGAAATGCAATTATCTCGATTAAAAAGGCAGAATTGATCTAAGCAGCGTTTGTTTACAATTCAACGCAACGCTGTGGCTCGAAATATTATGCAGAGAGATTTCACGACGGGATTAATTGACTGTCCGCTCTTTTCGGGGAGACGGGTACCATGAATTAACTCATTGAAAAACAAACAATGCGTTGTCTGTCGTTCCTATGAAGGGGGGATTTCATCGGGTCAATTCGGGGACTAATCTAGGAACGGGGATGTTTAGGACGGGTACCATGAATTATCTCATTGAAAAACAAACAATGCGTTGTCTGTCGTTCATAGGAAGGGGGGATTTCTTCGGGTCAATTTTTCCGCCAGAAAAAAAATAATTCATTTAAAAAATCAATTAAAACAATTTAAAATTTAAAAAATTTAAAAATAATTAATTAAATTAAAAAAAACATTAAATTAATATTAAAAAAATATATATATATATAAATAAAAACAAAATAATTTAAAAAAATGTCATGTTTCTGACCAACCACGCCAGTGGCGGGCTAACCTGCTAGTCTATACTATATATTTTGAGACTTCGTATATATGTGTGTGTGTGTGTGTGCGTACTTCATAGAATCCAAAACGCGTGTACAGATTGAGATCAAATTTCGTATTTAAGTGTCAAATCCCACCGACACCGCCGTAGTCGCGGTTTAGAGAAGCTCAGAGCACCCGTTCTCCAATCTCAAATCACCGCAAAGGCACGGCGGGGGTTAATCAAGTGATTATTTAATGAGCGTTTGTTTTTGACGCATCTCTATAAAGAGCGTCTGTTTCCCATTCAACGTTATTCGCATCTGCAGAGTTATACGGGAACGCAAACGTTATCGCTTGAAATTTATTCCCTGCGAGCACGGATGGCGCGCTCTGTTTTTACAGTATATACCTACGGTATATACCGAAATCATCCCAGATAATCACGAATATAGCATCAGATTTCTCCCCAGATATACCGTTATAAAGCTACTGGAATCTGCCAATCTACGGGAAATTCCAGGGAATGCCGATTGAGCTCAAACTTGCTACCTACGGGAAGTGTCATATATATGAGTGTGTCCTTTATAGACTCTAACCGATTGAGCTCAAACTTGCTAAATAAGAAAATAGCCCCCAAGCCGTAAATATCAACAACAACGATATTACTAAATACACGTTTTCGGCAATGTGAGAGTTTTCGGGGAGCCGTGATGCCAACAACAACGACCCGACGACAGATTTCCCGACGGGAAGCGTTTGTTTTAAATTCAATGCAATGTTATCGTAGAGAGATTTCGCGAAACAAAGAATGCGTTGTCTGTCGTTCCTAGGAAGGGGGGGATTTCTACGGGTAAAGTTTTCCGCCAGAAACAAAAAAATTAAATAAAACAATTTACAATTTAATTAAAACAATTTAAAATTAAAAAAAATTAACAATAAAAAAACAATTCAGAAACAAAATATATTAAATTTAAAAAACATTAAATTCATATTCAAAAATAAAAAACAAAAATAAATAAAAACAAAATAATTACAAAAATGTCATGTTTCTGAAACAAAGCCATGGGACGAATGCCGCCAGTGGCGGGCTAACCTGCTAGTCTACTATATATTTTGAGAACTACGTATATATATATGTGTGTATATATATATATGTATGTGGGTACTTCATAGAATCGAAAAGGGTTGGACAGATTGAGCTCAAATTTCGTATATAAGTGTAAAAACCGACTGGGATAGTCCACGTCGCATTTTGGACAAGCTCAATATAAAAACATTAAATTAATATTTAAAAAAATATATATATATATATTAAAAATTTATAAAAAATATAAATAAAAACAAAATAATTAAAAAAATGTCATGTTTCTGACAACCACGCCAGTGGCGGGCTAACCTGCTAGTCTCCTATATATTTTGAGACTTCCGTATATATGTATATATATGTGTGTGTGTGTGTGGGTACTTCATAGATTCGAAAACGGCTGGTCAGATCGAGCTCAAATTTCGTATATAAGGGTAAAAACCCACGGGGATCATCCACGTCGCATTTTGGACAAGCTCAGAGCACCGCTTCTCCCTCCCAGTCACAAAAACAATGCACCGTGGGGGTTAACACACCAACGCTCCTTACATCTTCCATATTGGGAGATATAACCAGTTAACGCTCTTTATAGTCATCGACGTATTGATCTAAGAGGCGTAACTCTACATTTTTTATTAGTTTTCGCAATGTGATTCTTACGTCTGGGTCTCGGCGTGTGCGTCATTATACAGACATGAGCGTGTTGTGTGATTCTTACGTACTCAGGGCTTCCTAGGAACGCGGATCGGGTCAGTTTTTCTGCCCTAGGTGATTTTCACCTTGAAACGGGTACCCACAAATTATATATATGCGTGTTGTGTGATTCGTACGTACTTAGGGCTTCCTAGGAACGCGGATCGGGTCAGTTTTTCCGCTCTAGGTAATTTTCACCTCGAAACGGGTACCCACAAATTATATATATGTGTGCATGTGTCCTTTATAGACTCGAACCGATCGCGCTCACACTTGCTACCTACGGGAAGTGTCATGGACGGGTTAAATTGTGACCCCGACCTGACCTTCACCTTGAAAATGATCAATTCAAGGTCAAATCGGAAAAGTGTCATGTTTCTGACGAACGCCGCCAGTGGCGGGCTAACCTGCTAGTCTATACTATATATTTTGAGAACTCCGTATATATATATATATATATATGTGTGTGGGTACTTCATAGAATCCAAAACGCGTGTACAGATTGAGCTCAAATTTCGTATGTAAGTGTAAAATCCCACCGACACCGCCGTGGTCGCGTTTTTGGAGAAGCTCAGAGCACCCTTTATCAACTCCCAAATCACCGCAAAGGCACGGCGGGGGTTAATCAAGTGATTATTTAATGAGCGTTTGTTTTTGACGCATCGCTATAAAGAGCGTCTGTTTCCCATTCAACGTTATTAGCATCTGCAGAGTTATACGGGAAAATTGAGTGCATTTCCTATGCGGGGAGATTTATTGGATGCCATACTCTTACAACATCATTGTTATAGTATGTATGACACTTAGGTCAGGGCTTAGGGGGGGTAGTTATAGGCATAATGCTTCTCAGAAATCCCGGTTACAAACCAACACTCACAATTTCGTATCGCAATCGGCACTTCGGAGTTAATAGCGTTGATATATAAAGAGCGTTGGTTTTCCGCAGTGTCTATATAAAGAGCGTCGTTTTCGCTATCTACTTATCTGTGTGACGGGCAATTCAATGCAATGTTATCGCTCGAAATATTATGCAGAGAGAAAAGCGTTTGTTTTCAATGCAATACCGGATTCGACATCAAGCGTGAACGTTATCGCTCGAAATAGCTCGAAATATTATGCAGAGAGATGGCACGGGGGACATGTTTACAATTCAACAAAACGTTACGGGATTCAACAAAACGTTATCGCTCGAAATTTTTAGGACAGGTACCATGAATTAACTCATTGAAAGTCGTTCCTAGGAAGGGGGATTTCATTGACCCGCTCGAAATAGCTCGAAATATTATGCAGAGAGATTTCACGACGGGATTCAACAAAACGTTATGGCTCGAAATGTTTAGGACGGGTACCATGAATTAACTCATTGAAAGTCGTTCCTAGGAAGGGGGATTCATCGGATTTTTCCGCCAGAAAAAAAAAAAAAAATAACAATAAAAAAAAAAAAAAAATTATAAAAAAGAATTAAATATTAAAAAAATGAAAAAATACATAAATTAAATTTAAAAAAACATTAAATAATATTAAAATTAAAAAAATATATAAATAAAAAAAAAATAATTAAAAAAATGTCATCTTTCTGTTATGTTTCGGAACAAATTCAGAAAACAAATATATTACATTTAAAAAACATTAAAATAATATTAAAATGTCATGTTAAAATAAAATAAAAATATAAATAAAAAAAAAAAAATTAAAAAAATGTCATGTTTCTGTTATGTTTCGGAAAAATTTCAGAAAAAAAATATATTACATTTAAAAAACATTAAAATAATATTAAAATGTCATGTTTCGGACAAACGCCGCCGGTGGCGGGCTAACCTGCTAGTCTTCTATACTATATATTTTGAGACTTCCGTATATATATGTGTGTGTGTTTGTGTACTTCATAGAATCCAAAACGCGTGTACAGATTGAGCTCAAATTTCGTATGTAAGTGTAAAATCCCACCGACACGACCGTGGTCGCGTTTTGGAGAAGCTCAGAGCACCCGTTCTCCAATCTCTGTCACAAAAAAACGGCACTGTGGTGGTTAAGACATCAACGATCTTTATATTGACCTTATACGGAGGTTTTAACAACCAACGCTCTTTATTGCAATGGACGTGGCTAAACGACTGACCCCATGCGTCCGAAATACGGATGCGGATTCCAATGGACGTGGCTAAACGACTGACCCCATGCGTCCGAAATACGGATGCGGACGAAATGCAATTATCTCGACTAAAAAGGCAGAATTGATCTAAGAGCTCGAAATATTATGCAGAGGGATTTCACGACGGGATTAATTGACTGTCCGCTCTGAAGTTTTGGACGGGGAGGACGGGTACCATGAATTCACTCATTGAAAAACAAAGAATGCGTTATCTCGGAAACGGGTGGAGCTATCGACTTGAAATTTGCTATGTGAATGTATCTTGCCCCGGATACAAATTTTATCGGGTCGACGAGCCCGTGCGACGCCAGCTTCGCGCATGCGCAGACGATATCTCGGAAACGGGTGGAGCTATCGACTTGAAATTTGGCATGTGAATGTATCTTGCCCCGGGTACGAATTTTATCGGGTCGCCGAGCCCGTGCGACGCCCCGTGCGCAGACGAGATCTCGGAAACGGGTGGAGCTATCGACTTGAAATTTGCTATGTGAATGTATCTTGCCCCGGATACGAATTTTATCGGGTCGCCGAGCCCGTGCGACGCAAGCTTCGCGCATGCGCAGACCAGATCTCGGAAACGGGTGGTGCTATCGACTTGAAATTTGGTTAAATTTATAAAATGTCATGTTTCTGAAACAAAGCCATGAGACGAATGCCGCCAGTGGCGGGCTAACCTGCTAGTCTATACTATATATTTTGAGACTTCCGTATATATATGTGTGTGTGTGTGTACTTCATAGAATCCAAAACGCGTGTACAGATTGAGCTCAAATTTCGTATGTAAGTGTAAAATCCCACCGACACGACCGTGGTCGCGTTTTGGAGAAGCTCAGAGCACCCGTTCTCCAATCTCTGTCACAAAAACGGCACTGTGGTGGTTAAGACATCAACGATCTTTATATTGACCTTATACGGAGGTTTTAACAATCAACGCTCTTTATTGCAATGGACGTGGCTAAACAACTGACCCCATGCGTCCGAAATACGGATGGGGATTCCAATGGACGTGGCAAAACGACTGACCCCATGCGTCCGAAATACGGATGCGGACGAAATGCAATTATCTCGACTAAAAGGGCAGAATTGATCTAAGAGCGCGAAATAATATGCAGAGGGATTTCACGACGGGATTAATTGACTGTCCGCTCTGAAGTTTTGGACGGGGAGGACGGGTACCATGAATTCACTCATTGGAAAACAAAGAATGCGTTATCTCGGAAACGGGTGGAGCTATCGACTTGAAATTTGCTATGTGAATGTATCTTGCCCCGGATACAAATTTTATCGGGTCGCCGAGCCCGTGCGACGCCCGTGCAGCGCGTGCGCAGACGAGATCTCGGAAACGGGTGGAGCTATCGACTTGAAATTTGCTATGTGAATGTATCTTGCACCGGATACGAATTTTATCGGGTCGCCGAGCCCATGCGACGCAAGCTTCGCGCATGCGCAGACCAGATCTCGGAAACGGGTGGAGCTATCGACTTGAAATTTGGTTAAATTTATAAAATGTCATGTTTCTGAAACAAAGCCATGAGACGAATGCCGCCAGTGGCGGGCTAACCTGCTAGTACTATATATTTTGAGAACTCCGTATATATATATATATGTATATATGTGTGTGGGTACTTCATAGAATCCAAAACGCGTGTACAGATTGAGCTCAAATTTCGTATGTAAGTGTAAAATCCCACCGACACCGCCGTGGTCGCGTTTTGGAGAAGCTCAGAGCACCCTTTATCAACTCCCAAATCACCGCAAAGGCACGGCGGGGGTTAATCAAGTGATTATTTAATGAGCGTTTGTTTTTGACGCATCGCTATAAAGAGCGTCTGTTTCCCCATTCAACGTTATTAGTATCTGCAGAGTTATACGGGAAAATTGAGTGCATTTCCTATGCGGGGAGATTTATTGGATGCCATACTCTTACAACATCATTGTTATAGTATGCATGACACTTAGGTCAGGGCTTAGGGGGTAGTTATAGGCATAATGCTTCTCAGAAATCCCGGTTACAAACCAACACTCACAATTTCGTATCGCAATCGGCACTTCGGGGTTAATAGCGTTGATATATAAAGAGCGTTAGTTTCCCGCAGTGTCTATATAAAGAGCGTCGTTTTCGCTATCTACTTATCTGTATGACGGGCAATTCAATGCAATGTTATCGCTCGAAATATTATGCAGAGAGAGAAGCGTTTGTTTTCAATGCAATACCGGATTCGACATCAAGCGTGAACGTTATCGCTCGAAATAGCTCGAAATATTATGCAGAGAGATTGCCTGTCGTTCCTAGGAACGGGGGACATGTTTACAATTCAACAAAACGTTACGGGATTCAACAAAACGTTATCGCTCGAAATGTTTAGGACGGGTACCATGAATTAACTCATTGAAAGTCGTTCCTAGGAAGGGGGATTTCATTGACCCGCTCGAAATAGCTCGACATATTATGCAGAGAGATTTCACGACGGGATTCAACAAAACGTTATCGCTCGAAATGTTTAGGACGGGTACCATGAATTAACTCATTGAAAGTCGTTCCTAGGAAGGGGGATTCATCGGATTTTTCCGCCAGAAAAAAAAAAATTTAAATTATAAAAAAGAATTAAATATTAAAAAAATGAAAAAATACATAAATTAAATTTAAAAAACATTAAATAATATTAAAATTTAAAAAATATATAAATAAAAACAAAATAATTTTAAAAATGTCATCTTTCTGTTATGTTTCGGAACAAATTCAGAAAACAAATTTATTATATGCTTCCCCATTAAATAGTGGGAAATTGCCGTGGCGTAGAGCGTTATATCCATCGCCTGGACCGACTCGATGGATAACACTGACCGACTCGATGGATAACACAATAGTATTACTTTTTCGGAGATTACTTCCGGTTTATAGCGGCGAATCACATTAAGTTTCAAAGCGTATCAATAACAGCCGGACTATTGTTTTAATTATTGATTTTCACGGTTCATAAACTGTTATTTAATTGTTATAATGTTTACTCATTTGTTTTAATATATTCTTATCACTAAATTATGTATACATTAATTTTCTCGCATCATTTCAGAATAAAACAATGGGGACTATTTCTTATGGCGGCTATGCTCGATATTTGTCATTCGGTGGTGAGCAAATCAATTGATGGAATGTAAACAAAATGCAAATGTCGAAGCTTTCTAACAATTTGAAGTGAACTGTAGGACAAAATTAGCAGTTTTGGTGCGGTTTATAGCGCATATAATAAAAAGAAAACCTACGGGTTTTGGTTGAATACCCGGATTATCTCATTCGTGGGTGCAAGGAAGTACAGAATTTCCACACGCGGCTTGCAGCCGCTCGTGGAAATTCTGTACTTCCTTGCACTCACTCATGAGATAATTTGGGTATTCAACCAAAACTCGTAGGTATTCTCTATATATTACATTTAAAAAACATTAAAATAATATTAAAATGTCATGTTAAAATTAAAAAAAAATTAAAATAAAAAAAAAATAATTAAAAAAATGTCATGTTTCTGTTATGTTTCGGAAAAAATTCAGAAAAAAAATATATTACATTTAAAAAACATTAAAATAATATTAAAATGTCATTTTTCGGACAAACGCCGCCGGTGGCGGGCTAACCTGCTAGTCTTCTATACTATATATTTTGAGACTTCGTATATATGTGTGTGTGTGTGTGTGTGTATGTGTGTGTACTTCATAGAATCCAAAACGCGTGTACAGATTGAGATCAAATTTCGTATGTAAGTGTAAAATCCCACCGACACCGCCGTAGTCGCGGTTTAGAGAAGCTCAGAGCACCCGTTCTCCAATCTCAAATCACCGCAAAGGCACGGCGGGGGTTAATCAAGTGATTATTTAATGAGCGTTTGTTTTTAAAGAGCGTCTGTTTCCCATTCAACGTTATTCGCATCTGCAGAGTTATACGGGAACGCAAACGTTATCGCTCGAAATTTATTCCCTGCGAGCACGGATGGCGCGCTCTGTTTTTACAGTATATACCTTCATCCCAGATAATCACGAATATAGCATCAGATTTCTCCCCAGATATACCGTTATAAAGCTACTGGAATCTGCCAATCTACGGGAAATTCCAGGGAATGCCGATTGAGCTCAAACTTGCTACCTGCGGGAAGTGTCATATATATGAGTGTGTCCTTTATAGACTCTAACCGATTGAGCTCAAACTTGCTAAATAAGAAAATAGCCCCCAAGCCGTAAATATCAACAACAACGATATTACTAAATACACGTTTTCGGCAATGTGAGAGTTTTCGGGGAGCCGTGATGCCAGCAACAACGACCCGAAGACAGATTTCCCGACGGGAAGCGTTTGTTTTAAATTCAATGCAATGTTATCGTAGAGAGATTTCGCGAAACAAAGAATGCGTTGTCTGTCGTTCCTAGGAAGGGGGGGATTTCTACGGGTAAATTTTTCAGCCAGAAACAAAAAAATTAAATAAAACAATTTACAATTTAATTAAAACAATTTAAAATTAAAAAAAATTAACAATAAAAAAACAATTCAGAAACAAAATATATTAAATTTAAAAAACATTAAATTCATATTCAAAAATAAAAAACTAAAATAAATAAAAACAAAATAATTACAAAAATGTCATGTTTCTGAAACAAAGCCATGGGACGAATGCCGCCAGTGGCGGGCTAACCTGCTAGTATACTATATATTTTGAAACTTCCGTAAATATATGTGTGCGTGGGGGTACTTCATAGAATCGAAAACGGCTGCGCGGATCGAGCTCAAATTTCGTATATAAGGGTAAAAACCAACGGGGATCGTCCACGTTGCATTTTGGACAAGCTCAGAGCACCGATTCTCCCTTCTGAGTTACAAAAAATTGGCACCGTGTGGGTTAACACACCAACGCTCCTTATATCTTCCATATTGGGAGATTTAACCGGGTAACGCTCTTTATAGTCATCGACGTATTGATCTAAGAGGCGTAACTCTACATTTTTTATTAGTTTTCGCAAGATTCTTACGTCTGGGTCTCGGCGTGTGCGTCATTATACAGACATGAGCGTGTTGTGTGATTCTTACGTACTCAGGGCTTCCTAGGAACGCGGATCGGGTCAGTTTTTCCGCCCTAGGTGATTTTCACATTGAAACGGGTACCCACAAATTATATATATGTGTGCATGTGTCCTTTATAGACTCGAACCGATTGCGCTCACACTTGCTACCTATGGGAAGTGTCATGGACGGGTTAAATTGTGACCCCGACCTGACCCTGACATTGAAAATGATCGATTCAAGGTAAAATCGGGTAAAATATTGAAAAACCAAAAATTAATTAAAAAATAAAATAAAATAAAAAATAAACTGTCATGTTTCTGACGAAAGCCGTAAGTGGCGGGCGAACCTGCTAGTCTCCTATATATTTTGAAGACCTCTGTCTGTCTGTCTGTATGTCTGTATGTAAGTATGTCATTTATACAAATCTACGATTATCGACCGATCGGGACGAAACTTGGTACGTGTGTGTAGTTTGACCAGGCGGTCGTCGTTGTCGTATTGGCGAGCCCGTGGGGTGCCAGCTTCGCGCATGCGCAGACGAGATCTCGGAAACGGGTGGAGCTATTGACTTTAAATTTGCTATGTGAATGTATCTTGTCCCGGATACGAATTTTATCGGGTCGCCGAGCGCGTGCGACGCCAGCTTCGCGCATGCGCAGACGAGATCTCGGAAACGGGTGAAGCTATCGACTTGAAATTTGGTATGTGAATGTGTCTTGCCCCGGATACGAATTTTATCGGGTCGCCGCATGCGCAGACCAGTTCTCGGAAACGGGTAGAGCTATCGACTTGAAATATGGTTTTTGAATATCCCGGACAACGAGAACGTCGGGCTCATCGGCTAGTCTATTATGTATTTTTGGAAGATCTGTGTGTGTGTGTGTGTGTCTGTAATCGATTTCGATGAAACTTGGTATGTGGGCGTATTTTCGGCCGGGGAGTGACATGGGCCTATTAATTTGCCCGTGCGACGTGACATTGACCTTGAAATCGGGTAATTTCAAGGTCAAACGCCCGAATATCACGGGATTTCGATGAAACTTGGTATGTGGGGGTACATTCGGCCGGAGAGTGGCATAAACCTATTAATTTGCCCGTGCGACGTGACCTTGACCTTGAAATCGGGTCAATTCAACGTAAAATCGCCAATTTTGATGGGATTTCGACGAAATTTGATACGTATGGTTACTTTTGTCCACTGAGTGTATTGGACGGGTCGAGTCGTGACCCCGACCTGACATTGACCTTCAAAATGATCAATTCGAGGTCAAATCGGGTAAAACCGGATGGATTTCGACGGGTACTTTTGTCCAGGCAGTGTTTTGGATGGGTCAAATCGTTACCCCACCTGACCTTGACCTTCAAAATGGTCAATTCATGGTCAAAGCCCGGACGAAGTCGGGTCACCTTCTATTCTCATATATATTTTGAAGACCTCTGTCTGTTTGTCTGTCTGTTTGTCTGTCATTTATACAAATCTACGATTCTCGACCGATCGGGACGAAACTTGGTACGTGTGTGTACTTTGACCAGGCGCTCGACGTTGTCGTAATGGCGAGCCCGTGCGGCGCCCGCTTCGCGCATGCGCAGACGAGATGGAGCGGTGGAGCGATCGACTTGAAATTTGCTATGTGAACGTATCTTGCCCCGGATACGAATTTTATCGGGTCGCCGAGCCCGTGCGACGCCAGCTTCGCGCATGCGCTGACGAGATCTCGAAAACGGGTGGGGCTATCGACTAGAAATTTGGTATGTAAATGTATCTTGCCCCGGATACGAATTTTATCGGGTCGCCGAGCCCATGCGACGCCAGCTTCGCGCATGCGCAGACGAGATCTCGGAAACGGGTGGAGCTATCGACTTGAAATTTGGTATGTGAATGTATCTTGTCCCGGATACGAATTTTATCGGGTCGCCGAGCCCGTGCGACGCCAGCTTCGCGCATGCGCAGACGAGATCTCGGAAACGGGTGGAGCTATCGACTTGAAATTTGCTATGTGAATGTATCTTGCCCCGGATACGAATTTTATCGGGTCGCAGAGCCCGTGCGACGCCAGCTTCGCGCATGCGCAGACGAGATCTCGGAAACGGGTGGAGCTATCGACTTGAAATTTGGTATGTAAACGTATCTTGCCCCGGATACGAATTTTATCGGGTCGCCGAGCCCATGCGACGCCAGCTTCGCGCATGCACAGACCAGATCTCGGAAACGGGTGGAGCTATCGACTTGAAATTTGGTTTTTGAATAGCCCGGACGTCGGGCTTTTCGGCTAGTCTATTATATATTTTGGGAAATCTGTCTATGTGTGTCTGTATGTCTGTTCGCGATGGACTCGAAAACGGCCAAGCCGATTTCGATTAAACTTGGTATGTGGGGGTACTTTCGTTCGGGGAGTGGCATGGTCCTATTAATTTGACCGTGCGACGTGACCTTGACCTTGAAATCGGGTCATTTCAAGGTCGAACGCCCGAGTATCACGGGATTTCGATGGAAATTAGTGTCTGGGGATACTTTCGTATGGGGAGTGTCGTAGGCCTATTCGTTTGCCCGGGCGACGTGACCTTGATCTTGAAATCGGGTCAATTCAAGGTCAAATCGCGAATTTTGATGGGATTTCGACGAAATTTGATACGTGGGGTTACTTTTGTCCACTGAGTGTTTTGGACGGGTCTAGTCGTGACCCCGACCTGACCTTGACCTTAAAAATGATCAATTCGAGTAAAACCGGATGGAATTCGACGGGTACTTTTGTCGGGTACTTTTGACCGGGCAGTGTTTTGGACGGGTCAAATCGTGACCCCACCTAACCTTGACCTTCAAAATGGACAATTCAAGGTCAAATCTCGCAATTCGCCGAAAAGCAGAGGGGAAACAGCCCGGACGACGTCGGGTCCACCTGCTAGTAGGTTATAATTTAGAAATAACAGTTACTAAATTATGAAAATTTCCTCAAGAATATAGTAATAGTGTAGTATAATGATAGCATGCATGCGATATTATCCACAACACACACTGTGTGAGACAAGCATTGCTTATAAACAGCACATAATTAGTGAGCGATAAGCAAAAACACTCAACACCGTGGCGATTTTTTTAGGATAGTGATTCATTGTGACCCATTCATCACCGAAATCTTGAGAGGCGAGGATTAACGAGCACTATACCGTTGTGTTGTAAACAACTTGGTGGCATTTCTAACCAAAGGTCACATATAGTGGAGTCCCGCTCTGTTGAGTGTTTTGCTTATTGCATACTCTTTACACACTGTTGTTTATATAACATGGCGTTTGTTTACATAACACAGAGTACTAACAAGACGATAACATTAAATTTACGCGATATTTATGATTGATATAAGAACAAATTTTATTCAATAATCTAATATTCTTTCTGTTTATGGCGGTGTTAACGGATGTGACTATTTTAACAGCAATCCACCGCCAACGCCTAACGTATCTATAATGTTGACTTTCGTATTGGACATTTCGTGCATGTATCATTGTCAGCTAACGAAATCGCAGCATGTGTTATGTTGCACGGATACTATTTAAACTCCTCATGTGACTCTGAGTATTATATATATTATGTTATGCTTGACGGACAAAGTTGGTTTTTTATTCAATATAAGCCTCCTTAATATCTCACATATGGTTAACTTACTGGCGAGATTAACGTAAATATTGCTCGATGTTGTTTCGTTCCTCGGATCAACATGAGTCGATAAATACACGTCACGCTTTATTATTTATAGAGGATCTCCAACGAGTTATTGGGATATAAGATTTTATGAAACGAGTTTGATATATAGATTTGATTCACAACGAGTCGTATTCACGCGGGTCATCCTGTAATCCCCGCTGCGGGCAGTAATCCCCGGTGCGGGTGTCAGTGAAGCGCACATCGAGCTATAACAGTTAGAGTTCGTCATACCACGACACGTCTAATTAGTTAAACGTAGTCAATTTAGAAGTTGTACCAACCAATGGAAGACATATGTGATATAGGCAATGAGTATTTATGCTTTGACGGGAGTTCAGAGAAAATTCAGGTATCAGTTCTCGAGAAAAACACAATCTTAGTCGAGCGCATTCGGAATTTCTGGGTAAATTTAAGTTTCATTCAGCAAAACTTTCACTGCAAACCCTTCTCGCGAATTTTTTTTGTTTTGAAAACGTGGAACAATCTATATAGGACACTCTACCCATTACGTGTTTTGATACTAAAAACACGAATCCCTTTCCAGTAACTAAAATACAGACATCTTTCCAAACATATCATACATGATGATCTTACGTCAACGATCAGATTCGGGCGATGCCCAGAAAATCACAATAAAGGCACTCACTAGGAGAGATAAATAAATGCGCTCTCTCCGCCGTCCCATAAAAGCCAAACTGGTTACTGGGACGTACAGATACAGATACATCGATAAATTAAAACTAAATGCGGGCATGAGTATTTAAACTGCGATGCGGGCAAAATCGTGCCCGCTTTGTGGTTTACTCCGACACCGTGAAGTATCACATGCAATTGTCAATTTTCTACTTAAATGCAGCAAATTCCAATGTATAGATTTAGTTTCCTAAACTATATATAACAATCTATAACAATATATATATATATATAACGTTGACAACGATTTCCAAATTTTCACTACGCACTCATTTTGGAGCTGAAAACACACAAATTTTAAAAAATGGAAGCTTATTCTCACAATTCATCGAGGAGCGTTTCGTCACTTTATGGAGCTTTATTCATCGAACTGTTGACATTTTGGCTGAAGATTGATTTATCAATCACCTCGTGGATCCGGACTTGTGTCCGACGAAAAACAATTAATAAAAATATTTCCCTCAAAACAAAAGACCTGTAGTCTTCACTCGTGTCCGCAGTGGGGTTTACTCAATATTTACCCGCAGCGGGTATTATAGGATGATCAGCGTGGTATATCACATGACAAAATTGAGCTTTATGCCTTTTTAACAAAATCCTTAAAAGAAGCTTACATACATTTACAGCGTTGACTGAGACGCTTCACAACCGTATAATATACGACAGTATTGTGTGCTCTGGGGCTGGCGACGGAAAATATAGTCCCCCAATTTTCCTCTTTGTTTGTGTGTCTATTTTCGTATCCGTGGTAGGCTATAAGAGTTTCATAAAATCTCTTGTCCCAACCAACGAGCTGAAGATCTTAATTGTATAACAAAATAGAGCTTTAGGCCTATATAAAAATCCTTAAAAGAAGCTGCAAGATGCATGCATAATCATTTACAGTGTTGGCCGATTCCCGTTATGTTTTCCATTGAAAATGGGCATAAAGTCAACGGCCCGGTGCCACGGCGCCATAACGTCATTAGAAGTGAAGAGGTTAATAGGTCTATACCACTGAAATGGTCACTGTCACCCCCTTTTGTTCAGTTGGGTACCCAGATTTTTTTGATTTTCAATTGGGTACCCAGCTTTTGTAAAATTTACATTTGGGTACCCAGCTTTATGAAATCTCAAACAGAGCGTGATTTAAATAGTGATTGCCGTCTGTTGATTGGGAAATGAACCTGTTAAATGTGTTTATATATGAACTATGGTGTCTATTCGTCACGATGCTTAAAAATAATACCGGAGAAGAATTGTATGCATATGATATAGGTGCTGCAGATTGACTGCTCATAAAGCTGGGTACCCAAATGTAAATTTTATAAAAGCTGGGTACCCAATTGAAAGTTTTAAAAAGCTGGGTACCCAACTGAACGAAACCGGGTGACAATGACCATTTCAGCGTAATTACCAAACTGTTAAATTTGCTTTTCGTATTAGCCTCCATTACGTTGCTATCGATGACGTAAATATGACGTCATTTACTTTTAATATGGCGATAGTCCCTATTGATCTCTTATGGATATCACGTTACAGAGCGTTATCGAGCATCGTGTAGTGTTTTATCTATGTGCCAGAGGCGAGTCAATCAGTTACAATCGCTTTCGGAGAGAAATAATTGTAAATTGAAATAACGAAACCCCCATATAAAAAGTAAATCTACGGCCTTTGACTTACTACGAGAATTATCAATCGTGTGGTTCAAGCAAATATCGATTTTTCCAATCGCAAAAAGCCGCTTTTAGAAAATCGGCATTTGCTTGCGGCAACTCATGATAATTCTCGTATTCAGTCAAAAGCCGTATCCTCTATATATGGTTGCGTATATCGACGTTTAATTTCTAACAAAGCTGTACTGGACAGCTGTATAGGCCTATGCCTAGATACAATTGTTATCGCGGCATATATATAGCCCCACGTGCAACCACCATTAGCTCACACGATTCATGTCATTTGGCGATGTTTTGTTCTCAGCCGAGGACAATTTGTAAAACGTTTTTATATGTCTCATTTGTCAGCCTATCAGAATAGTTCATCGTTGTATATTTCAAACGTGCGTTTTAAGTCAGTTAATGGAATCGCGACTGGATATTTATAACTAGGCTAAATGGTCTCGTCCTTCGGGCACGACCATCTAGTTTCCGAATGTCCAGTCGCTCGTCCATTAACCCTGACGGAATGGAAATGTAGAACTTTGATGTACAGGTTAACGATCATGATTGACAAAAAAAATTTCACCGACGAAGATGAGCGAAATTAAGAAAAATAGTTTGGGCGCGGTATTTGAGATTGGGGCGGCCTTCATGGTTACAAGAAACACGCATAGGGCCTACATATATCTTATTTTGGCCTCAGATAAATTGTCCAGAGTATACGGTCTATATACTGTATATACTGGTATTATATATATTGCTTATCGACCGACACCACCATGTAAATTAAGCTTACATATATGGTATTTGATGCATTCATCGGCATATTTTGATCCCAGAAGATGAAAAAGGAGTGAAATTACTAGTCGATTTAATGAAAAAAACATCGTTAATATATAGGGTCAGTCTTGTGCATGGTTAGAATATGCCTTCGAGTGGTGATATACAAAGCATTTTATGGCGACAAAAACGTTTCATTAAAATGGGTGAGAACGACCAAACTCATGAAACTGCTGCACTTTGTTTTCTTTCTCCTATTTCCAGTGTTTCTTTCTTGATCTTCCAGTCGGTTTCGTATCCAATTTAGTTGATGTACAGTTTATCATTAGGTGGACATAAAATAGGAAAAAACGCCCTTAATGTACATGATAGTCTTTAGGCACTCGCTGTATATTTATTTATGGAATAAAATAATCGTTTTTTTTTAAATGATAGTGGTGGCAACAGTAAAGAGTCCTATCGTATTTTCATGTGTCACCTCTGGATATATCAGGCGGAGCGAATTAATTATTATCTTTCTTTATCCATCATTACACAGAACTGTGTAGGTATACTGGGATGTCAAACGACGGCAACGTGAAGATTGTGGTTCTTCGTCCCCGCTTCCTCTGACGTATCTGACGTTACATGGTGAACCGTGCGCTCAACGTCGGTCACACCATATTCATCCCCGTCAAACTTGCTGTACAGAAGACACGCCCTGGCTTTCTCAAGCGAGGCATTAACTGCGAACACATTATCGTAGACTACTCCCGCGTGAGCACCACCCGTTAGAGGACCAAACCAGTATAACTGTAAGAGAGAGTATGGCTTTATTATATAAAAGCGCCACAGTGCTGGAGTGCCAGACCAGTACAATTATATTAAGATATATATAGGTGTACATGTATAATATGAGAGTGTAACGCCAGTTAGAAGACAAAGGCATTATAACTGCGAGGGAGAGAGAGTGCAGAGGAGAGAGTGGAGATTGCGAAAGGGTGAGTGGGGAGAGTTGTGAGGGTGAGTGGATAGAGATAGTGGAGAGAGTGCAGAGAGAGTGAGTGGAGAGAGAGAGATAGTGGAGAGAGAGAGAGTGAGTGGGAGCGAGTGAGCTGAGAGAGAGAGTGAGTGGAGAGAGAGCGTGGATAGAGTGAATGGAGAGAGGAAGTGGAAAGAGATAGTGAGAGTGGAGAGAGAGTTGAGAGAGTGAGTGGAGAGAGTGAGTGGGAGGGAGAGAGAGATAGGAGAGAGGGAGTTGAGAGAAAATGGGGGGAGAGAGAGAGAGCGAGTGAATAGAGTGAGTGGAGAGGAAGAGAGAGTGTGGAGAGGGGGAGATAATGGAGAGAGAATGAGTGGAACGAGTGAGTGGAGAGATGGCGAGTGGAGAGGAAGAGCGAGTGCGGAGAGAGTGAGTGTAGAGCGAGTGGAGAGGGGAGATAATGGGGAGAGAGTGGATAGTGAGTGGAGAGAGAGAGAGTGGAGATGGATAGAGAGGGAGTGGAGTGTGAGTAAGGCCTGTTAGAAGACCAATCCGGAATATAACTACATGTATAATAAATCTATATATAACTAGGCTTCAAATTCCCGGGGAATTTGGATGCTTCCATATAAAACGTTTTCCGTTTCTCATGTTATATATTACATTCTCTCTCTCTCTCTCTCTCTCTCTCTCTCTCTCTCTCTCTCTCTATCTCTCTCTCTATTCTCTCTCTCTCTCTCCTCCCCTCTCTCTCTATCTCTCTCTATATATATATATATCTCTCTCTCTTTCAGGATGTTCACCTGTATAGCCAAATTAAAAGCTTACTTCCTAACGGTTTCAAATTGGGCAATGAAATGCACTTAGATATAGTCTCTTAGTCGTATCATGAAACTATCGGTATCTAATGGTGAAGGAAAGACCACACAGTTGGTTAATTTCACTCTGCTGGGGTTTAGTAAGAAATATGCATTCCTAATTTTGAACACCCGAATGTGACAAAGGCGAATATTTTCTACTGTGCCATCATGATCACGCACCAATTCGTGATGGCACAATAAGTTTGGTGCATTATTAAGTCATGATGGCACCAAATGTGTGTGGTTTATTATGAAGCACTTACCTCAGGGGCGTGTCTGAAACGTTAAGTATATACTAAGAGGGTTTCAGTTAGAGCAATACATTGCTACATTGCACATGTTAACAATGGTACACACCACCAGAAGTAAACCGTCCACTCTAAAACTTAGAAAATCGCACATTAGTTGCGTTTGGATTCCACCTATCAAATTCACTCGTCAAAAAAAATGTATCTGCATGTTTGATCTTTTTGGAGTATTTTTGCACCTTTGGATTTCGGTGGAATTTGCCAATTTGAATCCACCCGCACGCGAGCTCTCCATTGGGCAGTAGAACGGTCAAATTTTGGGAGGTTACCTACAGTAAATCGACGTATCAGCTCCTGCATTATCTCGCTCCTTCGTTAGCCCGTTTGGATTTGGCGGGAAAAATATTTTAACTATACTTATTTATGTTATAAAGCCTCGCCACGAGTAAACCTTCGACTTAAGCGCGAATTCAAGAGACGCCAACACGTTGCGCTTGGATGCTATCTATTACATTATCCACTCATCAAACAAAATTTATCTCGATGTTTCATTTTGTTGACAATTCCCCCCCCCCCCTTGATTTTCGTTAAATTTGCAAAGAGTCTGACCCACCCGAAGCTCGTTCGCTGTAGCGCTGATACTAGGGCAGGTTGCTTTCACAGTAGGTCGGTCAAACTCCAGGGGCGTACCTACAGTATACCGGCGTATACCTGCTCCTGCATTAACCTTACAAATTATTTAGCCTGTTTGAATTGGCGCTAAAAATAGGTCATTTTGTTTTGTTCCGGTCGTAGATCGGTAACGTTTGGGACAAAAACAAACTCATAAATGGTACATTCCGTTTCGAATCAATCTTCCCAATCGGAGCAAACAATAAAAATATTATACCTTCTTACCACCCGGCCTGGCATCATCCTCTCCAGGGATCCAGCTCCTCATTAGCCATTATTCCTCCATTAAGGAGAGATAATTTAGTTTTTGTTTGAACATTCAGGAGCCGGTAACGCGGTAAATTTTGGACCGATTTAGAACATTTTCACGGTATCGTTATCGGTGTGACATGTAGACCGTGAATTGTAAGTTTTGTATCATTCCTAACCATCAAACTCACCCAATGGTTTTCCCAGATTCCCATGGCAACAGCAGGTCCGAAACTCCTGGCCGGGTTCATTCTGGATCCGGTATAGGGGACCTGCGAAGTAAATTGATAGCTTGAATAATCCGAATGTATTCTATGAACGCAATTAGATAACGTTAACACATAACCTGGAAAGAACATATACAATGTATTCAGATCGTTTGGAGATAACAATATACCAGAATAACACTTGAAACGACCCGACACTGTAACAATTCGATATTTATATATTCGTCGTTGCTGGTTGCCTCGCTATCAAATTCCTACTAATATCGAACCAATGGCAACAAGATCCGCCACTAAGATGTCAAGTTAAAGTATAAGTATCACGATTAAGAATTCGAAATTTTACATGTATATACTGAATGTCTTTTTTAAGGCTGGTTGGCGGCGATATATAACCCCTGTCTATTCGGGATTTAGCTGCAATTTTGAGTAATTTGGTCACTAAACACCGTAATGTGACACATTTAAGATGGGTATGTTCGCGGTGGGTATGTTGTTAAAATAGTCACACCCTTTAAAACTGCCAAAAACAGAAAGAATATTAACATATAGACATATTTTATTCCTATACCAATAATAAATACTAAGTTATTGTCAAGTTTGAAAACGCTTTTTTATGAAAATAAAAGCCAGGTTCTGTAAACTATTTGCGTTATATACATAACAAAGCATACGAACTTTACCATAACATACTATTTATGCATCAACCAAACCGTGTAAGCGATCCCAGGGCACACTGGGGCAATATCTACCATTTTCCATATTTTGGCGGCCATTTTGAGCAAAGTAACCATTTTTGTTCTTATGAGTTGGAATATTCGTCGGTTCTGATATGACTCACTTACATTCGAGAGTTCTGCTCATATCTTGTTGAAATATGACTAGAAATCAAATTTAATTTTTGTGTGAAATTTATACCGCGTTCTGTAAAATCAAATTTTTTGAGGGCTCGGAAGGGGCTAGGACTCCAATACAAGAATTTCTTACTGCATTGTCCGATTGATCAGAAAATACAAATTAAAGTCACAATTCTCAAGCAGGTTCAAACAGCAGAAACTGATCTGGAAGATATTAGTGAAAAATAATCATATTTTCCCACTTCCGGTGGCCATTTTGGTGGCCATTTTGGATATATGAAATGTTTTCATACCTATAGATAAGGGGTACTCAATTACCAATAAATTGACGTATCGCACGACTTAATACCTCTTAAACTTCCTGAATAATTTCGAATTAAAATATACCAGGACAGATATTAAATATTGGTGGCCATCTTGGATCAACTACCGATAACTCAACGACCGATAACTCTAGAAAGCCCCAAAAGCCAGATGGCAAACAACAGGCAAATTGAAGGATTGATATAGTTCTACAAAGATATCATAACCACCAAAAATCCGCATCGGGGGAGGGAGTATGCATGCAGCTCATGGTCTATATTCAGTAAATGACAGTACTACGTCATACTCGCCAGCAGTTAACACCATGCAGTTATCCCTATGAAACCATGAAATCTATATTTATTAACACGCCACATTTCCAGGTTTGCATGACGTACATGTCGGATAGCCGGTTTTACGACCAACCGGGTTGTGCTTTTGTCGGTTTTCCGGCGAACGGGGGTCAAAGGGCTAAGATATAGTGTTCTCCATGCATCGAAATTATTTGCCCGAAACCTATCGTTGGTTATAATTTCGATATGACGATGTTGCTAATATATATGTGCATGCATATATGCTACTTTTAATTTAAGTATCGCCCTTGCCGACCGAAAATAATACCCCAGAAAAATAGCATGTTGCCTATTAAAAAGTAAATTAGAAAATACCAATACTCACTGCGAACAGATGGCACATCGTAACAGAAAGCCCAATCGTCAGTGGGAACGATCCATGTAAGTCGGACCTTTTCTTATCACATGACGCGCAGACGGTGAAAACTAACACAAATGTCACGACCAGCTCCACCCCGAAGCCTCGGGCAGACGACAACCCTGTTGCGGTGCGTGTTACACCGAGAATCCCGCGATAATTCTCCGGCGTTAAGCCCTTCAGAATGACGGCACCGAAGATGGAACCAACGCACTGAACAACCATGAATATTATCGCTCGAACCAGGCTGATTTTCCGCGTGACAAGCATTCCCATGGTAACTGCGGGATTCACGTGACCACCACTTATATGTCCCATTGCCCAGATCACCGTTGCGACACTAAGTCCGAAGCACAACGAAATCTGGACAGTGCTTGGTTTCGTGTCTGGGTCAACGGTAATACAAGATCCGCAGCCGACAAGCACCAGTAACAAGGTCCCTGAAAATTCAGCCAGCGCTGCTTTCCAGAATTGGAGCGACTTTAAGTCTTCCACGCTGGATTTCATTCTCAAAGTATCGAGAATGGATTCTTGCTCTATTTCTCCCATTCAGGGATTTGATTTTTGAATGACAATATCCCTAAAACGCTGTTAGCAACGCGCATGTAGTAAGCCAATACACAACAGATCTTTAATTATAACTCCGGGTCCAGGTAATGATCAAAATGTCGGACAACTCAACATCAGCGTGCTATTTGGAATGAGCTTAGTTTTCGTATGCGTGAAGTGTTCAGAAAATTATATCCAAATGTACCAAAGGTAAAGATAATATACGAGTAATATACAGATAGTATACGAGTATCGCCTCACAATATAACATTGATGATGGAATGGCTAGGATAATTCACTAAACGAATTAGTTTGGACATGTATATATTACTATGAAATAAGAACTAGCTTTGATGTCTCGTGTGCATTATATATGAGATAAGGTGGTTATTAATACAGCGTAATTATCCTGTTACGAAATTGGATACTGGACATCAGCTGGCAGGTGTTATAGCAGGTTTTAGACTTCGTGTGTGTATATACAGTGGACTATCGTATATCACCCAGTGTAGTCAAGGTCTTAAAGTCGTAGACATCGAATTTTCTCCCAAACCAGCTTTACGGAGGTTTAAGCATTGTCTTTTGTTGTGCGAATACGTGGTTATTGTTTATGTGGAAGATTCGCGACAATAGCCGACGATTTTCGGAAATCCGTAAATCTACGGATAAACTTTGTGACTCTCTGTTAATAAACAAACCAATTAACGTGCCTTTCCAGAGAAACATACCATCAATCAAACTGCATCTTCTCTGACACAAAGTGTGCTTTGTGGATAATATCGCATCCATAGTATCATTATAGCATACTATTATATAGTATATTCTTGAGGAATTTTTTATAATTTGGTAACTGTTATTTCTAAATTATAACCTAAAAAGAAGGCCATCGATGCCTTTAAAATAAAGATGTTTAGCAAGTCAGTAAACCTATTTCGAATCGTGTCCGCCATTTTGGATTTTCACAATATAATATTGCACCAAATTACCGATATACGCCATGGCAACACGAATAACGAGGTCTTTGTTGCATGTTTCTGTGGACGAGATAGTACCCTGACTATAATCGTGACTGGCAGTACCGGGGTCGAATCGCGGAGAAAATGGGGGTGCGTGCATGGGTTGTCTTCTGTTCGTAATGCATTCATGAAATGCTGTTTTAAAAAAAATTAAAAAAAACCATGACTTACATATAACTACCACGCATTTGAATAAATGACTCGTTTTAATTTCTCAACCATGCACTGGCTCTTTATTGACTAAATTGATAAGACAAATATCCTATGAACAGCGACTGCAAACTTTTCTCCTTTGTAAGGGTTCGCGTTTCCACCATTATTCGAGAAAATGTCCAGATCTGCGTCATAATATGCTATTTGTTGAATATTGCATGGTCTTTCAAACAATATATGATCATATATATGCTATGTTCTTTCAAACAGAGTTGAAGTGACAAAAGTTCTTCCAATAGTCACGAAAACGATATATGTGACGTCACTTAAAACGGACATGGCTCATTCGAATTTCCAATTGTTGACGACGTAATTTGGAAGGAGGTATAAGATAGGTTGATAAAAACACAAAATATTGATATACCAGCTTCACATGCTCTGAAAACTTACTTGCCATGGTCACATCCATTTTCCATCTGTTTTCTTCGTTCGCACATAAGTTTAAAAAAACGCTCTTTATGTCTACCATATAAGACATAGACTAACATGGAACGCTCTTTTCTGTTCAATGCCGCACACATATCTGTTTGTTTGGGACCCGAACATGCACCATGTTTCAAGTTGTATTTTTTATGACTTCATTGCGCTTTTCTGTAACATATGCCCATAGAAATGTATTCAAATGTGTATCGACCTGTTTCGATACCGGGAACAAAATAAAAAGCGAATACTATTATGTGTATTTTGGAGCGCAAACCATCATGCGGCTTTATGTGCCATGGGACGAAGAGAGATAACAGTGCTAGAAAAAAGTTGTTTTTTAACTGTGAGGGACTACGGGAACATTGCATATTTAGATGCAGAAATATCTTCTCTTACGTATTCCCAAAACTTGCACATTTTTTTCTGAAAAGGGGAATTTTTATCTGTGGAGTTTCATGAAAAATTCAAATTGGTCTAATATTTCCAAGTATGTTCCTGGTTTGTAGATCTCTCCATGCTGGACACAGAACCGAAAACCTTTTTCAGATTCGTCAAATATAGTTTTAGTTATGGACATTTTCGTACCTCAAATATTGGTCGTTTTTCACATTTCGGAGTCCCCATTTTAGCCATATTATCAAAACTGGCTAAAAAGCAAAAATATGGGAATATAGAGGCGACTTGGATACAGATATACAGACATACAGATATGCGATTTATTTTGGGAGATTAACATTAGATCTATCGATACATGAAGCTTTTTAGTACAAAAGTGTGGTTTTTATCGATAATTATTGACTTTGAATTGGACGATATATTTTCTCCTTTGCTATCGAGGGACCCATTAGCTGGTGCTCTATGCGATGTTTGTGTTCAGCGTCTGATTTCGAAGTTTTGGAACAGTTTATCCCAGAATTGCGTATTATAACTGGCTTTTACTCGATCGGCGGGCGTTGGAATTTTAAGAATCGGTTCAGGTGTTTGTGTCTTTGTTAATTATTCCCGTTATAGGCGAGGTGTCAGATGAGGTGAGGTGTCACCCGAGCCGGGAATTTATGGCATATCCTAGATATGGCAAAATCATTTTTCCACGAACAAGGTGCTTCCATTAGCTTTGAAGGGAACTATTATATGAACCCGTTATGAAATATCCTACCTAAACAAGATTCCACTCCACCGGCCCAGCAGCTTTTTCCGAGAACATTCTGCTTCTTTCAGATTTTAGGGTTGTGGTGTCCAGTCTTGGAAATCTCTCCCCCCCCCCCCCCCCCCCCCACCCAACATCCTAGATTGGGAAAAAAAATATCTCATAATTTGATCGCTTAATTTTGTTTATAGTCATGAAAAGGCGAGAAAATAACTTTTTCCAACAAAAATCTGCTTCAGTCAGTTTTGAGGGTGGTGGTGTCCCCAGACTTGAAAATCTCTCCACCCAACCCAACATCCTAGATATTGGAAAAAATCATATCATGGTTTTATCCCTTATTTTTGGTTAACTCATGAAACGGCTAGAAATGAACTTTTATGAAACAAAATCTGCTTCAATCAGATTTGATAAGGTTTAATATCCTGGACGGGGTATTTCTCCACCCCACCCAACGTCTTAGATTGGAAAAAAAATCATCTCATGATTGTATCGCTTATTTGTGTTTATATAGTCAAGAAACGGCGAGAAATTAACTTCTTTTCAGACGGAACAAAAATCTTCTTCAGTTTGTTTTTGCGGTTGGCTGTGTCATGACAGCACATAATTTAATAACTGACTTTGTTCGAGCATAAAAGTCTTTATTATTTGAAAGACTACTGTCTGCCAACAGAATATGCGGGAAAAATCAAAACATGCGTCGTTCACCATCGAGAATCAAGTTTTATTGCAGATGACAATTTTGGGGTGCTACTCTGCAGAATTGACCATTTACACGTATTAAGCCACTGCTCATGTACCATGCACCATTGGTGTCAATGTCATCTTTTAACAGTACCCAAAGCATGTCCAACATTGTTTCAATATATCTACCACACCAACGGTGCGGGAAACTAGTAATTCATACTTGTAACATAGCCACCCATAGAGACAAGTTGACGCCACAGACATGATGCACGAGTCGTTCGGAGGGCGGATGCTCAATAGATCAGTTGGTTATGTGCAAAATCGGAGAATGGAAGGCTCGAGGTCAGTCTCGGAATTATGTTGAAATGACACAACTCAGTTTGAACCTCAAAGGTATGTATGCGTAATTTGAAAGTCCGAACAATTTGGTCCATAAATACAATAGTACAATTAATGTCCATCTATACTAAAATATAAAAAAAACTGCGAACTCATAGTAACATTCCGTCTATTGTAATTCTTTCGTAAAGGTTGGGATAAACACACTTTATTCATACCATATAAAGAGTAGACTAACAACGAACGCTCTTTTTTGTCTCATGTTGAATTTTTTTTTCTTAAAATTTGCTCTAGAGTCAGGATTTAGGAGCAAATTTTCCAGGCTTTGATATCATTTCATCCGCTTCCCAGCATGCTAGATATATATCAAAATTTATCACGTATTAATTAAAGGTGCAACATCCGATTATATGGTTCCCGTATCATCAGATTCCAACAACAATATTTCTTGAATAGACGCTTTAGTTATTTTATCAGAATCGATTAATTACCAAACATTCAACTATAGTAAAAAAAATCCCAAAAACGTGTTATATATCAACATTTTCAACGCAATTTGGTATCGAGAGTATATCGATTGCCTCATCGAATATTTTCTCGCCGCCAAATATTCCAGGTTGTGAATAATTAGATTTCAAATATATATTTTTGTGTGTAGTCATGAAATGGCGACATAATATATTTTTCCGACAAAAATCTGCTTCAGTCAGAATTCAGGGTGATGGTGTCCCGACCTGGATATATCTCCACCCCACCAACACCCGGATATGGCAAAAACCCATCTTACGATTTTACCCGCTTATTTTTGTTTATATTGTCATGAAACGGCGAGAAAATAACTTTTTCCCGCCGCAACATCTGCTTCAGTCATGTTTTGAGGGTGGTGGTGCCCTGGTCTGTATATCTCTCCACCCCACCCAGCATCCCAGATGTGGCTAAAAATCATATAATTATTTTGTCACTTATTCATCTCATGATTTTATCAGTTATTTATGTTTATATAGTCAAGAAACGGCGAGAAAATAACTTTTCTGCTTCGGTCAGTTTTGAGGGGGGTGGTGTCCCCAGACTTGAAAATCTTTCCACCCCACCCAACATCCTAGATATGGCAAAATCATATCATGGTTTTATCGCTTATTTTTGGTTAACTTTATTTCCACAAAAATCGGCTTCATTCAAGTTTGAGTGTGGTGGTGCCCTAATTTGTATTATCTCTCCACCCCACCCAACATCCCAGATATGGCAAAAAATCATATTATGATTTTGTCGCTATTCATCTCATGATTTTATCACTTATTTTTGTTTATATAGTCAAGAAATGGCTAGAAATTAACTTCTTTTCCGAACAAAAATCTGTTTCAGTCTGGTTTGCGGTTGGTTGTGTCATGACATCGTTCAGACCAGAGTATATAGCCAGGGGATAGAACTCTAGCACGCTATTCATTTTCCAAAAAAATCTGCCTGAATCCGATTTGAGGGAGGGGCGAAATCATGGTCTGATATATGTCCATCCCATCCAGAAGCCTGGACAAAAACAGATCATGATTTTATCGCTTCTATTGTTTTATATAGTCAAGAAACGGCGAGAAAATAACTTTTTCCGACAAACATATCAGGTGTGAAGGTTTAATGCTTACCTTGGTTTATATAGTCGTGAAAAGTCGGGAAATGGTCTTTTCTCGATACTAAATTGCTTTATTCGGGGTTCCGGGTTGGAGTGGCACATAATTTAATAACTGACCTTTTTCGAGCATAACATGAATTCCACGAAAAGGCGGCCATGGATACCGATAATGGGTATTTGCATCATTGTCATGTCATCGGGGAATGTTGTTGCTTCTTCTGTATTTCATTATTACTATCCAATGAATATATTTTGGAATGGTCATTTCCCTCACTATACAATCTCTTAAACACCAGATATTGTGTGACTGGGGATCAATGATGCGCGCATGCGCAGTCAACGCATATTTTCATGTTTTGCCAAATAAGGTCAAATGAACCAAAATATCATTTTCAAGCAGCTCAATCATCATTCTAGGTTAATAGTGGGGCATGTGTGAAATGTTATTTTTGTCACATTTCCCATATCACAATCTGCCTCAATTACCATAGTATCCCCTTTTTGCACATATATTTTAGTAAAATGACGGTTTAACCCCTACCAACAACCCGTTTCTAAGGTAAAAACAGTCGCATAGCAACCGTTGCCATGGAAAGTATTTTCGTGATTGCCCCCATATCTGAAAATAATACGTGGGACCTAATATACAAATGTGCCAAGTTTTATGCTTTTATGACAATGTCCGCATTTGTTACACAAAAAACTATACTTAAAAAAATCGCACGGTGATTCCGTCACGCCCGTTGTGTGATTCCGTCACGGCGAACAAACCGAGTTAACTAGTAATATACACATAAGTGTGTGACAATGCGGCTTTTTTCTGCAAGTATAATGTATCTACTTTACTAATTGGGAACTTTTTCCAGGTCAGCTTGGCTGAATGAGCAGGGTTCTTCAATAGTACGGACCTACCCTCATATTGATGGCACTTTTTTGGTGATTCCGTCACGGACACAATTTGACCCAGAGTGAGATGATACTTAAATACACATATAGTTGTATATAATCAAACAACTTTGTATAGTATGTACAATGTTTTTTTATTTTAAGCGGTACCCTACTGGTCGTAATTTTAGATTGTATAGGCCACAGAAAAGTGAAATTCCGTAAAATTTGGTGATTCCGTCACGCTGGAATTCATGATAACGGTCTTTATTATTTAAAAGACTACTGTCTTCCAACATAAATATATGAGGGGATCGAATCACAACATGCATCTCATGATTGTATCGCTTATTTGTGTTTATATAGTCAAGAAACGGCGAGAAATTAACTTCTTTTCAGAACAAAAATCTTCTTCAGTTTGTTTTGCGGTTGGCTGTGTCATGACAGCACAAAATTTAATAACTGACTTTGTTCGAGCATAAAAGTCTTTATTATTTGAAAGACTACTGTCTGCCAACAGAATATGCTGGAAAAATCAAAACAAGCGTCGTTCGCCATCGAGAATCAAGTTTTATTGCAGATGACAATTTTGGGGTGCTACTCTGCAGAATTGACTATTTACACGTATTAAGCAACTGCTCATGTACCACCATTGGCGTCAATGTCATCTTTTAACAGTACCCAAAGCATGTCCAACATTGTTTCAATATACCTACCACACCAACGGTGCAGGAAACTAGTAATTCATGCTAGTAACATATCCCCTTCTGATCATTCGAAACTGTGGAGACAGTGGGGTGCATGTGACCAATATGCGAGATGTGGGAAGTAGCGTCTGTTGCGTAGCATCACCCATATATAGAGACAAGTTGACGTCACAGACATGATGCACTTGTCGTTCGCAGGGCGGATGCTCAATAGATCAGTTGGTTGTGTGCAAAATCGGAGAATGGAAGTCTCGAGGTCAGTCTCGGAATTATGTTAAAATGACACAACTCATTTGGAACCTCGAAGGAATGTATGCGTAATTTGAAAGTCCGAACAATGTTGGTCCATAAATACAATAGTACAATTAATGTCGCTCTATACTAAAAAAAAATGCGAAGTCACAGCAACGTTCCGTCTATTTTAATTCTTTCGTACAGGTTGGGATAAACGCACTTTATTCATACTATATAAAGAGTAGACTAACAACGAACGCTCTTTTTTGTCTCATGTTGAATTGTTTTTCTTAAAATTTGCTCTAGATTCAGGATTTAGGAGCAAATTTTCCAGGCCTTGATGTCATTTCACCCGCTTCCCAGCATCCTAGATATATATAAATTAAAGGTGCAAAATCCGATTCGATGGTCCCCGTATCATCAGGTTCCAACAACAACATTTCTTGAAAAGACGCTTCAGTTATCAGAATCGATTAATTACCAAAAAATAATGCTAACCACTCTCAAAATCACACGATTATATTCCTAGGAGAAGAATGTGAATCAATTTGGGGGATGTCGGCGCTAAAAATATTGTAATCAATTTGGGTGCTCCTCTCCCCTTCCGTGCACACCTGACTCGAACTGCGCTACTTTTAACATCTTTAAACCACTCTAATAGAGTCATAATATCATGGATATTATTATGTATAAGTTTCTACCCTGATAAGAACAACGTCGCTTCAGAAAATTATAATCTGCACTATTATCTTCCTCGTAAAAATGTTACCCCTGTTAGACCCCTTTTTTGTCATCTAGATGGTCCCACGTGAAATTCTATAGAACACAGATATTCGCAAATATAGATATTTATTATATACTTGCCCATGAATTATAAGGTTTTAGCAGTGAGATATAAGTGATATCCCACTCTAGAGTGATATCCCACTAGTGGGTGGTATCAGCTTGAAATTTCTGATGTATTGACATTCATTGGGGACCATAGGCAAGTAACTAAAGTATATAATAAACAGAATATCCACACTTGTGACTTTTTCAGTGGATATGGGTTAAATCTCATTCGTGATGACAAAACATTTGAATTTTCACTGGTGGCTAAAGCCACTCGTGGAAATTCAATGTTTTGTCATCACTCATGGGATATAACCCATATCCACTGAACAAGTGTGGATATCCTCTATAGATTTTTGTTTATATACTCATGAAACGACGACAAAATATCTTTTTCCGGCAAAAATATGCTTCAGTCAGGTTTGGGGGTGATGGTTGTCCCGACATAAGGTATCATAAGGTATATCTCCACCCCGCACAACATCCTAGATATGGCAAAAAATATCTCATGATTTTATCGCTTCATTTTGTTTAAATATTCATGAAACTGCGAGAGAACAACTTTTTCCGACAAATATCTGTTTCAATCAGTTTTGAGGATGCTGGTGTCCTGTACTGGATAACTCTCCACCCAACCCACCAAAGGCCACCATCCTAGATATGGCAAAAAACGTCTCATGATTTTATCGCGTGTTTTGGTTTAGAGTCATGAAATGGCGAGAAATTAACTTTTCCGACGCAATATCTGCTTCAATCAGGTTTGCGGGTGGTGGTGTCCTGACCTGGATATCTCTCCACCAACCCCACCCAACATCCCAGATATTACAAAACATCATCTCATTGTTGTATCGCTAAGTCATGAAATTGCGAGAATATAAGTTTTTCCGACAAAAATCTGCTTCAAGTCAGGTTTGAGGGTGGTGGTGTCCTGACATTTAGCGTAACGATCTTTATTCCTTGATAGACTACTGTCTTCCAAAAGAAATATGGTGGGATAAAATTTTCGTCGTTCACCATCACAGAGAATGGCATTGACAGGTATAGTCTAGATGGCATCGCATTTGTCTGGAAAATCATACAGAATAGTCACGAAATCATTAAAACTTCGAGTAGGATATAGCTTTTTCACCCTTCTGAAATATATATGAAATGGAATTGGATATAGACAGAACACAACACGTATCTTATATATATCTTTAATGCCTCCATTTAGGAGAGTTGGTATATAGTAAACATTTTACAGTATGATACAATAGTATTGTTTATACAATGGAAACGTTCTATTATATTGTTCGCTCGGTTCAACAGTGATCCTTTAACTTGACAGGGAATCGGAATTGTCTGCAAACCGAGAATCACTGCCATCCATTAGCTGCTCCATCGGCAAAGAATCCGCGAAAAAGAATATCCAGATGCCATATGTAACTATGCGCCGTCGGCAATGAGTTCGATAAAAAATTCCAGATTATATGTTCTGTATTTATTCTACACGTACCGTTGTGTCAGATTATTAAATCCAGTATTGTCACCTTCATTAATACTATGGCTGTCATTATTGTTATTTATCTCTGATGAATAACCAGTAGTGATCGGGTCATCACCCAAAGTGAATCGTTGACATAATGACTTCTCATCTTTCTTGGCGGCAATAAGAATAGTTCCGGTTTGCATTCCACTGGAGGTATGCACTAATATGTATTTAATGGCTGGTATTCCGTTGAATATATGTGCCTCACGCCAATGGGTGTGGAATAAAATCCTGGTAAATATTACAAGCAAATGGGTACATCGTTCCAACATGGTTATAGAAACAGGACAACACAAACTCCCCTAAATAATTAATAACTAACGAATAATGCACCGGACATTCGTGTATGTAGATGCACAGTCAAATTAAGTGCATAACTTCCAATTAAACCTAGAGGTCCCTGAACGAATTAGGTGAATATTGCTTAAATTTGCCTTAAAGATACCTTTGCCTTAAATTTGCCTTTCCTGTGGATATAGGTTTTTAAATAGTCACATCCTCTAAAACCGCCATAAACAAAAAGAATATCATATAATATACAGATGTTGTTCTTATACAAATTATAAATATCGCGCAGATTGCATGTTATTGGGGATCTACTAAAAGACGGGACGGGACGATTTTCTGGGACGGGACGGAACGATTTGTCTAAAAGACGGGACGGGACGGAACGAATATTTAAAAGTCATTTTATTCGGAAATGAACGAGTTTAGAGGCACAAACATGGTCTCAACTTGTTTATTGGTATCTACTCTATACGAATGTGATGTTTTCCCGGTAAAATTGAGCGTATGCTGAACGGTGGGCGTTCGAATAACGAAGCGTCGAAATTAGGGAAATTTATCACTTCTGGGACGATAATCTAAACACTAAAAGTCATATTTCGTTTACATCTTCATGTTTGGGTGACGGATTATTGCAGAAAATGTTTGTCTAATATATACTAAATAGTAAAATAGAAGTTTGAACTTGTTTTCTGATGGTAAAAGTAGTGTTTTTATCGACGGGACGATGACACCTCCATTCTTGAAAAATCTCCATTCCGCCGAACGAAAATCGTCGAAAATCTTAACAGAAAAACTAGCATTATGTTCACATTTTCATGTTTGGGTGACGGATTTTTGCAGAAAATGTTAGTCTAATATATACTAAATAGTAAAATAGAAGTTTGAACTTGTTTTCTGATGGTAAAAGTAGTGTTTTTATCGACGGGACGATGACACCTCCATTCTTGAAAAATCTCCATTCCGCCGAACGAAAATCGTCGAAAATCTTAAAAGAAAAACTCGCATTTCGTTCACATTTTCATGTTTGCGTGACGGATTTTTGCAGAAAATGTTAGTCTAATATATACTAAATAGTAAAATAGAAGTTTGCACTTGTTTTCTGATGGTAAAAGTAGTGTTTTTATCCACGGGACGATGACACATCCATTCTTGAAAAATCTCCATTCCGCCGAACGAAAATCTTCGAAAATCTTAACAGAGAAACTGGCATTAGGTTCACATTTTCATGTTTGGGTGACGGATTATTGCAGAAAATGTTAGTCTAATATATACTAAATAGTAAAATAGAAGTTTGAACTTGTTTTCTGCTGGTGAAAGTAGTGTTTTTATCCACGGGACGATGACACCTGCATTCTTGAAAAATCTCCATTCCGCCGAACGAAAATCGTCGAAAATCTTAAAAGAAAAACTCGCATTTCGTTGACATTTTCATGTTTGGGTGACGGATTATTGCAGAAAATGTTAGTCTAATATATACTAAATAGTAAAATAGAAGTTTGAACTTGTTTTCTGCTGGTAAAAGTAGTGTTTTTATCCACGGGACGATGACACATCCATTCTTGAAAAATCTCCATTCCGCCGAACGAAAATGTAGGGCGGCCACATGATGTTTTCTTCCTGTATTTAGTCCGGGAGCTAATAGGGGTACCCTTGCACCCCCTGGGACTTAACTTCACCCCACTCATTTTGTTCCTTATTATGTCCTTCAACTTTTAAGCAATGTTAACAAGAAAAAAAAGTGGCCGTGTAGACTCCAGACAAGATGGCATCCATCATGGCCGCCGTTTTTCAGACCAGACCTTGATCAGTTTTATGCAAATTAACGCGGGAAAATCTTGTAAAATGTATACAAATGTATATATTTTCGCGAAGTTAAGACATAATGACACGTATTTGGTCAAATAGACAATCAATATCTACATTAACACCACAACAATGGCCATAAAGTCATTCCGGTATACATATGCACATCACCAATGGCCATATAGCCACTCGCTTCATACTCATACCCTCACCCATGTCACCTGGTATACTCCTTCATCTGACCTATGGCCATATAGTCACCCCGTGTGTACCTATTCAAAACATTCATACATGATCATGGTCAATCCTTGTATACATATTCGCCTCGACATTGGCCATGTCACTCCCTGTATCCCTATTTGTCACACCATAGCCGAATAGCCGCTCAAGATACACTAATACACCCATCCATGTCACTATAGTCACTCCATGTATGCATGTGCACCTCATCCATGGCCATATAGCCACTCGCTATATACGCATATCCCTCGCCCATGACAATAAAGCAACACGTGTGTATACTGGTATAACCTACACATGACCATACCGCCACCACGAGTCACCAAACAGGAGCACCAGGTATACTCATACGCCTGACACATGACCATTTAGTCACCCCTGTATATATGTTCATTACATTTGTGACCATACAGTCACTACTTGTATACCTACATGTTCTCATCTCACTATTAACCATACAGTCACTACTTGTATACCTATTTGACACATATAGTCATATAACCACTCGATATACATATGCAGCTCACCCTAGACTATAGATTCACTCCAGGTATACACGTAAACCTCACTAATGGCCATTCAGCCCTTCCAGATATACAAAAAACCCGCACACACGACCACTCAAACACTCCACACTGTATCATGTTGACATTTTTTTTTATCAGAATGGACCAGAATAGCCAAAGATTGTGATCCATCTCAGTTGTGTATCAAAGTTCTGCCCATTTCCTTTCAATAAATGTGGCCAAAATTATAAAAGAGGTTCTCAGCAAAATTGCATACTTTAAAATGAATTTGTCATGCTCCATACGGAACTGAGACAACCAGAATAGAACATGTAGTTGTCAGTTAATTAACTAACATGTATAATAACCAAGTGAGTCACAATATGCTACCTTTTCGGATAATGCAGAGAATGTTCGGGATATATGTAAAAAATTAACATTCTACAAATTTGGTTGCCATTTTGGAAGCCATCTTGAGCAATTCAGTCTATAAACACTGTAGTGTGACACATTTAAAATAGGCCAAAACAATAAACACCTTTCAATCCAAAGATAGTTATATTTTACCTGAAAAAATGGTCCAAACCTGAAAAGTGAATTTTTGCCAATGTTTATGTCAAGTTTTTGAGAGAAAAATCCAATATTTTTGACGATGTCAGGGGTGACAATAGTAACAATTAACCATGGTGCATCAGACATGTTAGTATTCAATGTATAGAATGCAGAATAGCCAATTTTATACATCAACCACAACTTGTAAGCGATTGGAGGACACGCTGGTGTAATATATACCATTTTCCATATTTTGGCGGCCATATTGGCAGCCATTTTGAGCCAAAGTAAGAATTTTGATTCCAGTGATTTGGAATATTAATAGTTAATGATATGCCTCACTTACATTACAAACTTCTGTTCATTTCTTGTTGAAATATGACTAGAATCCCAATTGTGATTTTTTGTGAAATTTTATACTGCATTCTGTAAAATCGAATTTTTGAGGGATCGGAAGGGGTTAGGACCCCAATAATTGCATATTTCGTTGCTCCAATGATCAGTTAATATACAAAACACAAAAAAGTTGCATTACTCAACCAGTTCCAAACAGGATGAATTGATCTAGAAGATATTTGTGAAAAAAATGTTATATTTGCAACTTCCGGGGGCCATTTTGGCGGCCATCTTGGATGGTGAGTTTCAATTTTGGCTCAAAAATGTGTCATTATGTCTCAGCTTCACGAAAATATATACATTTGTATACATTTTACAAGATTTTCCCGCTATAATTTTCGTTCGGCGGAATGGAGATTTTTCAAGAATGGATGTGTCATCGTCCCGTGGATAAAAACACTACTTTTACCAGCAGAAAACAAGTTCAAACTTCTATTTTACTATTTAGTATATATTAGACTAACATTTTCTGCAATAATCCGTCACCCAAACATGAAAATGTGAACCTAATGCCAGTTTCTCTGTTAAGATTTTCGAAGATTTTCGTTCGGCGGAATGGAGATTTTTCAAGAATGGAGGTGTCATCGTCCCGTCGATAAAAAGACTACTTTTACCAGCAGAAAACAGGTGCAAACTTCTATTTTACTATTTAGTATATATTAGACTAACATTTTCTGCAACAATCCGTCACGCAAACATGAAAATGTGAACGAAATGCGAGTTTTTCTTTTAAGATTTTCGACGATTTTCGTTCGGCGGAATGGAGATTTTTCAAGAATGGAGGTGTCATCGTCCCGTCGATAAAAACACTACTTTTACCATCAGAAAACAAGTTCAAACTTCTATTTTACTATTTAGTATATATTAGACTAACATTTTCTGCAAAAATCCGTCACCCAAACATGAAAATGTGAACATAATGCTAGTTTTTCTGTTAAGATTTTCGACGATTTTCGTTCGGCGGAATGGAGATTTTTCAAGAATGGAGGTGTCATCGTCCCGTCGATAAAAACACTACTTTTACCATCAGAAAACAAGTTCAAACTTCTATTTTACTATTTAGTATATATTAGACTAACATTTTCTGCAATAATCCGTCACCCAAACATGAAAATGTGAACATAATGCTAGTTTTTCTGTCAAGATTTTCGAAGATTTTCGTTCGGCGGAATGCAGATTTGTCAAGAATGCGGATGTCATCGTCCCGTCGATAAAAACACTACTTTTATCAGCATAAAACAAGTGCAAACTTCTATTTTACTATTTAGTATATATTAGACAAACATTTTCTGCAACAATCCGTCACGAATTGAGAAAATCCATATTGAAATATCAGTAAATTTTGACAAACGTGCCTCTGACCCCAGTCTTTGTAAACATACACTCAGATTCATACTGATACTGAGTCTATTGCACTCCCATCAACTTTTCATTTCTGTACGGTGGCCGGCTTCCCCCAAATTACGTCAAACCGCGCTAAATATAAATCTAAAATTAGTCGTGATTGACAGGTGTAAACATGGTCACGTGTCAGTGCCGTCATGGCCGCTTCAACCCATGTGAATCCGATTCTCAGAATCGGAATTAATAGTTGCAGGGTTTGTGACTTTTCGTTCGGCGATAGTTTTACCGACAATAAAGGTAAACAGCATCCAGGTTCCAAAATAAAATGTATTTTAAAGACAGATCTGCTTGAAATTATAAAAAATGTCAATTTATGTGGATTTCTTGGACTTAGAACAACTTATTTCTCTCTTCCGGTATAACATGACGTCATGGATACTATTTTTAACAACCTTTAGCCACACCTTCGGAATTTCCACACCAAGAGCACGTGACATGTCAATAGTTTTTTTTATTGGCGCACACATTTCTTAGAGTAAGTTTTGATTGGCGGTAAATACAAGGAATCCCGGGTTTGGGAAATGAAAACTTACCGACTATTTTTTATATGTGGGTATGTAGTTTACTCCAGACTGCTCTGACCCTTAACAGAAGTTTGCGTATATCTGAACATATTTTGATCACCGGAATCGGTCCGTGGAATATGACAAAACAAACATAATTGCATTCTTCACACTGTCGAGTGCCTTTAATCCTCATCACCACATGACACGAAGTGGCTGCATCGATTGGCATATGTCGCTTGTCAAAGATCCACGTGATAAACAGAAAATGCGTATACCATTCAACCCATTTAACCGTTATTCAGCAATTCCGTATACGGTCCGATGAGGTTGGGGGTCTTTTGTGGTCGCCATCGATGTTTTGAGAGACGCATGAACATTTGTCATGCTGGTGTGTTTCTTTTGAAGTATACATTCTACAGAAATTTTATACAGAAAAGAGAACTGGGTACATCGACGCCCTCCAGTTCTGCCAAGATAACTACTTTGTCTGGAAAAACCCTGAATATGTCCAGGTGTGAGCTGAGGTCTATTGCACCAGAAGAGGGAATTTTCGGTCAGTTGTTTTCACGAAACTCAACTATTTTATAAACCAGTGACTTTACTTGATAAACGTGTAATGGTCAGTGATATGCAACCCTTGCCAGTCGCGATAGCAACATTCAATGTCGCCGTTTAGTATGTATGGTCAACCCGCCTTGACTGGATAAGCTTAGCGCTTCGTTGTGTTCGTGGGCGACGACGAACGGTACCCTGTCAATTTAGTATTATAGGCTCATCTGGTAAATAGGTCTGCTTGAATTTTGAAGTTCTCGTAGAGACGCATTAAAAATATACTGGTTTTTGATTCTCTGGGGAATATATCTCTAATTTTAGACAATTTCCCCAATCACAATTTTCATCGTATTTCCACTAAAACATAACGAACCCCACAGTTTCGCCCGCGAAAGACTCGCCGTTGATGCGCCGTATACTGTATAACATAGAGCGAAATTTAGCCACGAAATGTTATACATGTAGTAATGCTGCGTCGTGTTTATTTTGTGGCAATTATTCATATTAATTATCGCTTTCAATGGTCTAAGTTTTGAAGCTGTGTAGCATTCCTAGTTGGGAATCGGGTACGTTCCAGGCAGATGTAACCCTGTTCCGTGCAGTTACACTACTTTTATCAGCATAAAACAAGTGCAAACTTCTATTTTACTATTTAGTATATATTAGACAAACATTTTCTGCAACAATCCGTCACGAAAACATGAAAATGTGAACGAAATGCGAGTTTTTCTTTTAAGATTTTCGACGATTTTCGTTCGGCGGAATGGAGATTTTTCAAGAATGGAGGTGTCATCGTCCCGTCGATAAAAACACTACTTTTACCATCAGAAAACAAGTTCAAACTTCTATTTTACTATTTAGTATATATTAGACAAACATTTTCTGCAATAATCCGTCACCCAAACATGAAAATGTAAACGAAATATGACTTTTAGTGTTTAGATTATCGTGCCAGAAGTGATAAATTTCCTTAATTTCGACGCTTCGTTATTCGAACGCCCACCGTTCACCATACGTCGCTCAATTTTATCGGGAAAACATCACATTCGTATAGAGTAGATACCAATAAACAAGTTGAGACCATGTTTATGCCTCTAAACTCTTTCATTTCCGAATAAAATGACTTTTAAATATTCGTTCCGTCCCGTCCCGTCTTTTAGACAAATCGTTCCGTCCCGTCCCGGAAAATCGTCCCGTCCCGTCTTTTAGTAGATCCCTGTTATTGTCATGTTTGTACCCTTGGTTATGTAAACAAATATGAAAAATAGTTACGTTACGATTGTTTTAGACAAACACTGAGTATTTCGTGGGAATCTGGATTCAGAATCCGATTACGGTGGCGGGGCTAATTTCCGATTCTAGGTCAGATTTTGAAATCCACGTGGTCTCGATACTATGCTTGCTTGTTGTGGATTTCCCTCCTTTAAGTGAGGAGCACCCCATTATAATGGGTATAAAAATAATGGAAGTAAAAATAAGTCAAATAAGACCAGGTAAAACTACAGTAATGATAAAATGGTTGGTAAAATTGTGGTACTAGTGAGTTAAAAGATTTGTGTGTGCGTAAGTTGCACTTAACAACTTTTAAGTTGAGCTTTCATATGTACATATGTACATGTATATTTTTATTTTGTTTTTAAGATTGGTATAGTTAAAATTGTCGTGTTGACAATAATATTTACAGGTAGTTGTTTTTCGAAATATGTTTAATGTTCTCCCAGCGTCAAACATGGCTGATGTATTTGACACAAGTATCATTTGTATATTATATTTATAATGTTCATGCTTGTTGTGAAAGTCCTGGTTTTCATCTTTGTGTATATACATGGCACATAATTAGCTGCCAATCCGGCTTAATCGCATCTTTTTTTTCAAGTTAAAGTGTGTTTATTGATGAGGGTTAGAATTTCTAACAGCTCTAGATCTCCTGAATCAAATTCCGAAGACGGAGAACAGACGGAAATTGTCAGTTGTACAGGGTCATGGCGACAAGGGTTAGTTGTGGTGTCTCGCCCCCCGAACTTTGGTACAATTTTCTTAGCTGTACAGTCATTCATACGTGAGGAAAATCAGGATTCTTTTTGACTAACTATTCCAAATAATGATACGTACAAGCCAGCAAACGCAACAAACAAACCCGATTTTAAACAAATACATATACAAACTTATGACTAACTTCAGTGTAATAACATATAGGAGAGGGGTACCCTTACGTGAGTCAGCACTTGTCCTCCAATCCCATTGTATGCATAAACAAATGTATGTGTTGTATATCGTGTGTTATCTAAATTTGACAAATATTTGAAATAAATATGTTTAAACTAAACTTTTGTACATTTCCAGCAGTTGAAAATTCCATGCCTGACACAACATTAATTTGACACCATTTTAAGTTGGAATTGTTCTCATTGTTTGATTTTTCAACCAGTAAAAGTTGGTAATTTTCCAAGCTTAGGGTGTGTCAGGTTGGATATTTCCAAGGGGGTGGAAATAGAATTCTGCGAGCCTGTGAGTTTGATGTTTAATTCAAGGGGGTGCAGTTGGCCGCCGGGAAATTTTATGGAACACTCCCATGTGAAACCTCTAGCCACGTCCCTAGAACTTGTACGTGTGGGTATATAATCAATAACTTGACTGACATTTCCACTATATAGTCCTGAGATCCTAGAATAAGCCTTACATTTTGTTTGTGCGATTGGGCGATGCAGTTCACGTGCACGTTCACAGCTGTGGCTTCATGGGCAAAGTTTTATTTTCCAAAAAATGCCTATGTTTCTGCACTATACAGAGACTATTGTGCAAAACGACTGCATTTAACGAAACAAAACATTTTAAATATGAAATTGCTATAAGACTTGATAGTACATACGTGTATCTGATAATCCATCGATATCATATAATCATGCTATTTCTTGAATAAGAAGGAACACATAATAACGAACAAAGCAGAAGACATATCCATGCATGTCTACGTGAATTCGGTCAATGGTGACGTATCCGCCGAATTTGAAATCGACATGCGTTCAAGTTCGGGCGGTATTTTATAGATGGAATTATGAAATGAACATTACATGATGAAAGTGACAATGAAATTGACAATGATTTGCTTCAAGTTCGCCATCAACCGAAGTGCCACCCCCCCCCCCCCAGCGTTACTGTCAATAACATTATTATTTGGCTAATTTCAGTAATATTCTCCCAGTGTACACTTGATAACACAAATTTGTCTCCGCAGTTAAAATTCGTTGATATATATCGTTTATATTCTGCAATAATTTGTACACAAGGGACGGATTCTTATGTTTTATTGTGTTTTTAAACTCCGAGGTGGCGAAATCTCGATTTGTTTACATTATGAACGTTTGAGTCCGTAATCGGAATCAGAATCTGAATCCGGATTGCGACGAAATAACGATTGATTACGATTACGGTCTGTTCGTTTACTGATTCTGGTCTGTTCGTTTACCGTTCGTTTACCGAATCTGGTTCGTTTACCAGATTCTCCCACCAAATACCGACTCTGGGAACTGCCGTATCGTCCAATGGAAATATTCCGTTACTCTGTGTAATGCGTAGATAAAATCATTGGCACAATCAATAATCGCATTCAAATCACACCAAATTTTATTTTAATCGACCTATTCTACCCGCAACCAGTTCAAAATGAAACTAAACCACATTACTTCATGATTGGGATTTGATCAGACAAACAACGCATACATAATATAATTGTTCTCGCAAAGAGATGAATATTTTTCAATCCAGTTAGTATTTTCTCCTAACCTATATATGGCAATACATACCAAATAAGGAATATTACGACGAATCGTATTGTAAGTTGTAAGCGCACCAAATTAGGAGTTTTACAACCGACGTAAAGCGAGCGAATCTAAATAAGGAATATTACGATGAATCGTTTTGTGATGTGTAAGTTGTAAGCGCAACAAATTAGGAGTTTTACAACCGACGTGAGGCCCGCAAATCTAAATAAGGAAATGGCGCAAAATCGTGACTCATCTTATAAACAATACACTGCGCTTTTTGCGAGAACCTAAACAACAGTCGACCTGTATTTTCTCGGACACAAAACATGTTTTGTGAATAATATCGCATTCATATCATCATTATGCTATACTATTAGTATATTCTTGAGGAAATCATCATAATTTGATCATGTTATTTCTAAATTATAACCAACAACGAAGGCCGCCCGTCCCGAGTAATATGACTTTACGATTTAACTCTATCTCACTTCTAAATAATGTTTAGACATAAATTTCCATGACGCTAGTCATTTGAAAGAGTTGTCGATATTACACTGTTACTACGAGACGATCTATTTAACGAATAGGATATACATGTAACTTGATCGATTTGATATTATTAGCCTGACATGAGCCATCGGTAATCTCATATCAGCCTCGACCTTCGGTCTCATGCTGATATGAGGTTACCTCAGGCTGATATCGCGCCTAATATCAACCAAACTAAGTAATATCCTCAATATATTTGCCTATTTAGTAGTCCAGTCTATATCTAGAAACAATCAGAACATATTTGGATTGAACGTTTAGCTGCGGATTAAGTGTAAAATACTAAAATTCCAAGTTTGAGAAAATTTAAGTTCTCTCATACACGAGGGGTAAATTGGGCGGACCGTTAGCTAAGAATGAAGGATTTTAGCTATTAAGCCTCTTTGGTGGAGTAACCTAATTAACTAACCTCATATATCTGTAGGTGTGTGACACGCTATAATTTTGTGTCATTTTATTGATTCAAGAACAATCAAATCTCTTGATCATAAGATATGATAGCATTGGTTTAAAAATCAATATCTTGATCATCAGATGCCATAGCATGGGTATAAAAATCAATATCTTGATAATCAGATATCATAGCATGGGTATAAAAATCAATCTCTTGATAATAAGATATATATTATAGCATGGGTATAAAAATCCATATCTTGGTCATCAGATATGATAGCATGGATATAAAATCAATATATTGATAATCAGATAAGATAGCATGGGTATACAAATTAATCTCTTGATCATCAAATATCATAGCATAAACAGCGAAATGTTAAATCCTATTCATGGCATAACAGAAGGCCTATAGTAAAACATGTGGTTATAATTTCTAAAGGGTTGATGTTTCTCAAGTATAATGTGTCACAGTAATCGCTTGTACTAAATTTTATGACAGAAATTCCAGACAGATTTTGAGAAAATCCATATTGAAATATCAGTAAATTTTGACAAACGTGCCTCTGACCCCAGTCTTTGTAAACATACACTCAGATTCATACTGATACTGAGTCTATTGCACTCCCATCAACTTTTCATTTCTGTACGGTTGCCGGCTTCCCCCAAATTACGTCAAACCGCGCTAAATATAAATCTAAAATTAGTCGTGATTGACAGGTGTAAACATGGTCACGTGCCAGTGCCGTCATGGCCGCTTCAACCCATGTGAATCCGATTCTCAGAATCGGAATTAATAGTTGCAGGGTTTGTGACTTTTCGTTCGGCGATAGTTTTACCGACAATAAAGGTAAACAGCATCCAGGTTCCAAAATAAAATGTATTTTAAAGACAGATCTGCTTGAATCGGGTACGTTCCAGGCAAATGTAACCCTGTTCCGTGCAGTTACAGTGGGATTTATGTGTGAAATTATTGATATATCGACCATTTTTTTTTTAAAGTCAAACGAGCAGCAATCTAACACTGGACACATCATTATGATAGAATTTTGGAAGCAAAGAAATAATTGAGCAACTCTTAGACTAACGACTGTGCCATAATATACCAAATTAAAACTAATATTATAATGTCGAGTATTCTCACCAACTGCAAGGTAAACATCATTCCCATCGCTGCGCTGGTCTGACCACTTTCATCCCGTACAGAACGTAAAAATGTATTACTTTCTTTTATTAACCCTTTCAGTGCCAAGTCCGATTTTTGTATCAACCCATATTTCCTTGATCATTTTTCAAATTTATTGATTATAATAATGTGATACATTTATGGAAAGAGCTCTAATATTACCTTGATCATTTTTCAAATTTATTGATACATCATCTCTTAGAGCTCTTTCCATCAATGTATCACATTATTATAATCAATAAATTTGAAAAACGATCAAGGAAATATGGGTTGATACAAAAATCGGACTTGGCACTGAAAGGGTAAACACTCTTGTCGATTACAACTCAGTCCATTCTGAGCACCAACGTATCAATATTTAGATCATATTTGACCGGATATGTTGAAATTAGCCAAGCTATATGCGATATGTCAACGCAAAATAGTCCGCTGAAGTATATAAAATCATATGCATGTTTTCAAGACTCGCTTTTCGATCATGCGGTTCTAAATAAGTTGTATTCGAGCCAAACACTTGCAATGAATACCTTCTATTACCCGTATGAACCGATGATTGAGCTTGATGTATATAAGGATTAACTGTCATGTGGGCTGTTTTTATGGAGATGTAACCGTGAGGTAAGTGGACATAACTTGTGTAAAACCCGAAGGGTTTTACATACAAGTTATGATCACTTACCTCACGGTTACATCTCCATAAAAATAGTCCACATGACAGTTAATCCTTATATTTATATACATTTAGCGAAAAAGCCACTTTTGTAAATGTATTTAAATCGAAAAGTGTATCGTGACAAAAACAGCCCAAAATACCCAATAGCACCCTTGGCAAAAGTTAATTGGAACAATTTATCTTCATATTGAAACCCGATGATGTATTAAGTCAATCCTGCGCGAGTCCAAATGCGCCCAAAACATTACGCGTTCGTCTTTCCAAACCCAATGACGTATCGATGGTGTTATGAGCTTGGTGTTATATATGAGGCTTTGCGCATTCACTGCAACTAGCCACGTGGGCGCCGACCAATCAGAATGCTGGATTAAGTGATGACAACACTTAGTATCACACCAGGAAATACTGTTCTGATGGCATTCTGTGCTCCGATTTCGAAGTCCGTATAGCAGTAATTTGGTGTTAGTGGTGTTGAAAATTCTTCTGCTTTCAGGCTGAGGAGTCGAAAAAATCTCTCATATGTCGATTGCTTCTTGTCTGGTATAGTAGGCCGTAGACGAGGGGGTGCATCTGGCCGTCGATAAACGCATGTATGGAATATAGCTGTTGGAATGTCTTCGGGCATTTGTCGAATGTTCCATCGCAGAAGAACATCTGGGCGTTCGACAAGTGCTGCAGATTCTCGTCGGTGCTGAAGATGAGTAGTCTGTCAGTCGTACCATCGTCGATGAGTAGAAATTCTCTGTCCATTGTCGTCTTTGTGTACCGTTCTGGTAGCTGAGTGGCATTTCGTTCTCGTGTGAGTTTTGGGTGGAGTTTCGCCCGGGATCTGTAGAGTGACGCTTTCACTGAATAGAATGTCGGAACCTTTGCGATGATGTCAGAATGTGTCTCGTCTGTCCGCAAATCTGCAAAAAGGGAAATAATCATATAATATATCGGTATATAATAAAAAGCGCTATCAATTATGATTTATAAGAATTGTTTTGGTTTTTAATGTATTGTATTGTTAATACTAGACTATATATTATTTCCAAAGATATACATACTAGATATTTCTTCCTGGTAGATAGCAGTGACTGGTCTGGATGTCTGTCGAACTAAGTTTTTGAGCTCAGCGATGCTGATGGTTTCAGCAGCAACTTGGGCCTGGTCTGATTCGTGGTTATGCTGGCTTCTGTATGATGTCACGATCTCGTTCTTGGTATTTACAGTAGCACTGCATGTCCTTGAACTGCATGTCCAATGCACACTGTCGTTTCTTCTAGACTTAACACAGAACTTATAATTGTTAAAGATGAGATATTTACCACCGCGAGCATTAGGAATGAAATAGATGTGTACTTGAGCGTTTGCCATTTTGATATGATCTGTCTTTGTGAACCTCTGTAATTTATATGTTATCGTGAGAACATGATGATCTCTGGAAATCACTCACTTGAGTTGTTTTCAGTGAAAAGAGTTCATATCGTGATATACAGTCATTGCCGGTAAGTTTGGGCTACACTTTGCTTAAACAAACACTGCTTGCCGCGATGCGATTACTATAGTGACGCATTGTAAAAACAGACTATAACCTGCCAGCTCAGATGCATTCACACATCCCTGCCGGACAAGTGAGAATGAGCCCATAATGGAAGGGGCTCGCAGTTGGGAAATGTAACAATTATGAAAGTCTGAAAAATATCACTACCAAGAAGAACACGAAGAAATAACCATTGTTATGTAAACAAAATTGGTACAGTGATTTGTCAACAAACATCGCTAATCGTGTAGTAGATTAAAATATGTTAGTCTCAATATGATTTTGAGAATATTGTTCAATGCTTTGACCTATTCAAATGTTTAGTTTAGATTTTAGATTAAAACTTTGTATCTTATTGGACTTTGATCGGCAATGTCACTATAACAGTAACGTTTACACAACAGTGGTTTCGATTATTTGGGGAGTTATTAGTAATAAAAATAAGAACAAAGTCCATCTAATTTTACTTGGACTTGTTGGTGATAGTTATTTCGCAGACATTTAGAATATTTATGTTAATTCGCGTGAACCCACTTCGATACAATTCAGTCCCTTTAACCCTTTACCCAACAAAACGGCCAAAAACGCCCAAATAAAGCTTCAACAGCCTAACATATATTCGGTCTGTCTCAATAACACCATGGATATCATTGGAACCGGTTCATTGACTACATTGTGATGGTTACAGTTATGCCCTGTGCCAATGCATTCTCTTATTTATGCTAGTCGACCATATGTCGCCTCGCATATATAAGAGAATGCATTTTTTTAAACACTTTTTACCATTTTTATTTTTTTTCTACATTCTTTGACAATTTTATCATTTTTAATTTGTGTTAAGCCAATGCATTCTCTTCAGGGATGTGGCTAGAGGGGGTGTGGGGGGGGTGTCTCACCCCCCCCCCCCCAGCAGAGAGCTATATTTTCAATAGTTGGAAATTTCATACCTGCCACAACGAAATTTCACACCAACAATAGGTTGAAAATGTTCTTGTAGTTTGATTATAAAACAATTTATTGGGGGGAATTTATTGTTTTTCGACCAATATTTGCATATGTTCCTATTTTTGGTCAAAAATTTTGACAGAAATGGACATCAGTTGGAAATTTTCCAACCTTAGGGGGGTGAGAGGTTGGAAATTTCCAACACTTGGAAAGCTTGTGTCCTGGTCCCTCCCCCGTGGCCAGTCAAAAACTTCTAGTTAATTTAAGAAAACAATATTGTCAAACAATTGGTCAACATTGTCATTGGAATTGTCATCAGTTGGAAATTTTCCAACCTAAGTGGGGGTGTAGGGTTTGAAATTTCCAACAGTATGAAGGCTTGAGGCTAGTCTAGATGTTAGGATTTTGCGATTTTCTTGTTCAGATTAAAAAATTTTCGCACACCGGGCCGAACCATGGTCGGCCCGGTGTGTCATTACCCCATCCACATGGCCAATACAAAACTGCTAATTAGTTTAGCAAAACAATATTTTACTACATTTGGTCAAACTTGTAGAGATAAATGGTCATCAGTTGAAGAATTTTCCAACATGAGGTTTGAAATTTCCAACACTAGGAAAGCTTCAGTTGAGGCCAGTCTAGATGCTAGGATTTGCGATTTTCTTGTATATAGTTTTCAAAATTTTCTCACACCGGGCCAACAACCATGGTCGGCCCAGTGTTTCCTGGTCTGTTGTCGGTAGCTGCGTGCATTTGTCTGGAATTAGATCACTAGTTGTTTTTTTGGGGGCAATTTTCAGGTTAAAATATCTTAATGTTCTTATACTGGGAAAATAGAAGCATGGCTTATGAATATATAGGAAATTAGGCCTGAGGTACCGTACAAGGGGGGGGGGGGTGGTGCAAATGGAATTATGCAAAAAGTTGTGTTGGTGCGATTCCGACTCAAGGGGGGGTGGGGTGCAAATGAAATTATGTAAAAAGTTGTGTTGGTGTGATTCCGACTCAAGGGGGGGGGGTGTGCAGTTGGAAATTCCCAAGGTGGACACCCCCCCCCCCAGCGGAGACCCTCTAGCCACATCCCTGATTCTCTTATATATGCGAGGCGACCTATGGTCGACTCGCATATATAAGAGAATGCATTGGCACAGGGCCGTTGTCTGTTGGGTAAAGGGTTAACATTAACTCCTGATCAGAAGCAAAATATTTACGAAAGATGAGATTGGACATTCTACAAAACTATTCCGTATTGCAATCAAATATGAGTAATAACATTCAAACAGTATGACACAACAGACGGCATGTCGCCATCACGAAACTCAGACGGCGCTGAGACATCTAGCACATAGTGATAGATAACAAATACTTAACATACACTACATATTTTATTCACAACAAACATCTAAACAGACTAAATATAAACAGTGCGAGGCAAAATGAGTGATAACAATTGTTTCGCATACATTCATAACAATAAAGCACCTCTGCGGTGCATCGAAAAAAACTTTTTTTTAGGAAAGTGCACCATGGCCACCCAAAATACACCAAAGTCAACAATTCAACAGATACAGTATAGTAGTTGTGTTTTTTAAGACCACTATATACGAGCTGAAAAGGAGCCGGGCGTGAAATATGTAAAACAGACCGAGTTGCTATAACTTGACATGCAATTGTGGGGTGGCCCTAGTGCGCTAACATATACATGTATCACAACATGAATTCAACGAGTCCGCTGAACTCTTTGGTTTGGAGCTTTTTATAATATGTATTCTAATATTTTAATATAAGGATTACGTGTAATAGCATCCAGTAAAACTGAGAGCTGCGAATAACACCACATACGACAGAACACCCACTTGAATGCACCGGACAAATATTTTGAATTATTTTTTGAGGATAAAATTATGCAGTAATACTGAAACACTGAAAGTCAGCGAATGTTACTAAAGTAAAACAGGCATGACAACATGAATTCAACATATGCAATATAACAGTATAAACCAAATGGGTGTGTATAAGCACGGTTTGAATTATGTTTTACAGATAAAAATGATAAATAACAGTATAAAACAAATGGGTGTGTGTGTATATATAGGCCCGATTTGAATGTCGGATATGGGTCCGAATTAGTATCATACAAAGTTCCAGTCCAAGTCTGCTCGTACTAAAACCAGCCAAGATATTGGGATAGCGATATTCTAGTTTTAGTTCGGGTACGTCCCATTACCCATTATGACATGACTTACTCCCAGGGATGGTGGCGGGAATTGTAGTCTATTTTACTCGATTTTACCTAACAAATCAATACCTATGCTATATATATCGGAAAGAGTGACATCGAATGGTCATTATGGTGTACAATAATCTAACTTTCATATTAAATTACACATAGAATATTCCAGTTTATTAGGACTAACATCGGTTTGTTTACGTTTTAACTAATTATATACGGTGAGCATGGTACATATTGCAATAATCCCGCCTCATCCATGTATATAATGTATATGACTACATACCATCTAAATATGTTAATTGTCTCAAATACCATGTACTTTTTGAGTGAAGCGAATACACAATTGATTGAAAGCCGACGTGTTCCATAATGTGCTCGGCTAAGTTCAGCTTCTGTGCCGTCAATCAATACGCCCATAATAATCAAATACACCGCTTACTTAATCTTATGCGCATTAGGTGACTTAACTTCGTGTGCTGTTAATATATTTATTTTATTTATATTGTAAGTGGTCCTATATTACTTATTAGTTTAACTTTTCTTACACGGAACGTCTCGCGTTATATATGCAATTTTTAATTTACAAATTACCGGGTGTAAGTGATAGAATTAATTCAATTTACGACCACGTGGCTTTGTTTATGTTTATCTTTGGATTGCTAGAATATTTTCGCATGAATATGACGTTGTCACTTCGTGAGGTTAATTGAGTTCGCATACTTGATATAATATGTAAACACTGCGGACATGTCTTTATTTCACATTAAATTACCGCGTTCAACTGACAACTGATGTGGTTTTAATAACAAATATCATGTCTTCTACGGAATAAACCCTTTTATTATCACAATTGTGATATTTGATAACATTTAATTGTGGTTTTATGTGAGCTGGTCACTAACGCGTAAACCATGTTATACAAATGGTAATGGGGCGTACTCGTACTAAAACTATATTCTCGCTATCCCAATATCATAACTGCTTTTAATACGAGCAAACTTGGACTAACAACGTTCGTAAGCCGTTACACGTTTGTCCATGCTTCAGTTATAATTTTTTTGTGTGCATAATATTCTTTAATCGGATTAAAGTAACTCGCGGTGGGTCTATCTAAAACTCATTCAAATTGTCGAACCTTTATTAGCAAGAAGAACATGAAAATAGAACTTTTGTTATTATTTTCAATATCAATAACAGTGGGTGATATATGTACGTGGTCGCAGTGCAGCTGGGCAGTTTTTCTCCTGTGGACAGAACCACTGACAGCAACACTACCATACACAATTCCAAATTATTGTACAAAAAGCTATGTATCACCCATATATATCAACCCGTGTCTATGCCCAATCAGTCACTGACAATCAGTGTCGATCGAACAGAGACGCGTTAGACCTCACTCAAACGGAATGCGTTTATCTTTTAAGGTATAATTCTTGATCGTATTACTTATGTAATTTGACCCAATATTCAGCATTCTGTGATGCAATATTGTTACCATGGGCTATACATTAATAATCATTTGATAGTAGACCAACTGCCATAGACGAACACAATGGCTATTACAAGATGAGATAGAAACAATTGAACTGAGTCATGGTTACAGATCGATTACACTCATGTCCTCAATTTCGCTGCGTTGAAATTTCTAAAGCACATATAAATGGTGATGGACTGGATACTACTGTAATACCAGAACGAAGCTTAGCAGACAACGACCCTGTGCATCAACTATTGTGACATATTTGGTAGCTACAGTGGCGACTTTGTATCAAGAAGCCTCTCCTAACTCATATTTTAAGCTTGTCTAGTGCTTGTTTTATATCATCTATCAAGTCGATTGGATCCTCGATACCAACGCTGTAAAAAGAAGAAGAAGCAAAATGAAAGTGTGTGTTAGTTTTTCTGTATAGACTCCACGCGGATAAGACTGACTAGTGACTAAAGGTGTTATTGGGGTATATCGTCTCTTTAAAAGTTATCTCATGCGCCGAACAAAATTTGCTGCCAAAAATAATCAAGATAAGCATTGCTCTTTTCTTATACACCACTAAATTACTTGGCTGTAACGTTGTTAATTTACTTTTCAGGAATAGATAATCCAGAAAACTTAGTATGTCTAATTTGCACAACCTGGAACATGTGACACGCTATAATTTTGTGTCATTTTATTGATTCAAGAACAATCAAATCTCTTGATCATAAGATATGATAGCATTGGTTTAAAAATCAATATCTTGATCATCAGATGCCATAGCATGGGTATAAAAATCAATATCTTGATAATCAGATATCATAGCATGGGTATAAAAATCAATCTCTTGATAATAAGATATATATTATAGCATGGGTATAAAAATCCATATCTTGGTCATCAGATATGATAGCATGGATATAAAATCAATATATTGATAATCAGATAAGATAGCATGGGTATACAAATTAATCTCTTGATCATCAAATATCATAGCATAAACAGCGAAATGTTAAATCCTATTCATGGCATAACAGAAGGCCTATAGTAAAACATGTGGTTATAATTTCTAAAGGGTTGATGTTTCTCAAGTATAATGTGTCACAGTAATCGCTTGTACTAAATTTTATGACAGAAATTCCAGACAGATTTTGAGAAAATCCATATTGAAATATCAGTAAATTTTGACAAACGTGCCTCTGACCCCAGTCTTTGTAAACATACACTCAGATTCATACTGATACTGAGTCTATTGCACTCCCATCAACTTTTCATTTCTGTACGGTTGCCGGCTTCCCCCAAATTACGTCAAACCGCGCTAAATATAAATCTAAAATTAGTCGTGATTGACAGGTGTAAACATGGTCACGTGCCAGTGCCGTCATGGCCGCTTCAACCCATGTGAATCCGATTCTCAGAATCGGAATTAATAGTTGCAGGGTTTGTGACTTTTCGTTCGGCGATAGTTTTACCGACAATAAAGGTAAACAGCATCCAGGTTCCAAAATAAAATGTATTTTAAAGACAGATCTGCTTGAAATTATAAAAAATGTCAATTTATGTGGATTTCTTGGACTTAGAACAACTTATTTCTCTCTTCCGGTATAACATGACGTCATGGATACTATTTTTAACAACCTTTAGCCACACCTTCGGAATTTCCACACCAAGAGCACGTGACATGTCAATAGTTTTTTTTATTGGCGCACACATTTCTTAGAGTAAGTTTTGATTGGCGGTAAATACAAGGAATCCCGGGTTTGGGAAATGAAAACTTACCGACTATTTTTTATATGTGGGTATGTAGTTTACTCCAGACTGCTCTGACCCTTAACAGAAGTTTGCGTATATCTGAACATATTTTGATCACCGGAATCGGTCCGTGGAATATGACAAAACAAACATAATTGCATTCTTCACACTGTCGAGTGCCTTTAATCCTCATCACCACATGACACGAAGTGGCTGCATCGATTGGCATATGTCGCTTGTCAAAGATCCACGTGATAAACAGAAAATGCGTATACCATTCAACCCATTTAACCGTTATTCAGCAATTCCGTATACGGTCCGATGAGGTTGGGGGTCTTTTGTGGTCGCCATCGATGTTTTGAGAGACGCATGAACATTTGTCATGCTGGTGTGTTTCTTTTGAAGTATACATTCTACAGAAATTTTATACAGAAAAGAGAACTGGGTACATCGACGCCCTCCAGTTCTGCCAAGATAACTACTTTGTCTGGAAAAAACCTGAATATGTCCAGGTGTGAGCTGAGGTCTATTGCACCAGAAGAGGGAATTTTCGGTCAGTTGTTTTCACGAAACTCAACTATTTTATAAACCAGTGACTTTACTTGATAAACGTGTAATGGTCAGTGATATGCAACCCTTGCCAGTCGCGATAGCAACATTCAATGTCGCCGTTTAGTATGTATGGTCAACCCGCCTTGACTGGATAAGCTTAGCGCTTCGTTGTGTTCGTGGGCGACGACGAACGGTACCCTGTCAATTTAGTATTATAGGCTCATCTGGTAAATAGGTCTGCTTGAATTTTGAAGTTCTCGTAGAGACGCATTAAAAATATACTGGTTTTTGATTCTCTGGGGAATATATCTCTAATTTTAGACAATTTCCCCAATCACAATTTTCATCGTATTTCCACTAAAACATAACGAACCCCACAGTTTCGCCCGCGAAAGACTCGCCGTTGATGCGCCGTATACTGTATAACATAGAGCGAAATTTAGCCACGAAATGTTATACATGTAGTAATGCTGCGTCGTGTTTATTTTGTGGCAATTATTCATATTAATTATCGCTTTCAATGGTCTAAGTTTTGAAGCTGTGTAGCATTCCTAGTTGGGAATCGGGTACGTTCCAGGCAAATGTAACCCTGTTCCGTGCAGTTACAGTGGGATTTATGTGTGAAATTATTGATATATCGACCATTTACAAGGCTCTCGGGATTTTTTTTTTTTTTTTTTTTTTAAAGTCAAACGAGCAGCAATCTAACACTGGACACATCATTATGATAGAATTTTGGAAGCAAAGAAATAATTGAGCAACTCTTAGACTAACGACTGTGCCATAATATACCAAATTAAAACTAATATTATAATGTCGAGTATTCTCACCAACTGCAAGGTAAACATCATTCCCATCGCTGCGCTGGTCTGACCACTTTCATCCCGTACAGAACGTAAAAATGTATTACTTTCTTTTATTAACCCTTTCAGTGCCAAGTCCGATTTTTGTATCAACCCATATTTCCTTGATCATTTTTCAAATTTATTGATTATAATAATGTGATACATTTATGGAAAGAGCTCTAATATTACCTTGATCATTTTTCAAATTTATTGATACATCATCTCTTAGAGCTCTTTCCATCAATGTATCACATTATTATAATCAATAAATTTGAAAAACGATCAAGGAAATATGGGTTGATACAAAAATCGGACTTGGCACTGAAAGGGTAAACACTCTTGTCGATTACAACTCAGTCCATTCTGAGCACCAACGTATCAATATTTAGATCATATTTGACCGGATATGTTGAAATTAGCCAAGCTATATGCGATATGTCAACGCAAAATAGTCCGCTGAAGTATATAAAATCATATGCATGTTTTCAAGACTCGCTTTTCGATCATGCGGTTCTAAATAAGTTGTATTCGAGCCAAACACTTGCAATGAATACCTTCTATTACCCGTATGAACCGATGATTGAGCTTGATGTATATAAGGATTAACTGTCATGTGGGCTGTTTTTATGGAGATGTAACCGTGAGGTAAGTGGACATAACTTGTGTAAAACCCGAAGGGTTTTACATACAAGTTATGATCACTTACCTCACGGTTACATCTCCATAAAAATAGTCCACATGACAGTTAATCCTTATATTTATATACATTTAGCGAAAAAGCCACTTTTGTAAATGTATTTAAATCGAAAAGTGTATCGTGACAAAAACAGCCCAAAATACCCAATAGCACCCTTGGCAAAAGTTAATTGGAACAATTTATCTTCATATTGAAACCCGATGATGTATTAAGTCAATCCTGCGCGAGTCCAAATGCGCCCAAAACATTACGCGTTCGTCTTTCCAAACCCAATGACGTATCGATGGTGTTATGAGCTTGGTGTTATATATGAGGCTTTGCGCATTCACTGCAACTAGCCACGTGGGCGCCGACCAATCAGAATGCTGGATTAAGTGATGACAACACTTAGTATCACACCAGGAAATACTGTTCTGATGGCATTCTGTGCTCCGATTTCGAAGTCCGTATAGCAGTAATTTGGTGTTAGTGGTGTTGAAAATTCTTCTGCTTTCAGGCTGAGGAGTCGAAAAAATCTCTCATATGTCGATTGCTTCTTGTCTGGTATAGTAGGCCGTAGACGAGGGGGTGCATCTGGCCGTCGATAAACGCATGTATGGAATATAGCTGTTGGAATGTCTTCGGGCATTTGTCGAATGTTCCATCGCAGAAGAACATCTGGGCGTTCGACAAGTGCTGCAGATTCTCGTCGGTGCTGAAGATGAGTAGTCTGTCAGTCGTACCATCGTCGATGAGTAGAAATTCTCTGTCCATTGTCGTCTTTGTGTACCGTTCTGGTAGCTGAGTGGCATTTCGTTCTCGTGTGAGTTTTGGGTGGAGTTTCGCCCGGGATCTGTAGAGTGACGCTTTCACTGAATAGAATGTCGGAACCTTTGCGATGATGTCAGAATGTGTCTCGTCTGTCCGCAAATCTGCAAAAAGGGAAATAATCATATAATATATCGGTATATAATAAAAAGCGCTATCAATTATGATTTATAAGAATTGTTTTGGTTTTTAATGTATTGTATTGTTAATACTAGACTATATATTATTTCCAAAGATATACATACTAGATATTTCTTCCTGGTAGATAGCAGTGACTGGTCTGGATGTCTGTCGAACTAAGTTTTTGAGCTCAGCGATGCTGATGGTTTCAGCAGCAACTTGGGCCTGGTCTGATTCGTGGTTATGCTGGCTTCTGTATGATGTCACGATCTCGTTCTTGGTATTTACAGTAGCACTGCATGTCCTTGAACTGCATGTCCAATGCACACTGTCGTTTCTTCTAGACTTAACACAGAACTTATAATTGTTAAAGATGAGATATTTACCACCGCGAGCATTAGGAATGAAATAGATGTGTACTTGAGCGTTTGCCATTTTGATATGATCTGTCTATATATCTTTAATTGTCCTCCATATGTGAAGAGTTATTGAATACAGAACATATACACACAGAAACATGGACACAAATATGTCAACATATATACAAGTACAAGTTTATACAAAACAAAGTTACATCACAAGGAATGGAATAACATACAGTCGCTACTCATTCGTGTATTATGCATTTAGGCACACGTACACAAGTCCACCCATACCAACATATGCACCCTCTCTCTCAGTTTCTCCCTTCTCATTCGATCTCTCTCTCTATCTCTATCTCTGTGATATCTCTCCCTCTTTCTTTTGCTCTCTCTCTCTCTCTCTCTCTCTCTCTCTCTCTCTCTCTCTCTCTCTCTCTCTCTCTCTCTCTCTCTCGCACTCACTCTCGAGTTTCTGTCGCACACGCATCCACACTCTTTAACATATACACATATTTAAAAGTATTTCAATATGCCTTGTCGATTACAGTCACTTGGAAGCTATATTTATTATATATTGCTCATGTTTAATAAGATGTAATTGTCAATCAATTTCTTAACAAGGCCAAGCAATACCATAGCTTGAGACTTGATTTGGCGAAAAAGTGTACTGCAAATGGTAATGAACAATTTCCCATTTCTACTAAAGAAGATGGTATATTCCCCAGAAATATGGATAACTGCTTTGCCCCTGTCAACTCGTCCATATACATAAAAGCATCTATTCCGAACGTGTTAATGATATCGTACCACATATTATTCCTTGTATTCGATATGGAAGTGCAGTTTATTATGGTATGTTCTATAATGCATTGATATTGCGTATTACATAGTAGACAAAGCCCGTTATCTTTATATGCGGTGTGAGCGATAAGTCTAGCAATCATAAGAAATGTAAATTTTTCATCTGGATAAAGCCTGCATGTTTGCCACAGTAACGAGGAATTGAGTTTGGTTTGTGTAAGTCCATATTGTGCCAGATCACTATTTGATTCAATACTCTTTCTCCACTCAAGTGCATTTATAGTGTTAATCTCAGTTTTTACGATATTCTTCCAGTATGATTTGGTGGGAAACGTGCTTTCGAGCGTATAGCGTTCTAGGTACTCATATAAGTTATACCTCTTTAGAACTGTATAAATATCTGCCATGAAGGATTGTGGGTGAGAAATTCCAAGAATATGACTATGAAGCCGCACTAGGAACACGGATTTAGCGGTCTTATTTGTATTTAGTCTACATAATGTTGCTAGTAAGCTTAATTTCCTTTTATCAATATAGGATTCAAGCCCACCGCACCCCAGAAGCCCCTGTACGATGCAAGTTCTGGTTTGTTGTGGGAATCCTTGAATATGTTTTAGGCAAAATCTATGTGCTCTCTCCGTGTATGCATGAGAAACATTAGATATATTCCAGAGCAGTTCACTACCGTACATAGCCTTAGGGAGGACGATGGACTTGTAGATACTGAAACAACTGTATGGGGTGATACCGCCTGCGTATAATCCTGCATTGGTCAGCGATAGATATGTGCCTTTGAGTTTTGTGCAAATTTTGTTTGCAAGTTTGGAGTTAAAGCTGAATTTCTCAATAGGGATTCCCAAGTGTGTTCCAGATTCGACTTCATGTATTACACTGTTGCCAAATTGCCACGATCTCTGTGATTTAATGAATTCACGTTGCGTTTCGTTGAAAACAATGATGAATGTCTTGGATGAGTTATAAAGGTATCTCCATTTCAAGCTATATTCTAGACAAATATTATACAAAGTACGTAGGCCTGACTCTGAAAGTGATAGAAGTACCATGTCATCCGCCTGTACTGGCGAAGTGCACTTTATATCATGCATGTGGAGGCCACATAAAGAATTTTCCAACTCGTATATGAGGTCGTCTACATACATCATATAAAATAGAGGTGAGAGGATAGAGCCTTGTCTAGCTCCTTGAAAGATGCCAAACCAGTCTGAGAAAGTATTTCTATACCGTACGCAACATTCGATACCCGTCAGGAGTGCTTTGAAAGTGTGCCATATAATACCATTGAATCCTCTTTTATGCAATTTGTACAAAAGACCATTTAACCAGACGGAGTCAAACGCTTTTAAGACGTCTAGAAAACAGGCGAATAATTTACTGTGCGTCTCTTTAGTGTAGGAAATGCACTCCTGTAATAAGTACGAAGTTGCCATACAGCTTACTCCGCTCTGAAAACCATGTTGGAGCGGGTTGATGGCTATATTGTTTGGCGTGTATGATTGCAAGCGCATGAGTATCACTTTTTCATATAGTTTATACAAAGCAGGCATGATTGTAATTGGTCTGTAGCTGTCAAATGCTTGTTTTGACTTTTTACCGCCTTTATATAGAGATATCATCACTCCTTTCTTGGCATTGTTAGGAACATATGAAAATTCTAACATCTTACTGAAAAGGTGGCACAATTTACAAACTATGCATGGTGCGCTATAAACAATGTGTTCATTTGTTATCGAGTCATGTCCCGCTGCTTTATTCCTGTTGAGTTTAGGTATAATATCGGTCAACTCTGATTCACTAACTGGACAGCAGAGAATTTTATCAAGGTCGGTATATTTGTCTTTTTTAATAGACGATACATATGAATTAACCGATTTAAGATGATTAGCGTCAAACTGCTCATTTTGTAGTGGTATGAATAGGTTTCCATAGTATGATGCCCATGCATTAGATATAGACTGGTTAGTATGGAGAGTTTCACCGTTGTGCACGAAATGTGACGGCGATAGCGTGTTACGTTCTCTGCGTTTGTAATTGACCAATCGATAGAATGTATTCTGATCTATTTCTGCGCACTTGTCGATTTCGGCATCACGGTCCCGCATAAATTGTTCTGAAATTTTGCGATGTGTACGTCGAAAAGAGCGTTTTGCTTCTTTATAATGGCGATATGAATTGGAACCTTCGTAATGAGGTTTGCCTTCTGCCAACCAGCATCTGCGACACTCGCGCATATTAAAGTGGGCGGATTTTAACGATTTGTTCCAATATGGTTTAATATGACTACGGAATTTTGATTTAGGAACAACTTCTGAGGCTGCATTACTGAGAGCAGAAACTAAGGAATTATAATAGTTATCAATCGAAGATACACTATCTATTTCAACAGTAGGGCAATTTTTACCCACGTTTGTCGCAAACGTACGAGCGAGTGTCGGATTTGAATTCAGAGCTGACCATTTTAATTTTGACGAGCACTGTACATGAGAGGCCTGAGGCTGAAGTACTTCGTCATTCATACATAATACAATGGGACGATGCGTTGATACGTCGATGCTATCATCTTGTAAAATATCAACTGTTTGTATTTTGTGGCTCATTGCTTTATGAATAAGGAAATGGTCTATAATTGAACCGGAATCAGGATATGTCGGTGGTACGAATGTTTTTACCGTGGTAGTTTTGAACGATTTTTCAATTGGAGAGCAAACACCTTTGTCCATAAACATATTTGTCAATAGCGTGCCTCTGTAATTTGGGCGAAAGGAATTTACGTTAAAGTCCCCCATAACGATTACAGTTCCCAACGAACTATAATAGTCAAATAAATTTGACACTTTCTCAATATACTTTGAGAAAAAATCGTCAGAGTAATTGCTGGAAGGAAGATATACTTGGAATATGTAGTAAAATGTCCATTGATTAATGTATAGTTGAATTCCAATAATTCTATCATCTTCAGTGTCGATAATTGATACATTATCATTCCACTGCTTATGCCAAAAAATAGCTACTCCGGCTTTTGGTCGACCCTTTTTATCAGGAGGGCCGGGTGTTGCGTCACATACAGTGTAGGAGTTATAGTATTGTGATATATGGTCCATGAACGATATATTGGATTCCTTCAGCCAATGTTCTGAGATGCCACAAACGTCCACCCCCTGCCTATCGAGAAATCTAGATAAGTAGGAGGAGGATGAAAAGATGCCAGTGGCATTCCATGACATAAAGGATAACATGCTGAAAATAAAATATGTATAAAGAAGTGACATCATCAGAGAAGAACTATAGTTCTGATCTCAATGATGCAGTTTAGTGCCAGCTAGGGACGCGGCTGCTGTTCAGTTGTTCAGGAGAACAATCCAATCTGGTAGTATCCATCCGAGTGCATGTCATACCCACCGGCCAGAAGTCTCTGTCCAGAATAAATTCAGAGTGGTCATTTAATACATTTATCCTGGCAGTAGAAGTTCCATTCACACTTGGATAGAGGCGAACTATAGAAAATTCCACTCTGTTGTCATACATGTATTTCTCAATGTCGTCTGAAGAGTAGTTACTGTCTATGTCTCTCAGAAGTACTCGGTCGGTCTTAATTGGGATTCTAGAACTATAATTCGACTTTGGAGTGCGTCTAGCACGTCTGTTATTTATACCATTTTGTTGTCCGTTGTTCCATCGCTGGCCTATCGGAGCTTTTGTATAGTGATAGTTACCATTATAGTTTGGCCGAGCACGATCGTGGTATTCAGGGTAAAGCTTCCTGTGAGTCGAATATGAATTTCTAGGCGAATAAGATCTACTGTGAGATGAACGGCGTCGCCTTGGTGAACGTGAGAATGAATGACGTCGTGATTGGGAGCGACGACTTCTTGATGAGCGAGAACCCTGAGGTGAACGTGGGCGATAACGTCGAGATGAACGAGAACGATGGCGCGATGAGCGTGAATGATGTTGAGTGTGAGAATGAGAACATGTTGGAGAATTAGATCTCGACAGTCGCGGTGATGATGCACGTTGCAGATGAGCGGTTAGGTTCATTTCTCCGACGGTGGACTCGACATCGACTGATCTAATTGATTCAGTACCAATGACATCTACTTTGGACGAAGTTGATTGAGTACCATCATCTGATTTGTATGTGGATTGCATCCTTTGTGTCAGCTCACTGAAGAAGGTTCCCATCGTGCTTTTAATAAAGTCAACACATTCTGCGGTGCACGATGCCTTGTTTACATTAGGAGAATCACAATTTTGTCCGCATTCAATCAGTTCTTGTACTTGACCGGTTAGTGCATCTAGTTTTGCAGAGTTTGAGCGTTTGCCATTTTGATATGATCTGTCTTTGTGAACCTCTGTAATTTATATGTTATCGTGAGAACATGATGATCTCTGGAAATCACTCACTTGAGTTGTTTTCAGTGAAAAGAGTTCATATCGTGATATACAGTCATTGCCGGTAAGTTTGGGCTACACTTTGCTTAAACAAACACTGCTTGCCGCGATACGATTACTAGTCACGCATTGTAAAAACAGACTATAACCTGCCGGCTCAGATGCATTCACACATCCCTGCCGGACAAGTGAGAACAAGAAAACCATAGTCAGAAATGGTAACGCCACCAAGATCGTATTATTAGCCATAAATATAAATAATAATACAATTATTCTATAAACTAGCTTTCAAATTTTATGCGGGAAATTTGCGTACTTCCATATTTCAAGTTTTCCCGTTTCTCGTGTCATACATTACTTTCATCAAACTGTCTTCTTTATTACACAAGCTGATAGGCCGGACTTCACCCGGGCTGTTTCCCATCTGCTTTCCGGTGAAAGGTGCGATTTGACCTTCAATTGACTATTTCGAAAGTCAAGGTCAGGTCAGGGTCATGATTTGTCCAGTCCAAAACACCCCCACCCGTAGAAAAGTACCCATAGGTATCAAATTTCGTCGAAATCCGTCCGTTTTACCCAACTTGACCTTTAATGAACAATTTTGAAGGTCAAGGTAAGGTCAGAGTCATGATTTGACCCGTCCAAAACACCCCCCCCCCCCCCCCCGACAAAAGTACCCATAGGTATCAAATTTCGTCGAAATCTATCCGTTTTATCCGAGTTGACCTTTGATTGGCCATATTGAAGGTCAAGGTCAGGCCGAGGTCACGATTTGACCCGTTCAAAACTCTCCTCGGACCAAAGTATCCCTAGGTATCAAATTTCGCCGAAATTTGTCCGTTTTACCCAAATTGACCTTGCATTGACAGTTTTAAAGGTCAAGGTCAGGTCGGGGTCACGATTTGACCCGTCCAAAACACTTCCCGGACACAAATACCCATAAGTATCAAATTACGTTGAAATCTATGGAAAGCCGAGGAGGACATGTTGGTTGCTAATTGCTAGATATACGACGCGGTATTTTGAAGGTGTTTCAAACTAGGAGATAGAAGTATTCTGCCTTTCAAATGGTGATGAATTATAGTAGTTTATTCAAATTTTATGGCATAAATTGTTATTAAAACCGTATATACTATAACAAATTAATGACTCGAAAATTAAGTGGGCCTTTAAACAAAGTCACAATTGCATTTAGGCTCATCTCATACTCGTCCATTCAGCGATATTCTACTGCGCAGTTTGTTATAGCCTCCAGTATTTATTGAGCGTTATAGCCCCACTGTTATAATTCGCCTTTAGCAGGCGTACTCTTGCCTCAGATTATTGAGATATTAGGTCACACATAATCACATTAAATCGCATCGTAACATAGCAATTGTGTGGGCTCCTTGGCGTGAATATGTAATGAGAAATAAGGTCATACGTAATGACATTAAACTCAAGAAAACCCTCGAAAACAAAACAAAATCACATTTAATGTTTTACGTTATTTCCTTCATAAAAAGAATCTTCGTGATAATGAACCCTCTCGTTACTTTAGAATATAGAATTAACCTTAAAATAAAAAAAATCTTTGGAACACAGAACCTTCGGAATAACGAACCTTCGGATTGGTGAACCTTCGGAATAGCGAACATTCAGAGAAATTTCGGAATAGTGGACCTTCGGGATTGTGAACCTTCGGAATAGAGACATGCCCCCCAATATTCATATTATATGCCCAGAGTTCAAAGGTATGGACCCATAAAATTCTAAACTTGGCCCTTAAAATATTGAACTCCAAATTGGAGCACACACAGAACACCACTTAAGTCAACTGAACCTATGTCATGTCCCAATGCGGGAGGGTCCATATATACCACAACATTCATAGTATATGCCAAGAATTCAAAGGTATGGGCCCACGTAATGACATAAAATCTCAAGAAAACCAGCGAAAACAAAACAAAATCACATTTAATGTTCTAAGTTAAGTTATTTCCTCCTGTATCTGTATCGGTGTGCGCGCATGATCAGTTCGGATGTGAGCGCACACTCCATATAAAGAATCTTTGTGAAAATGAACCCTCTCAAATTAGTCTCAATACTTTAAAATATAGAATTAACCTAAAAATAACAAAAACCTTCGGAATAGAGAACCTTCGGAATAGCGGACCTTCGGGATAGCAAACCTTCATAATAGAAGCATGTCCCCACAATTACACCGGTGACGTAAACACATGTGCCAATCTTAGTTGTACTCTCGTAATTATCGGTACGATGAAACGGTGACGGAATCTGACGAGGTTTGCCGAATGTACAATCACCCAGTGAATTATCGATCGACCATGCGATATCAAAAAACCAAAAGCTAGAAACACCACACTAGGTGGCGTAATAAGCCCATAATGGAAGGGGCTCGCAGTTGGGAAATGTAACAATTATGAAAGTCTGAAAAATATCACTACCAAGAAGAACACGAAGAAATAACCATTGTTATGTAAACAAAATTGGTACAGTGATTTGTCAACAAACATCGCTAATCGTGTAGTAGATTAAAATATGTTAGTCTCAATATGATTTTGAGAATATTGTTCAATGCTTTGACCTATTCAAATGTTTAGTTTAGATTTTAGACTTTAGATTAAAACTTTGTATCTTATTGGACTTTGATCGGCAATGTCACTATAACAGTAACGTTTACACAACAGTGGTTTCGATTATTTGGGGAGTTATTAGTAATAAAAATAAGAACAAAGTCCATCTAATTTTACTTGGACTTGTTGGTGATAGTTATTTCGCAGACATTTAGAATATTTATGTTAATTTGCGTGAACCCACTTCGATACAATTCAGTCCCTTTAACCCTTTACCCAACAAAACGGCCAAAAACGCCCAAATAAAGCTTCAACAGCCTAACATATATTCGGTCTGTCTCAATAACACCATTGATGATACCCACCCTGTTTGGTCTCATTTCAGGAACGATAACTCTATCCGAAGTACACGACCTATATGCAGTACATGGAGTTTGACCTATATTCTCCGCCCACGCATTGCATCATGGTCTATTTGTATGCCGGTTGTGCATGTCCGGACATGACCCGTTGGTTATATCCAATGGGATAATGTTAAAGTGACACTCGCATTGAAAACTTACAAAAAATTCAAAAATTCAAAAACTTCAAAAATTTCAAAAATTTCAAAAACTTCAAAAACGTCAAAAACTTCAAAAACTTCAAAAACTTCAAAAACTTCAAAAATCGCAAAAAATTTCAAAAAAGTTTAAAAACTTCAAAATACTCAAAAATTTCAAAAAACTTAAAAAACTTTTCAAAAAGAAACAAAAATGAAAAACAGAAAAAAATTCATAAATATATGAAAAACTTAAAAAACTTCAACTTTTTCTAAAATTCAAAAATACTTTAAAATTAAATTAAAATTAACTGTCTTTTAATATATCTAACCCACTGCCACTTCTAAGGGTTCCACACTACACCTGAGGGGATATTGAGTGGTCTACACACGTCTCCTAAACCCTAGAATAAGATCCAGCCCATAAGAAACACCGCCTCCTGCAATGCCTGTCATTCGAATCTGACGCAATCCCTACTTCTGGCGCAATGCCTGAGTCATTCGAATCTGGCGCAATCCCTACTTCCGGCGCAACGCCTGAGTCATTGGAATCTGACGCAATCCCTCGCGAAACCTACCGGCTGACTCCACACCCATCGGCTAAACGTTGTATCACATGCTTATTATTTGATCATATCGTGGAAATTCAATGTTTTGTCATCACTCATGAGATATAACCCATATCCACTGAAAAAGGGTGGATATCCTCTATTTATTTATAATTTTTTCTTTGTTATCTTTTTTTTATCCCTCTTTTTTATCTACCACTTCCTGTTTTTATTCGCTCTTCTTTTTCTTACAACTTCTAATCCCTCATAATCTTCGAATATCCACTTTCATCTCCAAGTTTTTGAAAAAATTCCTTGTTTAGTAGCACCTCCAGATGGGCTCTATAGAATTTGAACGAGGCATCCATCTTGGATATTACTCTTTCTATGACTAAATCCGTTAGCACGCTCTACAGATATCATATAGGTAGCACGCTCTACAGATGTCATATAGGCCTCTTCACATCTTGTTTTCCATAATTTATTCATTCCTAATCGCTCCATTGACTGTAACAAATTAAATTACCCCCTCCCCCTGTATTTAGAATACATCCTTGATTATTAATATTTCCTCCTTTCATGGTGTGCATGTTCCTTGGGACATCTTTGCTAATGTGAAGCCACACCTATTATATATATATATATATATACAACTTTAAAAGCCCGCGAAAATATTACTCATATTATAGACTTCCCTTTGAAGACCTTTGTATGTGACAATGATCCGTAATATTGTTTCTAAGTGACACTGGCCAGTGAAACTGATACTACGGGTATGAACTAGCCAACTTCACATCGTAACAATAATAAAAGGGACACTTCATCTATATCAGTCTCAAAACGTGTTGGTACACATCTGTGTGGAAACTAAAACCAATCACTCTTCGTCCGTCATCCGTACATAATTGTAATATAATTTTCTCAGAAACCACGGGATCCCTTTGGCTGAAATTTGGTCTCAACATGGGATAAGAAATTATCCATGGAAGACAACAGTGTCCGTGTGGGGGAGAAGCTTCGTAGTGTTTCGCTGTCGCCATGGTGTTTGTTTGGGTATAGGCATGGGTGGTGAGTGTGGTTCTCATATGGTATGAACTAGCCTTTACTGACTGAGGTAATTTAGTGCACATGTCATCACTTCACTGATAACCATTATATGGTCAAATCCCTACACTATCAAACGCAATGTTTCAATAATGGGTTTTCTTAAAATTTTGACTAAATATTGGTTATATTATACGCATCAGCGATCCTTCTTAATAACGCTCTGTATATTTTCAAACGCATTGCACTAAATGGGTTTGGAATAGCCATACAGGAAAGGAGAAACTGAGGTCCTGGGTAGGTCGACTGCATATAGCAGTATATATGGGGTACAGACATGGACAGCAATGGGTTCCTCGTGGCTTCTGGTCTACACATGACATATTAAAGTTAACCACACCCATCGGCGCGCCTTTATTGGGCTATGAAGCGCCATACAGGCTCGAATCATGGCCTTCGCCATGTGTTTCTATTTGAACCCACATTAGTAACTAAATAAAATCTTTCTCTCCAGGTTGTTTCACGCCATAACCTTGATTTGGAAAGCTTGAAGGGCTAATTAAGCTTCAATTTAAATCCCAACATTTTCTTATTTGAAGAACGTATCTGGTTAAACATGTCCACCATAGTAAGCTCATTTAATTCAAAGAGCTTCACACATAGTCCCACTAGTAATGATGTGTCGTTATTTACTACAGAAATGGTCATATAGAATACAATACAACACATTTTGGTCACATACCTTAAAGGTGCACGTCACTTTCGCAAGATATCGAACTGACCATGTATAGAGTGGAATGACATGTCGGGTATCAAATGTATAATCAGTTCCAGTATTTCGTCCATAAGGCAGTTTTGGTTGTAACATCATTGTGTATGACGGTTCATTCATATGATATCTTAGCGGTTGCACACGATACTGTCTGTTGTATTTTATGTCTTATATCATGTATATTAATTGCTCCATGGATGGTAGGAGTATGGCATTGGTGTCTGGTTCTTCGATGTATTCTAGTCATAGTTCATTCATATTATTACTCTAAAATCTCCATTAAATGGAGAAACTAAAGAGCCCATATTATGTAGACTAGTGTATAAATACTTACTTCATGCATTATTTTTATCAATTATATGTATTATAACTCCCATCAAGATAGGCTGTTATACAGAGGAAACAAAGCATGTACCAAGTGACAGTCTGTACCAAGTGACAGTCTCATGTCACGAAAGGCCTACTATGTGGACACATTTTCTTATCAAAACGCTCTATTATGTAGGGGGTTATCAACCATTGGTCTGGAAAAGGCATACGAGCGGAAGGCGTGTATACACATTTATTCGATGTACTCTTTAATCGTCGATTTCTCTTTATTGTCGTTAATTTATAGCATTATTAGTAGGAATCTAAACTCGCCGTTATATTGAGAAAATAATGCGTCAATACCAGTCAATACTGCTTTATTGGCGGTAAATGAAATTATTGAATCATGTATCGCAGCTAAACAAGCGAGACAACTGATCACAACACAAAAATTAGTAATATTTCTGAAGCCTTGAGTGGGTTGTAATACACAGTGTAAATTTTCATTATTGCTACCATTTAAGGAAACATGCCCCCGATAGGGCTACTATGCGAACACATGTCTATATTAATTTCACATATTCCTTACCGTTCATTCATATATACTCCAAGCTCTCTGTTAATACAGAGGCATCAAAACATTGGTCTGGAAGAGACCTACTATGTGGATGCGTGTATACATATTTACTTGATGTATTCTTTAATCGTTCATTTCTCTTTATTATCGTTCATTTATAGCATTATTAGAAGAAATTTAGTCTAAAATCTCCATTACATGGAGACAATAAAGAGCCCATATGGTGTAGACTAATGCATAAATACTTACTTCATGTATTCTTTTCACCAATTATATGTATTGTACATCCTATACATTTAGTCCGTTATACAGAGGAAACAAAGCATGTACTACGTGGCAGTTTCATATGACGATAAGACCTACTATGTGAACACATGTGCATATTAATTTCACATATTCTTCTCAAAACGCTCTATTTTATACGGGGGGTATCAAACATTGGTCTGGAAAAGGCATGCTATGTGGACGCGTGTATACATATTGACTTCATATATGCATTCATAGTTCATTTCTCTTAATTGTCGTTCATTTAATAGCATTATTAGTAGAAATATAGTCTAAAACCGTCGGTATATGGAGAATATATAGCGTCAATACTGTTTTATTGTTGGTAACTCAAATTATTGCATTATGTATCGCAACTAAACAAGCGAGATAACTCATAAATTCTTAATAGTTCTGATGTCTATGGCAGTTCACACAGTGTATATTTTCATTGTTGTTACCATTTTAGTGCATACATTACTGATTTCTGTGTAAGAACGCCGGTCTCCATTGTTGTTATGATTGTGCCTATAACTGTCCATATTCTTAAAGCAAGTACGGTACCTCTATGTGATATGATCTATAAAAATTTCCATTTTCACAGGTAAATCACGTATAAACGCTCTTTAATGTATAGTTAAACTGAGTTTTCACATGCAGGGCTATGTCTTTGTGGACTATATACGTGGTATACTTCAGTATATACACGAAGTGAATGTGTTCTAAGTATACGTATCTGATTTATGTATACGTCCGTGTTTCTTAAAGCAAATCCAATACATATTAGTGCGTTATATTATGATGTACATTAAGTGCCCTTTTCACTGTTAAATCAAGTAAAAAGGCCCTCTACTATAGTTAACTATTCAGTTCCACGTACGCTATAAGATCTATGGTGGTCCGGTGTGTCTTATCAATATGCCATTATATGCACGAATGTAATGTGTTCAAATATGTGGGTTATGATGTATACTTTAATGTTAAAGTATATAAGCACTCTTTAAGATATGCATATGCAGAATGTTGCCTCTTTACACTGACAGAAAAAAAAAGGAATATATAATTTTGAGTACTACTCTTCATAAAACGTTAGAAAACCATAATCTAACAACGAATATCGAAGAACAATGTAATTACTTGATAAGCATTGTAAATATTTCGTCTGTTTTAAATAAAATGGAAATGTTTCGTCTATTTGAAATACAGTTGGAAGCAACAATCAAGTATTTAAATGAAATTTGGACCAAAATCTTATAATTTGAGAAAACGTATATAATTTCTATCGAAGTCTTATAATAAAGGAAGGCTTTGTGCGAATCCATTCGGTCTAATGTGTGAATGTGTTCATCATCGCAAATATAATGATGCAGAAATGAATATTTCCTAGAATAATGTTAACATAGCTTGTATTTAACCGAAATAATATAGCATTTGAGTTAAAATGTTTCATATTAGGACCATAACGAACCAATGCATAAAAATACAATATTTTGTTTTTCATTCTCGATCAAAATAATGCAGGGTTGTCAATTATCAACAAAAAACAAATACTTTGAAACAAAAACGATGACATAAGAAGGAATATCCAAGAGCTAGTGTGAAAATAACCCTCACATTTATAAAAAAAAAACAATAAAATTAAAGTTTTCGAGTAAGTCCTTCAAATTTATTGAATTTTTTCGTCTATGTTGGATCAAATTTGACACAAAAATCAATTAGCTCACTAACAGTTCGCGCAATATCTCATATTTTGAGAAAACGTTTGCAATTTTAGACAACAATATTGCTAGTGAAGGTGAATATTTCATCCTGGAACTCATGAAATATGATAAAAATAGATGTAAAGACACTTCACGAGCCCTCATATATTTGAGTTATGAACATAAAGTCATCTCATAGTGCCATTGTACCCCATAATTTGGTCAGGAGAAATATGTATTTCATATTTGACCCTTCATCTGTGGTAAAAAATGAATTAAGGGACATGGGAGTGGTGTCCCTGGACATTAACCTAGAGCATAAATTGACTCAATTATGCAATTTTAGGCAACATTCTTGCCAGGGAAAGTGTATATTTCATGTTGGAACTCATCCAATGTGATAAACATGCATCATAAGACACTTAATGAGCTCTGATGACTTTGAGTTATGACAACAACGGCATCTCATACTAGATTGTAAGCCATAATTTGGTCAGGAAAAGTGTAAATTTCATATTTTATCCTACATGTGTTTTAACAATCAATGTAATTACACCCCATCGGTCGCCTAGACACAGCGTAAATGTTCTCAAGTTTTCAATTGTAGGCCACAATGTCGGCAGTGAAGGTAAACATTTCATGTTGGAACCCATGAAATGTGATAAAATGGATAAAAAGACACTTCCTGAGTCCTTATGACTGAGTTATGAACATAAAGGGAACTCATAGTGTATTGTAGGTCATAATTTGGTCAGGAAAATTGTAAATTTCATGTCTTAAGCTCCATGTGTTTTTAAAATATATGTAATTACAACCATTGGGTCCCTAGAGATCAATCCACAGTCCATGTGTAGTCCATATGCAATTTTAGGGAACAGTTTTGCTAGTGAAGGTGAACATTCCATGCTGGAACTCATGAAATATGATAAAAATAGATGAAAAGACACTTTCTGAGGCCTTGGTCGGGAGAAATGTGTATTGTATTTTGACCCTTGATGCGTGGTAGCAATCAATGAAATTACACCCCATGGTATCCTCAGATATGAAGCAACATCATAAATGCACTCAGTTTTGCCAATTTAGACAACATTGTTGATGGGGAAGTTGTACATGTCATGTTGGAACTGGTGAAATGTGATAATAATTGATCAAAAGACACTCGATGAGCCCTGATGGGTTTCAATTATGGTCATAAAGGCATATGATAGTGTCATTATACAACGGGGAAATTTGGGAAGCGCTAACAAAGCGTATCTGCACGGTGTTATACGAATCAAAATGATCCTGATATAAGAAATGCAATCTAGATCATACTCAGTATCTTCGTATCGACTGAATATATCGTTATTCGATGGTGTTCCTGGCATACCTCCGTCTTTACTTTTCTTATGCTTTTGTAGATTGTAGTTCGACGATAATATCTTTCTTCACAAATGGCACCCGTGTATTGTCTCGAATCATGGGAAGAACTATCGTCCTTATACCAGCGAAAAGATGAGCAAATATGGTGTGGTATTATAAACTCGCCGCGTTCGTACCTCTATTTATCGTTTAGAGTAATTGTTCTTAGATAAAAAAAAAATAGGCGCGGCGGCAGTGGGGATGAGGGGGCCGCACGCGCGCCTATTTTTTTTTATCTAAGAACAATTACTCTAAACGATAAATAGAGGTACGAACGCGGCGAGTTTATAATACCACACCATATTTGCTCATCTTTTCGCTGGTATAAGGACGATAGTTCTTCCCATGATTCGAGACAATACACGGGTGCCATTTGTGAAGAAAGATATTATCGTCGAACTACAATCTACAAAAGCATAAGAAAAGTAAAGACGGAGGTATGCCAGGAACACCATCGAATAACGATATATTCAGTCGATACGAAGATACTGAGTATGATCTAGATTGCATTTCTTATATCAGGATCATTTTGATTCGTATAACACCGTGCAGATACGCTTTGTTAGCGCTTCCCAAATTTCCCCGTTGTATAATGACACTATCATATGCCTTTATGACCATAATTGAAACCCATCAGGGCTCATCGAGTGTCTTTTGATCAATTATTATCACATTTCACCAGTTCCAACATGACATGTACAACTTCCCCATCAACAATGTTGTCTAAATTGCCAAAACTGAGTGCATTTATGATGTTGCTTCATATCTGAGGATACCATGGGGTGTAATTTCATTGATTGCTACCACGCATCAAGGGTCGAAATACAATACACATTTCTCCCGACCAAGGCCTCAGAAAGTGTCTTTTCATCTATTTTTATCATATTTCATGAGTTCCAGCATGGAATGTTCACCTTCACTAGCAAAACTGTTCCCTAAAATTGCATATGGACTACACATGGACTGTGGATTGATCTCTAGGGACCCAATGGTTGTAATTACATATATTTTAAAAACACATGGAGCTTAAGACATGAAATTTACAATTTTCCTGACCAAATTATGACCTACAATACACTATGAGTTCCCTTTATGTTCATAACTCAGTCATAAGGACTCAGGAAGTGTCTTTTTATCCATTTTATCACATTTCATGGGTTCCAACATGAAATGTTTACCTTCACTGCCGACATTGTGGCCTACAATTGAAAACTTGAGAACATTTACGCTGTGTCTAGGCGACCGATGGGGTGTAATTACATTGATTGTTAAAACACATGTAGGATAAAATATGAAATTTACACTTTTCCTGACCAAATTATGGCTTACAATCTAGTATGAGATGCCGTTGTTGTCATAACTCAAAGTCATCAGAGCTCATTAAGTGTCTTATGATGCATGTTTATCACATTGGATGAGTTCCAACATGAAATATACACTTTCCCTGGCAAGAATGTTGCCTAAAATTGCATAATTGAGTCAATTTATGCTCTAGGTTAATGTCCAGGGACACCACTCCCATGTCCCTTAATTCATTTTTTACCACAGATGAAGGGTCAAATATGAAATACATATTTCTCCTGACCAAATTATGGGGTACAATGGCACTATGAGATGACTTTATGTTCATAACTCAAATATATGAGGGCTCGTGAAGTGTCTTTACATCTATTTTTATCATATTTCATGAGTTCCAGGATGAAATATTCACCTTCACTAGCAATATTGTTGTCTAAAATTGCAAACGTTTTCTCAAAATATGAGATATTGCGCGAACTGTTAGTGAGCTAATTGATTTTTGTGTCAAATTTGATCCAACATAGACGAAAAAATTCAATAAATTTGAAGGACTTACTCGAAAACTTTAATTTTATTGTTTTTTTTTTATAAATGTGAGGGTTATTTTCACACTAGCTCTTGGATATTCCTTCTTATGTCATCGTTTTTGTTTCAAAGTATTTGTTTTTTGTTGATAATTGACAACCCTGCATTATTTTGATCGAGAATGAAAAACAAAATATTGTATTTTTATGCATTGGTTCGTTATGGTCCTAATATGAAACATTTTAACTCAAATGCTATATTATTTCGGTTAAATACAAGCTATGTTAACATTATTCTAGGAAATATTCATTTCTGCATCATTATATTTGCGATGATGAACACATTCACACATTAGACCGAATGGATTCGCACAAAGCCTTCCTTTATTATAAGACTTCGATAGAAATTATATACGTTTTCTCAAATTATAAGATTTTGGTCCAAATTTCATTTAAATACTTGATTGTTGCTTCCAACTGTATTTCAAATAGACGAAATATTTCCATTTTATTTAAAACAGACGAAATATTTACAATGCTTATCAAGTAATTACATTGTTCTTCGATATTCGTTGTTAGATTATGGTTTTCTAACGTTTTATGAAGAGTAGTACTCAAAATTATATATTCCTTTTTTTTTCTGTCAGTGTAAAGAGGCAACATTCTGCATATGCATATCTTAAAGAGTGCTTATATACTTTAACATTAAAGTATACATCATAACCCACATATTTGAACACATTACATTCGTGCATATAATGGCATATTGATAAGACACACCGGACCACCATAGATCTTATAGCGTACGTGGAACTGAATAGTTAACTATAGTAGAGGGCCTTTTTACTTGATTTAACAGTGAAAAGGGCACTTAATGTACATCATAATATAACGCACTAATATGTATTGGATTTGCTTTAAGAAACACGGACGTATACATAAATCAGATACGTATACTTAGAACACATTCACTTCGTGTATATACTGAAGTATACCACGTATATAGTCCACAAAGACATAGCCCTGCATGTGAAAACTCAGTTTAACTATACATTAAAGAGCGTTTATACGTGATTTACCTGTGAAAATGGAAATTTTTATAGATCATATCACATAGAGGTACCGTACTTGCTTTAAGAATATGGACAGTTATAGGCACAATCATAACAACAATGGAGACCGGCGTTCTTACACAGAAATCAGTAATGTATGCACTAAAATGGTAACAACAATGAAAATATACACTGTGTGAACTGCCATAGACATCAGAACTATTAAGAATTTATGAGTTATCTCGCTTGTTTAGTTGCGATACATAATGCAATAATTTGAGTTACCAACAATAAAACAGTATTGACGCTATATATTCTCCATATACCGACGGTTTTAGACTATATTTCTACTAATAATGCTATTAAATGAACGACAATTAAGAGAAATGAACTATGAATGCATATATGAAGTCAATATGTATACACGCGTCCACATAGCATGCCTTTTCCAGACCAATGTTTGATACCCCCCGTATAAAATAGAGCGTTTTGAGAAGAATATGTGAAATTAATATGCACATGTGTTCACATAGTAGGTCTTATCGTCATATGAAACTGCCACGTAGTACATGCTTTGTTTCCTCTGTATAACGGACTAAATGTATAGGATGTACAATACATATAATTGGTGAAAAGAATACATGAAGTAAGTATTTATGCATTAGTCTACACCATATGGGCTCTTTATTGTCTCCATGTAATGGAGATTTTAGACTAAATTTCTTCTAATAATGCTATAAATGAACGATAATAAAGAGAAATGAACGATTAAAGAATACATCAAGTAAATATGTATACACGCATCCACATAGTAGGTCTCTTCCAGACCAATGTTTTGATGCCTCTGTATTAACAGAGAGCTTGGAGTATATATGAATGAACGGTAAGGAATATGTGAAATTAATATAGACATGTGTTCGCATAGTAGCCCTATCGGGGGCATGTTTCCTTAAATGGTAGCAATAATGAAAATTTACACTGTGTATTACAACCCACTCAAGGCTTCAGAAATATTACTAATTTTTGTGTTGTGATCAGTTGTCTCGCTTGTTTAGCTGCGATACATGATTCAATAATTTCATTTACCGCCAATAAAGCAGTATTGACTGGTATTGACGCATTATTTTCTCAATATAACGGCGAGTTTAGATTCCTACTAATAATGCTATAAATTAACGACAATAAAGAGAAATCGACGATTAAAGAGTACATCGAATAAATGTGTATACACGCCTTCCGCTCGTATGCCTTTTCCAGACCAATGGTTGATAACCCCCTACATAATAGAGCGTTTTGATAAGAAAATGTGTCCACATAGTAGGCCTTTCGTGACATGAGACTGTCACTTGGTACAGACTGTCACTTGGTACATGCTTTGTTTCCTCTGTATAACAGCCTATCTTGATGGGAGTTATAATACATATAATTGATAAAAATAATGCATGAAGTAAGTATTTATACACTAGTCTACATAATATGGGCTCTTTAGTTTCTCCATTTAATGGAGATTTTAGAGTAATAATATGAATGAACTATGACTAGAATACATCGAAGAACCAGACACCAATGCCATACTCCTACCATCCATGGAGCAATTAATATACATGATATAAGACATAAAATACAACAGACAGTATCGTGTGCAACCGCTAAGATATCATATGAATGAACCGTCATACACAATGATGTTACAACCAAAACTGCCTTATGGACGAAATACTGGAACTGATTATACATTTGATACCCGACATGTCATTCCACTCTATACATGGTCAGTTCGATATCTTGCGAAAGTGACGTGCACCTTTAAGGTATGTGACCAAAATGTGTTGTATTGTATTCTATATGACCATTTCTGTAGTAAATAACGACACATCATTACTAGTGGGACTATGTGTGAAGCTCTTTGAATTAAATGAGCTTACTATGGTGGACATGTTTAACCAGATACGTTCTTCAAATAAGAAAATGTTGGGATTTAAATTGAAGCTTAATTAGCCCTTCAAGCTTTCCAAATCAAGGTTATGGCGTGAAACAACCTGGAGAGAAAGATTTTATTTAGTTACTAATGTGGGTTCAAATAGAAACACATGGCGAAGGCCATGATTCGAGCCTGTATGGCGCTTCATAGCCCAATAAAGGCGCGCCGATGGGTGTGGTTAACTTTAATATGTCATGTGTAGACCAGAAGCCACGAGGAACCCATTGCTGTCCATGTCTGTACCCCATATATACTGCTATATGCAGTCGACCTACCCAGGACCTCAGTTTCTCCTTTCCTGTATGGCTATTCCAAACCCATTTAGTGCAATGCGTTTGAAAATATACAGAGCGTTATTAAGAAGGATCGCTGATGCGTATAATATAACCAATATTTAGTCAAAATTTTAAGAAAACCCATTATTGAAACATTGCGTTTGATAGTGTAGGGATTTGACCATATAATGGTTATCAGTGAAGTGATGACATGTGCACTAAATTACCTCAGTCAGTAAAGGCTAGTTCATACCATATGAGAACCACACTCACCACCCATGCCTATACCCAAACAAACACCATGGCGACAGCGAAACACTACGAAGCTTCTCCCCCACACGGACACTGTTGTCTTCCATGGATAATTTCTTATCCCATGTTGAGACCAAATTTCAGCCAAAGGGATCCCGTGGTTTCTGAGAAAATTATATTACAATTATGTACGGATGACGGACGAAGAGTGATTGGTTTTAGTTTCCACACAGATGTGTACCAACACGTTTTGAGACTGATATAGATGAAGTGTCCCTTTTATTATTGTTACGATGTGAAGTTGGCTAGTTCATACCCGTAGTATCAGTTTCACTGGCCAGTGTCACTTAGAAACAATATTACGGATCATTGTCACATACAAAGGTCTTCAAAGGGAAGTCTATAATATGAGTAATATTTTCGCGGGCTTTTAAAGTTGTATATATATATATATATAATAGGTGTGGCTTCACATTAGCAAAGATGTCCCAAGGAACATGCACACCATGAAAGGAGGAAATATTAATAATCAAGGATGTATTCTAAATACAGGGGGAGGGGGTAATTTAATTTGTTACAGTCAATGGAGCGATTAGGAATGAATAAATTATGGAAAACAAGATGTGAAGAGGCCTATATGACATCTGTAGAGCGTGCTACCTATATGATATCTGTAGAGCGTGCTAACGGATTTAGTCATAGAAAGAGTAATATCCAAGATGGATGCCTCGTTCAAATTCTATAGAGCCCATCTGGAGGTGCTACTAAACAAGGAATTTTTTCAAAAACTTGGAGATGAAAGTGGATATTCGAAGATTATGAGGGATTAGAAGTTGTAAGAAAAAGAAGAGCGAATAAAAACAGGAAGTGGTAGATAAAAAAGAGGGATAAAAAAAAGATAACAAAGAAAAAATTATAAATAAATAGAGGATATCCACCCTTTTTCAGTGGATATGGGTTATATCTCATGAGTGATGACAAAACATTGAATTTCCACGATATGATCAAATAATAAGCATGTGATACAACGTTTAGCCGATGGGTGTGGAGTCAGCCGGTAGGTTTCGCGAGGGATTGCGTCAGATTCCAATGACTCAGGCGTTGCGCCGGAAGTAGGGATTGCGCCAGATTCGAATGACTCAGGCATTGCGCCAGAAGTAGGGATTGCGTCAGATTCGAATGACAGGCATTGCAGGAGGCGGTGTTTCTTATGGGCTGGATCTTATTCTAGGGTTTAGGAGACGTGTGTAGACCACTCAATATCCCCTCAGGTGTAGTGTGGAACCCTTAGAAGTGGCAGTGGGTTAGATATATTAAAAGACAGTTAATTTTAATTTAATTTTAAAGTATTTTTGAATTTTAGAAAAAGTTGAAGTTTTTTAAGTTTTTCATATATTTATGAATTTTTTTCTGTTTTTCATTTTTGTTTCTTTTTGAAAAGTTTTTTAAGTTTTTTGAAATTTTTGAGTATTTTGAAGTTTTTAAACTTTTTTGAAATTTTTTGCGATTTTTGAAGTTTTTGAAGTTTTTGAAGTTTTTGAAGTTTTTGACGTTTTTGAAGTTTTTGAAATTTTTGAAATTTTTGAAGTTTTTGAATTTTTGAATTTTTTGTAAGTTTTCAATGCGAGTGTCACTTTAACATTATCCCATTGGATATAACCAACGGGTCATGTCCGGACATGCACAACCGGCATACAAATAGACCATGATGCAATGCGTGGGCGGAGAATATAGGTCAAACTCCATGTACTGCATATAGGTCGTGTACTTCGGATAGAGTTATCGTTCCTGAAATGAGACCAAACAGGGTGGGTATCATCACACCATGGATATCATTGGAACCGGTTCATTGACTACATTGTGATGGTTACAGTTATGCCCTGTGCCAATGCATTCTCTTATTTATGCTAGTCGACCATATGTCGCCTCGCATATATAAGAGAATGCATTTTTTAAAACACTTTTTACCATTTTTATTTTTTTTCTACATTCTTTGACAATTTTATCATTTTTAATTTGTGTTAAGCCAATGCATTCTCTTCAGGGATGTGGCTAGAGGGGGGGTGTGGGGGGGTGTCTCACCCCCCCCCCCCCCAGCAGAGAGCTATATTTTCAATAGTTGGAAATTTCATACCTGCCACAACGAAATTTCACACCAACAATAGGTTGAAAATGTTCTTGTAGTTTGATTATAAAACAATTTATTGGGGGGGAATTTATTGTTTTTCGACCAATATTTGCATATGTTCCTATTTTTGGTCAAAAATTTTGACAGAAATGGACATCAGTTGGAAATTTTCCAACCTTAGGGGGGTGAGAGGTTGGAAATTTCCAACACTTGGAAAGCTTGTGTCCTGGTCCCTCCCCCGTGGCCAGTCAAAAACTTCTAGTTAATTTAAGAAAACAATATTGTCAAACAATTGGTCAACATTGTCATTGGAATTGTCATCAGTTGGAAATTTTCCAACCTAAGTGGGGGTGTAGGGTTTGAAATTTCCAACAGTAGGAAGGCTTGAGGCTAGTCTAGATGTTAGAATTTTGCGATTTTCTTGTTCAGATTAAAAAATTTTCGCACACCGGGCCGAACCATGGTCGGCCCGGTGTGTCATTACCCCATCCACATGGCCAATACAAAACTGCTAATTAGTTTAGCAAAACAATATTTTACTACATTTGGTCAAACTTGTAGAGATAAATGGTCATCAGTTGAAGAATTTTCCAACCTGAGGGGGAGCATGATGTTTGAAATTTCCAACACTAGGAAAGCTTCAGTTGAGGCCAGTCTAGATGCTAGGATTTGCGATTTTCTTGTATATAGTTTTCAAAATTTTCTCACACCGGGCCAACAACCATGGTCGGCCCAGTGTTTCCTGGTCTGTTGTCGGTAGCTGCGTGCATTTGTCTGGAATTAGATCACTAGTTGTTTTTTTGGGGGCAATTTTCAGGTTAAAATATCTTAATGTTCTTATACTGGGAAAATAGAAGCATGGCTTATGAATATATAGGAAATTAGGCCTGAGGTACCGTACAAGGGGGGGGGGTGGTGCAAATGGAATTATGCAAAAAGTTGTGTTGGTGCGATTCCGACTCAAGGGGGGGGGGGGGGTGCAAATGAAATTATGTAAAAAGTTGTGTTGGTGGAAATTCCCAAGGTGGACACCCCCCCCCCCCCCCAGCGGAGACCCTCTAGCCACATCCCTGATTCTCTTATATATGCGAGGCGACCTATGGTCGACTCGCATATATAAGAGAATGCATTGGCACAGGGCCGTTGTCTGTTGGGTAAAGGGTTAACATTAACTCCTGATCAGAAGCAAAATATTTACGAAAGATGAGATTGGACATTCTACAAAACTATTCCGTATTGCAATCAAATATGAGTAATAACATTCAAACAGTATGACACAACAGACGGCATGTCGCCATCACGAAACTCAGACGGCGCTGAGACATCTAGCACATAGTAATAGATAACAAATACTTAACATACACTACATATTTTATTCACAACAAACATCTAAACAGACTAAATATAAACAGTGCGAGGCAAAATGAGTGATAACAATTGTTTCGCATACATTCATAACAATAAAGCACCTCTGCGGTGCATCGAAAAAAACTTTTTTTTAGGAAAGTGCACCATGGCCACCCAAAATACACCAAAGTCAACAATTCAACAGATACAGTATAGTAGTTGTGTTTTTTAAGACCACTATATACGAGCTGAAAAGGAGCCGGGCGTGAAATATGTAAAACAGACCGAGTTGCTATAACTTGACATGCAATTGTGGGGTGGCCCTAGTGCGCTAACATATACATGTATCACAACATGAATTCAACGAGTCCGCTGAACTCTTTGGTTTGGAGCTTTTTATAATATGTATTCTAATATTTTAATATAAGGATTACGTGTAATAGCATCCAGTAAAACTGAGAGCTGCGAATAACACCACATACGACAGAACACCCACTTGAATGCACCGGACAAATATTTTGAATTATTTTTTGCAGATAAAATTATGCAGTAATACTGAAACACTGAAAGTCAGTGAATGTTACTAAAGTAAAACAGGCATGACAACATGAATTCAACATGTGCAATATAACAGTATAAACCAAATGGGTGTGTATAAGCACGGTTTGAATTATGTTTTACAGATAAAAATGATAAATAACAGTATAAAACAAATGGGTGTGTGTGTATATATAGGCCCGATTTGAATGTCGGATATGGGTCCGAATTAGTATCATACAAAGTTCCAGTCCAAGTCTGCTCGTACTAAAACCAGCCAAGATATTGGGATAGCGATATTCTAGTTTTAGTTCGGGTACGTCCCATTACCCATTATGACATGACTTACTCCCAGGGATGGTGGCGGGAATTGTAGTCTATTTTACTCGATTTTACCTAACAAATCAATACCTATGCTATATATATCGGAAAGAGTGACATCGAATGGTCATTATGGTGTACAATAATCTAACTTTCATATTAAATTACACATAGAATATTCCAGTTTATTAGGACTAACATCGGTTTGTTTACGTTTTAACTAATTATATAAGGTGAGCATGGTACATATTGCAATAATCCCGCCTCATCCATGTATATAATGTATATGACTACATACCATCTAAATATGTTAATTGTCTCAAATACCATGTACTTTTTGAGTGAAGCGAATAAACAATTGATTGAAAGCCGACGTGTTCCATAATGTGCTCGGCTAAGTTCAGCTTCTGTGCCGTCAATCAATACGCCCATAATAATCAAATACACCGCTTACTTAATCTTATGCGCATTAGGTGACTTAACTTCGTGTGCTGTTAATATATTTATTTTATTTATATTGTAAGTGGTCCTATATTACTTATTAGTTTAACTTTTCTTACACGGAACGTCTCGCGTTATATATGCAATTTTTAATTTACAAATTACCGGGTGTAAGTGATACAATTAATTCAATTTACGACCACGTGGCTTTGTTTATGTTTATCTTTGGATTGCTAGAATATTTTCGCATGAATATGACGTTGTCACTTCGTGAGGTTAATTGAGTTCGCATACTTGATATAATATGTAAACACTGCGGACATGTCTTTATTTCACATTAAATTACCGCGTTCAACTGACAACTGATGTGGTTTTAATAACAAATATCATATCTTCTACGGAATAAACCCTTTTATTATCACAATTGTGATATTTGATAACATTTAATTGTGGTTTTATGTGAGCTGGTCACTAACGCGTAAACCATGTTATACAAATGGTAATGGGGCGTACTCGTACTAAACTATATTCTCGCTATCCCAATATCTTAACTGCTTTTAATACGAGCAAACTCGGACTAACAACGTTCGTAAGCCGTTACACGTTTGTCCATGCTTCAGTTATAATTTTTTTGTGTGCATAATATTCTTTAATCGGATTAAAGTAACTCGCGGTGGGTCTATCTAAAACTCATTCAAATTGTCGAACCTTTATTAGCAAGAAGAACATGAAAATAGAACTTTTGTTATTATTTTCAATATCAATAACAGTGGGTGCTATATGTACGTGGTCGCAGTGCAGCTGGGCAGTTTTTCTCCTGTGGACAGAACCACTGACAGCAACACTACCATACACAATTCCAAATTATTGTACAAAAAGCTATGTATCACCCATATATATCAACCCGTGTCTATGCCCAATCAGTCACTGACAATCAGTGTCGATCGAACAGAGACGCGTTAGACCTCACTCAAACGGAATGCGTTTATCTTTTAAGGTATAATTCTTGATCGTATTACTTATGTAATTTGACCCAATATTCAGCATTCTGTGATGCAATATTGTTACCAATGGGCTATACATTAATAATCATTTGATAGTAGACCAACCGCCATAGACGAACACAATGGCTATCACAAGATGAGATAGAAACAATTGAACTGAGTCATGGTTACAGATCGATTACACTCATGTCCTCAATTTCGCTGCGTTGAAATTTCTAAAGCACATATAAATGGTGATGGACTGGATACTACTGGATTACCAGAACGAAGCTTAGCAGACAACGACCCTGTGCATCAACTATTGTGACATATTTGGTAGCTACAGTGGCGACTTTGTATCAAGAAGCCTCTCCTAACTCATATTTTAAGCTTGTCTAGTGCTTGTTTTATATCATCTATCAAGTCGATTGGATCCTCGATACCAACGCTGTAAGAAGAAGAAGAAGCAAAATGAAAGTGTGTGTTAGTTTTTCTGTATAGACTCCACGCGGATAAGACTGACTAGTGACTAAAGGTGTTATTGGGGTATATCGTCTCTTTAAAAGTTATCTCATGCACCGAAAAAAATTTGCTGCCAAAAATAATCAAGATAAGCATTGCTCTTTTCTTATACACCACTAAATTACTTGGCTGTAACGTTGTTAATTTACTTTTCAGGAATAGATAATCCAGAAAACTTAGTATGTCTAATTTGCACAACCTGGAACATGTGACACCCGAGCGAAAGCGATTACTATCAAAATTTACTAACAGAAAACAAAATACTATCAATATGAGCGAATTACTTATCCACAAAAGTTCATCAGCCATACGGAAATTGTGCGACTTTATCAAAATAATCAATCGTGAGCTAAAACACTCGGTTAGAGTGGGTTTTCCCTACAACAATATCGGAGACAACAAGTTCACAATCTCTCACTAATTGTTGAAAGTGGAAAAAATATTCACAACATCTACTCTTTACAGTAGGTAGGAAGTGCAAATCAGAATGCTCCGTTGATAAACTTCGCCTGCTGATTAATAATGACATATTCTGACAGATTAACTATTTCTGCACGTGAGAAGAAGAAGTGGGTGCGAAATAGTGCTCATATTCTATCACTTTTTTTTCTTCAAACTTAATGTATGAAATGATACAAACTCAAATGAATATTTATTTGGCACTTATTATAGCACCGTTCGTTCGGTCTATATACGACTATCGCAAGTCATCATCAAGCGGAGGTAAACCCTGCATACATGGAGTTCTTAAACTTTTTTGCCATTTGAAGTCGCCTTCGATAAGTGAATTTGTATATCGATTGTCGAGATGGACTCGCCCGCAAACAGAGTACCCGGGGTAGTATCCACTACAAGCAGTCACAATATATTTATATCAGTTTCAATGTTGTCAATTTTCTTGGGATACTTGTCATTATTATTAATACCGAACACTGTATATGTCTACCCAATACCCTTGTCGCCATCTAAACTGTCCTTGAATCGAAGGTGACATAGGATGGCTATAACATGTGGGATAGGTATATTGGAATTTGTGACTTAAAAAAATTTATATAGTATATACAGTAGAGGGAATCACGCCACCAACGCGATTCATGAAAATAGTTCCTTGTTATCGGATAATCGACATCCACCACACATGCGGATATGGTCAATATTCAGTTTGGTGCGGGTTGAAAATACATTACTATACATATACAAATTTCTCTCAAGACAAAACGCTTTATTTTAAAAATAAAATTCAAGTGAAGATAATGCACGGTGCATTGATAATGTATATAAACTATTACGCGCTATTTTCACTTGGCCACACGTGTATAATGTTGTAGTATGTGACCCCAAAAACACAATTAAGTGGTTCAGATAAATTCAATGTCATATTATATGATGGGTTTGTTGGTTAGCCGATTGATATGACCACGAGCATAAACCCTGACTCACCTCAACCTGACCATGCCGTCCGTAATCCTCCCTAGTTTCCTATCTTCGTCTGTCATTATCATTGGTCCATGGGTCATGGTAGCCGGGTGTTCAATCAGACTCTGCACACCACCAAGTGACACTCCCAGCTGGATCAACTTCACATTCTGAAGTTGAGATAACCATGCGAAAAACGTGAGTTTAAAGTTCACACTGTCCAACAGATTGACCTCTTTGTACAAATGGAGACCACTCAGTTGTTTGTATACATAGAGGATATCAACATGTTTTTGTTTGGATATGATAGAGGATATATACATTGTTTGGTTGGATATCAGAATTATCCCATGAGTGATGGCAAAAACATGAATTTCCACCAGTGGCTCTGCCACGAGTGGAAATTATTTTTTGTCATCAAGAATCAGATAATTAGCATATCCAACCAAAAAGTGTAAATGCTCTGTTTATTATATGCTCCGCTCAGTTGACCCATGGCTCAACTCGAAAGAAGAGCAAAAAGTGCAAATGTGTATACCCAAGGACAGCCATGGTAATGATCTTGTGAAGATATAAATAGTTCCATTTTTTCCCCAGACAGATTGGTTCAGGGATAAAGGGGCTAACATAAAACATTAACAGCACAATTTAATTGATCACATATTACAATTTTTCAATCATAGTTCAATGTGGCGAAGCGATGTTAACTCATCTGGTACCGAATCACTTTTAATTTAGCGCGGATGGATGCGAGTGATATTAATATTATCCATCATGACCTGGGGTTTGGGATGGAAAAATCTCACACGAGGGGGCAGATATGTGGGCGCGCAGGGTTAATACGTTAGAGTGAAATAGACATGGTCTTGTGAAATCGACATGAATACGCCACACTGTTGCACCTGTATAAATTCCGAGAAACACGCGTATTGATATGAAGTATAAACAACTAGACTAATCGTGTTTGTCATGAGAAATGTCCATATCGGTACCATTAGAAAAGGAAACCTGTGTATATATGACAGACAAATGTTAGTTGGACGTGTTCGACGATTTATTGCAACGATGACATCTGTTCGAATGTGGAACTATTTCGTTCGTCATTTGTGAAGCGGCTATTGTTTACGTGTTACGAAATGTGCAAGTAATGCGACTTTTACTTGGGGCCTTCTGTTTGATTGGATGTGCTCGCACAATTAGACGTTTATATTGCATATTGTGCAACTCTGCGTCTGCGAGTAAGGTTATGTTGAAGGTTCGTTGTGACTATATAACATGTTGAGGCTTATCTCCATTTGCATTTCGTCTACGAATTCGTCCGTATTTATTTACTTGAAACGTGAAGCGTAACTGGTCGGTCGCCATTGTTTTAGTTCACACAAAATATGATGACGGATTGTTCAATTAGTTCCGGCTCTTAATTAAATAGGTAAAGCAGTCACGTGGGTATGGTGAGACAGCTGGTCACGTGTTGGGTGAGACAGGGAAATCTCACCCATCTATCCCACACGGGCTGCATGTGCTAAAATATGTAGGGGTGGGAGAAATCGATATCTCACTAGACGGATAACGGTTGTTATCTGACGTAAAAAAAAATACTGCTATTTGATAGCTTAGCATATAATAAAGAGGTATATCAGTGCAAAGTTGCTTTTTTTTACGAAATATATCAATATGTCGTTATGGTTTGAAATCAAATTGTAATGCGAAGTCGTGTATCTACTTCTTCAATACAAACGCCCATAAAATAAAAAAATCTATTTGAGGTTGGATTTTTTTAAACTGGATTTGCCATATCATATTCTCTGGATGTTATTTTTTAAGAATTATGTATACGGGGTAACACTTTTTCAGAATTGGTGACACCTCGAAAATCGACACGATGCCATTCGTCAAGAATATGATGTAAAAATAACAAAATGTTCCATGACCCCTGCGGTGTGTGTATATACACATACGACCATCTTTACATTACCTTTGTAATTGTTTCATCAATCAGAATAACTAAGGGTTGCTCGTCGAAGATGGCGCTTGTGGATTTTTTTTTTGGACCGAGAATCACTAAAAAATGGACGAACTAAGGAAGCATAACTCAGAAATAAGGGCCGTAACTGGGGTATACAACTAGAATTAAAAGGATAGATTTTGTTCGTCCTGTCGTCGTGTTAAATAGCTAAAAAAAACAATCCATCAAATCTAGTTTTCGACATCTATCTAGATAATGTTGTGAAAGATACATATACCATGTATCGTCACTCGTCAAACCATAAGTCGACAATGCTCACCTCTACAAGACCCTTGCCACCCTTAAGACCACCTTTAACTTCTATGGACATCACACCACTGAATCCGTTTGTCATCTGTTTCTTTGCGATGCTATGTTGTGGGTGTGATTTGAGGCCAGGGTACATCACACCTTTTATCTGAGAGTATACAAGCAATGTATAATATAAGAACAGTTTTTTTTTTGCATTTCGTTTCGAAATATCACTTGCTCCATATCCTGTAATTAGATTTACATATACTCACTACCCTGACAACGTAAGTAAAACTACGCTGAATGACTATTATATAGACTTGCCTGAGAGTTATGTGGGATCTGCCAGTCAAATGATATGACACTTTAAAGATGTATTCAGGGTTGCATAGCATTTATTAGTATGATCAGCTTTGAATTTTAAATTTAGATTCGTATGTATGAAATAATAATTTTGGAAAGAAAACTGCAACTTGAAAGAGAGTTTAACCCTTTGAGTGCCAGGTCCGATTTTTGTATCAACCCATATACCCTGTGCCAATGCATTCTCTTATATATGCGAGTCGACCATAGGTCGCCTCGCATATATAAGAGAATGCATTGGCTTAACCTTTTTTTTTTTCTTTTTTTTTTTCTTCTTTTTTTTTACAATTTTTTACAATTTTAATATATTTTATTATATTCTTTAACAGACTTATTGTGTAGGTTTAGGGCCGATAATATCGGCCCCTGGCACTCAAAGGGTTAAATGATTTAAATGGACAGCAATAATTAGTGGGCATTATTCTCAATAACAACATAACAGCATGTGTTATCTTTAAGTCAATGTTATAATTACTATGACTTTTTAAAGGCCCACTTAATTTTCGAACCCCAAATCCCAAATTTACATTATGTAAAATATATGCTATAGTATATACCATTTGAAAGAGTAAGCTCCAAAACATTGTATTTAAACTTATTCGCTTTAATAAACATGTTGTTTTTATTGAGAAACTAGTGCCTGTTCTGTGATCAAGTCAATTATTTTCAATGGAAGGGGAATAATTCTAGTTATTTAGATATAGAGTTATTACCCTTCCATTGAAAATACATCTTTAGTTTGAATTATGTTGCATGTTGTGAGCCAAATGGGGGAACGATTTTATAACTTCAGCTATTTTCTATTACTCTATGTCCACCTTACGAGACACAGACATTCCAAATGGTGATGAATTATAGTATTTTAATCAAATGGTATGGCATAGATTGTTATTAAAATCATATATTGTATTACAATAAAAACAAAATCGGTGACTCGAAAATTAAGTGGGATCAAAGCCAATATTTATTTTAAATACTATTGTTGTATTGTTTTAATTAGAGGAATGAACCCCGGAATAAATCTTACAAACAGAATATATATTTTAACCTCATACTATTATAGCTGCTGAGTTTAAAAACAGTGCATTGTAATTGCTAGATGAGAAGGATATATTCTTACTAACGCAATGTGTCCACCGAATAGATTAATAATTTAATACCCCAGAATATACCGACGATTTCAATCTTTACGTAATTCACCCTACATGTCCCCAGAAAAAAAAAATTAACCCTACCCCCAATAATACTTAATTATTATTTGGGTGGGGTCAATTTTTGTTCCGGTGACCTGTGTCTCAGCATTGACATTCGTATGGAGATAATATATAATTTATTTGAAATAGAGACTGGATGAAAATGTTTAGACGGGCCATGGGATCGATGGGTCTATTTAACTTAAATGACAGTCAGTGATATTCCATTGATGTTGTGGTCATACCTATATATTTACATACACCTAATATATAGATTCAGCTTTCTCATAACCGTACGATATAGCCACATCCGCACATTGAATTCAATTTCATCATAACCACACGGACTACATTATGACGGCGGTTTCAATGTGGTCATGCCATTTTGACTGCGAGAAAAGATAAGCAAACTGTAGAAACCCCTTTGTATTTTATGAGGTTTTTGCTGAATATGTATCGCGGTCAAAACCCATGTTCACTTTCAAATGGACATCAACAAATTCCATCGACGCGGAATAACTCTATACGGTCGAGTTATGAATGAATGTTCACACTGCTGCGCTACAGTAATGCTCTAATTGATCGACTTCTTAACCACAGCAGAATTATGGGCGAGAGCTTTACGATGAATGGCAACAAGCCATATTTCCGACTAAATCCTGAAAAGTTACCCATAATTCTGCTGTGGTTAAGAAGTCGATTAATTGGAGCATTACTGTAATTATTCGCCTTCACTGAAACCTCACAGCGTGCATGGTGACTACCTCTGGACTGTGGCACCCTATATATATATACACAATAAATGTAGTTGCACGCTCACCTTTGGGTGTTTTTCTAGGTATTCTGCGATTTTCATCGCATTTGAACTATGTTTTTGCATCCTGATGGGCAATGTCTTAATACCTCTGATGACTAGACTGGCGTCATGTGGTGACTGAAACAAAAATGTATGAGTTTATACAACGATTAACACGATCCGTGGTATAGGTGGACCAGGATAAAACACAATCTCGGAAAATACTGGCAATCTCATCGAATTAATTCATCTCATTACTGTTGGGAAATAGTTCGTTGAGGTGTGCATGTACTTATTTGTCAAATGAGCTCTCAGTTACGCCCGTTATTCCGTTAATCCTTTACCCAACAGAACGGCCCTGTGCCAATGCATTCTCTTATATATGCGAGTCGACCATAGGTCGCCTCGCATATATAAGAGAATGCATTGGCTTAACACATATTAAAAATGATAAAAGTGTCAAAGAATGTAGAAAAATATTATAAAAATTGTTAAAAAATGTAAGATTTTTTTTTTTTTAGGCCAATGCATTCTCTGCATGGTCGACTCGCATATATAAGAGAATGCATTGGCACAGGGCATAACTGTAACCATCGCAATGTGGTCAATGAACCGGTTCCAATGATATCCATATATTTGTATGGTGTTATTGAGACAGACCGAAGATATTTTAGGCTATTGAAGCTTTATTTGGGCGTTTTTGGCCGTTTTGTTGGGTAAAGGGTTAAACTACCCACCCCCCCCCCCCTCCCCACCAGGTCGTGATCCTAACATTCACATATACAATATAAATATGGTCGCACAAACCACATTTCTTTCGCTAAAGATATACTTCGTGTAACTATATCGTTCCGAAATGACTCAAATGATTCAGTTATTGTACCTATTTGTATATCGGAATTGGACGGCTCATTTGAACCTCCATATTGTATATAGTGATGGCAATACAGTTAAAGATGGCGTACATCATATCTAAACTTTCTGTATAGATTCCGGGGTATAAAATAAACAAGTTTGAACCAGAAATACCGTTCAACAGGAGGTTCTGTTTTTTTTCCAATTATTTTCTATGACATAAAATGAGGCTATGTTTAGAACATTACACATTTTTTTTATTGGAAATCTCTTTTAAAACAATTTTAAATGAAATGTGTGCAACACAATATGTTTCTCTTCTATTTTTATGCTAATAATTATTGAAACGTTCCTTGAAAAGGTGTTTCATAAAACTATTGCTGTTCTGGTTGGAAGTGCTGCCAGAAATATATAGAGCATCTTTAATCGTTTAAGTGATAACGATTATATTTGCCAAATTTCACAGCAATCGGATCCATTTAATATCAGATGTGGGCCAAAGTGAACTGAATTGAATTGCTTTATTTCACTCAATCATATAATTTATATACAATACAGAGTGAAAAACGTATATACAGAGCTATGTACACAATGTTAGTATGGCCGTTGCGTTTGGCGGTCGAGGTCCGTAAGTGTCATTCGTCGTGTTCTTCGTCATCATCATCATCATCATCATCATCCTAATCATCGTCATCATCATCATCATCGTCGTAATCATAATCATCATCATCGTCGTCGTCGTCGTCGACGTCATCATCACCACCATCATCGCCATACTTAGCGCCGTCATCGCCGTGAGTGTTTCAACATCAGCATGCATATTGTCATTATCTTTGTCATCATCATCATCATCATCATCATCATCATCATCATCATCATCGTCCTCGTCGTTGCCATTGTCATCTTCATCATTATCATCGTTATCGTCATCACCAACGACGTCAGCAACATCATAATCATCCCCATCATCGTCATAGTTGTCAGCGTCTCATCGCTATCGTCGCCCCGTTGCCATCATCGTTATCGCGGTTGCATGTCATTGTGTCACCATTATCGTCGTAATCGTCATCATCATCATCATCTCCGTCATGGTCGCTGTCTTTGTAATCAGCTAGGCTTGTCGTTTAGTTTAGTCAATCCTAATTTCGTGAATATAGCAAGATGTTTCAAAGTGCTTCTGTCTTCACTTTGAAGCAAGTCTATCAATTTGCCATTACTCGGTTGCTCGTGATATAGTTCTGGTAAGTGTTTACAACGAATGTCGGTCAGTGCTTCGCACGTTAAAGTGAAATGATATTCGTCCCCGACATCTTTAAAACATAGTCGACATATTTGGGATTCTTTATTTGTTGTCTTTTCTTTATTTTTGTTCTTCTCCCATGCACCGATAGCACGTTGTGTTAATTTATATCATGTTGAGTCAGGGGGGGGGGGTCGGAAAAAAGTACCATGACAGTAGGCTGAAGAAGAAAAAAATTCAGCCTCTTGGGTACCCACCACCCCCCTATTTGAAGGAAAACATATTTTTTCCAATTTCATGCGGGGTACCCACCCCCTTTTTTACCTCCAAAACCAGCCAAATCACCCCTTATTTGAAGGGAAAAAAATTCCAATTTCATGCAGGGTACCCACCCACGTTTTACCTAAAAAATCTGCAGTCTCACACCATTTAGGCTTGGTATTTGTTTCAGTTATATAGTCTGAGAATTGATAAGAATCGTATAAACCTGCAGCACCCATTGTTATCCTGTTTGTTTTTGTTTATCAATTGACTCATGACTTGTAAACAAGTTATATGAACATTTTACCATATTTCCAATGCTTGTCTGTAATCACTTCAAATACAACTGTATCGAAAATATAAAATAAAAATTTAGGCAAAACATTTATGTTGAATAGTAATGGACCCACACGATCTTATACCATCTGACAACATTGCGTTTAACAGATTGATCAGCATTCATATGGCTTTGATGTGAAATTGTGTCCAAAAAATAAACAATAAATTAAACTAAAAAATCAACCAAAAATCTGGATGTGGCTTTAAATAGCATTCAATACTTTCTAGCATGATGAGATTTCCATGTTTTGGTTACAATACACCAAAATACAAATTAGTAGAGTGATTTCCCCTGGCACTACCAAGCTAGGATCAGCATAAAACAAATTCTGGCAGCTGAATGGTCAATGATACATGGATGAAAAGTGCACGAAAAAATGCACAAATGTGTTTCCCGTCGAGAAACATCAAATATAACCACATGGTAAACGGTTATGGCTGTGCAAATGGCGAATAATTTATCGGAGGTGTTTGTGTTTTTTTCGATGTCATTATTTTCTCAATTTTAAGGGTAGTGTGACGTTTGTCAAGCTGCAGTGTGATTTACCACGTCCACACGTAATTTTGGGCACATTTATGTGTGTCTAAAAGGACGTTCTTTAATTTCAAATACTTGTGCAGGGTCAAAGTTTTTCTGCGAATACAGGCCAGTGGGATTTGTTAACACTGAGGCCTATGTAAATCATTTGGTGTATTGTAACCTTTTGCCCCTTATGCTGTCTGATCAGGTCTAATGAGTAAACATTGATGATATAAATGAATAGCTTTAATATTCATTTTTATTTACTTTAATCATGGGTGTCATAACTGTCCATTTTCATCTTGAACCAGTGGCGTTGGTACTTGACAATGTGATCTGATGCAAAAGACGAAATTGTGAGTGTTGGTTTGTAACCGGGATTTCTGAGAAGCATTATACCTATATCCACACTAACTACCCCCCTAAGCCCTGACCTAAGTGTCATACCCTGGTTGGGTAGCGAGATTTTTTTTTTTTATGCTGTAAAATAAAACACACTTACCAACATTGTTCCCATGATAACTTGGTGCACCTTTAAATCCTTCCACTGTTCGACAGTTCTGGTGGTCAACGATCCCGCGATCAAGTCGCTGTGACCCCCTATGTATTTGGTGCTATACGAAGAAATAAGCAAACGATATTTCGAAGGCGTATATCAAAACGTTTACTGTTTATTAAGACACGGACATCCCAGACGCCAATAGCATCAAAATAGGATGAGATTTAGGATGAAATAATAACATTAATTGAAACGGACATGGGTTCTAATTAATATGTCAACGTATAGAAAGAAGGATGAGGTAGGTCGCTAAATCTTGATAAATAAATACAATACTGGCTTCATACACTCTGAAAAATTTGCCCCAAAGTAATAACAGTTTGAGCTGTTTAAAATTATTCGTATAGAAATGAGACGAACACGGTTTTGTTTTTAAACCACTTCAAATTGCCAAGGGGATTCATAAAGGTTACACTGGTGTAAATAAGGTTCCGAGTGACATCTAGCGGATGCGGGAGGAATATATAGGAGAGAATAAAATAGACACTGGGCCCTGATTGGTCAATAGCCTTGTGTGCTTTTCACATAAAAAAATCATCACACCTCTTCCCTATGATTTCCCATAAGTAAAATAACCATTGGCACAGGAATTAACCCTTTGTAGTGAAGTTTGAATTTTTTGGTGTGGTCTAAAATATGACTGTATTTTTTTATGCGGTTCTGACACTAGTTACTAAAACATAAGATTTAAAGGCGAATTCCCTGCTAGACAGACATGATTTTTTTGTGTAAAAAGTTTCCCAAAATGTCAATTTTTCAGATTTAAAGAAAATTTTGGACCCAACATTTATATTGCCAACACTATACGCTAAAACGTTAGCACTGAGGCCTATGGAAAACATTTACACCAGTGTAACCTAAAGGGAAAAAATAGCTTTTTATCATTTTTGATTCCTGGGAGTCACTTTAAAGCAATTTAATACATTTTACAGAGCCTGGTCTTTCAGTCCAATGAATATCTCATGCTTGATGTGGCTATTCTTGCTGCTGATGCCTTCTTTCACTTACATCAGCCAAAAAAATAGTAAGATTTTTCATAAAAAATCTTACTATTTTTCAAGGTATTTTCAAAAATTTCAAGGTGGTAATAGTCACATGATAATGCAAATGACCCATAATATGGGCATGTCAACGACACATATATCAATTGTTATAAGAACCTAATTTAACAAGTATTTTGGATTTTATAGCCAGTGATATACAGATATATATCATAAAAGTGTGTCATTTCCACTGGTGGGTATTGTCATTTGAAGGTTAATAGCACTAAAACTTGGACACATTTAAGAAAATGCTTCAGCAATTCAAAGAGAGCATATCTTTATTCAACTAATTCAATATACACCCACATCCAGTTATCTTGGATCACCCTTGCAGACCTGAAAATGTCATATTTTATTCTTCAATGTGCTGATAAAGTCATGCGCTTGATGCTCATCTGATCAGATCTGGACTCAATGACCTCACATCACCAGAAGTTCTCTCATGGAAAGAATATTGAACAGTCTTTCATAGCTGATCCAAGTTTGCAACACCAGACCCCTAAAACTGAGTGAAAATGGAGCCTGAACATGACTGGTGGTGGAAAATTGTGCTTTTTTGATGAATAATTTGTTAAAGGGGGTGGGGTTAAATTGTGTGTGATAAATAAAGAACCACAGAAGTGATATTGTTTTTGAACACATTTTTTCCATTGATGGGCAATTCTGAAGAAATGTAGGGAGTTACAATTATTCCGCGAAAAAGCGGGCTATCGCTTTAGGTTACACTGGTGTAAATAAGGTTCCGAGTGACATCTAGCGGATGCGGGAGGAATATATAGGAGAGAATAAAATAGACACTGGGCCCTGATTGGTCAATAGCCTTGTGTGCTTTTCACATAAAAAAATCATCACACCTCTTCCCTATGATTTCCCATAACAGGGCCTGGAACCTACGTCACCGGAAGGGTAACCCTACATCAAAATAACTGTAAATAAAGTTCGACTCGCTACTTCGACATCGTTTTTTAAATAAATACAATCGATTTCGATGTAGTATTATAAGCAAAGGAGCTATGCGACCTGCAAATCTCAACAAATACAGAAACCGAAAATCGGAAAGAATTGCTTATAATGAGTATTTCGCGTTCGCAATTCAAAATCGCGTCCGATTTCCTATTTTCGTGCAGGTGTTAACGCCAACATTTCATGTTCTCCGCGCCCTAAACTCATTTAAAAACCGTATACATTGAGTTTCGGGATATTATAAATGCTAAAATTTGAATCAATAACAAAAAAATAACTTTTCCGTGGTTTGTTTGTAAATTTCTTAAGATACATATAATTTTTATGAATTTGTCTATTAATGGTAACGCCCACATCGCATTGACGCTCACTTATTGGCCTGTTTGCACTAACAATTGAGTCACCATCCGTATAATCCGGTAGATGAATCCGGTGTTCACATATACACACTCTGTTAAATGCGTTACAATACACAAATGGCTGTTATAGAGATGCCAATATACTATTTGATAATACTATATATAAAGACGAACATAAATTAATGGATAATCATTGTTTTTATGTTCTCGTTGTATATTCGGTAGTTTAATTAAGTGTATGTCATGTCATTCGTTCTCTTATTCCATATTCATTGTAGTATTACTTTGTTATTCCAGTCTATTTCCGTTGGTTGAATCCATGTTAATTTGTTCATATTTCCAGTTTCGTCTGATAGTTGTCGTTAAAACATTATCATGCAATAAAGATTTCTTTAATTATATTCTATTACTAACATTCATTGTTTACCCATGTTTATTGATAATGAATTGAATGTGTTATTCGGTCCAGGAACCTTCGTTGTCAAACAATTAATCTGGTCACGCATCAATTATATTCGCAATCCAAAACCAAAACATCGGGATATATGTAAGGGATAAATGCACCCTGTCCCATCATCAGTCAATAATCATAAAGTATGGTTAGGTACTCAAGTCCCAAAAACTAATTGGTCACATATATATTAACTATAGCAGGTTATATAGTGAATTGTGAACATAATATGGTTCCTGTGGCTGGATATTCATTTAGTTTGGTTATGTTTAACATTATATATTACAAAATTTTATATAAACTGGATATTCCGTTTATTGAATACTTTTTCGGACAAAAATGATATATACAAGGAAAAAAAACAACTTAAAGTTGAATAGAAGAAAAAATTACAACAAAAAGAGGCTTGTTGTGTCGTCTAAGAGGGGGGGGTCTACAAACAAAATTCCGTATATAGGTCCGGGGTGGGTGGGTGGTCCAGAGGCGGAAAAAATGGTGCTTGTAATTTGTTTTCTATATAGCAGCTATAGTGACCTCTTTAGCCTCAGATTTAGCAACATTCTGGATTTCACAAGATCCCGGACCACTTCACAGTGGACCACCGTAATAGCGTTCAGGAAACTTATTATCAGCGGAAGAAATATTTAGTAACACAATTAATATATTACCCAGTTGTATTACTTGAATAAAAGTAATAAAACATAAAAACTGTATCACAAATTGGATACTACATGGTGAATACTCAATGATGACTATATATCATTAACATGATTGTTGCATAACATGAAATTGAAAAGGGTATCTCATACATTTCCAATGTCTGAAATACTGTCTTGTCCTGGCATGTAATCAAATTCATTCCTCCTGGTTATTTCTCATCTTGAATGATTGCAAGTAACGTTAATTTGCAACAGTTATCAAAATAAAACTGAATTGGTCATGATGAATGACCGTTAACTGTTTACTGCTCAGACAATCCCAACTGAAGGTGACGCTATTCTCATTGAATTTCCGAACTTCATCTTGGAGCTTTACTGCTCAACAAGACTAAACTAAAATACTAATTGTATACTGTTATCACTTACAAATAGATGAACTGAAATAAAGTGATGCATTAAGAATGACATTAAATTCTTCATTCTGGTCTATCACCATACCAAACCACATCAAAATTCGACAACCGACACTTAACTTATATTGCAAAAGCTTTGTACGGACTGAATTTCATGAAGTCGAACACGGCCCATAACTCTGGTAGGCATTAATAGTCACAACCCGTGATATTATGCATATTCGTTCCCCATTTCTGGTCCGTCACCATGCCATAGGGCATAAAAATATGACAACCGACTCTTGAGTTATAATACAAAATGATTGTACGGACGGACGGCTCGATACGTCAACTATATACCTGCCGACTAATATTGGGCGGTATAATAACCATATATATATATGTGTATACCTAACCAAAAACAATTCCCCTCCCCACCCCACCCCACCCACCCCGGTGGAGAAGACTTAAAAGAGTTCTTTGGTCATCTACAAATAATTGTGGAACCGCTGACCTGTTTACCACTATTTACACTGGTCGGTGTTCTCTGTCAGACACAACACACTCGATTTATTAAGGCTATAATGGGGTCTAGGGCGATTTGTGACATATAGTGTACCTACACAATGCTTTATCATTGTTGTTAGATACTGAAAACACACGGAAACGTCTGGAAATACAGATTATTTTTCGTTTTTTTCTGATCTGTGTTTACCAATTAGTAAGACAGTTAACACAGTTATTGAAGAACGGCTAAAAAAAACTCTGAAATTTTGATAAAAATATGAGAAAGAGGGGGTGGATCGCCAAAATTTTGTAGGAAAACAATATATATTGGGGTGGTGGGTCCCTCTGGTCAGAAAAAAAACTTTCTGGTGTGCAATGTTTTTCCAGACCCCCCCCCCCCCCCCGGCTGGCTCAACCAATTTTCGTGGCTGGTTATCTAGCTAAGCCGGCTTAGTCACGGCGTTCGTGGCTGACGAAATATGGCGGCTCAGTCGGCTGAGACGTTATCATTCAGAGTATTTCGTTTCCGAAATTTTCCTAATACCCGGTTATAGACACCCGCTGGTTTTAGCGTTTGTTGTGAACCCGTATAATTCCAGACCACGCGTGTTTTTTTGGTGTTGGGCTTTTCCGTTATGGCGAGAATACACGAAGGCCTCAGAAAATGACTGGCAGGGATGTACTATGTAGTTTCCCATCTATACAATGCATTCTACATGTTATGTGCATATATTGACAAATGTCAGCGATATGAGACTGAGTCGTGTCGAAATAAACGATTTCGCCATCGGCATTCACTGCATTTAATTAGTATATAAGAATGACGGTGTGTGTTGTCAATTTAGATATAACATTTGTAAAAATAACTACTTTGAATAAGATTATTCTCCACTTCTATTCGATCACCTTACCGGAGTGTTTCACATCACTTTAAAAGTTTTTTCCTTTATTAATTTCAGAAACATTTGAATTTGAAACAAAAGTTGAATAATACAACTTAAAGGTTCTTCCTGGTTCAACTCAAGCAGTGGCGATATTGCGATTTAATCATTTATCAAAGTTTGGTTTATTTTAGCCTATAATTATACATGTATATGATGCATCAACCAGAATGACCCTTTTTCTTATTCCCTATAATAATATTGATATATATAAAAGGTCATATAATTACTTATTATTTTATTCATTTATGTCTTGTGATAGTTATTCCGTGAAAAACGTATTAATTAGCCTGCCACAAGTGAAGTAGTCTACTTTTGAACCGATATATACCGATTCGCCTCGGCAATATTCGGGGATCTTATAGCGAGGGAAGAATTATACTCTTGCGCTGCCATAAGTTCCATTAACTGTGAAGGCATACACTACTCACTAGTCCTAAAACTAATTGTGATATTCGGCAAGTGAAAGAAAGAATTCAGACAAATTGTCCAATTTTGGAATTAAATGTTGACTATATGTAGGCGTTACCATTTATGTCACAATTCCAGTTTTAAAAGTCAATGTAGGCGTTACCATTTCAAAACTCTGAAACATGCCTCGACAATTGGTGACGGAAACCACCTGAACGCGATACTCTTTACAACCGTTACATATATATCTCGGTATAGATGACTGTGAGCTAGCAAACAATGTTTTACAGCTCATAAGCAATGATTTTTTTAGTGGTTTATGAACTTAGTTTGCAAAACGATAAATAATTACTTCGAGTCGCACCGAGCAGCCGCCATTTTCCGGTGAAAAACTTTGTTTTATGACGTAGGTTCCAGGCCCTGCATAAGTAAAATAACCATTGGCACAGGAATTAACCCTTTGTAGTGAAGTTTGAATTTTTTGGTGTGGTATAAAATATGACTGTATTTTTTTATGCGGTTCTGACACTAGTTACGAAAACATAAGATTTAAAGGCGAATTCCCTGCTAGACAGACATGATTTTTTTGTGTAAAAAGTTTCCCAAAATGTCAATTTTTCAGATTTAAAGAAAATTTTGGACCCAACATTTATATTGCCAACACTATACGCTAAAACGTTAGCACTGAGGCCTATGGATAACATTTACACCAGTGTAACCTAATCGGATAATCTCGGGGATAGCTTTCCGATGAATGGCAACAAGCCATATTTCCGACTAAATCCTGAAAAGTTACCCATAATTCTGCTGTGGTTAAGGAGTCGATTACTTAGAGCATTGCTGTAAACCATGAGTCTATTGAACACTTACCAGCTTTGGAGACAAATATCTATGCCGTAGTTCATTGGCTGCTGAATGCAAGGACTGCAAAACGTGCTGTCTACCACAGTGAGTACGTTCTTCAAGCTTTGACCCAACTTCCCGAATTCCTCCAAATCGAGCAGGCACATGTCTGGATTGGACGGAGTTTCTCCGAAAAGCATCTATGGTAACGAGACACAATGTGGGACAATGACATTGTAGCTCAATTTAGATTCGCAATGTGCAGCAAACTTGCCTGTTACAGACAACAATTGAGTTTATCTGATACCAAACAGAAACTCGCTATTACAGGCGACTGTTTGATATAGTCTGTATCTCAGAAGGCTGAGAATGACAATAATATAGCAAATTTAAACGTGTAAGCATAAACTAACTCTCTAATTGTCATCTAAATTATTATATCATACCATCCATGTTCATTTCTGTGCACCATTGAGCGAAATCAATATGTTTACACCAAACTTGCCACTTCGACGATTGCGAAATCAAATCGGAAAGCGGCCATTCTTCCAGCGGACAGCCAAAATACAAGTAGTGATATGATGCTTCTGTGTTCCATGTTGTTTATGAGTAAGCGACGCTATTGCCTGATACAGTATTTAGTTCGAAAAACGTTCTGTGAAAGTTATAAATTTCTGAACAGATTATTGCACTTGAGCTTTTCGAAGTTGTTCTTTTCAGGACAGACTCGAGAGTCAAAGTTCCAAAAGTTCTTGAGAAACAGCCGTTTCTATGTCTCTGGAATATTGAACAATGAATATGTTTGACGCCGTTTTCTTTTCCATATGCACATAAACATGCTATACACTTTCGGCTTTGTGATGGGTGACGAGGGAAGTTTGTATAGCTGCAATATCACTGTGTGAAGAATGTATAATATCCACGACATGCTGACAAGGACTAGATGAAATGAACGTACATTTGCATGTATATACATCGCACGAAAGTAACCGATCACCACACGCGCCATGCAAATAGAAACGTATATATAGCCTTCAATAAGTAGTTATACATTTTGCTCGATATATGTATGCATGGGACGCTATGCCACTGTGTTGTCAGCAAATGGATTGTTTTTCTTTAGGTGCACATTTCTTTGTTTAATATACTCATCTACTCACTCTGGTGTTTGGTTTGACTGCTTTCTTGTATTCGCTCACTGGACATCCGGATGGGACGAACGATATCTCTATACCAAACTTTGGCAGGAGGTGTTTGACTTGGGCGTACACTCCGGCGTACGACGGATTATTTATAATCTGAAAAAGTGGGAACAAGAGATGGACTGTCACGGTCGTCCGGTGCATATACCGGGGCCATTATACCCCATGTGGCATACCGCCCAGTGTGGGCATACCTCAGGCAGACGGACTAAAAAAATCAGCATTTTCTGATAAACAAAGATGAATAACCCTAGAATGAAGAACCTGAATAAAACGATTAACCCTTTACCCAAACAGAACGGCCCTGTGCCAATGCATTCTCTTATATATGTATGCGAGTCAACCATAGAAAAATATTATAATTTTTTTTATTTTAGGTCGACTCGCATATATAAGAGAATGCATTGGCACAGGGCATAACTGTAACCATCACAGTGTGGTCAATGAACCGGTTCCAATGATATCCATATTTGTATGGTGTTATTGAGACAGACCGAAGATATTTTTGGCTGTTGAAGCTTTCTTTGTGCGTTTTTGGCCGTTTTGTTCGGTAAAGGGTTAAACTCTGCATTGAATGTCCTCATAACGGTGAGCATCCATAATACATGTTACGAAGATCCGACAACATGTGGTTGAGATATCTGCTCAGAAGAACAAAAACACCAACATTTCCAGATACAAAAAGATGAATAACTCTAGAACGGAAAACCGAACAAAACGACTGAGCACTCCGTTGAATGTCTCATATATAGTAGTGAATATCCGTACAAAATTTCATTTAGATCCGAGCACTGCTGTTCAAGCGATGACCTAAGCAGACATCGCACGCGCGCACGACTCGACGCACAGGGACAAGGACGGACGGACAGATGCAAAACAGTGTACCCCCCCCCCCTTTTTTTAAGGGTGCAAGAATTGAATTGTTTCTTAGTGACCTTGAAAGTAGTCTGAGGTCAACGGTACCTATCCCGTGACACTCATATTGTCAATTTACCCCTGTGAATCAAATTTCAACGACCAGATTATAACCACATTGGGTAGACAACGAACAAACAAATAACCAAACAAACAGAATTGAGTTTTTGTGTATATATTATACTGGTATAGAAAAGGCACCAAATATTTATTGGTACGAAACGTCCGTCAACTCAACGTCCAATTTGACAACATTGAATGAAATTTGGGGGGAAATGAAATACTCCATTTCCAGAAGCTGGTCCGGAGACACAAACCTGTTAGTGAAACAAAGGCTGTTAATATATAGATGTGTAATTAATCTGTATATCGTCGAATGACTTCCACCAAGCCACATTCTTAATTTCTTTCAACTTTCTGATAACGATATCGTCAGTCATTTTAACTTTGTTTTAACAACACGACGGGTTCAGGTCGTGATGAGCCATAACCATTGGCCCGAATGGTATCACGTCACTTTTACTATAAACGAAGTAAATAACAGGCGAAAGGATTTTACTGCACACATGATTTTAGATTAACCCAAATGCATGGTGTATTATATCACCATATTTTGGGTACATATTACTAAATATAGTTTACTAACCCAACACCCGGTTACTGTGGTGTAGTGCTAAAATTTTAACCGACGGAATTTAGAGAGTTTTTTTTCTCTTCCCCCCCCCCTTTCAATACAATCGGTATGAATGTCGTTCCACTCTCCTATATACACTGCTCGATTCGTAACGAGTCCCGTCTAACTGCCTGCATGGTTACACTCTGTGCAAACATCTTCATTTAAATAACAGGGCATTACCAAGCATTACCAACAAAGCCAAAATGAAACATGGCGATTATAGCCCGACCTATCTCAAACACAGGAAACCCACAAGGCAGGGATAATCGTATACTAAGTAATAAAGATTGAGTATGCGTTTGTTTGCCCAAACGACTGATCAACATTGATGCCATACATTCAAATTTGCTCTTCCCGACGACCATGTTTTCATCTTCAATTATATAAGAATGTACTTTTGTAGCGTCATGGTCGTTCACATTGCTATACTGTTTGCCTATATATGTTGATAGTCCACATGAAAAGTGTACCTACTCCTGCGAGAACACAAACTGAACTACAGGACGAGCGACCAGTAGTGTTCTAATCACGAGCGATTTGTATACGGATTGGATCTCGTAATACAATGAGCCATGTCAAAGTTTTGGGCCAAGGATAACGGATGGCTCAAATTTAATTATAACCGTGGACAATTCGTGAGAAATGGGCCATCTGAATGATCCAGAGTACTTGAGCAATTGAATGAATGATATGTTCTCAACCATTTCCACATGGGACAAGAGAAGACACAATTAAACGAATATACAAGTTCTAAAAAGCTTCCAATACTGTTCCGATCCAAGTTAGAAGTAGAAATATCCTTCCTAAAAATTGGTCTGGATAACTGATTACATATTTAAAAAAAACAAAAGTACCTTGCAAAGGTTAAAGTGGCACAATTAAAGGCTTTTATAAAGTGGCACTATATCGGGCAGTGGAAAAACTAAACTCTCTCTATTATTTGGCCGTGTTTAGCTCAATAAAACAATTCTGAATAAATAGATGAAGCTTATTTTATTGTTCAACGCATCAATATATGTTTAGAAATAGGTTGCCACCTTCACAAAATTATGCACATATAAATTCTGACGACCATGTATCTGGGAGTTTGGACCATGATATTCAAGACCCCTAGAATGCATTGCAGAGTTGTAGAGAATTTAGAATATAAGCAACCGACCGAGTATTATCTATGGCCAAGATATCCACATAACTCGATATATTAGGACCTTTATGGACATTATACCAGCTATCTGACACTGGGACTATTTCCTATCTTTGGTGGTGGATTTTCGTTACAGAATTGGATTTCAGAGATCATTTGGAAGTAGAGGAAACATGTTTAAATAAAGAATGCCTACATGCATGGAAACTGTTTGATAAAGCGATTCATAGTGCATGGAAATGTTATATAAAGACTGCATGTATATACCTAAAACAGACTTATTGAAGTTACTGTCGCCTTGAACGAGAAAATGTCCAGAACAGAAGCAAAAAAATGTCCAGAACAGAAGCAAAAAAATATTCAGGTTGATTTGAGGCCTTAATATTACTTGCAGCTCAAATAAAAGGGGACAACTCCATACAAATATAATGTAAAAGGCTCCGATTGTCAGATATTCATGTTTGCCTTAGATCTTGGGATTCTTGAACAATTGAACGAATGTTTGGTTCCGCTGTTATATACATACAACGTGGTCTCCTTGCTTCAAGAATGTACTCCAGAGGGCCGTGAAGGCAGCCATTCCGCTCGCGAATGCGATGGTCCCACCAGCTCCACCTTCCAGCGCGTGGAGAGCCGCCTCCATGGAGTCACATGTGTAGTTGGAAAGACGGGAATAGATCCCACCACCTTCGCTCTGCAAAGAAAGTGTTCACCATTTTATATCAAAGACCTATTGCCATTGCCAAGGTTGGGAAGCTACCTCATCATTTACTTTGACGAAAATCCTAACATATAATCATAGGTTACCAAACGAAATGTGCAGATGGAAATCTAACAAAAGTGAAAACAATTGTAAAATATTGTAAAAGTTTTAGGGGATTAATTCATTTTGTTTTAGAATTTGACGTAATTAAAGACCTCTGAGAGAAATACATCTCACAATATTATTGGGGCTATCCCGTTAGAGAGAATTCCACGATTTACTCACTACATGTATCGTGGCAATACTGAAACGACTTTGCATATTTCAAAACTTGCATTCAAACGGATAAAACAGTAATCTCACACGAAGGAAGCAGTGGAGCTGGAGGTACAGAACATAATGGAAAGAGTATTAGTATTTCCGTTATGTTGTGTAAATCCTGTTTCATTATTGAAAATAAAAATACTACTACACTGAAACTATTAAACAAATGGTATACCCGTGCGGTGTCACTTAGCCAGTTCAGCAAAATCCATCTTTGTATATATGTATATATATTATTGACTAATGTATGTTATATTCATATTATGTACTATGCCATATAACATGTGTTATTGGTGGTACAATAACAAAAATTCAAGCAATCAATCAATCAATCAAACAAAAGGTGGCAAGATGTCTGGCATCGAAGTGAGTATTCATCATTTTCTTAACTTGTATAAATTACTCAACCAAAAAGGATACTTTAAACATATGTATTGTGTCCCATTATGTACAACATGTAAAAACTTACAACATAAAGACAATAAATCTGATGAATCGGTTCACATGGGATCGGAACACAAGTTACCAAACTTACTAACCGTTCCTCTCCCCATCAACATGAAAACACTGATGTAGATGTCGAGATGGATCAAATATTGTTATCAAAATGGGTGAAATGTTGTTGCGCTGTAAATTTAGAAGAGGGGAAAGAAAACGGGTTTAATGCTTCCAATGTAGTTGGCTGTGGTCTCAGGTCTCATGCGCGGTGGCTGATTATTTCATTGTGCGAAGCGACAAGAGACTGAAATGAAGGACTGAACAGTTTCAAACAATCGGCTGTTTGTTTCATTTGTGTAACATGGAATGCCAATAAGAAGATCCTCAACAAACATTACTGCAATATTAAGGTATGATAATTTAAGCCAAATAGCAATCCTGTTGTCAGTATAGAGTGGACATTGGAAAAAGAAATGATAAGCGTCCTCGTATTGATCCAAAAAGGATAACGAACGAATCAACTATGTATATATTTATCGATTTTTGCTAGCGCATTAACCCCATCCCCATTCAATGACTGTTGTGAAGATATAAGACAATGTTCTGAGGTTCTGAAATTTGAACGCAAATCTGTTCGATGTCCGATTTTTTGCAGTATCCAGGAAGAATTGTTGGAATAACTCATGAGGCCCGTTCCAAACATCGGATTTTTGCCGACTCGAATCTAACACCAGACCCACAATTGTGTTAAATGCGTCAAAAATGCGACGTTTGAAACAATTAGATCCGTGTCAGACGCATCACAGACGAATCTCCGTCCAATTCAGACGAATCTTCGTCGGTGATGCGTCTGAAATCCGTCTTGGTTTCAAACGACGGATTTTTGACGACTCGAATCTAATACATGTGACGAGAAGAGCCGAAAGTTGCCGAAGTAACGAATGCAAATGATATGATAATGATATGATAATGGTATAATAATTAGGGGGTTCCCCTTATCTGCGGAAATACCCACATGACGTCATTTGTCGCACGCTCTCTTTGTTATAAAGAAAGATATATCTATAAGCATTGCTCAGGTAACATTGTGCAAATTGTAATTATTTTGGTAGCTTGATTTCTCAACCAACGGGCATGTGACTGACTCACATATTATAATGGGTATGGTATCACTGATTTATAATAATTCATATATACCGATATAAGGGGTAGGGGTGGTAGCAACTGATTTATAATAATTCATATAGACCGGTATTCCTTATTGTAAGGGATAGGGGTGGTAGTCTCTGATTTATAATAATTCTTATATACCGCTATTACTTATTATAAGGGGTAGGGGTGGTACCACTGATCTATAATAATTCATATATATCGGCATTACCCAGTATAAGGGGTAGAGGGTGGTAGCCTATGATTTATAATAATTCATATATACCGCGGTATCGATTATTATAAGGGGTAGAGGGTGGTAGCCTATGATTTATAATAATTCATATATACCGGTAATCCTTATTATAAGGGGTTGGGATGGTACTATATGATTTATAAAAATTCATATATACCAGTATTTACATGCATGGTGTACACATACATAGCAATTGGTTGCACGATATAACATTTATTTGTAGCGCCTATTATAGTATATTATATACCTATATATACTGCATACATCCTCATATACACATGCACATATATTCGCGCTGCCATCGCGCACATACATATACATAATTTGTACTGTATCTTGGTATATATGTATAATATACCGGTATATATAGGCCTCTATATCTACACGTGACCATTTTGTGACGGTAACCGGGAGTGCACCTTTAAATAAATCGACCGATGTATTAGATTCGACGCGACGAAGATGCGTCTGTCTGAAACAAAATTGACCGCAGTCGCATCACCGACGGATTTAATACAATTAGATTCGAATCGACAAAAATCCGTCGTTTCGAACGGGCATTAGGAGTGCGAACCTACGTCATCAGAAGTTAACAATTTCAACATTAGTTTTTGTTATATTTTCAAAGATATCAGCAATCGTTATAGATTGCTGATATCTTTGAAAATATAACAAAAACTAATGTTGAAATTGTTACCCTTCTGGTGATGTAGGTTCGCACTCCTAATGTCCACAACAAAAAGGAGACTAAAAGCAAAGTTATCTTCGTCACCGTGTTCGTTATTAGAAGTGATTGAAGAGATCGTTGTGAGTTCCGTCGTTTATATTGAATTGTTTATTAGCAAAGTCAACATCTAAGTTGCAACATGCCATACAACGTATTTACACAACATTATACAAACAATACACAACATACATATACATCAATAAATGAGTTCATCATATTATATGATATTGATAATAAATACAAATAATGCTAATACATTTGGGAATATGTTTTCTGAAATGGTTTAATTCATATAATATTTACATTATATATAATATAATGTAATACTTGCTTCATGGTAACTTTATAAACGCTAATTTTAAGAAAATGCTCACTCTTTTCAATATACTTATGTTAAGCAGTGACAGCAACGATACTTAGGTTAAGCAGTGCCTGCCAACGATTTGTTTTTTCATTTTCTCAGTGATTATAATTTTGGAGCCTGCGCAGAGAGGGGGCATAGTAAACTCCGGCCTTTGCTCAATATAGCTGGCCTCTGAAAATATCGTCTCGTTGATAATCACGAATATGCATTGAATAGTATACTTATGTAATACGATGATGCCATACGAGATATTAGTGATGCTGATCGAGTTCTGAACTACGCCATCATTCGAACCATTGTAAGAAGGTTGTCCAATTTGTGAAAAAATGTCAAGCTGTTGACGCCTGATTTGGTGTCGTGACTTCTGTATAGGCGGCTATAATGTTAACTTGGGTCATGTTCTCGTCGAAACCGAATATTGGGCAGAGGACGCAGTGGTAATGTAGCTACAAACATCAGATAAACAGCCATCTACCGTATCCCATCCGCTATGTGTATAGTTACAAATTTCGAAATAATTGAATCGCCAGCCCCAACTATAGTTATGGTTATAGATATAACTTGTCCACGTGTCATCATTGTATCTATTGACGAGAGAGCCGAAAACCTTAACTCTTTCATGACGGAGATTCCTGAATTTTGCAAAAAAACTGTGCCAATGCATTCTCTTATATATGCGAGTCGACCATATAGGTCGCCTCGCATATATAAGAGAATGCATTGACCAAACAAATTTTATATTATTTTTTATAATTATTAAAGAATGTGAGAAAAAATGAAAACAAATGATAAATAACTGTTAAAGAATATAAGAAATAATGATAAAAAAAATTATAAAAAAAATTGATAAAGAATGTAAGTAAAAATTATAAAAAATTGTTATAGAATGTAAGAAAAAATTATAAAATTGTAATAGTATTTAAGAAAAAAATGATAATTTTTTTTAAAGGATGTAATAAAAATTGATAAAAAAAAACTGCTATGTCAATGTATTCTCTTATATATGCGAGGCGACCTATGGTCCACTCGCATATATAAGAAAATGCATTGGCACGGGGTCTATAATGTTGCGCCAGCGCAGTTCCCGTTATGAAAAGGTTAAAACGTGTAGCGAAGATTGGATTTTAAATCGTACTTTGTGGATTGTGTATAGACTTTATTTTAATTCAAAGTCTCGTTCGTCTGCGACTATCAAAATCAACACGGGAGGAATACCCATGCAAATTCCGTTGAAATTTCACTCGAAAATCATAAAACAGATAATTATTGTAACAGTAATTAACATGTGACTACTGATAACTCAAACACCAGACTTTGAGATGCTGGGGTGACTGTGACATTTGGGAGATCCTGGGTGTGATTTTACAATGACCAATTCAGTTGTGATGTAGAAGCATTTTATAAGCATTTTGCGTTCGTTTTCTGACACAGTATATAGCATTTTATGTATAAATGCCTGTACAATATGCCAGACAAACTTGACAGTACATGTGTGAACATTATGATATTTAGGGAATTTTTGTACATGGATGTGGCTAAATTAACTGGCAAAGTGAAACCTACATACCTGTGTTGATATATCGAGGAAGTCTTGTACTGTGTTCATGATAAACGTGGCACTGTGAACAATGGGGACTGTTAATGGACGGGATATGACCCCCTTCTGTTTGTAAGATGATGATGTTGCTTTGGTTTCTATTCCCAATTTCTTGAAGTTTACTCCGCTGTCTTTGGCTGCGAGTTCTGTCTTCGGGGGAAGCCATGTTTGACTGCAAAATTGAAATCCGTTTTAGATTAACACCCAAACTCGTGTTATGATATTGGTGGGTCCTGTTCATTTAAATGTGATGTTCATCGGACATAGCGATGCTATTAAAGGGATGCAAGTGCTTCTCTGCATTGGGTACTTCTGAGAAATAATAAAGTCTCTAAAATCATTGTAAGTAAAGTGAACGTGAAATAGATCGACCTTGTTCTCACTTTGATTATTAATAATTCTCCATTAATGAAATTTCGTTATGTTATGTAAACATTACTGTTACAGAGGCAGTCATGTTTATCAACAAACTCTTTACCAAAGTTTGATAAAACATTATAGAGACAGTACGATGGGGGCGATATTCATGATAACATGACGTTATATACATGCGTGCTTTACCAATAACAACAGTGCTGTTTCTCGCTGCACGTGTGTGATGGTGCATACACGATTACTAAATGGTGCACAAAATACATATGAACGAAAACATTCTACTAAAAGTTCACCGTCGTTGTTTATGGTTGATGAATCCACCCCACTCAGCGACTGGCAGCCAAATGAATACATCAATAAATTTTGTGGCGATAGGCGATCCATAATTAGGATCGTCGATATAACGAAGATATTAATTATTCGATACCAGAAGTGGTTTTTGAGATCAGTGATATGCGTATAATTGCCCGCAATTATGTCGTACGTCGTCCTGTTGTGGATGTTAGCCATTCGAACTCATATTGTGATATACTTAAGGTTGGCCCAACATAACTCCCATCCACTCCAGGAGGACGTTCGACGAGGCTTCACATTCCGAAAGAAATCGAGAGCGGCTACATTTTCCACTTGAGGTGTAATTTCGGATGTGGACGTCATATATTGTTTAACTGTAACCTTCCATTAATTGTGCTTGGATTGGGGAAGACGCCAGTTGTATCAAACTTTGCATCAACTGTCTATGGTGTTAACATATCTGATTATATACTAGAATACCGGTAATAATATGGCAAGTTCTAAATCGAAAAGGGGCGTAACACCATCCGAAATGGTCAGACCGAACACAAATTAATAGTCAGACCGAATACAAATTAATAGTCAGACCGAACACAAATTAATAGTCAGATCGAATACAAATTAATAGTCAGACCGAACACAAATTAATAGTCAGACCGAATACAAATTAATAGTCAGACCGAACACAAATTAATAGTCAGACCGAACACAAATTAATAGTCAGACCGAACACAAATTGTGTTTAATTCTCATATATACTATAAATTTGAAAGCTATCGGATAATCATAATTTGAGTTATCATATACGGACAACAAAATATTCAACAAATTCTAAGTCGAAAAAGGGCATAACTCCGCCAGAAATGGTCAGATCGGATCCAAGTTCGAACTTGATCGATACTTTCTCATACTAAGTTTCATCAAATTCTGTCGAACATTGCAATATACAAGTTAACATCCGGACAACAGAATAATCAGCAAATTATAAGTCGAAAAAGGCATATAACTCCGCAAGAATTGATCGCGGACCGAATCCATATTCGAACTTGACCTGTATTTCCATGTGATTAATCGACATACTACAATTGAAAGCTAGCGTATATTAATCACAACTTGAGTTATCATCGGGACAACAAAATAATCCACAAATTCTAAGTCGAAAATGTGCATAACTCGGCCAGAAATGATCAGACCAGGTACAAATTCGAAAAAGCAGGTTTCATCAAATTCTATCGAATACTATTCAAGTTATCATCCAGACAGACGTTTCGGGCGGACGGGCACGCAGACGGCTAGACGGACACGCAGACAGACGCATGTCTCTCATTGTTATGAAGGCCATAATGGTGATTACAAATTAAGGGCGCAATCTCAGAGTCAATTCCCACAATGAGGACCAGAGAAACGATATCGAACTCATATACTATATGGTATATTTGTTAGTTTGGTAATCGAAAACCCGAAACCGTAAACATAACAATAACGGATATGGCAAAACAACAACTGATAGAAAGAACACAAATTCTAGTGACGTAATACCATATTCGTAATTCTAATCAGTGGTAGTATAGTGCCTATATATATTTGAGTCAGTTGGCGAGTGGTTTAGTTGATGTATAAAGTCAATGTTATGATAGGCAATGTGGAACATGAAAACTACTTGCGAGCACCATAATCCCAATGGCACAAGCATCGCAAAAATACATAAACGCTTACAACATTTTACGCTGAACACGAGTACAAAATATCATAAGCGAAAACGCTCTTTATAAGAGATATATGTTTTATTAACCTTCATCATAGAAGACAATATACATAGCTTTTAATTGACTTTCCTTGTATTTACATGGTTCATGGTCAAATATATTTAACGATGTATGTACGAACACAAAGGGATAGATACGGATAGAGTGATCACAAATAAACCCCATCGACAGAAAAACCTACACATGGTGATTATATAGTGTCAGATTGAGCAGGGGAACGTTTAACTGGATGTCGTATACATACGATTTCGATACACGTACAATGTAATTGAAAAAAACTGAATTGCCGGAGATAATAGACTGATAAAAATATACTAAATACAATTAACTGAGTTTTTTTGGCGTTGAGTTTGATGCGCCATTTGGAACACCATATTTCCAGGTCATTAAGTTGTTTTTGTAATCTTAATTCCAACATTTTGGGGTCCCCCCCGGTGGTCTGAATTGCCGGAGATAATAGACTGATAAAAATATTTCCAAGTTAAAAGGGTGAAAATATATAGTTCAAGTATATTTTCTAAAGGGTCGGTGTAACTTTTTGTTTAAGGAGAAACTTAGATGTAACAACCAATATTACACTGAATGTAGGAAACCATCATACTAGTGGTATAAAGTATAATTTGCTGGACAATTTAGCCATTGTAATGATTACAACCTATTCTCCAGTCTTAATTTTCAAATTCAGTGCCATTTTCTACCATGGAATCGCGGTAACGTCCACGTGTAAGGTCTCCGCTGCCCGAGTGCACCTCCTCCCTGAACCAGATATTATTTCCGAGTCCGGAAAACTATATTTGCACCCCATTCGTTTGAAAATCTGCAATGGTTACTCAAGATTTCCAACTGTTAGAAATCCCCAACCCAACAACTCCAACCGATTGAAACTTCTCAACTAATTGCCATTTAACTCCATAAATCAATCATCACGAACTTTGGGACGAAGATTATAGTGATGCGCCAACACCCATCGACACGTCCCTTCGTGAAATTCCCAATTGTTGAGTATTTTGTTGAGAATCGCCTCTGTCACAACATAATTTATGTGGAAACCCTTATTTATCAAAGGAGAGTTTGGATTTTGGGTTTTGGAAGATCCCCCCGGGAAGATTTGAAAGGGCTGTAAGCCCTCTCCTACAACCCACGGTTGAGTGATATAGTGCCGCTGAAGAGCGTTTGTTGAGTTTGGTTGTGAGTGTTTTCTAGTCATTTGATGCTTGCTTGTGGAGTATGGGTTACATGCCACCCTGGCAGGAAGCAAAGCCCCCCCCCCCCGTTCCAAAAGCGGACCAGCGAGAAGACTTACCTTGATTGTAATACGAGTTCTGTTTGTTTAACTTAGTTGATATCTTTTTATTTAGTGGTTTGTTGTAAACTAGTGTCCAAGTTGGTGCATGCTTGAACTCCGTTGCCTTAGTCTGTTATATTTAGGGCTTATACTACGGGCTCAACTCTAGGGAGGGTGTGCAATGCCGGCCGGTTGACTTAAGGTCGGTCGGGGCTCCCCAACTCTCGGTGGTGCAATGCCCGCCTTACACTCCTGTGTGAGTCTCAGAGCCCGTTGACCTGGTTGTGTTGTTGCACAGATGAGGACGCAGCTGAGGCCAGACCGTTGGTGATATGTCTCTGAGGATTGGGTACCGACTGTTGTTGCTAGTAGTGTGTCTTCGTGTATGTACGGGTGTGGTTGAGAACATGTGTTTAAGTTTGTATACGTGGAAGTAAGTCAGTGGGAGATTGTATTGATAGCTTATACTGCGACCACACAGGCAAACAACTAACAACGCGTAAAGGCAGGCTCGGAATATTCTTGTGCCAGCCTGTACACATTGTATTTGGTGTGCGGGGTAATACTATAAGTTTTATATTAAGGAGTTAGCAGGTTAGTCATTTTGAAAGAGATAATTACTCAATGGCTTATAATACGGCCACCAAAAGGGTATCTATGCCGCCCGAGGACATTCATCAGCGCCCAAGGAGCCATCTAGGGCCGGAGCCCGCTACCCTACGTTTTAATATTATGTTAGTCTTGTTAGACGGTCGATATTGCGGATGTTGCATACATGGGTTATTACATACCCAATAGGTTGTTTAAGCTGAGTATTACCAGTGGGTTTTATTTAGGGCTTGCTTTACTGCAGAGAGGGCGTGGAAAATTCACTGTGATATCCTGTCGATGAGCAGTACGTCTCATCGAGCCCTGTAGAAACATAATTACATGTCTTCCTGGTGGGGCTGACTCGATAATGTGATGTCTACTTGTATACTTACTTTCCTTTTGATTGAACTGTGTTAGTAACTTGATCGACCTAGCGTTTTATGCGTTTTGTGATATAAGTCTATTTGTTTATGTTGATTGGGAAGTGTTCGTTGAATTGGGGGGAGTGATGGCCTGACCAATGAGGGGTTTATTCCGGTGAACCAGAACCAACTTCGCCTCGCCGGCCAGCTGCTTTTGTTTTGTCTTTGGTGAGTAATGTTTTCCTAAGTTCTAGTTCGTCGACTAAAGTACTGCCTTGTAGTCTTATAAGACTGTTTGCGGCTAGTACTTGTAATCTGACGCGGATAGTTGGTATATCGGCTGTATCATGTAACGTTCTGGTGGGGGTACGTATGTTTTCCTGAAGGGCCATTCTTAATGTTTTATTCTGTATAATTTGGAGTTTGTTGAGTGTGGATTTTGGAAGATCGGCTATTATTATGGCCCCATATTCCATAATTGGTCGTATAAATTGCTTATAAAGTTTAATCAGGGTTTCTGGATTGAGTCCCCATGAGGTGCCCCTGAGCATCCTTAATAGCCCAATTCTTTGGGAGGCCCTGGTCGAAATGTTTTTAATATGGGGGTGAAAAGATAATCTGTTGTCGAGGGTTATGCCTAATAGAGTTGCTTCCTGGGTTTGTTCGAAAGTTTCCCCAAAGATGGATAAATTTAGTTTGCTTTTAGTATGTTTTCTACTAAATACAATTAACTGAGTTTTTTTGGCGTTGAGTTTGATGCGCCATTTGGAACACCATATTTCCAGGTCATTAAGTTGTTTTTGTAATCTTAATTCCAACATTTTGGGGTTCCCCCCGGTGGTCTGAATTGCCGGAGATAATAGACTGATAAAAATATTTCCAAGTTAAAAGGGTGAAAATATATAGTTCAAGTATATTTTCTAAAGGGTCGGTGTAACTTTTTGTTTAAGGAGAAACTTAGATGTAACAACCAATATTACACTGAATGTAGGAAACCATCATACTAGTGGTATAAAGTATAATTTGCTGGACAATTTAGCCATTGTAATGATTACAACCTATTCTCCAGTCTTAATTTTCAAATTCAGTGCCATTTTCTACCATGGAATCGCGGTAACGTCCACGTGTAAGGTCTCCGCTGCCCGAGTGCACCTCCTCCCTGAACCAGATATTATTTCCGAGTCCGGAAAACTATATTTGCACCCCATTCGGTTGAAAATCTGCAATGGTTACTCAAGATTTCCAACTGTTAGAAATCCCCAACCCAACAACTCCAACCGATTGAAACTTCTCAACTAATTGCCATTTAACTCCATAAATCAATCATCACGAACTTTGGGACGAAGATTATAGTGATGCGCCAACACCCATCGACACGTCCCTTCGTGAAATTCCCAATTGTTGAGTATTTTGTTGAGAATCGCCTCTGTCACAACATAATTTATGTGGAAACGCTTATTTATCAAAGCCAATTTGTCTCTGTTTATGAACCCCATCTCAAAATATATCTATCTACGCCAATGCGTAATTTGAACCCATCATCCCAATATGACTACGATTTTATTGACACAGTGAAACTTCGCACGTCGACAAAGGGTTAATGCATGAGTGCGCATTACACCAAGCGATAATCCGACATATCGACATTCGCACGCGTTTCATTGCGGTGACAACCACTAACTCAGCCTCGAATGCTTGTAATTTTAACACCGTGTTCTATCCGATTTGTGTTATTTCTCCCTAAGTTGGTAATTTATCAGCCCGTCAAGCGAGTTCTTGTTTTTCCCCAAGATAGACAATTCGAGTACTATAGAATAACAAAAAAATGCAGCGTTGGGACACTCCATTCACCCCAAAAACCGAGCAGCTTGCTGCTGAAATGATCCCAGTTACAGAATGACTCTCCGAGAATATTATATAAGTCAGTTCACAACGATGTATGGTGTGAAAAAGGGTAATCGCCTATTGTTAAATTCCAATATACAATGCACGGAATTTACAAGAATACAATTGCTCGAGTACTATAGAACACAAGTCTCGCTTTACAAGACCATGAAATTACCGAGGAACGTTGTCCACGTGTTCAAACACGGCTAATGGAAATCTATAGTACAGGGCCCAGCTAAGTCACTTGGTCTCGTGTAATGTTCGAAAGGGGGAATTCAATTGCTGTTAACCTTTTCAGTGCCAAGCTCTTAGAGCTCTTTCCATAAATGTATCACATTATTATAATCAATAAATTTGAAAAAATGATTAAGGAAATATGGGTTGATACAAAAATCGGACTTGGCACTGAAAGGGTTAATATGCCATTGGGTGCAGTCGTTTCGGGTATATTATACCATGAAATTCGACTCTGCGTGGTTATACCACGGATATGTTTTCCGCATCGCGCACCCACATCAACTGCTAATTTTGCAATTGTCATAGTTGCATCGATGCGGCTAATTGTTTTTGACAATGTTGCTTGCAGTTTACGACTAGTTACCATTAAACGATCTTCTTTCATTTAGTCGCATGATTTTTCACAATCACATTGCACCAGAAATATTTCAATCAACACATAAAGGAACGGCTGAACAATCATTACTAAAGATACCAACACTTCGCTAATTGCCACACGTAAAGGCCATGAATGAAATGCGGGTTTAAACACCGTATTATGAGTCGAGAATATAGGCAAGCGTGTCTAAATTGAAATTAAGGCGATAGTCAATTGTATATGAATGAATATTATATGCATGGACTCGCATGTGCTGAATCCCGAGGTTCGACGAACTAAAAACTAAAACTTACACACAAAGGTCTATCGCTCTGGGGTCAGTCTATATCATGTCACGAATCTCTACTCTGGCTAACGCCACGGGCGTAATTAGCCAGAGTAGATATTCATGGCATGACCTAGGGTCAGTCAAACAATAATAATCTGCCCCAAGCGTTTTCTGGACATTCTGGCCATGTGTCCAATCGCCCCGATGCTGAATAAAAGGTCACCTGTATAAAGTAATGTACCAGACTTTGTGACTATATGCAGGTGGGATGTCACCAAAAATCGTGACTACGTGGGAGTACTCAATTCTTAAGCATTTGGAGAATATATACTAACCTAAACAAATTGTTCAGAATTGTTGTGATCTAGTTTTCAGACATAGGTTACGTTCACGCAGCTGGCAATATTCCTGGCAAACTTTCATAAAAGTATGTATAGCTGGCTATCTGTTGAACATTTCGATTGATGAATTCCGGAATGACAGAATATGTATATGTTCATTGTATAATATGTATATATACATTGTATAATATGTGTATGTTCATGGCATATGTATATATTCATTATATAATATGTATATGTTCATTGTATAATTTGCATATGTTCATTGTATAATATGTATATGTTCGTTGTATAATATGTATATGTTCATTTATAATGTATAATATGTATAAGTATATATATAACATCAATTTAACCCCTTCCATACCTAATGCTCATATAGTCAGTTCACCAACACCAGTGTATATATAACATCAATTTAACCCCTTCCATACCTAATGCTCATATTATCTAAATATTCCCACAAATTAATAGGAATCCTTATAAACTTGTATTATCTGTTCAACGGTCTCGTCTGCTTATATTTCTTGAACATCCCTCCAGATGAATAATAGACCTAGATCATGCCACGAATAATAGACCTAGATCATGCCATACATTTTCACTCTGGCTACGTCCACAGAGATCGTATTCCATCCGTTCAAAACCTGGGAACATTTTGTTGTTCTGACTTGTTCTGGCGGGGAACTTTATAAATTTAAATAGAAAACGCATGGAACATATTTTCTTTGTTAATACCTGTTCCTTAATAATATATTTCACAGTATGTGAGGTACCAGCTAGAGATTGCATGGCATACGTGATTCTGACGAGCCGATTTCGCAATAAACATTGAATTGGTTGCCCGGGTAATATTATCGTAAGCGACGCATTGCAAAATCGGCTCACAAAAGTCCCCTAGCCATGCAATCCGGAATTGGGACTTTCATTTAGTGTGAATTTGTGTGAAATACATTATTAATGGACTGGTGTTAATTAAGGAATATATCAGGTGTTGTTTATTCAAAGTTACAAAGTTCCCCGTCAGAACATCAAAAAGTTCCAACGTTATGAACTGGGGGCGAATTATCTCTACGAGCGTAGTCAGAGTTGAGATTCATTTCTTGATCGAAAATAGACAATCCAAATATACTGCAGATGTAACCATTATCCAGTCGAAACACGTGGAGGAATCGGCTGAAGGGATCGTGAGGCCTCTATTGCATTTGGATATACACACAACGGAGAATCGGGAGGGAATTGTGGTAAATTTTCGTTTTTAAATTTGCATGTCTATGAAATCGAAAGGATTTGAGAAAAATGAACGGCCATATAACAAAAAATCCTCGTCTGTCGTAGGGATATCGTTTCGCAAACATATGTGTTGCAAAAGTGTACGTGAGTCACCATAATTAACCCTTTCATGGCGGGAGCTGTGCTGGCGCAAAATTAAAGACCCTGTGCCAATGTGTTCTCTTATATATGCGAGTTGACCATAAGTCGCCGCGCATATATAAGAGAATCCGTTAGCCTAACAATTGTTTATCATGTTTAACCATTTTTGACATTTTTTATATATTTTTTTTAATTCTATAACAATTTTTATCATTTTTTCTTATATTCTTTAACAATTTTATCATTTTTTCTTATATACTTATCACATTAGGATGGCACTGAGGTTACCAATTATTTTCCACCTTTGTATAAATCTCAGTTCAGTTCAGTTAGGAATTCAAATGATTTGATGTCACTGAATTCCATTTATAGTGAACTGGGCACCTTTTATGAATTATAGATACTGTTGAATTTCAAATGGAGATAATTGATGCCTCGTAATCAGGTGACATGTTTCTGAACAGAAACAAATATTTCTAAAAACTAAATTAAAAACTGTATAGTTGAATCCTTGCGAAAACCAAAACAAAAATACAGAAAGCGAATGATGTGATCTAGTAAACTCCATGCTTGATTAGTTCAGTATATTCACGTTAGTGGAGAACTTGGATATTCTTTTGAAAATCAGGAAGTGTTATCTTGAAGGAAGTGTCCAAAATTGCTTTAATAGTATCGTTTCCAGTAAAATATATATAGAATACACACGTGGTGTTTCTAAATACCAAATTATCAATCCCTCGAGTGATGTAAATGTGGTATTCAGAAGCACTACGTGTGTATTTTGTTTTTCCACGATCCTACCGATAAGAATAATATTAGAAAGTTAGAAACTTCGAAGACATTTGTCAAAACTTCAACCCTTCGACCCAGTCGCTATTAAATACACCAGTACTGTTACCTGGCGGGGGGATATGAAACCTGAAGGAATTGAGAAAGTGTTTTGAAATATTATTGAAATTTAAGAACATCGCTAGGGCGTAGCAAAATACGCCCTTTAACCATTTCGAATTGTACTACCGCAAAATAAAATAATAATTTGAGCTTATATAAAGAATTAAATGCCAAAATGCGATCAAATACTGTCGAAAAATGGCCTAACTCATGTGAAAATAATTGGACAGAAGCTATATTCGAACTAGGCCTGCGTGTAGTTTTAGCTGGAAAACACACATACCAGCTTTGGTTCAGATAAAATAATCCAAACTGGAGTTATATATACGGACATATGGACAGACGGACGGACGGACAGACGGACGAACACTGATTACATAATACGACCTTTTTTCAAAATAATATCACAGATTTATGAAAGTATAACTAACGTTTTGTTTATTAACGTATCAACTTGGAACTATATTTTCACACGGTGTTATACTGTAATGCGGCAATTTGAAATTGTAGTCACTGTTGTAGGTATATCACTTTGTCGTTCAAAACATATGGAAAACGTTTATACCTACAACGTGTCTGTGTGCATACAGTTGCGATTAACAACTTGTTTTCCAAAATGAACATTTAATAATATAGTTGAGTATACGTGACCATGGAATAAAAACCGATAACTGTACTAGATAAGACAGTGCTCTAGCTTTCTGATTAATCCATAAGTTTGAGGATTTATCTTCAATTATTGAAGATTTAACCCAAATGGCGGTTTGCGCTCCGAAATACATCTAATAATATTCGCTTTTGAATTTTTCCCGGTATCGAAATGGGTCGATAAATACTCGAATTCTACTTTTCTGTACGGCCATTACAGAAAGACGCATTGAACTTGAAGTCATAAAAATTACAACATTGAACACGGTTGTTTGGATCCCAAACAGACAACAGCCATGGGCAATGGCATGGAACAGAAAAGAGCGTTCCGTGTTAGTCTATTCCTATTCCTGATATATCCTGATTCCTGGCAAGTATTTTTCAGAGCTTATGATGCTGGTATTTATCAATAGTTCGTGCATGTATCAAACTACCCTATATACATCCTTTCTAATTACCTATAGTGAGAGTTTGGTACTAGCACGTTTTGGAAGTGATTGAACGTACTTAGCACATGCAGGTCCGAAGAGACCTTTCCGTGACTGCTATGCTGGTCACTTGGTTAGTTGGCATACTTTCGGTTCCATGTTGGGCTTTTGGCATAACAACACTTTTGAGAATAATGGACATAGAAACTAGTGATAGAGATATTTGTTGCATTTTGGAAGAAATGTCAGAAGCGAATGTTCGTCTATCAGCGTATTTGTTTTTGAACAATTTCGAGATGAGTGTCTTCAGTCTGTTCTGGTATAGATTCATTGCCGAACATCCAAATGGGTATACTGTTGACGGTCAATCCAGTTGACGAATTTTGTAGTTCCGGCAAATCGTTTATATAACCCGCTGTACAATACACAACTATATACTGATAACTTGATACATATTATGTAACATGCGAATGGCCTTATTCGCCCTCTTCTAACTAAATTGTCAAATAGTTATCTAAATCATATTGTTCGATGTCTTATGTGGTGTATATTATACTTGCATGTATTAATTGAGGGTAGAATAAATATTGTTTAAACCAAGGTTGTTTGATTATGTTCATCGCGGACCATCGCGCGATTGAGCCCGCGATGGTCAGCTCTAGACAACATGATATATACAATACAATTAAGACAGGTCTGGTTTCACCGCCGGCCCGCGATCTCCCCCAATGCAGAAGTTCCCGTTATCACCCAGTCACCCGATATGACCGCGATATATCCCGCGCGCGTTCAAATTCGCGATAGACACACTGCACAAGCGAAACAAGCAATACAGATATTAATATCATCGCAACATGATGATGAATGATGGTCTACACCATTACAAAGGCTGCGCTCACACACTGCCAGTGTTGGATGACAATTTTCGCAAACAATTCGTCGGAGAGGCCAAAGGAGTACTTTAATGGATATGAACGGCAAATTGCTTGTAAACTACACGTGTAACACCGTTCACCAAACGAGCAGTAAAATCTATGTACATATATTCTCGCAAGTGATTATAAACTGATATTTGTCCGGAATTAGCTTCCAGATATACAATGTATGTCAAGAATCAATCGCGCAAATACGCGTAATCTATCATGCACATATGATAACCCATATAGAGTAATCAATATACACATATTCTGCATTTCCGAACTCTGCATGGCATTCAAAATAAGCAATAGATCTACAGATCGGCATCGGGGGGGGGGGGAATTGCATTCAGTGAAGGTTAATATTTTCATTTCTATAAATATTGGTGAAATAGCAACCAGAATAGTATACGCCCCAAAACAAAATGCAGAAGGAATGTTGATATACATGATTATGCACTCATTTATCGGTTGCATGTCCACTGTCAGATCAAAGTGACGTTCCAATCGTAATGGAATAATGATATGCGTGGGGTGTCTTTGTTTCCAGTTTCAAGTACTCACACGCGATGATCTTTCTTCAAATATGTATTTTCTGTGACAATTCGAAGTTTAAACTGTGCGGGTGTTTGTTCTAATGTTTGGAAATATTGGGGCACGTGTTTACTGTATGCTTTGAGCACTGTTTTTGATTTTTTTTCAATATTCCGTTTTCCTGTCCAAAGAACAAATAGCATTCGATGCGCCTCAACGTGTCCCGTATGTTTTCGGCAAACAGAGCCGTACAAAGGCTGGGCTTTGATCCACTTGTATACTGAATATTTGAATTCATCGCGTGGATCCAACAAATCCAACGTGAGTGTTTTGTTACCGACACACTGTCCTTCACAAGTCGACCAGCACTAGCGAAGGCAGTTTATAAACATTATAGAGTTTGAGAGACAAGGAAATTTCGACATGAGAATCAACCCTTCTCTTTTGGGAAACCGGAACTAAACAACCACATAAACGAAATGTTGTTCGAAATAGTATATATATATAGTCATATAATATATATATCCGTAACTCGACGGTTTTAATGACCACCGCAATAACCGAATCGAGCGTCGTACAACCGTTATCCATAACTCCAACTCAGGAGCCACACAATACATAAAGCAAATCTTCAGCAACCACATTCACCCACACAATACATAAAGCATGTCCTCAGCAGCAACATTCAGCCACACAATACATGAAGCATATCTTCAGCAGCCACATTCACCCACACAATACATAAAGCATGTTCTCAGCAGCCACATTCACCCACACAATACATAAAGCATATCATCAGATGATCAGCAGCCACATTCACCCACACAATACATAAAGCATGTCCTCAGCAGCCACATTCACCCACACAATACATAAAGCATATCATCAGCAGCCACATTCGCCCATACAATACATAAAGCATGTAATCAGATGATCAGCAGCCACATTCACCCACACAATACATAAAGCATATCATCAGATGATCAGCAGCCACATTCACCCACACAATACATAAAGCATATCATCAGATGATCAGCAGCCACATTCACCCACACAATACATAAAGCATATCATCAGATGATCACCAGCCACATTCACCCACACAATACATAAAGCATGTCCTCAGCAGCCACATTCACCCACACAATACATAAAGCATATCATCAGCAGCCACATTCACCCACACAATACATAAAGCATATCATCAGCAGCCACATTCACCCACACAATACATGAAGCATATCTTCAGCAGCCACATTCACCCACACAATACATAAAGCATGTCCTCAGCAGCCACATTCACCCACACAATACATAAAGCATATCATCAGATGATCAGCAACCACATTCACCCACACAATACATAAAGCATATCTTAAATTGAGCAGCCACATTCACCCACACAATACACAAAGCATATCTTAAATTGAGCAGCCACATTCACCCACACAATACATGAAGCATGTCATCAGCAGCCACATTCACCCACACAATACATAAAGCATGTCCTCAGCAGCCACATTCACCCACACAATACATAAAGCATGTCATCAGCAGCCACATTCACCCACACAATACATAAAGCATATCTTAAATTGAGCCGCCACATTCACCCACACAATACACAAAGCATATCTTAAATTGAGCAGCCACATTCACCCACACAATACACAAATCATATCTTAAATTGAGCAGCCACATTCACCCACACAATACACAAAGCATATCTTAAATTGAGCAGCCACATTCACCCACACAATACATAAAGCATGTCATCAGCAGCCACATTCACCCACACAATACATAAAGCATGTCATCAGCAGCAACATTCACCCACACAATACATAAAGCATGTCCTCAGCAGCCACATTCACCCACACAATACATAAAGCATGTCCTCAGCAGCCACATTCACCCACACAATACATAAAGCATATCATCAGCAGCCACATTCACCCAAACAATACATAAAGCATATCATCAGATGATCAGCAGCCACATTCACCCACACAATACATAAAGCATATCATCAGCAGCCACATTCACCCACACAATACATAAAGCATATCATCAGCAGCAACATTCACCCACACAATACACAAAGCATATCTTAAATTGAGCAGCCACATTCACCCACACAATACACAAAGCATATCTTAAATTGAGCAGCCACATTCACCCACATAATAGATCAATCATATCCTCAGCAGCCACATTCACACACACAATACAAAAAGCTTATCTTGAGCAGCCATATTCACTCACATAATAGATCAATCAGATCTGCCCTTCCTATCTATCATTTCAATGAAAATGAAAAAAAAACGCCAAGACGTCAACCAACGTCACAATCGTCTCAATATAAAATAATGTATACGTAATGAACTGATACTAAAGGAAAGGCATGCACTTTGATAAGTTTCCCGTAACTATTCTATAATCAAATGTGTTCTCTCTTACATAATTATGTATATGATCTATATATACATGTCTATATTTCACCTCACCTCACTTCTGATTGGTCGAGAGCCGTGCGCTATTATGGCACAGTGTTGTGCTAAATTTAGCACACTAAACTATACCAAACTAGCATGCAAAAGCCATGAACAGAGGCAACAATCTCGAATACAGATATACTTTCTTATATGTGTCAACCAATTTACTAAGGCGTGCCCAAATGAAAATAAAACAATACTGTGAACTTTTTTTTCACAGGAACGAGGTCAACTTGCGAAGTGCCAAAATTCGGCCTTAGTGGATGTGATATTAAGCTGACCATGTGCCAATGCATTCTCTTATATATGCGAGACGACCATAGGTCGCCTCGCATATATAAGAGAATGCATGGCCTAACACATTTTTATATCATTATATTGTTAAAAAATGTAAGAAAATATGAAAAAAATGATAAAAATGATAAAAAATTATTAAAGAATGTAAGACAAAATTATAAAAATGATAAAATTGTTAAAGAATATAAGAAAAAATTAAAAAAATTGTTATAGAATGTAAGAATAAATTATAAAAAATTATAAAAATTGTTAAAAAATGTAAGACAAATTTATTAAAAATTGTTAAGCCAATGCATTCTCTTATATATGCGAGGCGACCTATGGTCGACTCGCATATATAAGAGAATGCATTGGTACAGGGTCTTTAATATAAGTAATGAATGGCGGTGAGGTGAAAAACTTGCGAAGTGACAACATTCGGTTGAATTCACCTTGTTATACAGTTTCGGGGTTTTCGTGCATTCAAAATAAAACCTAAATACTGCGCGTTTCGGTTTATTCAACTTGATTTCAACACATTCTTGTGACGAATATGTTTCTCTCAAACTGTTTATCGGTAAGTTGATTATCATTCAGTGTATCTGTTTTCAGTAAAACGAGTTGTACATGATTTCTTTTAACGTCTTATGAAGGGAATTTGAACAGTCCAGCAGTTTGCGCATGTTTGTTGGCTACGGTTATGTAGTATGCATGCTACAAGTTCGAGTAGTGTCCAATGGGGAGTGGGTGGGTCTCTTCGCGTCGTGAACTATACCCACCCCACTGGGCACAATATCCGCGTAGTCAACTCCAACTTGTGGATGTGGACACAATCAATATGTTGAAAAGGGTTTGATCGGGTACACTCTTAGAACAAATGTGTATAAATACTACACAAAATGTGTTACAATTGATCTTAAACAAACTTGTGTAGAAATGACACATGACATATAATTATTAAATATGTCGGTGGAATATCATCAACGTTGAATATGATTGAATATGTGAGTTTATCATAGTTATTAGATGAAATGTGTTATATTGGAGACACAAAACTCGTAATGGCTACCACAGAACAAACAATAATTTATTGGCAGTTAAAATTTTGTTATACACTATGTTTGTGTAAAAACTGAACAACACATAATTGTGTAGCACAACATTTTAAATGTTACGAGGTTTATGTCTCAAATAGAAAATATCTCATATATTAAATATAATATACTCACATATTCACTCATATTCAATGTTGAGAAAATTCCACCGACACATTTATGTCATGTTGCATTTCTACACAATTTTGTTTAAGATCAAATGTAACACATATTGTGTAGTATTTATACACATTTGTTCTAAGAGTGTATGGCTTTTGGAACTATGGATAAGATAGGTTAACTACATATTTTACATTCTCTGAATCAGCAATTTTTCACCTGTTTTCAATTGTTGGAACATAAGTGATACGAGCGCTCTTCATTGTTGTCAAATTAGGAATAGACTAACAAGGATTATTCTATATTAATTGTTCTTTATTGCTTCATGCTGATAAAAATGGCAATTTTCGCACCGGTTACTAATATTGTGTGCTGACAATAGTGCCGAAATACGAGGTCGCGAAATGCACACAGGGGAATATAGAATAAAGTAGTTATTTTCATAAATTTTAAATCCAAATTGGCAACACGCCAACATCATTCTTGCATATAAATTATAAGCAGCGATTCTCATTTGATAAACGTTGTGTTTTCTGAAATATTATAATCGGTGTGGCTTGAATTCTCAGTAATAGTTGAATGCTACATTATGTCAATCGAAAAGTGCCTGGTCACCCACGTATCAGTATGACTCACTGAAATAAGTATATAACTTTAAGATGTTGGTCCATTTCAATGGCAACTGCCACATCAGTATATCGAACCCTGTATGGGGAATGTCTTCGGACGAAGGTTGACTTTCAAAATGTCTGTCACAGAGACAGAGATGGATATCAGAAAATGAGAATAGTAAGATGGCTGACCGATAACAAACCACGATAAAGCAACAGAATTATATATAAGTGCCGATTATGAGACGATGAAACAGACACCTTAAACTCGGTTTACATTCAGTTAGCGATGGTTTGGGAAAAGTTCTGTTGAGTTGACAGCTGTCATTGTATACAAAAATCAAACTGAAAAGGGTGCTTAATTTACCCGTCAAATATATCAATGTAAATAATAACGTATACAGATATAATCATCAGATCTGGCGCCATGTATATTTTAAATTCTGCAGATATAATATTCCAAATTCCAGCAGCACACTAAACAGTATTCGTTTCAGGCATGGGATTCACAACTGTTAGAAACTGGTTTCGTTGTGCATTCTACTCAGTTTGTCGTATATATGATCTGAAATTTATATCAGCAACTCCTGTATGAGAACCTCGCTTTTCTACAAACAATATTAGAAGGCTAATTTTCTTCGTTGCTTAACGTCAAAATATGATCTCTAGGCACACCAAGAAGTGTAGTTTTATCCACCAGTAATGGTCTGATTTAGTACATAGCTTGAACTTGCCAACATATTCTGATGCGAAATCGCCGCGTATTCATTTCTAAAATATACCCCTGCATGCTGTGTGCTTTAGGTATCACAGTAAAGCCGCCGATTCACACACATATATATGACTGACTATGAGACCGAAAGCTCATACATCTAAAATAACATGTGCACAATCACACTGTTAGGCAGGGTATCCCCTTGAAAAAATTAGCAGTTGGATCCAGAGTGCAAATAATAAATGTGCTTATATTGGTATAAATAAAGTCTTTTCGAAATTAAAAATCCATTGTTCAGACACCATGTTCTTAGTTGGTGATTTCGTTATTTTGTAGAACATATCTTAAATACTGTTTCCAGCTATGTAAAATACTATTGTTTACACATTTCAGACATTCAAAAGAGCATTGATGCTCACAAAAAATATATCCAACGAACCATATATCATTACACCATCACATGGGCGTGTCGTTAAAAAGGAGTAAAATATATAAATAAAAAATCTAAATTAAAACGAGCGCACCACTTTAACAAACGCATCCCTATTGATATAATATACGTTACAAGGGAATTCACTATTTTGAATACCTTCTCAGTTATAATGGCCATAATTCACAAACCCCTGAACCGATTCCTAAAATTCCAACGCCAATCGATCGAGTAAAAGTTATGTGGTACACAATTCTGGGATAAACTCGACGACTTATGAAAAAAATACGATGAACAAAAATAATTTAGCACCGGCATCGGCACCGGCGTTTGGTTTGTTGGTTTATTTTGTATTAAATTGTGTACTTGTTTCAGTCAATAGGCAATGGCTGCGGACACATGTTCCACAGTAGCGATGGCATAGTACGTGTGACAATTTATTATGGTGAGTTTGGTGACAATTGGTCGTCAAATTTACAATGCAATAGCTAACCACGTCGCCCGCTGCATATTCGCACAATGTGTCTACCAAGCTCTACCAGTGTCGAAGTCGATCTCTCAAGGATTTATCAACCTGAATGTCTTGTCGCTGTTGATCTTTACTCAACAAGCAAACGTCGCAAAATAAAAAAAACACAATTGGGGAACTGTCTTAATGAAATTAATGAAAGTAGATAAACATGCATTGAGATCATATCAATAAAACGTACTACGTGTATAAGCTCCATCGTTATTATTATACGTGCATGGTGTGTGAGTGAATGAGGGATTGCCACGGTCAAACACAATTCTAGACGATCAATCGTGCAATTATATATATCATAGAGAGTGCAATGTAGCAATACGTAATGAGAAGAGATAAAATGTGTGCTCTCTATTCAGAGATGGAACTCTGCCACTCTCCTAGAAGCAACAATCACATGTTTATTCGTCTGAATCTTGGGACTGATAATTCTAAGCTATCGTGAACATTTTAGCTCCAGTCGTGCCTCAACACTACTGTATAGTAGACGCATATTATATTGAACATAATGTATAAAATGAATGTACACATGTAAATTTACCTGCTGTTCAATTTGGAGGAATAACGAAAATTAAATTGGTGAAACGCAATGGTTTAATTGGTCCAGTCAACTCATTGTGCGGATACATAACCTGATATATCGGGGTAATAACGTAACCTGATATATCAGGATACATCGTAGATGATTATTACGGCGGCCTGGAACCGTCACCTCCTCTTCAGTTAGTATCCTGATATATCAGGTTACGTATCCTGATATATCAGTTTACATATCCTGATATATCAGGTTACGTTATTACCCCGATATATCAGGTTATGTCTCGACCAATCCAGAGTGTCGCCTCATTGGCGGAGGCTTGTGGTTGGTTGGATTCTTGGTCAATATTGTTAGGCCAATGTATTCTCTTATATATGCGAGGCTCCCATTAGGAGACTCGCATATATAAAAGAGTTCATTGGAACACGGTTTTTGCAAAATTTCAAGGAGCCCCAGTCATGGGAGTGTTAGCAAGAACCGAACCATCCACTGAGTGATGACCAGTCCATTATTAACCCTTTCTATACTATTAAAATACTCATTGACGAGTAGTTCCCTTCGGAAATGATTAGATAATAAGTTCAAATGAAAGTGTCAATGAAAGTGACACTGTAGCTCAACTTTGGGAGGTGTTAATTTCATGCTGAGCAGTCAATAGAATGATAAAGGACTCCAATAGAAGAAGGAAAGTGAAAAAGTTACAGTAATGTACGCAATGGGCCTGTATTCTGTAGATTAAATTATTTTCATTTCAAACATTTCACCAATAAATGAGGGATGCATGGTGTGCGAATGAAATCCTGCTGGCGGCCATGTTTTCTTTTCATGAATTTCCTAATAATTGGATACCTCCCATCCAAGATGGCCGGTAGCGGCCACGTTTTTCAATGACATTGTTGTTGGCTCCCATCTCACAGAAGATCCGTATGAAGTTCAGTAAGGACTATATAAAGGATGTGGTCTGCATTGTGTGCCAAAGCATTTAGTCATACAAAGTTTAAATTCCAAAATGGCGGAAATGCTTTCAATGAAATTCGGAAACATTTGATATCCCCAGAGGTGACACAAAACACGCCTGTATAAAGTTTTTAAATATTTTTTCCGATAAATGTGGGCTTTGGGTGTGCCAATGGATCCAAATTTGAAATCCAAGATTGCTGATGGCGGCCATGTTTTCTAACGAATTTCAGGAAAAATAGATGGCTCCCATCTAGAGGTCATCCTGAAGACCCATATGACGTTTGGTGAGGGGTGTGTGGTTAATCGCCTACATGCCTCTTCACTCATCCTCATTGTCACCAAATAATAGGATAATAACCTGATATATCAGGATACATAACCTGATTTATCAGGATAATAACCTGATATATCAGGATACGTAACCTGATTTATCAGGATAATAACCTGATATATCAGGATACGTAACCTGATTTATCAGGATAATAACCTGATATATCAGGATACGTAACCTGATATATCAGGATAATAACCTGATATATCAGGATAATAACCTGATATATCAGGATAATAACCATATATCAGGTAATTATCCTGATATATCAGGATACGTAACCTGATATATCAGGATAATAACCTGATATATCAGGATAATAACTGAGATGGCGATGGCGGTTCTAGGCCGCCGTAGATTATGGCCATAAAATGCGCGTCAATATAGCACAGTTGTGGGAAACAATATCCACCTGTGATTACATTGTACGACCGGTATATAACCGAAGTTAGATTTCATATATCTTGCGATATAACCACACATACAACACTCAAATGCATATACTCAGTAATCTTAATATATATTTGCGAATGTCTGTTTGTCTGTCTGTCTGTGTTATATAGACATTCACGGGGGTCATCTAGATGGCACCAAACGGGTCCAACAGGGGGTAACATTTTACGAGGATGATAATGGTTCTGGTTAGAATTTGTAAAGTGAGGCTGTTGTTTTCATGGACAGAAAAGGTGATAATAATATTGAAACTGTTAGTTTACACTGTGTCAATAGATTTCACATGGGTCGTTCGGTTTTGGGCCACGGCCACACAGAAGTTCCGATATTAACCCCTAACTTGCCAGAATTTCAATATGGCGTCTGCATTGACATGGCTTGCAGACCGGACCCCCATGTCGCCATCGTACTTCTAAGAACTCCACACATATATGTAGCGGAACTACCGTCGACTACATTCGCATTACTTTTTAGGATCCTCAAATACTGCATCGCATCTGACAAGGGTACATTTATAGTAAAAGTATAATATTGTCCAAATAGCCTAACCCACTAGATTGACTTATACATCTCTATGTTAAAAATCAATTGTCGTCTTTTATTTTTTCGAAATAATATGTTTATGATGTTCATGTTTTGATCCCAATAACAAATATTTAAAACAAAAACAAACGTCAATTCCAACCACATCAACTTTAAGATTTTAAAAATTATAATGTATGTAGTACGCCCAGTTGTAAATAAATACTTAAACGAATTAATCGCGAGATGACAATCACTCCGACAAGGTGAGCCACTTCTTATAATCCATGTATAAGAATGAAGTTTTGTGGTGCTATCTGGATGTACAATTTATGAGAATATGTGCACCACTTTGAGCAAGAGTATTCACTATTCCCACCAAAGTCCACAGCAGAGGGTTTTGAATAACTTTAACCTGGGCAACCCTGCTAGTGGCTTATATAGTTAATTGCAATTGATAGTCACTTGGGACAAATTCCCTGTTAATTTACCAGGAAAAGTTGGCAGTGTGTGTATATGGCCCGATAAAGATGAAGTTGAGTAAGATCGGGTTACTTTGTAGAGCTATATAGCGGTGGTGTATTAGTATTTTACATGTATCATCCATACCTCATTTTGGATTCGTATCACTTCCGCTCTGTCTGAACCAACGTCGTTGCTTATAACTCAAGCTCCTTATCTTGAACTGGCCACTTCGACTTCGACTAACTTAGCATTCAAACTTGCGAGCCAATAAAGCACTGATAACAGCCGCATCCTTATATATGGCGAGTGTATAACATATTGGCGAGTATGAACATTTAATAAACGAATTAGCATCAAGACATGCCCGGTGCATTCTCAAAATTCACGCCTCGTATAGCCTTACCACACGCCTTCCAGTATAAGCGGAACGCATCGCCCATTCAACATTCAAGTCAATCAAACTTGAATAATTAAACATGGCTCTGTACTTCGTGCGATTCGTATTTGCGCGAAAGTTTTGTGCGTGGTGTGTGGTGCACCGAGCGCGTATTTTGTTCTGCGTATCAGTGATAATGGTGTGGGGTGAATATCCCAGCGTCAGTGAATGCAAAAATGTTGGCTCATGAATCGCATTGGAAAATTTGAGTGACTTAAAACGCGTTTGAGTGTGATTGAAATTATCTTTAAGAGAATATTGGCGATGGATATATACACTTAGGGTTCGCAAATATTCATCTTAACAAATATACATATACAACAGGCAATATACCTGGCATTATATTATTCGCAGACATACAATCATGTCATATTTCTGACTCGATTATACACATGTGTGAATTAGAAGATATATGACATACCGGGGGATCCAAAAATGTATTTAAATGCATGCATATATCAACATAGCCACCAATATATCATCGTCATCATCACACTCATCATCATACTCTTCATCATCATGTAAAGAATTATTTGTTTATTAACTTACTAATGGGCTTAGGTTACATATTAAGTTATGGCTATGGTATAATAAACATTGAAACGAAAAAACATTCCAGTTCACATGTCCTGTCGCGTTGCTAACGATAGCAAGTTATGGCATTTCCATTATTTAACTGTGTGTGTGACAAAAGCGATAAATGACAACGTTTCACTGTTTTCAATGTGTTAAAAGCATAGCTAAATTAATAAATATGTCCAAAACAATTTTGTGATTCACTACAACACAATATGATAACAAAGCGCGTTTTATTGTTCGTCTCAATCTGGATTCTTCGACACATTTGAACGATTTCTGAAAATAATGTTACATTAACCCTTTCTTAACCAAATTATCATGGACGAGTAGTCTCCGTACGCAGGAAATGCTCATGCAGATAATAACTTCAATATGCTTATTATCGGAACGTGCATGTTACCACCACCCCATCCCCCACCCACCCCCTGACGAAATAAAAATATAGTATATATATATATTATTGTCTATACACGCATGGCGGCCGATATATCCCAACCTTGTTTATGAATACACAAATATATCCCGTTTATTCATACATATATAATCATGATTTATGATATATTAATATCACCACTATATGCTATATACCAATATATTCAAATATATATAGCATTTAATTGTGAATTGCACTGAATTATATTACCTTTCTTCTCCATATACGCATTGTCATCCGATGAGAGTATCCAATAAATTGAATTGAACATTTCGCACCAATTAATAGGAACCCTCCAAATGAATAAAATAGACAATTCCAATAAATCTGACCTGGCTAGTTCATTCAGGAAAGAAAGTGTTAAAGTGACACAACCCTCAATTTATAGCGTATGTTTCTCCGGTGATCATATAACTTTGCGAGGTTCGGAACTCCAGACTGTAAAACTGCAAATGATGACCACATCGACAGAGTGGTATATATCTTTACTAAACTTGAAAAGTTGCAAGTTGTCATCATTTAAATCGGTATATATATAACTTACCGAGATTTCAGTGCGTTATGTTCAGTCGCCGTTTTCCAATATTAAATTGATCTGGGGCTGAGGACCTTATATATTAACAAATTTTTTGAAGATGCAACTATTTATGAATATTTGGGTAGTTTGTTCCAGTCCTTGATTCACTAGTACATAATCACGTGACTGTGTGTACGGGTCAGATATACTCCCGGTTTCGCCTGTATGTCATTATTTTTTTGACAGCACGTTTGTCTATATACACTGTTAAAAATGTCGATCGGCACACAGATCCAATTTTATCTCGGAACATAGTCCCGTCGATATATATACAATTCACAGATCCGATTTTATCACGGAACATATATATAGTCCCGTCGATATATATACAGTTCACATATCCGATTTTAGCATGGAACATAGTCCCGTCGATATATATACAGTTCACTGATCCGATTTTAGCATGGAACATAGTCCCGTCGATATATATACAGTTCACTGATCCGATTTTAGCATAGAACATAGTCCCGTCGATATATATACAGTTCACAGATCCGATTTTAGCATGGAACATAGTCCCGTCGATATATATACAGTTCACTGATCCGATTTTACCACGGAACATAGTCCAGTCGATATATATACAGTTCACTGATCCGATTTTAGCATAGAACATAGTCCCGTCGATATATATACAGTTCACTGATCCGATTTGAGCATTGAACATAGTCCCATCGATATATATATACAGTTCACTGATCCTATTTTAGCATAGAACATAGTCCCGTCGATATATATACAGTTCACTGATCCGATTTTAGCATAGAACATAGTCCCGTCGATATATATACAGTTCACTGATCCGATTTTAGCATAGAACATAGTCCCGTCGATATCTTCTTATATCTATATTTGTGAATGAATGTCTGTCTGTCTGTCTGTATTTATGTCTGTCTGTGTTCTATAGAAATTCACAGGGGACCACCTATATGGCACAAAAGGGGTCTAATAGGGGTAACTTTTTACGTGAAAGATAATGGCGATGGTTAGAATTTTCTAAAGTGACGCCGTTGTTGTCAGGGACAGAAAAAGGGGAGGAGCAGAACAAAAATTGTCGCCGATTGCCACCAAACTTATATATAATCATCCACATAATATGAGGAATCTAATGGTCTTGTTTAAATATGCCAAAAGTCGCGCCGTTCGCGTCAGGAATGCCCGGAAAGGGAGAGGGGCACCAAAATTGATCAAAATAATTTTAACGCCGAATTCCACCAAATTGATGCACATTTTTCTGAGATCTTCTCCATGATACAAGGAATCGTATTGTGTGATTTAAAGACGCCAAATTGGTGTCGTTGGGATGAGAGATTGGAGGGGCGGTGGGTGGGTTCTAAATATGATAATAATTGGTTTAGTCGCCGATTGCCACGAAACTTATACAAAATCATCCCCATGGTATGAGGTGTCTAATGGCGTGACTTAAATCTGTCAAAAGTGGCGTCATTCGAGTCAGGGGTGCACTGAAAGGGAGAGGGGTACCAAAATTGATATACATTATTTTTAGCGCCAATTTCCACCAAATTGATACCCGTTCTTATCCATGATATGAGGAATCTAATCGTATGATTTTAAAGACGTCATATTGGTACTGCTTTGGTGAGAGATGGGGTGGGCACTAAATTTGATAAGAATTTGTTTAGTCGCGGATTAGCACCAAACTTACAAATAATAATCTTCATGATATCAGGAGTCTAATTTTGTGGTTTAAAATTGTCAAAAGTGGGACCATTCGAGTCAGGGGTGCCTAGAGGGTGAGAGGGACACAAACATTGTTAAACAATATGTTTAGCGCCGATTTCCACCTGATTGATACATATTCTTCTCCGTGATACGAATAATATAATCGTGTGGTTTAAATGCGCCAGATTGGTGCCTTTTGGGTGAGATATATGCAGTGGTAGCCATAAATTTGATACGAATATGTATACTTGCCAATTTTCATAAATTATATATATATTCATCTCTATAATGAGTCTAAGTGTGGTTTAATGATGTCAAAAATGGCGCCGCTTGAGTCCGAAATAGGGACGGGAGGGTCACCAAAAACTTATACAAATATGTTTAGTGCCAATTACCATCAAACTCATACACGTTCTTCTCAAATGATACAATGAATCAAATATTTGCGAATATCTGTCTGTGTTCTATATGTAACTTTAAGGTTACAATCGAGATGGCACAAAGGTGGTCTAATAGGGGTAACTTTTTACGAGTAAGATAATGGTGCGGGTTAAAATGTTCTAAAGTGACGTTGTTGGTGTCAGGGGAGGGGCTATTTTTATCACAGATTTCGACCAAATTGATATATTATTCTTTTCCGTGATACGAGGAATATAAACGTGTGATTTAAAGACGCGAAATTGGTGCCGTTTGGGTGAGAGATTGGGGGGGGGGGGGGTGGGTAATAACTATGATAAGAATTTGTTTAGTTGCCGATTACCACCAAACTTATATATAATCAACTCCATTATATAATGCATGCACAAAAGTGGCGCGGTTCAAGTCATGCATGACGGGAGTTGCACCAAAGTTGATACAAATATATTTAGCACTGATTCCACCAAATTCATGCAGGTTCTTCTCTAATGATATGATGAATTAAATCACATTTGGGGTCGTTTGGGTCATGGATGGCGAGAGGAGATTCACTAGCATTTATAAGATTGTTCAATTCGCCGATATCCAACACAGTTATATATAGTCATCTCCCAGGCCATCTCCATGTCGTTCTGATGAGTTTTGGCATTCCAATTTCACAATCTCGACAAATGGTGACCGAATTAAGTCATTTGAACAATTATATCTTCTCAACTGTCATATTTATATGGGGATGGAAATCAGGGCATTCCTATAATGATCTAGCAACACATATACATAGAATAAAGCATTAAAAGTATATTTATATCAATCTATTTAAGAGATACATATATATTCATTCAAACTTAGGGACCTTGAATCCTCAGATGGTTGCATAAAGGAAAACTCGCTGTGTCGGGCACATGTAGCTGCTATATGTGCATAACATTAATTCTTTTAAACTGAAAATAATTAGCCAGTATATAGCACCAGAAAAGAGGACCACCTGGACATATCAATAAAACATCTGTATCTTCATGAAGATATGATAAACTAGATTGATTGATTGATTGATACATCTCTATGTAAAACACAATTGTTGTCTTTTATTTTTTCGAACTAATGTGTTTATGATGTTCATGTTTCATGCTATAACGTCTGAAGTATACGCAGTTGTAAATAAATAAATACTTCTTTATTGGTGGGGCGGATTAAACGAGATAAACAAAATAATAATCGCTCCAATCTGACAAGGTGAGTCACTACTTATATTCCATGTGTAAGAATCATGTTTTGTGATGCCATTTGGATGTACAATTTATGAGAATACGTGTAACACTTTGAGAGCAAGAGTATTCTCTATTACCACCAAATATCCACAGAGGGTTTCACATCACTTTAACCTGAGCAACGCCGGGGTTTTGCGCAGACCCAATTTTAGTATGGAACATAGTCCCGTCGATATACATACAGTTCACTAATCCGATTTTAGTATGGAACATAGTCCCGTCGATATATATACAGTTCACTGATCCGATTTTAGCATAGAACATAGTCCCGTCGATATAGATATACAGCGGGCTGATCCAATTTTATCACGGAACGTATAGTCCCGTCGATATATGTACGGCACATTGATCCGATTTTATCACGAAACATAGTCTCGTAACACTATTAGTTGCCTGTCGATGTTTGTGAATGAGACTTTTAACTGCCAAGATTAAAACTTCTTCGAAGATTGTTGTATTCCAAACAAGAGAACGGGAGATGTGCGTTATATCTGTACGTGTTGTGTATTTATTTTCATATATATTTCGATCGCTTGCATGAAGCCATTGATCTCGTTTTGGAATATCGCTCAGTCTAACTCTATAAGCAAGGTCAGTCGGTCATTTTACATCGGCTGCACGAGCAAGACATAAGTGTCTAGTACATCATTATAGATACGCTGAAAGAGTATATAAAGCATTAATATATAATTGCTTCCAATATTAACAACATATATGGGGCACGTGAAAAAAGTATATAAAACTTTACTTTATTCTTTCGCTTTTGGTTTCATATTCATAGCATTACATAAGTTTGTGCCGGCAATCTGCTGCCAACACGATGTGCTATGACCTTACGGCCCATATATAGTGCTATACCATAACGAATAGCAAGCGTCACTATGGCTGAAGGGGTCACTCTCACCAAAAAAAGTGCTGAAGGGTACACAGGATTTTCAAAATGTGCTGAAGGGTACACAGGGTTTGAAATGTCGTTCTAAAGGACAATCAGTTTTCGTGTCTGCCATGATTTCTGTTAGAGAATAATTGTTTACGTTCCAATGAATATTAAAATGTACTGAAAACAAACTGCTAATGGGCGCCAGACTTTCATAAACACAATTTAGGTAATGGTGTTCATGCGGATCACAAACCCTGTGTACCCTTCAGCACATTTTCAAACCCTGCGCAGATGTAAGGTCGTGTATTATTATTACCCAGCTTACAAGAGCTGTATTTTTGCAAAAATATTGCTTATTTTATACTTTTTCATGTCATTGTTATTATTGAATGTATTTCACTTCTTGTCTCTGGTCCATGTATATACACATAATCAAATATGGCTAGTAGTAGAATAAGTTTAACTGAATTGCAGGAGAATGATGTGTATGACTTTGTTCAGCTGTCAAATGCAACCGATGACTTTGAAGAAATGGAGTCCCCTTTCGCTTTCCAGGAAAATACATGTCGCTATCTTACCACCGATCAACAACAATGTCCCTCCGATGTGGCAACTTCCCTGTCAGTAATGCACCTTAATGTACGCAGTCTCACGGCAAATTATGATTCAGTTTGCCATCTTATTTCATGTAGTCAAGAAAAGGGGAACAGCTGTGATGTAATTGGATTCTCAGAAATCTTTAAAATTCATGATCATATAAATTACGATATTGAAAACTACCATCCCCCAGTATTCATGACGCGCCCCGAAAATGACGATGGTCGTGGTGGGGTTGGCCTCTATATCAAAGATACCATACCTTTCATTATTAGATCGGACTTAACAGATTTTGAGCCCCATGTTTTCGAATCCATAATTGTTGAGGTTTACCCTAATACTAGAAACGCACACGTGGTAGGATGCATTTATAGACCGAATTCAGCCCCTCTAGCTGATATAAACAAATTCCTCGAAAAATTTAACGTACTGATGGAGAAAATTAGCTCTGAAAATAAAAAGTCTTACATAATGGGCGACACAAATATAGACTTATTGAATTTCAGTCAACACTCTAAAACTAACACATTTGTAGAAAATGTCTTCAGTCAAGGTTTTATTCCACTAATAACCAAACCGACGCGAGTAACCGAATACACTGCCACCCTAATCGACACAAATCTTAAACGCAAATCTACTCCTCATTCTCATAGAAACTTTTCGAGAGCTAATATAGAGAAATTTAAAGACCAACTAAATACAACAGATTTCAGTTGCGTTATGAATATTAGCTGTGCGAACGAAGCTTATAATAATTTTCTTGAAATTTATCTAGATATTTTTAATACTGCCTTCCCCGAAATTCAAACAAATAGTACTAGCAAATACACCAAACACATGCCTTGGATGACAACGGGTCTACTAAAATCATCGCAAACAAAAAGCAAATTACTCAAGAAAAAACTTAAGAAACCAAATGAGATCAACATACAAAAGTACAAAGCATATTGCAAACTATTCAACAAAGTGAAAAGATTATGTAAAAGTAGTTACTATGAGAATTTGTTGGAACAAAATAAACGCGACATCAAAAAGACTTGGAGTATTTTACGCGGATTAATAAAAAATACGAGAACTATGCCAAAACCGCCACCATCTTTTACACACGAAAATGAAGTAATCGACGATCCTAAGAAAATTGCAGACAAATTCAATGAATTCTTTTCTGGAATTGGCACTGCTATATCAAATGAAGTGGCATTGTCTTCCATCGCCAATTACAGAAACTATCTCACCGGTGAATATGCTAATAACATGTGGATCGAAGAGACAACGGAACAAGAAATAGTCGAAACTGCCGAAAAAATTAAAAATAAATCGAGTACAGATACTCATGGGATGTCTTCCAAACTTCTAAAAGAATCTATATACCAAATTGCATCCCCTCTAAATCACATATACAACCTATCGCTGTCACAAGGAATATTTCCTACAAAAATGAAAATAGCAAAAGTAATACCTATTTTCAAAAATGGTGACCCCCAAATGTTTAACAACTATCGCCCAATCAGTATTCTCCCTTCATTTTCTAAATTGTTGGAAAAAATAATGTCAAAAAGACTTGTGTCTTTTCTAAATAAATTCAACATTTTGTACGAACATCAATATGGCTTCCGCAAATCTCACTCAACTACGCATCCTATGTTACATCTTTTGAAACACGTAACTAAAAATAACGACAAGTCAACAAGAGACTCAACATTAGCCATATTTATAGACCTCTCAAAGGCATTCGATACCGTCTCTCATGAAATACTCCTATCTAAAATGCACTTTTACGGAATACGTGGTATTGCTCTCAACTGGTTTAGGAGCTACCTGGAAACGAGAAGTCAATGTGTTGAATATGCTAATAATGTATCTACTCACAGGACGATAACGCGTGGTGTACCACAAGGCTAAATTCTTGGACCAATAATGTTTTTATTGTACGCAAATGACGTACACAAATCGACGTCAATGAAAACTCTGTCATTCGCAGATGATACAACTCTTTATATGTCTGATTGCAATATCAAACGACTTAAAAGTACAGCAAATGACGAACTTATTAAAGTATATCAGTGGTGTTGCAGTAATAAACTGAAAATAAATATCGAGAAATGCCGATATATAATGATGCAGCCCCCTAATAACGAACATAAATCAAATCAAATGAAAATATCATTAAATGGAAAAGACCTTATACAAGTTGGCAACCGCAATGTGGAAAATTCTGTCAAATTTTTGGGTGTCAAAATAGACGAAAACTTGAAATTTAAAGCACACGTTGAAACAATTTGCTCAAAATGTCCAAGGCCATATGCTGTCTGAATAGGGTAAAACATCTATTAACAACTAAATCTCTAAAATTGTTGTACTTCTCGTTAATTCACAGTCACTTGTTATATGCAATCCAAATGGGGCCATTCGAAAAGTACAGGCAGAATAACCACCTTACAGAAGCGGGCAGTGAGAGTCATATGTAGAAAAAAATATAATAGTCACACCGACCCACTCTTTATATCTGAACACATTTTGAAATTCGATGATCTATATCGTTTACACACATCACTCTTCGTGCACGATTGGCACTATGATAGGCTACCAACTTCATTTATTAATTATTTTGAAACGTCAAAAAATAAAACCAGACAATATGGTCAACTAATATCGCATACTCCGAAAACAGCATTTAGCTCTGAACTACCAGTCTTTTCTTTCATCAACATTTGGTCAGACGTCAGTTGTGATGCGAAATATATCTGGAGCAAATCTGCATTCAAAGCCGAATACACCAAAAAGGCTATCTGTCATTATCAACTGATAGTAAATTGCGACAACCCCCGATGTACTGACTGTATAACCACCCATGCCTCGCAAGAATAATCTATAGAAGTCCCGTAGCTTGTGATTATGATAATTGACTCACCGATCATCATCTCTCCTGCAATAACCAATTACTCATTCAAGAAAAGAGCTTAGTTATGGACCAGAGACACCACTTGAATCACTCACATGATTTTTGTACATACGTTGATTATATAATCAGGCCTTAATCACCAAATCTGCGCCAGGGGATGACAGGAAGACAGTCCTCGAGATTATGTCATCCCCTGGTGATATAATGTTATACTCTTCTTGTATTATAATTGTCATAAACATAAGTATTCATTATATCACCAATAAACAATCAATCAAAAATCAACCCTGTGTACCCTTCAGCACTTATTTTGGTGAGAGTGACCCCTTCAGCGTCACTATGTGTCATAACATAACTGCACATGGTACGGCAAATAGTACCGGTAATCTGCTGCCAGCACTGTGTGTTACAATCTTACGGCACAATCATAGTGCTATACCATAACAATAGCAACCATCAATATGTCCCATAACATAACGGCACATAGTACGGATAATCTGCTGCCAATACTATATGTGCCATATATTTACGTCACTTAGTGGTGGCAGCAGATTACCGGTACTATATATATGAGCCATAACAATACGACTTATTTTTAACAGTGTATTTTGTGTGCTCCTACACCACTCTTGTTGAAAGTGTTCAGGATGTCATTGATTCTCCTCATCATAATTGGGGTGAGTTATCTCTGACAGCCTGAATATTCACACTGCGTAGCTACAAATTCGCGAAAACGCAATGTTCATGTGGAGAAAAATTATGTGAACGATCATTTTTATCACTTCTAAGTGTGACTATGGCATTTTAAAATCAAATCTGGCATCGGTTGGAATAAGTAAACATGCCCATGTCCATTGATGTTTCAGTTGTATTGATAGGTCAAAATATAACGAATACTGTAAAAGTATATTTATTCGTGGTGGTCCAATTTTCGTGGTGTTGGTTGTTGATAACCACGAAATTAAAAACCCACGAAAAATGTTACCTTCGAAACTATCGCGGTCGCCATTTTAAGAATGTCATGGGGGGGGGGGGGGGGGGTACATGTAACTCTATTGCCACGATGTGCTTTCAAAGTCTAGGGAGTTATGTTATGAGAAGAGAGCGACTTTCACCTGGGTTATGTATAGGTTTATGTAATACAATCCCGTTGTTGACATTCTCAATATTCGTCAACGAAAGCTTGGACATGTAACATGCTAATTCATTATAAGCCTACAGTGCGGATGCGCAATTCCGACGGATCGCCGAGGTGTCTGCACTTCTATTAGTTGGACTTTGTTGGTATTATTGGGAGATTGGAGGCGACAGATAGACCCATGAATTTACGAACCCAGGAAAAAGTCATAAATGGCTGAACCACGAAAATTGATACCAACGAATTTAAAGCCATTCACAGTAGTGTGCCATTATTCGAAGACGTTGATCTGCTAAAGGAGTATATATATATCCTTTTATTGCCTCCACTATCGGAGAGTTAAATTTAAATAACATAGTTACAAACAATTATAATACAAAAATGACAGTGGAATATATGCACATTTAAGGAATATGACAACACAAAATAAAACGAGATTACGCACACAGTTACACGCACACACACTGAGTCTCAGGCACATGCAACCACCCAGCCGCGCACAGGCGTACACGTAAACACGCCCAGACACGCCTATAGGCTTAGACGATTTTACAGACAAACATACACGCGAAAGAGACATACAGACAGGCAGACAGTCACATAAGTATATAGACAGACATGCATGCTGACAGATAAACATGCAGACAGGAAGAAACACACTGACAGGCATGCAGATGCAAGCTGACCGACACGTTCTACACATGCAAGTACGTTTCATCAAAGATATGGGATTCTAAGATTTGACGATAGAGTCACACACGCGCATTCCCTCACCTACCATTCAGTCGCACACGAACTCACCTACCCTCACACGCACCCTCACACAACCAAATGCACACTCACCCTCATTTAAAGATCCACACACATGCACACGACCTCACACAAAATCACACACAAAATAGACATCAGTGTATATATATGCAACATTATGTCAAATGAACTCATCAAGGTGACATCAAACACAAATCCGATCAACTCAGATGGAAACCGTTAGACATTGAGCCACCATTATAGACATCAACCCCACTGTCTTTCACGAATAATGTTTCCTTCAATTAGAATATGTAGTAGCCAAAAATCCGGATTATTGGGGTTAGTTTTCCATCTGTAACACAATGACTAAGAGTTTCATATCGGACCGTAGATACCGTCAAAGGAACAAAAGTGTCAATTGAATAAGAAACTGTACAGTAGCGTTTATTGGACAACAACTTGAGTAAATGTGAAAAGAGTCCAAAGGCGGTAATTACCGCGTGTTATATACGGAAACATCGAAAGCCGGAATCAGGTTGAGGCCGAATATTGAAAAATCAACGACCATGGGAAAACCAAAAGTGCCTGATCACGAACACGTTGCTGCAAAATTATCATTCTAGATGCAATAACGAGAGGGCGCCTTTGACTGTATGGACAGGCGATGCGATATATTGAATACAAATAATATAAAAATACATAACAATGGTGTGAATAAATCAACTGATGCACGATTTGCATAAAAATTATCATTAAATCGTTCATTCAGACAACGGCTCAAAGTCGACAAGGCATTTGAGAGCATGATTCATATAGCCTCCAAAGTGTTGCTGTATGCAACACAAATGTGCGTGTAAAATCAGAAATATCCGCTACTTCATCAGACAAATCAATTGTTATGGAACTCAGGAAGACAGCAAGTAATTCGTCCGAGTTTAGAGCCTCAAGCTTTAAATAACATGGAATACCAAAGTGAGTTATGAAGTCATACCGGAATGTGTTACGGATACTGTTAAAGGCTGGGCAATACAAGATGACATGCCACACAGGATTGAGATACTCGGATCTACAAAGTTCACAATTCCCCCCATCTTCGTATGTGGTACGAGAGACGAGTCTTCATATACAGTTAGGAAGGAAGCTTTATCTCTAGGGTACTTTTTGCAGGCTAACCAAAGAAGGCTCGTCTCTAGGCGAGGGTGAATTAATTTTAATATCGAAAGAGCGTTGTTTGCGTGAACGTCATATTCTCATTTCATGAGGTGAACAGTGTCAACGTTATCGCGAATCAAACTCTTCCAAAGAAATTTAGTTGGACAGTGACCGGTATTCGAGAAGTGCACGAGATGATTGAGTAGATTGTTCTTTGACAACGTTTGGTGGAAGTTCTCGATAAGATGACTCTGTTCGCCCAATAAAATGGATTCGTTAAGTCTGAGAATGAATACCCTATATAGCGGATGTTTGCTCAATACTGGTCCTACATAGCGTAGCAATAAATGACAGTTTGCGTCGTTCGATGACGTTGTACAGATAAGTGATGCCACAAAGGCCCTCTGCAAGTAGGGTGCAAGCTCTTGTGGGTAAACCCTGGATATTCTTCACGCAACAACGATGTGCTTTCTCGAGCTGTAGTATATTTGACTGTGATAGGTTGAAAAGAAGTTCTGACCCAAAAAGTGCTCTGGGAAGAACGACCGATTTATGGATTTTCACGCAGCTGGAAGGGGTTATACCACCAGCATATAACCCGGCATTTGATAACATGAAATATGTGGAGAGCAATTTCTTGCATATGTTTTCTATGATAGCAGTATGTTGCGAGAACTTGTGGATTGGGATGCCCAAATGAGTTGCGTGGTCGGATTCTTGAATACGGTGGTCGCATAGAGTCATAGAGACCATGAGCGAATAGCACGGTTATAATCTGAGTGGGATTCATTAAATACAATGCAGACAGATTTCGTCGGATTATATTTGAACCTCCATTTTCTGCTGTATAGTCGGTACAGATATCACACATAGACTGCAGACCGGGACTAGTAAGTGAAAGGAGAGCCATGTCATCGGCCTGAGTTGGGGACGAGCAGTTCAGAGACGAGATGGACAGACCATTCCCGGAAGTTGAAAGCAGGGTTATGAGTTCATCAATATATAACACTAGCCGATGAGCCCGACGTTGTCCGGGCTATTCAAAAACCAAATTTCAAGTCGATAGCTCCACCCGTTTCCGAGATCTCGTCTGCGCATGCCCGAAGCTGGCGTCGCACGGGCTCGGCGACCTGATAAAATTCGTATCCGGGGCAAGATACATTCACATACCAAATTTCAAGTCGATAGCTCCACCCATAGCTCCACAGTCGATAGCTCCACCCGTTTCCGATATCTGGTCTGCGCATGCGCGAAGCTGGTGTTGCACGGGCTCGGCGACCCGATCAAATTCGTATCCGGGGCAAGATACATTCACATACCAAATTTCAAGTCGATAGCTCCGTTGTCCGGGCTATTCAAAAAAAAAAATTCAAGTCGATAGCTCTACCCAGTCCGACGATGGACAGACCATTCCCGGAAGTTGAAAGCAGGGTTATGAGTTCATCAATATATAACACTAGCCGATGAGCCCGACGTTGTCCGGGCTATTCAAAAACCAAATTTCAAGTCGATAGCTCCACCCGTTTCGGAGATCTGGTCTGCGCATGCGCGAAGTTGGCGTCGCACGGGCTCGGCGACCAGATAAATTTCGTATCCGGGGCAAGATACATTCACATAGCAAATTTCAAGTCGATAGCTCCACCAGTTTCCGAGATCTCGTCTGCGCATGCGCGAAGCGGGCGCCGCACGGGCTCGCCAATACGACAACGTCGACCGCCTGGTCAAACTACAAACACGTACCAAGTTTCGTCCCGATCGGTCGAGAATCGTAGATTTGTATAAATGACAGACATACAGACAGACAGACAAACATACAGAGGTCTTCAAAATATATATGAGACTAGCCAATGAGCCCGACGTTGTCCGGGCTATTAAAAAACCAAATTTCAAGTCGATAGCTCCACCCGTTTCCGAGATCTGGTCTGCGCATGCGCGAAGCTGGCGTCGCACGGGCTCGGCGACCCGATAAAATTCGTATCCGGGTCAAGATATATTCACATAGCAAATTTCAAGTCGATAGCTCCACCCGTTTCATAGATCTCGTCTGCGCATGCGCGAAGCTGGCGTCGCACGGGCTCGGCGACCTGATAAAATTCGTATCCGGGGCAAGATACATTCACATACCAAATTTCAAGTCGATAGCTCCACCCATAGCTCCACAGTCGATAGCTCCACCCGTTTCCGATATCTGGTTTGCGCATGCGCGAAGCTGGCGTCGCACGGGCTCGGCGACCCGATCAAATTCGTATCCGGGGCAAGATACATTCAATACCAAATTTCAAGTCGATAGCTCCACCCGTTTCCGAGATTTCGTCTGCGCATGCGCGAAGCTGGCGTCGCACGGGCTCGGCGACCCGATAAAATTCGTATCCGGGGCAAGATACATTCACATAGCAAATTTCAAGTCGATAGCTCCACCGGTTTCCGAGATCTGGTCTGCGCATGCGCGAAGATGGCGTCGCACGGGCTCGGCGACCCGATAAAAAATTCGTATCCGGGGCAAGATACATTCACATAGCAAATTTCAAGTCGATAGCTCCACCCGTTTCCGAGATCTCGTCTGCGCATGCGCTGCACGGGCGTCGCACGGGCTCGCCAATACGACAACGACGACCGCCTGGTCAAACTACACACACGTGCCAAGTTTCTTCCCGATCGGTCCAGAATCGTAGATTTGTATCAATGACATACAGACAAACATACAGACAAACAGATGTCTTCAAAATATATATGAGATATCCGATGAGCCCGACGTTGTCCGTGCTATTCCAAAAAAAAAAATTCAAGTCGATAGCTCTACCCAACCCGACGTTGTCCGGGCTATTCAAAAACCAAATTTCAAGTCGATAGCTCCACCCGTTTCGGAGATCTGGTCTGCGCATGCGCGAAGTTGGCGTCGCACGGGCTCGGCGACCAGATAAATTTCGTATCCGGGGCAAGATACATTCACATAGCAAATTTCAAGTCGATAGCTCCACCCGTTTCCGAGATCTCGTCTGCGCATGCGCGAAGCGGGCGCCGCACGGGCTTGCCAATACGACAACGTCGACCGCCTGGTCAAACTACAAACACGTACCAAGTTTCGTCCCGATCGGTCGAGAATCGTAGATTTGTATAAATGACAGACATACAGACAGACAGACAAACATACAGAGGTCTTCAAAATATATATGAGACTAGCCAATGAGCCCGACGTTGTCCGGGCTATTAAAAAACCAAATTTCAAGTCGATAGCTCCACCCGTTTCCGAGATCTGGTCTGCGCATGCGCGAAGCTGGCGTCGCACGGGCTCGGCGACCCGATAAAATTCGTATCCGGGTCAAGATATATTCACATAGCAAATTTCAAGTCGATAGCTCCACCCGTTTCATAGATCTCGTCTGCGCATGCGCGAAGCTGGCGTCGCACGGGCTCGGCGACCTGATAAAATTCGTATCCGGGGCAAGATACATTCACATACCAAATTTCAAGTCGATAGCTCCACCCATAGCTCCACAGTCGATAGCTCCACCCGTTTCCGATATCTGGTTTGCGCATGCGCGAAGCTGGCGTCGCACGGGCTCGGCGACCCGATCAAATTCGTATCCGGGGCAAGATACATTCAATACCAAATTTCAAGTCGATAGCTCCACCCGTTTCCGAGATTTCGTCTGCGCATGCGCGAAGCTGGCGTCGCACGGGCTCGGCGACCCGATAAAATTCGTATCCGGGGCAAGATACATTCACATAGCAAATTTCAAGTCGATAGCTCCACCGGTTTCCGAGATCTGGTCTGCGCATGCGCGAAGATGGCGTCGCACGGGCTCGGCGACCCGATAAAAAATTCGTATCCGGGGCAAGATACATTCACATAGCAAATTTCAAGTCGATAGCTCCTCCCGTTTCCGAGATCTCGTCTGCGCATGCGCTGCAGGGGCGTCGCACGGGCTCGCCAATACGACAACGACGACCGCCTGGTCAAACTACACACACGTGCCAAGTTTCTTCCCGATCGGTCCAGAATCGTAGATTTGTATCAATGACACACAGACAAACATACAGACAAACAGATGTCTTCAAAATATATATGAGATATCCGATGAGCCCGACGTTGTCCGTGCTATTCAAAAAAAAAAAATTCAAGTCGATAGCTCTACCCAACCCGACGTTGTCCGGGCTATTCAAAAACCAAATTTCAAGTCGATAGCTCCACCCGTTTCGGAGATCTGGTCTGCGCATGCGCGAAGTTGGCGTCGCACGGGCTCGGCGACCAGATAAATTTCGTATCCGGGGCAAGATACATTCACATAGCAAATTTTAAGTCGATAGCTCCACCCGTTTCCGAGATCTCGTCTGCGCATGCGCGAAGCGGGCGCCGCACGGGCTCGCCAATACGACAACGTCGACCGCCTGGTCAAACTACAAACACGTACCAAGTTTCGTCCCGATCGGTCGAGAATCGTAGATTTGTATAAATGACAGACATACAGACAGACAGACAAACATACAGAGGTCTTCAAAATATATATGAGACTAGCCAATGAGCCCGACGTTGTCCGGGCTATTAAAAAACCAAATTTCAAGTTGATAGCTCCACCCGTTTCCGAGATCTGGTCTGCGCATGCGCGAAGCTGGCGTCGCACGGGCTCGGCGACCCGATAAAATTCGTATCCGGGTCAAGATATATTCACATAGCAAATTTCAAGTCGATAGCTCCACCCGTTTCATAGATCTCGTCTGCGCATGCGCGAAGCTGGCGTCGCACGGGCTCGGCGACCTGATAAAATTCGTATCCGGGGCAAGATACATTCACATACCAAATTTCAAGTCGATAGCTCCACCCATAGCTCCACAGTCGATAGCTCCACCCGTTTCCGATATCTGGTTTGCGCATGCGCGAAGCTGGCGTCGCACGGGCTCGGCGACCCGATCAAATTCGTATCCGGGGCAAGATACATTCACATACCAAATTTCAAGTCGATAGCTCCACCCGTTTCCGAGATTTCGTCTGCGCATGCGCGAAGCTGGCGTCGCACGGGCTCGGCGACCCGATAAATTCGTATCCGGGGCAAGATACATTCACATAGCAAATTTCAAGTCGATAGCTCCACCGGTTTCCGAGATCTGGTCTGCGCATGCGCGAAGATGGCGTCGCACGGGCTCGGCGACCCGATAAAAAATTCGTATCCGTTTCCGAGATCTCGTCTGCGCATGCGCTGCACGGGCGTCGCACGGGCTCGCCAATACGACAACGACGACCGCCTGGTCAAACTACACACACGTGCCAAGTTTCTTCCCGATCGGTCCAGAATCGTGGATTTGTATCAATGACATACAGACAAACATACAGACAAACAGATGTCTTCAAAATATATATGAGATATCCGATGAGCCCGACGTTGTCCGTGCTATTAAAAAAAAAAAAATTCAAGTCGATAGCTCTACCCAACCCGACGTTGTCCGGGCTATTCAAAAACCAAATTTCAAGTCGATAGCTCCACCCGTTTCGGAGATCTGGTCTGCGCATGCGCGAAGTTGGCGTCGCACGGGCTCGGCGACCAGATAAATTTCGTATCCGGGTCAAGATATATTCACATAGCAAATTTCAAGTCGATAGCTCCACCCGTTTCATAGATCTCGTCTGCGCATGCGCGAAGCTGGCGTCGCACGGGCTCGGCGACCTGATAAAATTCGTATCCGGGGCAAGATACATTCACATACCAAATTTCAAGTCGATAGCTCCACCCATAGCTCCACAGTCGATAGCTCCACCCGTTTCCGATATCTGGTTTGCGCATGCGCGAAGCTGGCGTCGCACGGGATCGGCGACCCGATCAAATTCGTATCCGGGGCAAGATACATTCACATACCAAATTTCAAGTCGATAGCTCCACCCGTTTCCGAGATTTCGTCTGCGCATGCGCGAAGCTGGCGTCGCACGGGCTCGGCGACCCGATAAAATTCGTATCCGGGGCAAGATACATTCACATAGCAAATTTCAAGTCGATAGCTCCACCCGTTTCCGAGATCTCGTCTGCGCATGCGCGAAGCGGGCGCCGCACGGGCTTGCCAATACGACAACGTCGACCGCCTGGTCAAACTACAAACACGTACCAAGTTTCGTCCCGATCGGTCGAGAATCGTAGATTTGTATAAATGACAGACATACAGACAGACAGACAAACATACAGAGGCTCGGCGACCTGATAAAATTCGTATCCGGGGCAAGATACATTCACATACCAAATTTCAAGTCGATAGCTCCACCCATAGCTCCACAGTCGATAGCTCCACCCGTTTCCGATATCTGGTTTGCGCATGCGCGAAGCTGGCGTCGCACGGGCTCGGCGACCCGATCAAATTCGTATCCGGGGCAAGATACATTCAATACCAAATTTCAAGTCGATAGCTCCACCCGTTTCCGAGATTTCGTCTGCGCATGCGCGAAGCTGGCGTCGCACGGGCTCGGCGACCCGATAAAATTCGTATCCGGGGCAAGATACATTCACATAGCAAATTTCAAGTCGATAGCTCCACCGGTTTCCGAGATCTGGTCTGCGCATGCGCGAAGATGGCGTCGCACGGGCTCGGCGACCCGATAAAAAATTCGTATCCGGGGCAAGATACATTCACATAGCAAATTTCAAGTCGATAGCTCCTCCCGTTTCCGAGATCTCGTCTGCGCATGCGCTGCAGGGGCGTCGCACGGGCTCGCCAATACGACAACGACGACCGCCTGGTCAAACTACACACACGTGCCAAGTTTCTTCCCGATCGGTCCAGAATCGTAGATTTGTATCAATGACACACAGACAAACATACAGACAAACAGATGTCTTCAAAATATATATGAGATATCCGATGAGCCCGACGTTGTCCGTGCTATTCAAAAAAAAAAAATTCAAGTCGATAGCTCTACCCAACCCGACGTTGTCCGGGCTATTCAAAAACCAAATTTCAAGTCGATAGCTCCACCCGTTTCGGAGATCTGGTCTGCGCATGCGCGAAGTTGGCGTCGCACGGGCTCGGCGACCAGATAAATTTCGTATCCGGGGCAAGATACATTCACATAGCAAATTTTAAGTCGATAGCTCCACCCGTTTCCGAGATCTCGTCTGCGCATGCGCGAAGCGGGCGCCGCACGGGCTCGCCAATACGACAACGTCGACCGCCTGGTCAAACTACAAACACGTACCAAGTTTCGTCCCGATCGGTCGAGAATCGTAGATTTGTATAAATGACAGACATACAGACAGACAGACAAACATACAGAGGTCTTCAAAATATATATGAGACTAGCCAATGAGCCCGACGTTGTCCGGGCTATTAAAAAACCAAATTTCAAGTTGATAGCTCCACCCGTTTCCGAGATCTGGTCTGCGCATGCGCGAAGCTGGCGTCGCACGGGCTCGGCGACCCGATAAAATTCGTATCCGGGTCAAGATATATTCACATAGCAAATTTCAAGTCGATAGCTCCACCCGTTTCATAGATCTCGTCTGCGCATGCGCGAAGCTGGCGTCGCACGGGCTCGGCGACCTGATAAAATTCGTATCCGGGGCAAGATACATTCACATACCAAATTTCAAGTCGATAGCTCCACCCATAGCTCCACAGTCGATAGCTCCACCCGTTTCCGATATCTGGTTTGCGCATGCGCGAAGCTGGCGTCGCACGGGCTCGGCGACCCGATCAAATTCGTATCCGGGGCAAGATACATTCACATACCAAATTTCAAGTCGATAGCTCCACCCGTTTCCGAGATTTCGTCTGCGCATGCGCGAAGCTGGCGTCGCACGGGCTCGGCGACCCGATAAATTCGTATCCGGGGCAAGATACATTCACATAGCAAATTTCAAGTCGATAGCTCCACCGGTTTCCGAGATCTGGTCTGCGCATGCGCGAAGATGGCGTCGCACGGGCTCGGCGACCCGATAAAAAATTCGTATCCGGGGCAAGATACATTCACATAGCAAATTTCAAGTCGATAGCTCCACCCGTTTCCGAGATCTCGTCTGCGCATGCGCTGCACGGGCGTCGCACGGGCTCGCCAATACGACAACGACGACCGCCTGGTCAAACTACACACACGTGCCAAGTTTCTTCCCGATCGGTCCAGAATCGTAGATTTGTATCAATGACATACAGACAAACATACAGACAAACAGATGTCTTCAAAATATATATGAGATATCCGATGAGCCCGACGTTGTCCGTGCTATTCAAAAAAAAAAAATTCAAGTCGATAGCTCTACCCAACCCGACGTTGTCCGGGCTATTCAAAAACCAAATTTCAAGTCGATAGCTCCACCCGTTTCGGAGATCTGGTCTGCGCATGCGCGAAGTTGGCGTCGCACGGGCTCGGCGACCAGATAAATTTCGTATCCGGGTCAAGATATATTCACATAGCAAATTTCAAGTCGATAGCTCCACCCGTTTCATAGATCTCGTCTGCGCATGCGCGAAGCTGGCGTCGCACGGGCTCGGCGACCTGATAAAATTCGTATCCGGGGCAAGATACATTCACATACCAAATTTCAAGTCGATAGCTCCACCCATAGCTCCACAGTCGATAGCTCCACCCGTTTCCGATATCTGGTTTGCGCATGCGCGAAGCTGGCGTCGCACGGGCTCGGCGACCCGATCAAATTCGTATCCGGGGCAAGATACATTCACATACCAAATTTCAAGTCGATAGCTCCACCCGTTTCCGAGATTTCGTCTGCGCATGCGCGAAGCTGGCGTCGCACGGGCTCGGCGACCCGATAAAATTCGTATCCGGGGCAAGATACATTCACATAGCAAATTTCAAGTCGATAGCTCCACCGGTTTCCGAGATCTGGTCTGCGCATGCGCGAAGATGGCGTCGCACGGGCTCGGCGACCCGATAAAAAATTCGTATCCGGGGCAAGATACATTCACATAGCAAATTTCAAGTCGATAGCTCCACCCGTTTCCGAGATCTCGTCTGCGCATGCGCTGCACGGGCGTCGCACGGGCTCGCCAATACGACAACGACGACCGCCTGGTCAAACTACACACACGTGCCAAGTTTCTTCCAGATCGGTCCAGAATCGTAGATTTGTATCAATGACATACAGACAAACATACAGACAAACAGATGTCTTCAAAATATATATGAGATATCCGATGAGCCCGACGTTGTCCGTGCTATTCAAAAAAAAAAAATTCAAGTCGATAGCTCTACCCAACCCGACGTTGTCCGGGCTATTCAAAAACCAAATTTCAAGTCGATAGCTCCACCCGTTTCGGAGATCTGGTCTGCGCATGCGCGAAGATGGCGTCGCACGGGCTCGGCGACCAGATAAATTTCGTATCCGGGGCAAGATACATTCACATAGCAAATTTCAAGTCGATAGCTCAACCCGTTTCCGAGATCTCGTCTGCGCATGCGCGAAGCGGGCGCCGCGAAGCGGGCGCCGCACCGGTTCGCCAATACGACAACGTCGACCGCCTGGTCAAACTACAAACACGTACCAAGTTTCGTCCCGATCGGTCGAGAATCGTAGATTTGTATAAATGACAGACATACAGACAAACATACAGAGGTCTTCAAAATATATATGAGACTAGCCAATGAGCCCGACGTTGTCCGGGCTATTAAAAAACCAAATTTCAAGTCGATAGCTCCACCCGTTTCCGAGATCTGGTCTGCGCATGCGCGAAGCTGGCGTCGCACGGGCTCGGCGACCCGATAAAATTCGTATCCGGGTCAAGATATATTCACATAGCAAATTTCAAGTCGATAGCTCCACCCGTTTCATAGATCTCGTCTGCGCATGCGCGAAGCTGGCGTCGCACGGGCTCGGCGACCTGATAAAATTCGTATCCGGGGCAAGATACATTCACATACCAAATTTCAAGTCGATAGCTCCACCCATAGCTCCACAGTCGATAGCTCCACCCGTTTCCGATATCTGGTTTGCGCATGCGCGAAGCTGGCGTCGCACGGGCTCGGCGACCCGATCAAATTCGTATCCGGGGCAAGATACATTCACATACCAAATTTCAAGTCGATAGCTCCACCCGTTTCCGAGATTTCGTCTGCGCATGCGCGAAGCTGGCGTCGCACGGGCTCGGCGACCCGATAAAATTCGTATCCGGGGCAAGATACATTCACATAGCAAATTTCAAGTCGATAGCTCCACCGGTTTCCGAGATCTGGTCTGCGCATGCGCGAAGATGGCGTCGCACGGGCTCGGCGACCCGATAAAAAATTCGTATCCGGGGCAAGATACATTCACATAGCAAATTTCAAGTCGATAGCTCCACCCGTTTCCGAGATCTCGTCTGCGCATGCGCTGCACGGGCGTCGCACGGGTTCGCCAATACGACAACGACGACCGCCTGGTCAAACTACACACACGTGCCAAGTTTCTTCCCGATCGGTCCAGAATCGTAGATTTGTATCAATGACATACAGACAAACATACAGACAAACAGATGTCTTCAAAATATATATGAGATATCCGATGAGCCCGACGTTGTCCGTGCTATTCAAAAAAAAAAAATTCAAGTCGATAGCTCTACCCAACCCGACGTTGTCCGGGCTATTCAAAAACCAAATTTCAAGTCGATAGCTCCACCCGTTTCGGAGATCTGGTCTGCGCATGCGCGAAGTTGGCGTATCACGGGCTCGGCGACCAGATAAATTTCGTATCCGGGTCAAGATATATTCACATAGCAAATTTCAAGTCGATAGCTCCACCCGTTTCATAGATCTCGTCTGCGCATGCGCGAAGCTGGCGTCGCACGGGCTCGGCGACCTGATAAAATTCGTATCCGGGGCAAGATACATTCACATACCAAATTTCAAGTCGATAGCTCCACCCATAGCTCCACAGTCGATAGCTCCACCCGTTTCCGATATCTGGTTTGCGCATGCGCGAAGCTGGCGTCGCACGGGCTCGGCGACCCGATCAAATTCGTATCCGGGGCAAGATACATTCACATACCAAATTTCAAGTCGATAGCTCCACCCGTTTCCGAGATTTCGTCTGCGCATGCGCGAAGCTGGCGTCGCACGGGCTCGGCGACCCGATAAAATTCGTATCCGGGGCAAGATACATTCACATAGCAAATTTCAAGTCGATAGCTCCACCGGTTTCCGAGATCTGGTCTGCGCATGCGCGAAGATGGCGTCGCACGGGCTCGGCGACCCGATAAAAAATTCGTATCCGGGGCAAGATACATTCACATAGCAAATTTCAAGTCGATAGCTCCACCCGTTTCCGAGATCTCGTCTGCGCATGCGCTGCACGGGCGTCGCACGGGCTCGCCAATACGACAACGACGACCGCCTGGTCAAACTACACACACGTGCCAAGTTTCTTCCAGATCGGTCCAGAATCGTAGATTTGTATCAATGACATACAGACAAACATACAGACAAACAGATGTCTTCAAAATATATATGAGATATCCGATGAGCCCGACGTTGTCCGTGCTATTCAAAAAAAAAAAATTCAAGTCGATAGCTCTACCCAACCCGACGTTGTCCGGGCTATTCAAAAACCAAATTTCAAGTCGATAGCTCCACCCGTTTCGGAGATCTGGTCTGCGCATGCGCGAAGTTGGCGTCGCACGGGCTCGGCGACCAGATAAATTTCGTATCCGGGGCAAGATACATTCACATAGCAAATTTCAAGTCGATAGCTCAACCCGTTTCCGAGATCTCGTCTGCGCATGCGCGAAGCGGGCGCCGCGAAGCGGGCGCCGCACCGGTTCGCCAATACGACAACGTCGACCGCCTGGTCAAACTACAAACACGTACCAAGTTTCGTCCCGATCGGTCGAGAATCGTAGATTTGTATAAATGACAGACATACAGACAAACATACAGAGGTCTTCAAAATATATATGAGACTAGCCAATGAGCCCGACGTTGTCCGGGCTATTAAAAAACCAAATTTCAAGTCGATAGCTCCACCCGTTTCCGAGATCTGGTCTGCGCATGCGCGAAGCTGGCGTCGCACGGGCTCGGCGACCCGATAAAATTCGTATCCGGGTCAAGATATATTCACATAGCAAATTTCAAGTCGATAGCTCCACCCGTTTCATAGATCTCGTCTGCGCATGCGCGAAGCTGGCGTCGCACGGGCTCGGCGACCTGATAAAATTCGTATCCGGGGCAAGATACATTCACATACCAAATTTCAAGTCGATAGCTCCACCCATAGCTCCACAGTCGATAGCTCCACCGTTTCCGATATCTGGTTTGCGCATGCGCGAAGCTGGCGTCGCACGGGCTCGGCGACCCGATCAAATTCGTATCCGGGGCAAGATACATTCACATACCAAATTTCAAGTCGATAGCTCCACCCGTTTCCGAGATTTCGTCTGCGCATGCGCGAAGCTGGCGTCGCACGGGCTCGGCGACCCGATAAAATTCGTATCCGGGGCAAGATACATTCACATAGCAAATTTCAAGTCGATAGCTCCACCGGTTTCCGAGATCTGGTCTGCGCATGCGCGAAGATGGCGTCGCACGGGCTCGGCGACCCGATAAAAAATTCGTATCCGGGGCAAGATACATTCACATAGCAAATTTCAAGTCGATAGCTCCACCCGTTTCCGAGATCTCGTCTGCGCATGCGCTGCACGGGCGTCGCACGGGCTCGCCAATACGACAACGACGACCGCCTGGTCAAACTACACACACGTGCCAAGTTTCTTCCCGATCGGTCCAGAATCGTAGATTTGTATCAATGACATACAGACAAACATACAGACAAACAGATGTCTTCAAAATATATATGAGATATCCGATGAGCCCGACGTTGTCCGTGCTATTCAAAAAAAAAAATTCAAGTCGATAGCTCTACCCAACCCGACGTTGTCCGGGCTATTCAAAAACCAAATTTCAAGTCGATAGCTCCACCCGTTTCGGAGATCTGGTCTGCGCATGCGCGAAGTTGGCGTATCAAGGGCTCGGCGACCAGATAAATTTCGTATCCGGGTCAAGATATATTCACATAGCAAATTTCAAGTCGATAGCTCCACCCGTTTCATAGATCTCGTCTGCGCATGCGCGAAGCTGGCGTCGCACGGGCTCGGCGACCTGATAAAATTCGTATCCGGGGCAAGATACATTCACATACCAAATTTCAAGTCGATAGCTCCACCCATAGCTCCACAGTCGATAGCTCCACCCGTTTCCGATATCTGGTTTGCGCATGCGCGAAGCTGGCGTCGCACGGGCTCGGCGACCCGATCAAATTCGTATCCGGGGCAAGATACATTCACATACCAAATTTCAAGTCGATAGCTCCACCCGTTTCCGAGATTTCGTCTGCGCATGCGCGAAGCTGGCGTCGCACGGGCTCGGCGACCCGATAAAATTCGTATCCGGGGCAAGATACATTCACATAGCAAATTTCAAGTCGATAGCTCCACCGGTTTCCGAGATCTGGTCTGCGCATGCGCGAAGATGGCGTCGCACGGGCTCGGCGACCCGATAAAAAATTCGTATCCGGGGCAAGATACATTCACATAGCAAATTTCAAGTCGATAGCTCCACCCGTTTCCGAGATCTCGTCTGCGCATGCGCTGCACGGGCGTCGCACGGGCTCGCCAATACGACAACGACGACCGCCTGGTCAAACTACACACACGTGCCAAGTTTCTTCCAGATCGGTCCAGAATCGTAGATTTGTATCAATGACATACAGACAAACATACAGACAAACAGATGTCTTCAAAATATATATGAGATATCCGATGAGCCCGACGTTGTCCGTGCTATTCAAAAAAAAAAAATTCAAGTCGATAGCTCTACCCAACCCGACGTTGTCCGGGCTATTCAAAAACCAAATTTCAAGTCGATAGCTCCACCCGTTTCGGAGATCTGGTCTGCGCATGCGCGAAGTTGGCGTCGCACGGGCTCGGCGACCAGATAAATTTCGTATCCGGGGCAAGATACATTCACATAGCAAATTTCAAGTCGATAGCTCAACCCGTTTCCGAGATCTCGTCTGCGCATGCGCGAAGCGGGCGCCGCGAAGCGGGCGCCGCACCGGTTCGCCAATACGACAACGTCGACCGCCTGGTCAAACTACAAACACGTACCAAGTTTCGTCCCGATCGGTCGAGAATCGTAGATTTGTATAAATGACAGACATACAGACAAACATACAGAGGTCTTCAAAATATATATGAGACTAGCCAATGAGCCCGACGTTGTCCGGGCTATTAAAAAACCAAATTTCAAGTCGATAGCTCCACCCGTTTCCGAGATCTGGTCTGCGCATGCGCGAAGCTGGCGTCGCACGGGCTCGGCGACCCGATAAAATTCGTATCCGGGTCAAGATATATTCACATAGCAAATTTCAAGTCGATAGCTCCACCCGTTTCATAGATCTCGTCTGCGCATGCGCGAAGCTGGCGTCGCACGGGCTCGGCGACCTGATAAAATTCGTATCCGGGGCAAGATACATTCACATACCAAATTTCAAGTCGATAGCTCCACCCATAGCTCCACAGTCGATAGCTCCACCGTTTCCGATATCTGGTTTGCGCATGCGCGAAGCTGGCGTCGCACGGGCTCGGCGACCCGATCAAATTCGTATCCGGGGCAAGATACATTCAATACCAAATTTCAAGTCGATAGCTCCACCCGTTTCCGAGATTTCGTCTGCGCATGCGCGAAGCTGGCGTCGCACGGGCTCGGCGACCCGATAAAATTCGTATCCGGGGCAAGATACATTCACATAGCAAATTTCAAGTCGATAGCTCCACCCGTTTCCGAGATCTCGTCTGCGCATGCGCTGCACGGGCGTCGCACGGGCTCGCCAATACGACAACGACGACCGCCTGGTCAAACTACACACACGTGCCAAGTTTCTTCCCGATCGGTCCAGAATCGTAGATTTGTATCAATGACATACAGACAAACATACAGACAAACAGATGTCTTCAAAATATATATGAGATATCCGATGAGCCCGACGTTGTCCGTGCTATTCAAACAAAAAAAATTCAAGTCGATAGCTCTACCCAACCCGACGTTGTCCGGGCTATTCAAAAACCAAATTTCAAGTCGATAGCTCCACCCGTTTCGGAGATCTGGTCTGCGCATGCGCGAAGTTGGCGTATCACGGGCTCGGCGACCAGATAAATTTCGTATCCGGGTCAAGATATATTCACATAGCAAATTTCAAGTCGATAGCTCCACCCGTTTCATAGATCTCGTCTGCGCATGCGCGAAGCTGGCGTCGCACGGGCTCGGCGACCTGATAAAATTCGTATCCGGGGCAAGATACATTCACATACCAAATTTCAAGTCGATAGCTCCACCCATAGCTCCACAGTCGATAGCTCCACCCGTTTCCGATATCTGGTTTGCGCATGCGCGAAGCTGGCGTCGCACGGGCTCGGCGACCCGATCAAATTCGTATCCGGGGCAAGATACATTCACATACCAAATTTCAAGTCGATAGCTCCACCCGTTTCCGAGATTTCGTCTGCGCATGCGCGAAGCTGGCGTCGCACGGGCTCGGCGACCCGATAAAATTCGTATCCGGGGCAAGATACATTCACATAGCAAATTTCAAGTCGATAGCTCCACCGGTTTCCGAGATCTGGTCTGCGCATGCGCGAAGATGGCGTCGCACGGGCTCGGCGACCCGATAAAAAATTCGTATCCGGGGCAAGATACATTCACATAGCAAATTTCAAGTCGATAGCTCCACCCGTTTCCGAGATCTCGTCTGCGCATGCGCTGCACGGGCGTCGCACGGGCTCGCCAATACGACAACGACGACCGCCTGGTCAAACTACACACACGTGCCAAGTTTCTTCCAGATCGGTCCAGAATCGTAGATTTGTATCAATGACATACAGACAAACATACAGACAAACAGATGTCTTCAAAATATATATGAGATATCCGATGAGCCCGACGTTGTCCGTGCTATTCAAAAAAAAAAAATTCAAGTCGATAGCTCTACCCAACCCGACGTTGTCCGGGCTATTCAAAAACCAAATTTCAAGTCGATAGCTCCACCCGTTTCGGAGATCTGGTCTGCGCATGCGCGAAGTTGGCGTCGCACGGGCTCGGCGACCAGATAAATTTCGTATCCGGGGCAAGATACATTCACATAGCAAATTTCAAGTCGATAGCTCAACCCGTTTCCGAGATCTCGTCTGCGCATGCGCGAAGCGGGCGCCGCGAAGCGGGCGCCGCACCGGTTCGCCAATACGACAACGTCGACCGCCTGGTCAAACTACAAACACGTACCAAGTTTCGTCCCGATCGGTCGAGAATCGTAGATTTGTATAAATGACAGACATACAGACAAACATACAGAGGTCTTCAAAATATATATGAGACTAGCCAATGAGCCCGACGTTGTCCGGGCTATTAAAAAACCAAATTTCAAGTCGATAGCTCCACCCGTTTCCGAGATCTGGTCTGCGCATGCGCGAAGCTGGCGTCGCACGGGCTCGGCGACCCGATAAAATTCGTATCCGGGTCAAGATATATTCACATAGCAAATTTCAAGTCGATAGCTCCACCCGTTTCATAGATCTCGTCTGCGCATGCGCGAAGCTGGCGTCGCACGGGCTCGGCGACCTGATAAAATTCGTATCCGGGGCAAGATACATTCACATACCAAATTTCAAGTCGATAGCTCCACCCATAGCTCCACAGTCGATAGCTCCACCGTTTCCGATATCTGGTTTGCGCATGCGCGAAGCTGGCGTCGCACGGGCTCGGCGACCCGATCAAATTCGTATCCGGGGCAAGATACATTCACATACCAAATTTCAAGTCGATAGCTCCACCCGTTTCCGAGATTTCGTCTGCGCATGCGCGAAGCTGGCGTCGCACGGGCTCGGCGACCCGATAAAATTCGTATCCGGGGCAAGATACATTCACATAGCAAATTTCAAGTCGATAGCTCCACCGGTTTCCGAGATCTGGTCTGCGCATGCGCGAAGATGGCGTCGCACGGGCTCGGCGACCCGATAAAAAATTCGTATCCGGGGCAAGATACATTCACATAGCAAATTTCAAGTCGATAGCTCCACCCGTTTCCGAGATCTCGTCTGCGCATGCGCTGCACGGGCGTCGCACGGGCTCGCCAATACGACAACGACGACCGCCTGGTCAAACTACACACACGTGCCAAGTTTCTTCCCGATCGGTCCAGAATCGTAGATTTGTATCAATGACATACAGACAAACATACAGACAAACAGATGTCTTCAAAATATATATGAGATATCCGATGAGCCCGACGTTGTCCGTGCTATTCAAAAAAAAAAATTCAAGTCGATAGCTCTACCCAACCCGACGTTGTCCGGGCTATTCAAAAACCAAATTTCAAGTCGATAGCTCCACCCGTTTCGGAGATCTGGTCTGCGCATGCGCGAAGTTGGCGTATCACGGGCTCGGCGACCAGATAAATTTCGTATCCGGGTCAAGATATATTCACATAGCAAATTTCAAGTCGATAGCTCCACCCGTTTCATAGATCTCGTCTGCGCATGCGCGAAGCTGGCGTCGCACGGGCTCGGCGACCTGATAAAATTCGTATCCGGGGCAAGATACATTCACATACCAAATTTCAAGTCGATAGCTCCACCCATAGCTCCACAGTCGATAGCTCCACCCGTTTCCGATATCTGGTTTGCGCATGCGCGAAGCTGGCGTCGCACGGGCTCGGCGACCCGATCAAATTCGTATCCGGGGCAAGATACATTCACATACCAAATTTCAAGTCGATAGCTCCACCCGTTTCCGAGATTTCGTCTGCGCATGCGCGAAGCTGGCGTCGCACGGGCTCGGCGACCCGATAAAATTCGTATCCGGGGCAAGATACATTCACATAGCAAATTTCAAGTCGATAGCTCCACCGGTTTCCGAGATCTGGTCTGCGCATGCGCGAAGATGGCGTCGCACGGGCTCGGCGACCCGATAAAAAATTCGTATCCGGGGCAAGATACATTCACATAGCAAATTTCAAGTCGATAGCTCCACCCGTTTCCGAGATCTCGTCTGCGCATGCGCTGCACGGGCGTCGCACGGGCTCGCCAATACGACAACGACGACCGCCTGGTCAAACTACACACACGTGCCAAGTTTCTTCCAGATCGGTCCAGAATCGTAGATTTGTATCAATGACATACAGACAAACATACAGACAAACAGATGTCTTCAAAATATATATGAGATATCCGATGAGCCCGACGTTGTCCGTGCTATTCAAAAAAAAAAAATTCAAGTCGATAGCTCTACCCAACCCGACGTTGTCCGGGCTATTCAAAAACCAAATTTCAAGTCGATAGCTCCACCCGTTTCGGAGATCTGGTCTGCGCATGCGCGAAGTTGGCGTCGCACGGGCTCGGCGACCAGATAAATTTCGTATCCGGGGCAAGATACATTCACATAGCAAATTTCAAGTCGATAGCTCAACCCGTTTCCGAGATCTCGTCTGCGCATGCGCGAAGCGGGCGCCGCGAAGCGGGCGCCGCACCGGTTCGCCAATACGACAACGTCGACCGCCTGGTCAAACTACAAACACGTACCAAGTTTCGTCCCGATCGGTCGAGAATCGTAGATTTGTATAAATGACAGACATACAGACAAACATACAGAGGTCTTCAAAATATATATGAGACTAGCCAATGAGCCCGACGTTGTCCGGGCTATTAAAAAACCAAATTTCAAGTCGATAGCTCCACCCGTTTCCGAGATCTGGTCTGCGCATGCGCGAAGCTGGCGTCGCACGGGCTCGGCGACCCGATAAAATTCGTATCCGGGTCAAGATATATTCACATAGCAAATTTCAAGTCGATAGCTCCACCCGTTTCATAGATCTCGTCTGCGCATGCGCGAAGCTGGCGTCGCACGGGCTCGGCGACCTGATAAAATTCGTATCCGGGGCAAGATACATTCACATACCAAATTTCAAGTCGATAGCTCCACCCATAGCTCCACAGTCGATAGCTCCACCGTTTCCGATATCTGGTTTGCGCATGCGCGAAGCTGGCGTCGCACGGGCTCGGCGACCCGATCAAATTCGTATCCGGGGCAAGATACATTCAATACCAAATTTCAAGTCGATAGCTCCACCCGTTTCCGAGATTTCGTCTGCGCATGCGCGAAGCTGGCGTCGCACGGGCTCGGCGACCCGATAAAATTCGTATCCGGGGCAAGATACATTCACATAGCAAATTTCAAGTCGATAGCTCCACCCGTTTCCGAGATCTCGTCTGCGCATGCGCTGCACGGGCGTCGCACGGGCTCGCCAATACGACAACGACGACCGCCTGGTCAAACTACACACACGTGCCAAGTTTCTTCCCGATCGGTCCAGAATCGTAGATTTGTATCAATGACATACAGACAAACATACAGACAAACAGATGTCTTCAAAATATATATGAGATATCCGATGAGCCCGACGTTGTCCGTGCTATTCAAACAAAAAAAATTCAAGTCGATAGCTCTACCCAACCCGACGTTGTCCGGGCTATTCAAAAACCAAATTTCAAGTCGATAGCTCCACCCGTTTCGGAGATCTGGTCTGCGCATGCGCGAAGTTGGCGTCGCACGGGCTCGGCGACCAGATAAATTTCGTATCCGGGGCAAGATACATTCACATAGCAAATTTCAAGTCGATAGCTCAACCCGTTTCCGAGATCTCGTCTGCGCATGCGCGAAGCGGGCGCCGCGAAGCGGGCGCCGCACGGGCTCGCCAATACGACAACGTCGACCGCCTGGTCAAACTACAAACACGTACCATGTTTCGTCCCGATCGGTCGAGAATCGTAGATTTGTATAAATGACAGACATACAGACAAACATACAGAGGTCTTCAAAATATATATGAGACTAGCCAATGAGCCCGACGTTGTCCGGGCTATTAAAAAACCAAATTTCAAGTCGATAGCTCCACCCGTTTCCGAGATCTGGTCTGCGCATGCGCGAAGCTGGCGTCGCACGGGCTCGGCGACCCGATAAAATTCGTATCCGGGTCAAGATATATTCACATAGCAAATTTCAAGTCGATAGCTCCACCCGTTTCATAGATCTCGTCTGCGCATGCGCGAAGCTGGCGTCGCACGGGCTCGGCGACCTGATAAAATTCGTATCCGGGGCAAGATACATTCACATACCAAATTTCAAGTCGATAGCTCCACCCATAGCTCCACAGTCGATAGCTCCACCCGTTTCCGATATCTGGTTTGCGCATGCGCGAAGCTGGCGTCGCACGGGCTCGTCGACCCGATCAAATTCGTATCCGGGGCAAGATACATTCAATACCAAATTTCAAGTCGATAGCTCCACCCGTTTCCGAGATTTCGTCTGCGCATGCGCGAAGCTGGCGTCGCACGGGCTCGGCGACCCGATAAAATTCGTATCCGGGGCAAGATACATTCACGTAGCAAATTTCAAGTCGATAGCTCCACCGGTTTCCGAGATCTGGTCTGCGCATGCGCGAAGATGGCGTCGCACGGGCTCGGCGACCCGATAAAAAATTCGTATCCGGGGCAAGATACATTCACATAGCAAATTTCAAGTCGATAGCTCCACCCGTTTCCGAGATCTCGTCTGCGCATGCGCTGCACTCGCGTCGCACGGGCTCGCCAATACGACAACGACGACCGCCTGGTCAAACTACACACACGTGCCAAGTTTCTTCCCGATCGGTCCAGAATCGTAGATTTGTATCAATGACATACAGACAAACATACAGACAAACAGATGTCTTCAAAATATATATGAGATATCCGATGAGCCCGACGTTGTCCGTGCTATTCAAAAAAAAAAAATCAAGTCGATAGCTCTACCCAACCCGACGTTGTCCGGGCTATTCAAAAACCAAATTTCAAGTCGATAGCTCCACCCGTTTCGGAGATCTGGTCTGCGCATGCGCGAAGTTGGCGTCGCACGGGCTCGGCGACCAGATAAATTTCGTATCCGGGGCAAGATACATTCACATAGCAAATTTCAAGTCGATAGCTCCACCCGTTTCCGAGATCTCGTCTGCGCATGCGCGAAGCGGGCGCCGCACGGGCTCGCCAATACGACAACGACGACCGCCTGGTCAAACTACAAACACGTACCAAGTTTCGTCCCGATCGGTCGAGAATCGTAGATTTGTATAAATGACAGACATACAGACAGACAGACAAACATACAGAGGTCTTCAAAATATATATGAGACTAGCCAATGAGCCCGACGTTGTCCGGGCTATTAAAAAACCAAATTTCAAGTCGATAGCTCCACCCGTTTCCGAGATCTGGTCTGCGCATGCGCGAAGCTGGCGTCGCACGGGCTCGGCGACCCGATAAAATTCGTATCCGGGTCAAGATATATTCACATAGCAAATTTCAAGTCGATAGCTCCACCCGTTTCATAGATCTTGTCTGCGCATGCGCGAAGCTGGCGTCGCACGGGCTCGGCGACCTGATAAAATTCGTATCCGGGGCAAGATACATTCACATACCAAATTTCAAGTCGATAGCTCCACCCATAGCTCCACCGTCGATAGCTCCACCCGTTTCCGATATCTGGTTTGCGCATGCGCGAAGCTGGCGTCGCACGGGCTCGGCGACCCGATCAAATTCGTATCCGGGGCAAGATACATTCAATACCAAATTTCAAGTCGATAGCTCCACCCGTTTCCGAGATTTCGTCTGCGCATGCGCGAAGCTGGCGTCGCACGGGCTCGGCGACCCGATAAAATTCGTATCCGGGGCAAGATACATTCACATAGCAAATTTCAAGTCGATAGCTCCACCGGTTTCCGAGATCTGGTCTGCGCATGCGCGAAGATGGCGTCGCACGGGCTCGGCGACCCGATAAAAAATTCGTATCCGGGGCAAGATACATTCACATAGCAAATTTCAAGTCGATAGCTCCACCCGTTTCCGAGATCTCGTCTGCGCATGCGCTGCACGGGCGTCGCACGGGCTCGCCAATACGACAACGACGACCGCCTGGTCAAACTACACACACGTGCCAAGTTTCTTCCCGATCGGTCCAGAATCGTAGATTTGTATCAATGACATACAGACAAACATACAGACAAACAGATGTCTTCAAAATATATATGAGATATCCGATGAGCCCGACGTTGTCCGTGCTATTCAAAAAAAAAAACTCAAGTCGATAGCTCTACCCAACCCGACGTTGTCCGGGCTATTCAAAAACCAAATTTCAAGTCGATAGCTCCACCCGTTTCGGAGATCTGGTCTGCGCATGCGCGAAGTTGGCGTCGCACTGGCTCGGCGACCAGATAAATTTCGTATCCGGGGCAAGATACATTCACATAGCAAATTTCAAGTCGATAGCTCCACCCGTTTCCGAGATCTCGTCTGCGCATGCACGAAGCGGGCGCCGCACGGGCTCGCCAATACGACAACGTCGACCGCCTGGTCAAACTACAAACACGTACCAAGTTTCGTCTCGATCGGTCGAGAATCGTAGATTTGTATAAATGACAGACATACAGACAGACAGACAAACATACAGAGGTCTTCAAAATATATATGAGACTAGCCAATGAGCCCGACGTTGTCCGGGCTATTAAAAAACCAAATTTCAAGTCGATAGCTCCACCCGTTTCCGAGATCTGGTCTGCGCATGCGCGAAGCTGGCGTCGCACGGGCTCGGCGACCCGATAAAATTCGTATCCGGGTCAAGATATATTCACATAGCAAATTTCAAGTCGATAGCTCCACCCGTTTCATAGATCTCGTCTGCGCATGCGCGAAGCTGGCGTCGCACGGGCTCGGCGACCTGATAAAATTCGTATCCGGGGCAAGATACATTCACATACCAAATTTCAAGTCGATAGCTCCACCATAGCTCCACAGTCGATAGCTCCACCCGTTTCCGATATATGGTTTGCGCATGCGCGAAGCTGGCGTCGCACGGGCTCGGCGACCCGATCAAATTCGTATCCGGGGCAAGATACATTCACATACCAAATTTCAAGTCGATAGCTCCACCCGTTTCCGAGATTTCGTCTGCGCATGCGCGAAGCTGGCGTCGCACGGGCTCGGCGACCCGATAAAATTCGTATCCGGGGCAAGATACATTCACATAGCAAATTTCAAGTCGATAGCTCCACCGGTTTCCGAGATTTGGTCTGCGCATGCGCGAAGATGGCGTCGCACGGGCTCGGCGACCCGATAAAAAATTCGTATCCGGGGCAAGATACATTCACATAGCAAATTTCAAGTCGATAGCTCCACCCGTTTCCGAGATCTCGTCTGCGCATGCGCTGCACGGGCGTCGCACGGGCTCGCCAATACGACAACGACGACCGCCTGGTCAAACTACACACACGTGCCAAGTTTCTTCCCGATCGGTCCAGAATCGTAGATTTGTATCAATGACATACAGACAAACATACAGACAAACAGATGTCTTCAAAATATATATGAGATATCCGATGAGCCCGACGTTGTCCGTGCTATTCAAAAAAAAAAATTCAAGTCGATAGCTCTACCCAACCCGACGTTGTCCGGGCTATTCAAAAACCAAATTTCAAGTCGATAGCTCCACCCGTTTCGGAGATCTGGTCTGCGCATGCGCGAAGTTGGCGTCGCACTGGCTCGGCGACCAGATAAATTTCGTATCCGGGGCAAGATACATTCACATAGCAAATTTCAAGTCGATAGCTCCACCCGTTTCCGAGATCTCGTCTGCGCATGCACGAAGCGGGCGCCGCACGGGCTCGCCAATACGACAACGTCGACCGCCTGGTCAAACTACAAACACGTACCAAGTTTCGTCCCGATCGGTCGAGAATCGTAGATTTGTATAAATGACAGACATACAGACAGACAGACAAACATACAGAGGTCTTCAAAATATATATGAGACTAGCCAATGAGCCCGACGTTGTCCGGGCTATTAAAAAACCAAATTTCAAGTCGATAGCTCCACCCGTTTCCGAGATCTGGTCTGCGCATGCGCGAAGCTGGCGTCGCACGGGCTCGGCGACCCGATAAAATTCGTATCCGGGTCAAGATATATTCACATAGCAAATTTCAAGTCGATAGCTCCACCCGTTTCATAGATCTCGTCTGCGCATGCGCGAAGCTGGCGTCGCACGGGCTCGGCGACCTGATAAAATTCGTATCCGGGGCAAGATACATTCACATACCAAATTTCAAGTCGATAGCTCCACCCATAGCTCCACAGTCGATAGCTCCACCCGTTTCCGATATATGGTTTGCGCATGCGCGAGGCTGGCGTCGCACGGGCTCGGCGACCCGATCAAATTCGTATCCGGGGCAAGATACATTCACATACCAAATTTCAAGTCGATAGCTCCACCCGTTTCCGAGATTTCGTCTGCGCATGCGCGAAGCTGGCGTCGCACGGGCTCGGCGACCCGATAAAATTCGTATCCGGGGCAAGATACATTCACATAGCAAATTTCAAGTCGATAGCTCCACCGGTTTCCGAGATCTGGTCTGCGCATGCGCGAAGATGGCGTCGCACGGGCTCGGCGACCCGATAAAAAATTCGTATCCGGGGCAAGATACATTCACATAGCAAATTTCAAGTCGATAGCTCCACCCGTTTCCGAGATCTCGTCTGCGCATGCGCTGCACGGGCGTCGCGCGGGCTCGCCAATACGACAACGACGACCGCCTGGTCAAACTACACACACGTGCCAAGTTTCTTCCCGATCGGTCCAGAATCGTAGATTTGTATCAATGACATACAGACAAACATACAGACAAACAGATGTCTTCAAAATATATATGAGATATCCGATGAGCCCGACGTTGTCCGTGCTATTCAAAAAAAAAAATTCAAGTCGATAGCTCTACCCAACCCGACGTTGTCCGGGCTATTCAAAAGCCAAATTTCAAGTCGATAGCTCTACCCGTTTCCGATATCTGGTCTGCGCATGCGCGAAGATGGCGCTGCATGGGCTCGGCGACCCGATAAAATTCGTATCCGGGGCAAGATACATTCACATAGCAAATTTCAAGTCGATAGCTCGACCCGTTTCCGAGATCTCGTCTGCGCATGCGCGAAGCTGGCGTCGCACGGGCTCGGCGACCCGATAAAATTCGTATCCGGGGCAAGATACATTCACATAGCAAATTTCAAGTCGATAGCTCCACCCGTTTCCGAGATCTCGTCTGCGCATGCGCGAAGCCGGCGCCGCACGGGCTCGCCAAATACGACACCGTCGATCGCCTGGCCAAACTACACACACGTACCAAGTTTCGTCCCGATCGGTCGAGAATCGTAGATTTGTATAAATGACAGACATACAGACAGACAGACAAACATACAGAGGTCTTAAAAATATATATGAGATGTACATGAGCGGAGAAATTATGGAACCTTGTCTGGTGCCCTGCTTGACGTCGAACCAGTTTGAGAACACTCCGTTGTATCTAACACAGCACGAAATTCCTGTTAGGACGTTTGCGCATACACGCCAAGCTTTACCTTTCAGACCCTTATTATGTAATTTGTAAAGAAGGCCATTTAACCAGACTGTATCAAAAGCTTTTTGTGTGTCAAGGAAACATGAATATAATTTGCTTGATTGCTGTTTCGTATAGGAGATATACTCTTGCAAAAGGTACGAAGTCGAGATGGAACTCACACCCTTCTGGAAACCGTGTTGTAGCGCATTTACATGGCAAATTAGTGGTGCTTCAAGTCTGTTGAATAGTAATCTTTCGAAGATCTTGTAAACGATAGGGAGGATTGTGGTGGCTCTATAGTTATCGAATTTATGTCTGGATGTCGTACCTCCTTTAAAAAGGGGAACCATAACTCCTTTCTTGGCACTAGATGGGATCGATTCAAGTTTAATCATGTGGGTAAGTAAGATTGCTAAGTTGTCGAAAAGACGCACACTCCCATATATGACATGCTCATATGAAAGTCCATCACATCCTTGTGCTTTCTTTTTACTGAGTGAAGGAATAATTGCTGTAATTTCATCACGAGTCACATCGGAGCACAGTAATTTGTCAGTATTAGCCACATTTTGATCATTTGATAGCTCATAGACAATGTCGTTTACGGAAATGAAGTGATCATTGTTGAGGGACTCGTCTCCAGATGGAGTGTAGATGCCCTCGAAGTAGGCTGCCCATGCATCATATATTTGTGTTTCGGTACGCAAGATTTGAGAGTTGTGTTCAAAGTAAGTTGGTTGAGATGTGCCTAGTCTGGATTTCATAGAGTTAAACGTGCGAAAGAATCTTTCTTGGTCGATTTCAGCGCAGTGGTCGAGTTTATCATCCGATTCGGATACAAAAGCCGAGACTCTTTGGCGATGATATTTACGGAATTCTCTTTTGGCATCCTTGTACCTCATAAATGCAATATCAAGATTTAAATGAATTCTACCAGAATAAATCCAACGTTTACGATATTCGCGCATTTCTCTATGGAGATGTTTTAGAGTTTGGTCCCATTATGGTTTGAGATGTTTGTTGAATTTTTTACGGGGTATAGTTTGAGCGGATGCCGAATTCATTGCTATAACGAGTTCATCATAGAAACTTTCCAAGGAGCTGTTATCGGATATTGCCATAGATGGGAGATGTGCGTCAATCGATTCTTGGTAGTTGAGAAGATGTTCATGTAAAGCATCGAGAAGCTCCCACTTGAAACGGACAGGGGGTGTTTTGCATCGGTGCAGAGTGGGTAACAAACTGGAAGTTAACTGATGCAAAAAGTGGTCTATGATTCGATACGTTCAGTGCATCATCATCTAAGACAGACACATTGATTAGTGAGTGGATATCATATTCAGACACAAGAATGTGATCGATAATAGAGTTCCCATTTCCATTTGCGGATACAAAAGTTGGAATCGAGCTAGGAAGCATGTCGCCAACAGGGTCGCCACTGAGTTCATTTACATATATTACGTCATCAAGGTGGCCGCCATCGAAAATTTGAGAGTATAGGCATTTAGTCTTATTTTTATTAACATCGCAGCTGCTGGTAGTGAATTAAACAATTTGAAAAACTCTCTACACATGTGATACTATTACGTCAGAGTTCCACTTGAGAGAAAAATTCCTCACAATAAAGGAAGATGGCGGCCAAAATTGAGACAGAAATTCGGAACATTTGTGAATTTTCACACTTGCCTCTTAAATCATTCACGACTGTTTCAAATCGGTGGCTAATAGCATCCTAATTGTGAATAATTTGTAATATCTTAACCATTTGGACAACATAATATGCCCTACTTCGCGTCATATTTATGCCAACTATCTTCAAAGATGTGAAGGACTACGTAGGCGTATCTAAATCATAAAATCAATCAGTGTTCAATTTAGTTTTGCGCAGAAAATAGACTGACGCTCTTTAGTTTTATCGTGTATTTAAGAAACGATATAAATTTATTGTCACGTGTTAGAGAAATTAAATTCACATACGTCCTTTTGCTTTAGGTTAGTAAATTCCGTATGTAGGTACTTAAATTTCCGTATGTAGGTACTTAAATTATGTTGATATACAAAGAACTCACTAATAGGAAGAGAAGAGATTACTAAAGTTGAGATTATTTATTTTAAAAAAAAAACAGATTCGCGCACGTACCTGTCAGTCTACACTGGATTATATGTCATGTTAGTCTGGTTCATTCTAAACAAAATTCCTAAATGCATGATTGCTCCCTAGTATATATATAGGCCGAAATTTATACGAAAAATGATACGTAGACCATATACATTACTTTAGTTAGCAACACTCACTTTCCAGCAATTTTGGCAAACTTGAGAGGCGGGTACACTACTTCAAAGCTATGCTGAGCCATTATCTTTGGCATAGGTCCCATCGAACATTTTTATTTTCGACAGAAATGGTAGCACGCTGGGTATATAGCTGCAAGCCGGCGACAAACCCTTTTCAGTGCATGGATACATTTGAAAATTCTTGGTAGAATGATATTTTTGGCGTCTTGGTGGGATTAATTTGCATGGGCTTAGTATTTGTGCATATATGGTTCTGTATGACAGCGTAATATCACTCACATGGAACATCGTATTGGAATCGCACACATATTTTAATAGAAAAACTTACATAGAAAACGTGACTCTAAAATGGTTTTCCCAACATAACTCGTATAAATCAAAAATGTTTATTCCGTGGGTAAACATTATGTGTTGCAGACAAATATCTTCCGATATGATTGGCAGTGACAAACAGCAAAATTGGTATTCATATCTACGCGAAAAATTCACTTATTCAGGGGTACTGTATATATTGAAAAAATGAGCGGATTGTAGAATAATTGAAAACTGACATGGCTGGTAAGTAGCATTCGGAGAACATAAGATAGCAAGTAATTGACACATATTTTCCAAACCAACATGTACCTTCAAAGTTGAAAGTTTCAGTTATGATCACGGTACACAATACGTGGAATGATGGTTTGTTCGGGGGAAATTTCTGAATTTAAAGGTCCGAAGCGCTTTCAGCCTGAAATTATGCTGGCTTTTGCTACATTCCGTTCGGGTCCAGGGGATCAAAATAGGCCATGAAATAATTTTAAGTACATGTTATGCCACGGAGACAGTTATTCAAGTCATTGTATATATAGCATTTAGAAAAATGGACCCATTTTTTCTTTTCTTCAGCATGGGAATATAAACAGCGTTAGTCTATATATATATACACGATAAGGTAAAAATAAAGAACATTTGTTTAACTTATGCGAGAAAAATTTAAGACATTTGGAAAATTGTTATCTGACATTGTTAATCATTTTAGGGTATAAATGTACACTCCCTATAGATCAGTGTTCCGTGTGTTTATCGACGTAATAACTTCAAATGTATCTTTTGCCTCCTTCCAAATTTACTTCTTACAATTTAAAGCGGTGATGACACAGCTTCCGACCTTAAGGAGGTTATAGGGAGCTCACAATTGCTATCCTTCAAAGGCAATAAAGAATATTTGCTTTCGCAGCGGCATGCAGGTTGAATTTGGCTTACCGTGTAAATCCGAAAGTACACTGCAAGAATAAATTACATTCATATAAAGTATTTATAGATTGAGCACGATGCAGCCACATATCGTCATTGTCACCCAGAGAATCACTTTTCCACACAAGATATACTACAATAAGGAGATTTCCTTGTTCGAACTGTTAATGCAATATAACACGAGTATATATATTTTAGATACATGTATATATGTAAATAGTCACAGGTGTAATTTGACCTCGGAAACCCAACAAAGACCAAAAACTATAGGTCCGGTTCGAGGATAAAGAATAGACGCCGTTTTAAAATCCGATGTGTAACAACACGAATCTCCCATGGATGGTGAAATTGTTATCTTGATCAAGAGCGCAAGTTTGGCATATCCCAATGTTCTTACAATTTGTTTGAGTCAGTAGGAAAACTTCTGGTTTCAGGGCGACGAATCCGCGTTTATCATAAATATATATCAATGTCGTAGCCATGTGTCAACGTACGGACAGACAGATTGACACAGTCTATGCAGTTACCCCCGCCCATTTTCTTTCTTCGTGGAAGCATCTTCTTAACACGTTCACTGTCACTGCGAGTTAACTCGTAGTAAACGGTTCCATGGAGACTGCTACTACGAGTTAAATCGTAGTAATGTTCATACCACATAAATAATAACACAAACCACAAGCAATGTTGGTGTATGCGCCAATACATGCCCAACGATCCCATTGATCGATTTTATATGTATAATTACGATGGCTTGAGATTCAACGATTCCCACAGCCCGAACAAGGGTGGGGTCCAGTTATAAATCTTGGTAGGATACTCCAATTCACCAGGATCTCTTCTGTACGTCCCTGAACCATGATATGCATGTGCAACTAGACCATTCCCGGACACATTGTGTATATATAAAAGGCCGCTCGGCCACAGTGTCCCCCGAACCGGTGGCTTCATTTGGAGCGGAGGCTTTGTAGAAGTATATTATATGGATAAGACACTTGTGCATTGTCTAATTACTGACATGCATACAAATAACCAAATCTTAAAAAAACCTCTTAAAGTCAAAATATAACCTCAAATTGGCACAAAATGAAGAAAATTACAAGTCGAAAAGCCCATAACTCTGCGAAAATTAGAACTTGACCTGTATCTTGATATGACTGATCCACATAAAAACGGTATTTGTAATTAAAGGATCCAAACTTGAGATATCATCCGGAAACCGAAAAAGTGAGAAATTGTCTAAGTAAAACAAGTAGAAAAAGGGCCACAACTCTCGCAAAAATGTGTGGAGCATACCCATATTCGAACTTGACCTGTACATAGGGCTGATAAACTCACATACCAAAAATCACATAAACTGAAGTTATCATCTGGCCAGAAAATTACAAGATTCTAAGTTAAAAAAAAAGGCCCATAACTCTCGCAAAAATGGGCGGAGCAAACCCATATTCGAACTTGACCTGTATTTTGGTCTGATAAACTCACCTATGAAATTTGCTTTTGATCTAGTAACCGAAACTAAAACCATTTCCGGACGGACGGACGGCTACACGGACGCACGGACGGACACCGGCTATTTTAATAGACCCCGAATTTTTGTTTTCGGGAGACAATAAAGGAATTATCGTGCTTTATACATTTTTTGTATATTTTGTGTTTGAACGTGGCGTGGTGGCAATTCCTCATTGACTCACATATATATCATTATTGTGCATGGTATGTTTTTTATATGATCTCAATGCATGCATGTTTATCTACTTATATTAATTTCATTAGTAAGAACAATGAAAGATGAAACGTGTTATAAAACTCCTACGAGATAACTCGTAGTCGGCACCTGGGATGAAACTCACCAGTGGTCATCGCTGGTGCCAGTTACGAGTTATATCGTAGGTAAATACATATTATGTTTTTGACGTCTTATTCGGCGTTGTCTGTACCAATTATCATATATAAATTCATTTACCATGTCTTACATACGATATGCTTGTACATGTATAGCACTCTTCGTCATCTAAGACACTGACAACGTAATTGTATTTACCTACGAGATAACTCGTAGCTGGCACCAGGAATGAAACACTAATAAATTCCGTCCCAGTTGCCGACTACGAGTTAACTCGTAGTAGCCTTATAACATGTTTCAGCATCATATGACCCGATATTGGTCGAACCATTACCCATACATACGTAAAATATCATCTACTATCGGCAAAACATCAAATCCCATGTTGGCATACGGGATGGAATTACCAATTGGTCTTCGGCAGTGAACGTGTTAATACCGAATATAACTCTCACCCACCGTGCACATATTGGCTGCGGACACACGTACCACAGTAGCGATGGCATAGTAGGTGTGACAATGTATTATGGTGGAGTTTGGTGACAATTGGTCCGTCATAATTCTGTGCCATAGCTATCCATGTCGATTTTTCGCACAATGAGTCGACTGGACCAATTAACCATTTCTTTTCACCAAGATTGATCTCTACTCATTATTTTGTGCGAAATTGTATTCACGACGATATATATAATTGCACGATGGGTCGTCCAGAATTGTGTTTGAACGTAGCCTGGTGGCAATTCCTCATTGACTCACATATATATCATTATTGTGCATGGTATGTTTTTTATATGATCTCAATGCATGCATGTTTATCTACTTATATTAATTTCATTAGTAAGAACAATCATGGCTGTTGAGATGGGCTATTCATTAAGTTGTCAAGTGGACTTGTGTGAGTGTATCACCCCCCCCCCCCCCCTTCGGTACGCGGGATTCAGTGTGTTTTGAAGCCGTACGCGGGATTCATATATACCCCGGAATTAACTGGTATTCGGGTTCATGCAAAACATCTTGGACGCAGGTTTTGATGGCGCAAAATAATATTTTGTGCTAGTTATCTGTATGAATGAGTGGGTAGAATAGCTTCTTGTGCATATTCGATCACCATGCCATCATAAAGTACCATTAATCGTATCACAACGGCCTCATAACTCCCATAATACTCTACTCCAATATCATGTCAGGTATACTGGATCATAATGTGTCTATGTAACTTCTGCTTGCATATGTCTGATATTAAAACAGTCAATTTGTATGTCATTATTTCTTAACATGTATTCAGGATTCACCCCCAAAATTAACTGGTATTCAGGATTCAGGGGGAGGGGGTGATACCATCTTGTGTGTTAGCATGCAAAATATAACACTGCGTGTTGAGTAAAGATCAACACCGACAAGACATTCAGGTAGATACATCCTTGAAAGATCGGCCGTCGCTGGTAGAGCTTGGTAGACTCATTGTGCGAATTTTCAGAGGGCGACACAGCTTGCTATGGCATATTAATTATGACAACCAATTGTCACAAAACTCCACCATAATAAATTGTCACACCTACTATGCCATAGCTACTGTGGTACGTGTGTCCGCCGCCATTGTCGTTTCCACCGTCGTATGGTCGTATGGCGTTGGCTGTTTAAAGTATCAAATTACACAACGGGCACGACTCATTTGTAGCTTAGAAATAATTATGTGTATACAATATCATTCAAAAAATCTATATCTATTGCATCATCTTCGAAAGTAATGTTATTTCGACAGATATATCAATGTGTTCATGCCTAATGGGTAACATGAACAAATATATGTTAATCATGTTTGTACGCATTTATCTTTCATAAAACAAAAAGTGGTAATATTTTAAGTTCGTCATTAATACATTCAAAGTACCCCTGGTTAACGTAATTTATTAGCAGGGACGGTATAAGTCCATAAATACACGGTGTACCGCCATACGTCATATAGGCCTTGCATATGGTATGCCACCGCAGTAACAGAGAATTCTCAGCGGTTATTTAATAAATAAAGAGCGTTTTTATTGTTCTATTCCTAATATGGTATGAATAAAGAGCGTTCGTTTGTCTCACGTCTGTGCGAAAAATGGACAACGGCTGCAAAATTTATATTTATCCACGCCCACTCACACAATAAACCCACATACTATTCCCATAGACTTGAAAACAACGTATAGATAACAAAACAGTATTTGTTCACCACATTTGTTCAACTTTGCTAATTCAGGTCGGAGCAACCAAGTGATTTCTGACGATCAATTTACGTCGTTACACATAAACCAAAAAAAACGGGGTATATATACGGTTTTGCGGGAACATGTCTCTATTCCGAAGGCTCGCTATTCCGAAGGTTCACTATTCCGAAGGTTCGCTATTCCGAAGGTTCGCTATTCCGAAGTTTTTTTTATTTTAAAGGTTAATTCTATATTCAAGTATTGCGAGGGTTCTTTATCACGAATACTCTTTTTTATGAAGGAAATAACTTTTTGTTTTTTTTGGCAGTTATTTGGCAGTTATTTCGATACCGGTATAAATTCAAAAGCGAATATTATTAGGTGTATTTCGGAGAGCAAACCGCCATGTGGGTTAAATCTTCAATAATTGAAGATAAATCCTCAAACTTATGCATTAACCAGAAAGATAAAGCGCTCTCTAGTACAACTATCGGTTTTTATTCCATGATCACGCACTCTACTATAGTATTAAACGTCATTGTGGAAACCAAGTTATTAATCGCCAATGTATATAGGTATAAAGCCACGTTGTAGGTATAAACGATTTCCCACGTGTTTGAACGACAAAATAATATACAGTAATGCCCTAAGTAATCGACTCCTTAAACACAGCAGAATTATGGGTAACTTTTCAGGATTTAGTCGGAAATATGGCTTGTTGCCATTCATCGGAAAGCTCTCGGGGGAATAGTTACCCATAATTCTGATGTGTTTAAGGAGTCGATTACTTAGGGCATTACCGTTACCTACAGTATAGGGACTATATAATTTCACATTTCCGCGTTACAGTAACACCATGCGAAATATAGTTCCAAGTTGATTTTGTTAATAAACAAAACGTTAGTTATACTTTCATAAATCTGAGTTATTATGTAACAGCTGTGATATTATGTGACAAATCATTTTATCATAAATTTCAATAGCTTTTTTAAACACTTCCACAATTCCCTCAGGTTTCATATCCATTCGCCATGTAACAGTACTAGTGCACTTAATTGCCCCTGGGTCCACGGAGGGTTGAAGTTTGGACAAATTTCTTCTATGTTTTAAAGGCACGCGAGGCCTTAGTTGTCGAAAATATTCATATTTTTTCCAATCACCGTAAACAGAAAAAACATTAAAACGCATACAATTTCGTTCATATATACCATGACCATCGCGTAAACAGCATGTTATCATAAAGATTTACTATATTTTACCTCAGAAAGAGCCTGATTGTATTACAGAAGACAACACAATGCTGCTGGCTAATCACACACAAATGGCATAAACGCTCTTTATTCGTTCCATATCAGGAATTCACCCACAAACAACGCTCTTTATGTTTACCATCATAATATAAACAAACACCAGAAAAGTAACTTTTTATGTTTTTGTTTACATAACAATGGTCAAAAATATGACAATAACATACTGTTTATGCGATATTTCTTATTTATATACGGACAAAGTCTGTCTACATTTTGTTGTTCTTTCTGTTTGTGGCGGTTTTTGACGGGTGGAAATATTTTCACAGGATACCCACCGCCAAGGCCAATCGTACCTTTAAGTTCTAACGTTCCAATAGTAACCTTATCGGTAGGATCATGGTATAACAAAATACACACGTAGTGTTTATGAATACCAAATTTACACCACCCGAGGTATTGATAATTTACCTCACTCGCTAAATCATCAATCCCACTCGTGGTGTAAATTGTGTATTTAGAAACACCACGTGTGTATTCTATATATATTTTGCTGGAAAAGATACTATTAAAGAAATGTTTGACACTTTTTCAAAGAATATCCATGTTATCCACCAATGCGAATACATTGAACTAATAATAAACCAGTGAGTGTATTAGATCACAATATTAGCTTTCTGAGGTTTTTTTGTGTGATTTTCGAAAGGATTCAACTATACAGTTTTAATTTAGTTTTTTAGAAATATTTGTTTCTGTTCAGAAACATGTCACCTGATTCCGAGGCATGAATTATCTCCATTTGAAATTCAACAGCATCTATAGTTCATAAAAGGTGCCCAGTTCACTATAAATGGAATTCAGTGACATCAAATATTTTGAATTCCTAACTGAAATGAACTGAGAGTTATACAAAGTTGAACAATAATTGGTAATATCAGTGCCATATTAATGTGATCAGATAAGATAAGTTTAATTATGGTGAATCATGTACAATTGTGCAACACATATGTTTGCGAAACGTTCTACCTATACGACAAACGACGATTTTGTGTTATTTTGATGTTCAGTTTTCTCAAATCCTTTCGATTTCATAGAAATGTCAATTTCAAAACGGAAATTTACCACAATTCCCTCCCGATTCTCCGTTGTGTGTACATGTATACACAAAAGTACTACAGGCCACACGATCCCTTCAGTCGATTCATCCACGTGTTTCGATTGGATAATAGCCACATTGTACCATTATAAAAACGTGCATTGGGATTACCAGGTTTTGAACGGATGGAATACGAACTCTGCGGACGTAGCCAGAGTAGAAATTCATGGCATGATCTATAGGTCTATTATTCATGGCATGATCTAGGTCTATTATTCATGGCATGATCTAGGTCTATTATTCGTGGCATGATCTAGGTCTAGTATTCATCTGGAGGGATGTTCAAGAAATATAAGCAGACGAGACCATTGAACAGACAATACAAGTTTATAAGGATTCCTATTAATTTGTGGGAATATTTAGATAATATGTTCAACAAACAGCTTGGTTGTGGAACTTATTGTCTGAACATTTCCTGACGGAAATATTTATACTCTGGTGTTGGTATACTGACTATATGAGTATTAGGTATGGGAGGGGTTAAATTTGTGTTATATATTTATACACTGTTGTTGGTATACTGACTGTATGAACATTAGGTTATGGAAGGGGTTAAATTGATGTTATATATACACTGGTATTGGTATACTGACTGTATGAACATTAGGTATGGAAGGGGTTAAATTGATGTTATATATATATATACACTGGTGTTGGTGTACTGACTATATGAGCATTAAGTATGGGAGGGGTTAAATTGATGTTATATTTACACACGTGTTGGTGTACTGACTATATGAGCATTAGGCATGGAAGGGGTTAAATTGATGTTATATATATATACACAGGTGTTGGTACACTGACTATAAGATAAGATAAGATAAGATGATTTATTGCAATACACCAATGGAGGCAGTTGCAAATAACAGTTAATACATGAAAAGTTACACATTAAAATAAAATACATGTAATAGGCATATGTACGATAAATAATGATTAGTATTATAAATTAATACTTTCAACGTGTATTTCCCCATATTGACATTCTGTCTTTTTAGAAAGAATAACCGGATCATGTTGCACACAGAATTGATTATTTGTTTGTCCTTGTTTTTCATTATAAAGATGAATTTATCATCATCACTCATGTTTATGAAATCTATGCTATAATTTTGAGCAATATTAAACAAGTCTTTTCTAGAGTCAGCGTACGCACTGCATTCCATAATAAAATGTTTTTCTGTTTCAACTTTAAGTTCATCACACATGTGACAAATTCTGTCATTTAATGGCGTCTTCGGTTGCGTGTGTCGACCCTTTTCTATAGCTAAAATATGATTGCTAACACGTAGTCGAGTGAACATCTCTCTTGCCGCGGACAATCGAACGTGCCTCGGGTACGGTTCTATGTCATAATTGTCTTTGAAAATTCTGTAAGTTCGCAGTTTATTAGCACCACCTGATCTGTCGTCATCGAAAATGTCTTTTTTGAACTTATTTATATGTTCTGATTTAAATTATTAGTTTGTCTGTCACTCTTATTGTTGTATTAGATTGTGATATATTGATACCACTTTTGACTAATTGTGCATTATGTATATGAGCATTAGGTATATGATCATTAGGTATGGAAGGGGTTAAATTGATGTTATATATATATACAATGGTGTTGGTATACTGACTATATGAGCATTATGTATGGAAGGGGTTAAATTGATGTTATATATATATACAATGGTGTTGGTATACTGACTATATGAGCATTATGTATGGAAGGGGTTAAATTATGTTATATATGTACACACTGCTGTTTGTATACTGACTACGAGAATTGGGTACGGAATGGGTTAAATTGATGTTATATATTTATACCCTGGTGTTGGTATAGTGACTATATGAGCATTAGGTATAGAAGGGGTTAAATTGATGTTATATATTTATACACTGGTGTTGGTATAGTGACTATATGAGCGTTAGGTATGGCATGGGTTAAATTGACGTTATATATACTCTGGTGTTGGTATATTGACTATATGAACATAATGTATGAAGGGGTTAAATTGAAGTTATATATATTTATACACTGGTTTTGGTGTACTGACTATATGAGCATTAGGTATGGAAGGGGTTAAATTTGTGTTATATATTTATACACTGTTGTTGGTATACTGACTGTATGAACATTAGGTTATGGAAGGGGTTAAATTGATGTTATATATACACTGGTGTTGTTATACTGACTGTATGAACATTAGGTATGGGAGGGGTTAAATTGATGTTATATATATACACCGGTGTTGGTATACTGACTGTATGCACATTAGGTGTACATTATTGATGTTATATGTATGTACACTGGTGTTGGTATGTTGACTATATCAGCATTAGGTGTGGAAGGGGTTAAATTGATATTATATATACACTGGTGTTGGTATACTGACTATATGAACATTAGGCATGGAAGGGGTTAAATTGATGTTATATATATGTACACTGATGTGGTATACTGACTATATGAGCATTAGGTATGGAAGGGGTTAAATTGATGTTATATATATATACAATGGTGTTGGTATACTGACTATATGAGCATTATGTATGGAAGGGGTTAAATTATGTTATATATGTACACACTGCTGTTTGTATACTGACTACGAGAATTGGGTACGGAATGGGTTAAATTGATGTTATATATTTATACCCTGGTGTTGGTATAGTGACTATATGAGCATTAGGTATAGAAGGGGTTAAATTGATGTTATATATTTATACACTGGTGTTGGTATAGTGACTATATGAGCGTTGGGTATGGCATGGGTTAAATTGACGTTATATATACTCTGGTGTTGGTATATTGACTATATGAACATAATGTATGAAGGGGTTAAATTGAAGTTATATATATTTATACACTGGTTTTGGTGTACTGACTATATGAGCATTAGGTATGGAAGGGGTTAAATTTGTGTTATATATTTATACACTGTTGTTGGTATACTGACTGTATGAACATTAGGTTATGGAAGGGGTTAAATTGATGTTATATATACACTGGTGTTGTTATACTGACTGTATGAACATTAGGTATGGGAGGGGTTAAATTGATGTTATATATATACACCGGTGTTGGTATACTGACTGTATGCACATTAGGTGTACATTATTGATGTTATATGTATGTACACTGGTGTTGGTATGTTGACTATATCAGCATTAGGTGTGGAAGGGGTTAAATTGATATTATATATACACTGGTGTTGGTATACTGACTATATGAACATTAGGCATGGAAGGGGTTAAATTGATGTTATATATATGTACACTGATGTGGTATACTGACTATATGAGCATTAGGTATGGAAGGGGTTAAATTGATGTTATATATACACTGGTGTTGGTGTACTGACTATATGCGTGCGTTCACACGATGGCAAGTTTGCCTGGCAATTATTCAGGTAATTTGTCGTATATGTGTATAGTGGGTTGTAGTGTGCCAATATGTGAACGACAAACTACTTATTCTGTCATTCCGGAATTTAACAATCGAAATGTTCAATAGATAGCCAGCTATCATGCTTTTGTGAACGTTTGAAAGGAAATATTGCCAGCTGTGTGAACATACACTATGTCTGAAGACTAGATCACAACAATTTTGAACAATGCGTTTAGGTTACTTTATTGTCCAAATGCTTAAAGAATGAGTACTACCACGTAGTCACGATTTTTTGTGACATCTCACCTGCCTATAGTCATATAGTGTCAATATCAAAATTGGCTGCCATCTTGGAACGCATTACCTTCCTGAACTAGGAATTGAACTAAAAATATATATACATTCTGTGTCTCTGGAGGATTCCACACATTATGACAACATAAACTTTGTTAATTTATTCTTTTGATACAACCAACATGTATACCTCTAATTTGATAATTATGAAATTTGGGGAGGGCTAAGTTTTTGTCGATTACTTCACCATTTGGAAGGATATAATATTAGTTTGAACACTATTTTGTAGGGAATACCCTACCATTTTTTTTTTAAAGTGCATATCATATGGAAGACTTTATTTGAATGAAATTGATGCACGACACATTCATTGTCTGAATCGCCATGAATTTTTGACGCGTACTACGGGGGGTAGTAAAACATTTGCAGGAAAGTATGCCGTTTTTTGCATATGGCATTTTCGGGGACCCACCACCCCCAAACATGCAAAAATATTTTGACACCCACCCCCCAAATTTCACTAAAATTGGTCTAAAATCTCATAAAACTCAACTGATATCAATCTTATGACTGGAAATGATCTCAATTAGTTCAAATAACAGTTTAACCTGTTTCAGAAGCTGTTTTAATTGAAATTTTGCTGCTCATCTGTAAACCTAGGTCATTGTGCAGAATACACAAAATTTCATATTTTCTAACTATTTCCTGATTAGTCTGTCAACCAGCCCATTATCTAACATATTCCATACCACTTATGTTAGACTACTGGAGCAACTTACTTCTATTATACTAAACTAGCTAGAACAGGCTTAGCGGTGGCCCATTTGTGCGCTTCAAGCACATTTGGTCATTGAAACATTTTGATTTATATATATTGTTTTAATATTTTTTTTTAAAGATTGAATTCCTTGCTCAATTTAACAAAACCATTTTATTTTTTAAAATAAATTTTGAAAAACTAATACCATTATAACATCCACCAGGGTACCCCGAGTCACCACACCAAATTTGGTTGAACTCGGTCCAGGGGTTTGAGAGAAAAATCCGGACAGGTCCTACTCGTTTATATATATAGATGATAAGCAGTCACGGCAATATACCAGACTTGGATACTTTCTGTCTTGTGAGAGATCATCTGAGTTGAAAGACAAGCAAATAATTCACTGATTGGCTTCATACACTGATGACAGTTATGTTCTACCCATTGATAGTCACATTAATGTTTGAGACTGTTGCTCGCTCTTTTTCCATACACACAATGATCTAGGCATTAGTTGCATCAGGACAAGTTTACTTATATATGCAAACTTAGGTCATTGTACAGGATACATACAATTCCATTATTTCTAACCATTTCCCGATTAGTCTGTCAACCAGCCCATTATCTAGCATTATACCTTAACACTTTTGTTAGTCTACTGGAGCAATCTCTGTTATAATACATGACAAACATTCACTATGCCAGACTTGGATATTTTAGGTGTTGTATTATTATTTATTGTCTAACATCTATATATATGACATTGTAGACAAATTACAAATAAATATATACAAATAATATATACAGTCACGTGTGCATCATCACGCATAATATAATCATAATACATTGAATTAATTTCCGTGTTCATTTAAGATCTTTCTAAGATGTATTAATCTATAGTCATTTAATTAACTTTATTTATATATATCATATATGTGGTTATTATTAGGCGCGTATTTATATAACAGAACACTTTGCTGGGCCGGTCCGGCGCGCCAAGAGTAGAGATCGACGCTGTGCGAGCATGACCAACTCGGGCCCATGTCAAGTTATATGTTGTATACGGACCCAAAGCCTACACTCTACGGTAGTTATAATACAATTTACTGCCGAATGAGTTGGCTGTGAGTGGGATGGATCCACCGTGAGAGTAACAGATCATATGAGTTGATAGACATGCAAATATTTCACTGATTGGCTTGACACACTGATGAACAGTGTAATGACATTTATATTCTAGCCATTGATAGTCACATTAATGTTTGAGGCAGTTGCTCTTTTTCCATGCAGTACAATGATCTTGGCTTTAGTTACATCAAGACAAGTTTATATATTTCAGTTTTACATTTCTCGAAGCTTCTTTCCGGATGGTGTCGGGAAGGATTTTTTTCACCCCACCGCCCCATATGCAACATGCCATATAGCTTAATGTCATCTCTACTGAGGCCCATATGAGGTCCCAGTAACATAAATATGGTGTTTTTGCAGTTAAAAATTCTTATAATATGTTTTAAACTGTTACAAATGTCATATAAGGGCCACAAAAGCTCTTCAGTAAAAAGTTTGCTTGAGGGTGTAAAAAACACGTTTTTTGCCCCTCGGGCCACCCACCCAGGCACCCACCCGGCATACCTTCCTGCAAATTGTTTACTACCCCCCCCCCCCTCCCGGCGTACATTACGTTCTTTACCACGACGTCGCAAAATCAGAACGAAAGCAGAAAAGCAAATCCGATTCTGATTAAGTGTCAACATTTGCCCCATAAATGTGCAAAGATGTTTTTATTAGTTCCCATTTTGTTTCCCGGCTAGCAAGTCGATCACTGAAAATGTGTTAATTTTTTATTAGGGTACCCTATATATGAAACACAGCAAAAATCTATATTTTTTCACCTGTTTCAGCTCGGTGCCCTCTGAATTCAAAAACTAGAGTAATTTTCGCATAACAAAATTACGGTCGCACAAATTTCCCCGTTGCGCGACACCCATCCTCTGCACCGTCGAGGCTAACAGTCAAGCAACACCCTTCATTATTGTCAGGTTTAAAAAAAAATAACTCATAAATTTAGTTCCATCGAACTTTTGAGCCACGATCACTATAGAGATTTATAACGACCCCAACGCTGATATCCCCGCCCGGCTCTGCCATTGAATTGAAGATAAAGAAATCCACCAAGTATGTTAGTCTACAACAATTTGATTGACATTAATTATATATATGAGAGTATTCCCAGCGGGCACGTGAGTGCTTACTTACTGTGGCCAAAAGAGGACCAGTCTTTCTACGCCAGTTAGTCTTCGCACATAATATAGAAGTATCAGAGTATAGTCATAATCAGTCATCCTGACTTTTAAATGGAATTGTGGAATGACAAAGTCTTGGTGGACTTTAATCACACGACTGTCAAAAGTTTAGTTTGCACACTCCACAGGAATGTTGATTATTAATGTTGTAGGCATTGGCCTTTGTGGAATGAAACTATGAAGCACAACATGCTCGCCCACTTGTCACTGAGAAGATGAACCCACAATGGATCGACAATATGTGTGGTTGCATCGTGGGAATCCCTCGGCGCCAAATCAAACATGTACTAAGATTATTAGGGGCTGTCGTATATTGAACAAATGTTTTCTTGAAATTGAAAGATACCTACTGCAGTTAGCACTGCAGTTAGTCACCAACAAAATAAAGCTGGGCTGAGAAAATTTCCGTATATTATCTAATGACGATTCGTGTGAATGTAATGTCCAACAACCAGTACAACAGAGTCCGTATGTCCTCACATGGATTCGCACGAGTCTTTCACAATAAGTTGCGTAGATACGATACGATTTGTTTCCATAAATACGAATAAAGGCAGTATGCTAACGAAACAATGCAATGTCTGTCCGCGATGTCTCTCCCACACTGCTGGTCCGGTTTCAACCAAATTTGGTGGGGTGACTCGGGGTACCCTGCATGGTGGATATAATAACGTCGTTATTTTTTTATTTTTTTTATTTGATTTAAAACAAATTTAATTCAATAAAATATTTTTTAAAAGTAAGGTATCTACGGGCCTATTCAGAATCAATTAAGTCCAGTATGAACCTATGTGAATATTTCAACGTATCATCCTGCAAATAGGTTCATATAGGACCTAAATATTCAGATAAGTTCATATTGAACTTATTTGATTCTGAAATAAGTTCATATATAGAACATACGCCCGTTAGTCCATTGAATGGTGCGGGCCGCAGTGAACACATATTATAACGAGCGTTCATCTGGTAAGTCGTGTCAATGAAAAAAGGTATAGATTAAATAGTGCCTATATATGAGCTTATTTCGTATTGAAATAAGCTCTATACGAGCTTATTTTAATCGACACAATCATGTTACGTCCATATAGAGCGTATTTTTCTAAAATAAGCTCTATATGGGCCTAAACGCGACATGCAAAATAAGCCCGTATTTTTACGAGAAAGGGTTAGAATATTTAGGTTCAATAAGAACCTATTTGCACGACGACCAGAGAATCGAAGGCTCTTTATATGTGCTTTCATTGTGGCCCGAGCCATCAACGGAATAACTGGTATAAGTCCACTATGGGCTTATTCCAGAATCAAATAAGTCGAATATAAACCAATGTCAATATTTAGGTCCAATAAGAACATATCTGCACGAGTATATATTGAAATAGCATAATAATTACCCCTATATTTATAGAAGAATAGAGTATGTCTGTCATGTGAGCGAAGCGCACACAGGGTCCGCGGGCTGCTAACACCGTTTGTACAGGGACCGCCACAGGCCCCTCCGACGCCGAACAAAGGCTCCCTTCGGGAGTCTGTTTCGGCTTGTTCACAGTAAAACAATGGTTAATAAATAACTTCCCGATCGAGCAGAGCGAAAACTGAAATTCGACCCACTTTTTTGGACACGACCCAAAATTTTATCAGCCCAAAATTTTTGGCTGATGTGGTCATTTATGACCCAGGACTTGTTTCGGACAGTTTCCGCCTATTTTCACAGGAAATTTCGTCTCACCTTACTAAAGACGTTGCCATGGCCACATTTTCCCATTTTTTTTAATAAGGAATAAAAAAGGAAAAAGTAACGCAATTCACGCTGCTGTTATTTGTTTGGATTTTATAATAAAAATATGTTTTTTACACTAATTCGATGTCGCCTTTTCTGTTAGCAATACACATCTCAGACGTCGAGATCGAAACGTTTTGTTTCTTTAACGAACGATGCATAATTAAAGATTTCAGTATCCATATCGTAAATTACGTATGGGTTGCCAAACAAAAGTCAAAAGTGTCTTGGCTGATATGTTATTCACATCAAATGTTATCAAACTATTGAAAGGCCTCAGTCTTTCTCTAGCATATAGTGTGCATTCAAAGTAATAGTGGTTAACAGTCTCATCGCCGAGACCACAACTACACAGTTTAGAGTCTATCAAATGGTTAACTACTTTGTGTTCCCACATGCCATTGCATCGACGCCGGGGTTGGCACTGTATAACATTTGAAAGCCTCTTCCCAAATGAGAAATGTTTCGGTGGTTTCAGGTTAGAACTTGCGAATTTTGTATGTTTTTTTTAAATCCTCTAGACGAGAGTTTCCGTAATATATAGGGTTGTAAGGCGTTCCATTCTGCGAGACATTTTGGGAAAATGATGAGTCCATTCGTTTAAAGTCGCGGCGGAGAGGGGTGGAATCAGTTGCATTTCTGAGGTGATAATCAGTTATATCGACAAAACGGGGTGGGAGCAGAGAGACCAGATAATTTGCAGCTTGTGTGACGATGTTATGTAGAACCGACAGTTCGACGTTTAGTATATCGTCTGTTTTCAAGGGTATCCCAGCCCATTTCTATAGCATAAGGCGTTCGTGTGGCACGCATCTTATATATACAACCGGTGACTATCATAGCTGCGTCGTACTGAACATCATCTAATTTTCCATGAAGGTATAAGGGGCGCCAGACGAAACTTGGCTCGTATGTATGATAGGTAAAGCGTTTCTATGTATAGTGAGTTGCGATTAAGGATATATTTTAATTTTCCGCGTTCTGTGCGAGTCTAGAATTGGCACGATTACATAAATTTTCAATGTGAGTATTCCACGAAAAATTATTTATCAAGATGATACAACAATTAACAAGGGGGTGAAATGACCATGCATGCAGACAACATGTCGCCACGCACATGCGTTTCAAAAATGGATATATAATCAAGTTACTGCTGCTGCATACCGGCCGGTTTGGGGGTAAAAGTACATTCGAAGTACATTGGAAGTACATTGTGGAAGTACATTTTAAGTACATTGTGGAAGTATAATATGGAAGTACATTGGAAGTACATTGGAAGTGCATTAGTGGAAGTACATTGGAAGTACATTGTGGAAGTACACTGGAAGTACATTAGTGGAAGTACATTGGAAGTACATTGGAAATACATTGTAAAAGTATATTGTAAAAGTACATTGTGGAAGTACATTGGAAGTACATTGGAAGTACATTGGAAGTGCATTGTACAAGTATATTGTAAAGTATATTGTGGAAGTACATTGTAAGTATATTGTGGAAGTACATTGTGGAAGTACATTGGAAGTACATTGAAAGTACATTGGAAGTACATTGTGGAAGTACACTTGAAGTACATTGTAAAAGTATATTGTAAAAGTACATTGTGGAAGTACATTGGAAGTACATTGTGGAAGTACATTCGAAGTATATTGGAAGTACAATGTAAGTACATTGTAAGTACATTGGAAATATATTAGTGGAAGTACATTGGAAGTACATTGGAAGTACGGGTAGATATTTCTACGGCCCTATTTTTGTGAAAAACCAAGATAGAAGTACAGCTGAATAAAACGCACAGCGGCTGCCATCTTGTTACTATCAACACCGTATAAATATTTTCAACAAGAAAATCAGAAATCAGTATGTTTCAACCAATAGAATAACCCGACATAAAATGGCTATTGGTGATTGGTCAGATGCTAACTTGATTAAACAAGTTAGCTAACTGGATTAAACAAGTTAGTAACTTGATTAAACAAGTTAGCTAACTTGATTAAACAAGTTAGTAACTTGATTAAACAAGTTAGTAACTTGTTTAATCAAGTTAGTAACAAAAGAGGAGGTGGCGGTTCTACGCTGCCGTACGTATGTTCATAGTACATGTTTTAGCGGAATGGAATTTTTTTATTTCTTACAAACACTTGTAGATTACAAAGCCAAACAAAACTTGTCATAGTATTCACCCAAGATTGCATGCTATTTACAGACAAATTTCGATAGCATCGCTACTAGCTAGTGGAACTACACAGCTTTTACATCTGTAACAGCTTTTACATCTGTAGTTAGCTGTGGTACAGATGCATTTTATGAGTATTATTTCGTGGCCACGAATTAGTTATTTCGTAGCCACGAAATTAAAAATTATCCCCATGCCCTAAACCAGCCACCGTACACAACAAAGTGTGGTGTATCGTTTAAAGTGCTATGCAAATAAAAACAACTGCGATCTGTTTAATGGGGTGCACGTTTCGCATATATCCAGCCAAAAATGGCAAGATATTTTCAACAAAGAGTTTCTCTGGATCTATATGGCGAAAAATCTTGAATTTCACATAGCATCATCTTCATTGTATTTAGAATATGATCAATTATTAAAAGTAAACAAAACATTGTATTTTAATACCTTTGAGAGGTTGGAACTAATATTTTCTTGTTTGTCCATTTCGGTACCAAAAACTGCTGGAATAATTAGTAATTTCACACAACACTCTAATCACCAACTAGCTTATTGTCTTGGCTCTATGAGAGGAGGTTACATTTGTATCGTATTGTTGAGATAGATTTTTAATTGCGTAATATAGCATCATACCGCCATATATTATAATGAAGAATAAAGCGGTCACAAATATTCCAGCCCAATGACAACAAATGTTGATATGCAGTGTGGTCCAATCAAGCAGGGCACAATCAACTGAAATTAGGTCACAGTGTTTAGAGATATGGGGGTCAAATATTAACATGGTTATGAAGCCATGACCCAGAACTCATCTCAGCCCAATTTTTCATTGACCATGTTTTGAAATTTATCTTTAAATATCATTAAGGTCTTTGTGGACCCAATTTTTCCAAAATTTGATAGAGTCCAAATAAACGATTCTTTTCATGTATATAAGTAATCACAGAAACCATGCCCATTGATGCAACATTTATGATTATAGTTCATGGTGGATTATGTTAGAAATACAAAATGTGAACTTTATTGAGATTTAACAAAATAAAATTTACAGGCAATGGTCCAAGAAAAACAAAGTCCATATCTAAGAATCAAATATGGGAATATGTACTGTACACTGTGATGAATGATGTACTATAAAAAATATATATATATTTCTTGAGCGTTCTTTGAAAAAAATAATTTGAACCATTTGTTGACAAATGAGATATACTTGCTTAAACATTGGCCGTATGGATGCTAGCAGGTATTGGTTAGCAATAGCCAGTGTAACCACTGTGAAATCTGTTGACAATATAATGTTAATCCCCAATCAAACCCTACCAGACCACTACACTATTTCTAGTAGGTAGGTCACCACTCACTCATAGGATAATCACTCTTGTGGAAGTTGACACCAGCTAAAATCCATTCACACCAGACTGGACATAAGCCATGAAAAGGTGACCCATAAACTGCTGGCTCTCAGTCAACCATATTGTGAAGTTAGTATATAATTTGTTCAAAGTAATTTTTTCAAAGAACACTCAAGAAATATAATAGTTTGTGTAGTACATCGTTCATCACAGTGTTCAGTACATATTCCCATATTTGATTCTTAGATATGGACTTTCTTGGACCATTGCCTTTAAATTTTATTTTTGTAAATCTCAATAAAGTTCACATTTTGTATTTCTAACATAATCCACCATGAAATATACGCTTAAAATGTTGCATCAATGGGCATGGTTACTAATACACATGAACATAATCCTTTATTCGAACTCTATCTAATTTTGGAACATTTGGGTCCACAAGACCTTAATGATATTTAAAGATAAATTTCAAAACATGGTCAATGAAAAATTGGGCTGAGATGAGTTCGTGGTCATGGAAACAAAAGTGATAAATCCCTATCTCTGCCACTTTTGGCATGCCAGATATTCAAAATTCATTTACTTCTAAAGACAAATTATAATTTGTTGACAATCCAGACTGCTTAGAGCATACATGTATGGGATTCCATCTCATATTTAAATTGTACTTTAATTACGACACCCCCCCCCCCCCACATTCTCCCCTGTTGTTATTTGTTTATAACACATGGACAGATAAGATCATATCTGACCTGTGTAATAAGGAATGATTATATTGTTAGGTACATGCAAGATTAAGTGTATCATAACAGGGGTTATGGTTTTCAAAAATATATGTAGTTGATACAATACCAAAGTGTTATCTATATAATGTTATACAGACATAATATGATGAGGATACTGGCCCCTATGACCCCTGAATCGAAACAGATTGCCATAGTTCATATACATAAAGTAAGTAGCCCTCAATCAAATGGTTTCACACATTACAATGTTTTACAAATCATGACAATATGACCAAATGGGAAAATAAGGTTCCTGGAAATATTAACAACATCTACCATCTTGATTTTCAAAACAAGGCATCACCTACAATAGTCATGTAAATTTATCTGCCTGTTACCTACTGCATAGATAAATCATATTGGCTATAAGCCATTATTTTAATTTCAAATTGAAAGCATGTGTCTGATGGGTTAATATATTTTTCAAAAATCAATTAATCAGTCAATACCAAAATCATTAGAAGTGAATAGTGTGCAAAGATAACCATATATAAGAGATATGAGGAAGTGTCCATGTACATTATAGCAAGAGTCTCATACTACCATTAATCAATTTGACAGATAGGATTAAACAATTTGCCAGCCAGTGAGCAGTTGTTTATTTTCACCTTCAGCTAACCAACCCTAGAGGTCTGCACCATATGGCATCACTCAATTAATAACATATTTCACTTGGAATGACATCTATTAAAGGTACTCTCATATACTATGGATATTTGATGTTGGTAAATTATTGATATCATTATATTACATGCAACTATTGCAATCAAATCTTCTTATTTTCAAATCAGGACATCACACCTAATTAATGGTATAAAATTCAAACAAATGAAAGTGTCAATCACAATTTTTTTTTTTTTTTTTAATATTTTGATTTACTATGGTATGGGTAAACATAAAAAATCCCCACAGCCAAATTTGATCTGGAAAACCCCAGAACTACAGCAGCTAGTTAAAAAAATTCCCCCATTAATTCACCAGTTAAAATTATTTAGATATGATGTATAAATCAAATAAACGCGATATCATCCTTTGATAATGAGTCGCGTGTATCAGGTGAAGGTCATTCTTCAATTACTTTCACCTTTAGCAATTCCACGGTGTACTCGCTCCAGAATCTGGAACACATTTTGCTCCCTGATTCCTATATAAGGCTCCCTGTGATTAGTATCCGTGCTTCCTAGTGCCGACGTAAAGTCACACAATGTTCCACATCTCGACGGTTGAAGTAAGAAGAAGTAAGAAAGCATTCCTCGTGTCGCGAGAGGGGTTAATTGGGCAATGCTTTAAAGACACGGTTGGCCTTGGCGGTGGGTATCCTGTGAAAATATCTCCACCCGTCAAAAACCGCCACAAACAGAAAGAACATCAAAATGTAGATAGACTTTGTCCGTATACAAATAAGAAATATCACATAAACAGTACGTTATGGTCATATGTTTGACCATTGTTATGTAAACAAAGGCATAAAAAGTTACTTTTCTGGTGTTTGTTTATATTATGATGGTAAACATAAAGAGCGTTCTTTGTTGGTGAATACCTGATATGGAACTAATAAAGAGCGTTAATGCCATTTGTGTGTGATTAGCCAGTAGCATTGTGCTGTCTTCTGTAACACAATCAGTCTCTTCTTAGGTAAAATATAGTAGGTCTCTATGATAACATGCTGTTTACGCGATGGTCATGGTATATGTGAACGGAGCTGTATGCGTTTTACTGTTTTTCTGTTTACGGTGTTTGGAACAAAAATGAATATTTTCGACAATTAAGGCCGCAAGTGGAAAATGGTGCATATATTCTCTATTTGTTTACAATTTAATGATAAATAAACCATGTAAACATATTGTATTGTATTGTTGATCTCGGAACTAAGGTATATGAGGGTGTCATTTTATAGAACACTAGCAAGTTAGCCCGCCACTGGCGGCAATCGTCAGAAACATGACAATTTTTTTATTTAATTTTTTGTTTTCCAATGAGTTATTGTGCCTTTTTAATTTTTTTATTTAATTTTTTGTTTTTCAATTTTACCCGATTTGACATTGAATTGATCATTTTCAATGTCAAGGTCAGGTCGGGGTCACAATTTAACCCGTCCATGACACTTCCCGTAGGTAGCAAATTTGAGCTCAATCGGTTCGAGTCTATAAAGGACACACACACATATATATCATTTGTGTGTACCCGTTTCAAGGTGAAGATCAACTCGGGCGGAAAAACGGACCCGATGAAAATCTCCCCCGTTCCTAGGAAGCCCTAAGTACGTAAGAATCACACAACACGCTCATGTCTGGATACAGCCTTACGTCTGGACCCAGAGATACTATTATCGTAGACTCGTCCCTGACTCATATGTGAAACACTACGGCGCTATCGCTCTGTGGCGTGCCCTCCCATATTAACTACGTCCAAAGCAGAGCGATGGCAAGGTTTATAGTCCGTGGACCAGTCAACTATTATCGCTGCCTCACGTTGCATTTTTTCCAGCATGTGCTTTTGCCATTAGTACAGTCTGGACTAGTCCCAGCTAGGTACAGTTATCCCAGACAGGATAAGCATACTCTAAAATAGGACGTATAAACAAAATAACTTCTTTCCAGGGTTCTCTTTTAGTTTTATTTACACTGCCATGGGCACATGTTAGATCTCACACGGGTCCGTAACAGTACTATCAAGAAAGGTCAATCACGTACGAGGCGAGATATCGCTAACATAATCGGGGCACATTCTTTTTGTTTACTGCCTGTGGTCACGGTGACGTCGCCCCATACGAAATGCTAGAATACCATAGTTTTTCGCCATTTTGGTAATATAATTATGTTATCTTCGTACTGAACTTGAAGGCTACATTAATATTTTCGTACTGGATTTCGAGATTTTGTACATGAGTATATATTATTCTACATGTATTTGTAGATGTTGCCCGTTTTATAAATCGCCCACACCCATGCGTGTTTGTGACATTCAAATATATAATTACAATAGGTATAAATTTAGAAGAAAAATGGGACTAGGCAACAAGCCATATGCTTATTTGAAGCCCTCTCCTTGACTATGTCGCGGCCCTACCTGACTGCGAGTCAAGTAGGCACTGTAGGGGTAAATGATAGAGGCATAAAAAGATCCATAGAAAGAAGAAATATGAGGTGGAAGGGAGACAGACGATCATGTCAGATTTTAGGGAAAAGATCAGAAAGTACAGAGTGTGAGGTGTAATATGCATAATATTTAATTAATTTCATAATAAACCAAATATATGGCAGAAAATAGATGATTCGTTGATACATGCCGGTCTATTTAAATTGTCTAGACTGGGAAGTGGGGCCATCTCGGTGGTCGTATGGCCAATGTGTAAATACTGAACTGAACTCTTTTCTACATGTTTGTTGTTATGTTATAGTAGGATTCCTTATGTCGAAAAACAATGGTCGCGCGTTTTCGGAATGTTAAAAGCGATATGAGAACAGTTTCTATACCACCAGTGTGTCTATTTTCAGAATCTACCTGTTTCCAGCTTGATATTTTAGTGGAAACAGGTTTGTGTGAGGCTTTTGTTTGTGTACACCTCTATATTTTCCCCGTCCACCTGATAATAAAAACATGCTATTACGCATAGCAAGTTTGGTAAGTGGCTTTCTTTGTTCTTAGAAATAAAAAAATATGGAGAGATCTTGCCACAAATTACTTAATTACATATCTTAATGTGGAATTTTATCATAAAATCATCAGATGAATTGTATTTATGACTGCATTTTCAATTTTCTTTCCCAAATATTAAGGTATTGTATATTCTTAAAATCAGCTAGATCACATATAGACGAAAATGAACAATCTACAAGGATATCTTGATCATATGCCACAAACTAAACTTCGATACATCGATTTTTGGTAAAGATATCGCAGAAAATCTAACCCTACCCCCACCCTCACTGATTTCACAAGTCAGATTCCTTTGGTCGAAAACAACGGTCGCGCAAATTTCGGATTGTCTAAAACGATATGCGAACGGTTTATTTATCAATATCGTGTCTACTTTCAGAGTTTACCTGTGTCCAGTTGAAATTTTATTGGAAAAAAGTGTTTTTGGACTGTTTTAAGAATTTAAAGAGCGTTTGCTTATTATACAAATATTAATACTCATAACTAACCTTCTGGTGGATGTGCGAGTTGAAATTAACAAAAGTATCAAATATGGCGGTATACTTCCAGAGTCCACTTGTTTCCAGTCTGACATTTTAGTGGAAACAAATTGTTTGGGCGGTTTTAAAAATTTAAAGAGCGTTTCCTGATTATACAGATATTAACTAACACGATTAGCTTTTCATGAATTGTGCGAGTTGAAATTATGCACATATGTCAAGTATGACACTGAAATGTATTTTTGAGAATGATGTCGTCAGATAAGTCTCCGCGGGTAGTGTACTACAGTTGCGAATAAAACTAACGTTGGACCCTATAGAGAGTTTGACAATTTACTCAAATGTTCACAGTGGTGGAACTTAATGGCTATCATATATGCATGTAATCTATCGTAACTACTTGTGATTTTACCAAATTAACTTGCAATATCGTCAGGCCACCAGATACAGTAGTTGATAAAAAATGTGGTTCACATCAATCATATACATCACAATCACGTGCTTCAGTGATAATGTCCACTATTCTACAAGTGTAATGTTTATCATGACTACAGTTTCAGAATGTTGTAAAATTGATTGATGTTGTTTTTTCATTAATTGACAAAATTAATGTTTATTGCCAGGACGGAGTACTGCATAATACGGAGTTGTGTGCTAACAATTCTGCGAGTCATATCTATGTAAGTGTCAGTCAAAACTTTTAGGACATGGGAATATTTTTTTTATTTCGTGGCCACGAAATGACTAATTCGTGGCCACGAAATAACTAATTGTGATATACGATAATCAATACCATTGTTGTAATGGAAGCGGATAGAGATGATCTGGTTGTAGTTGTCCACCATCTTGGCATGAGCCACAGCGATTTGAGATAAAGGGTGTTGTAGGGTGGCCCGTAAAACAAATTAAGTAATCACCCCTTTCACCAACCCGATCCAAAGTTGCCGCCGTCCTGGGGGGTTGGTCACATAGGGCACCCACGACATTCAGTATATCTTGGGGCCACCCTACAGCACCAATTCTACCACAGCAAACGGTTAAGGGGCCGAGAAATTGTATAGGTGCCATATTTGAACCCATCTGGGGCAGCCATTTTGGATCGGAGATGGTGAAAGCGGGTGAATATTTAGTTTGTCTCATCAGGGGTCACCCTACAATACACTGTATTCGACCTAAATGGGGGGGGGCAATTGCATGGTACCATATATGGACCCATCTGATCATTTTCGCTCGAATGGGATGAAGGTGTGAAAAATTAGCTTGCTTTGCAAGCCACCGTACAACACCCTTTATTTTATCTATATCGGTCAAGTGACAGATATATGCCGAGTGAAATGTCATTCCCATTCGATCCCTTGTGGTAAAAACTAATGAATATTCAGTTTTTCTTGGATCCACCTGACCCGTGTTTCCCCGTTCTCTCTGGGCTAGTTTATATCGGACGTTCATATCCCAATAGAGCCCGATTCCCACGCCATAATGGGTTTATAGTAGCTTCTCTGCAATCGTATACGCATTTGTTTCTAAAACATCATCAAGTGTAACCATGCCATAGCAGGGTGGCAGTAAGACAGTCTAGCCTGACTATGCCCCCCTCGAATATACAATACAACATTTGTCAAATGTATTAATATGTGTATGTTGAAATAAAATATCCTATCCTATCCTACCGTAAACGTATCATGGATATATGCAAAGGTCAATCTGTTATAATTCGCCACGAAGTAGTATTTCGTTGCCACGAATTAGTGATTTCGTGGCCACGAATTAGTATTTCGTGGCCACAAAATAAAAAAAAACAATTTCCCATGTCCTAAACCAGCCACCGTAGCTTATGGATCATTCTGTTTTAGTATTAAATTTGGAGAAACCCGACCAGCATCAATGTAACAACTACAACAACTCATCTATGCCAATGATGTGTTTAGCCATATACATGTGGATAGGGTGGTATTGTTTAAAAATGTTAAACAATGTTATCATGTCCATATGTATTGCTAAATATTTCTGGGCATATATAGATGGTTGTTCTATAATTCGGGTTTATAAAAATTGGGAGTTTAAATTATGTTCATCTGATGATAAAGAAAACACTTTCTCCGTCCACTCGATACATCCCCCGGCATACATCTTTCACATACTAAATTAACACCTTAGTAAATATAACAAATCACTCCCTCAAATCCTTTGCCACAAGAATAAAAATAAATTGTCAGTATAAATAGGCAAGACATCTCTGGACACTTTCTAAGAGATAATGTATGTATAAGAAGATATATGTGTGCATTATGTGTTTGGTCTTATATATAGTACAACACAGTAAGATGCAAGTGACACAGTGCGGGGACAATACTGTGTCGAAGAACATAGTTGAGGGGACCCTTCCGTCATCCTTCATGTATCATGACTCCATCTGTTGTGAATAAACCATCGACATAGGCTTAATGGATCGTTCTCCCCCAATAATATACTTGGCTTTGAACCGATCAACATTCTGGGCCGTGGTATTTTCCCGTAAGTTAGATAGTGTCTATTGTCGGATGGTATTGGTTATGTTCAAATTGTGACACAGATATGAAACTGTACATGTTAGTGCCCCATGGGCCACTGATCATTATAAGATCGAGAAACTTAGTCTAGGAAATTACCTCGAATTCACTGGAAATTGCAATTGTAGCTGACAGGGTCGTAATTCAACGTTTGCGTTTCCGATGCAGTTAATACCCAAATGTGAAATTTGAGATATACCTGGCCGTCAAAGTGAACCATATGTCTTATTTAAGGTTAGCAACGGTTGCTAATCAAATGCCACATTGGTGTACTAATCATTCATTGGTATTGCCTTACTTTAGTCAGTGTACGTCTAATGACATGGTGCTGGTTTTGTTCAAAGTTGGGCACGTGTATGTTTACAAATATGCAGCCATGCTCTGCATAGGCCACTGATCATTATAAGATCGGGAGACTTTGCCACCGGCTCCGATATAGCTCCTTAGTAACGGTTACTAAGCACCTACTGGGAATTTGCAGGAAAATGCAACTATGGTTGATATCTATTTTACTCATTAAGCTCTACTTTAGTGGAAATTCGAATTTACTTGATTTTCACAGCTATACACGAAGCGTGGAAATCAACTGTGGTCAGAATATGAATGGTGAATGTTGGGTTTCAGTCGCTGTACTGAAGTTGGCCAAATCTAACTGACGTGGGAAGTGTGAAAGCAAAGTCTATACCGCTATGGTAATCTCAGCTGCACCGAAATGTCCATTTATCAGTAGCACAAATCCTGCGAAAACACAGATTCTCTCAGTGCATGTGGGATAGACTCCGATGACTACGATTGAGTTAATGACAACGAACAACTACCATTTATATACCTGTGTATTTGTGACACTACACCCCGTTATGACCAACGATGTGGTTTTAAAAACTAGTCAGTGGACAACAAGGCAGACAAGTATCAAATTAAACAATAATAATAGAATATATGTAATCACATCGTGAACAGTCTTGTTGTGAATATTTTCGTTTGATTCAACAGGCTGAATATTATCGATATTACAAAACCATTCGACACTTACTTTTGCCAATTACTGTATCTTGAGGCATAAATATATCTTGTATTGTATCTATTAAATCATGGATAGTTACAGTGGGTTAAACACGAGTGTTAGTCTACATATATGGTTGCGCACGATTGCCAATAAGTGATATTACAATCAACGTTTGAGCATAACACGTAATTCTCCATAGGATTAAGTGTTAAATTTTGATCGCAACTGTACCCATCAAGAATCATCTGATCACATCCATTCTTTTAAAAACTACGTCTGTGTTTCATACTTAGTATTTTTTAGAAATATCAGTACGCGTTTATCATAATACGCAAAATGGCGCCATAAATTTATCCAAAATACTAGAATCTCCATAGGGCTCAGTGTTAAATTCTGATCACAACTGTAGCCAACAAGAATGAACCGATCACATCAAAATTTTCAAAAATACATCTAACAGTCATATCTAGTAGTTTGGAGAAGTTTCAAATCGCACCGATCACCATACGCCAGATGGCACCATCTATCGTTTTCTGTAAATACGAAACGCTCTCTAAATTATGTTGACCCCGATTTAGGCCGACCCGCCAAAATTCAAGAATGGAAACAAGTGAATCCTGAAAACACACCCAATAGGCATACATAATCCGTTTTCAGATCGCTTTTAACAATCCAAAAATGCAAAATGACATAAGGAATCCGACTATACCCCACAACAACAAACTCAACCCACAACACACACCCATCCCATGTGCACGTGTAGACGATTTCTGATCTATATTGTTTGCATGTGCCACGATTATATATGTATGTACATGTATGTATTGTGTACTAATATTTAGACTGTGTCATACCGAACACGTCCGGCGATTGGAGAATAAACGCTGAGTCTGATTTTTGTTTATACATGGTGTTGTATCTTGGTAAGCTGGATACATGTGCTACATATAGACACAATAAAGAGGCGACAGGCCCATCGACACCCAGATGAGAAGGCACACAAGTGTGCCACACATAATACATTGTGATTATATGTGTACGGATGTTTAGGGTTAAAATGGAATCGTTACAATATTATCTAATGACTCTTAAAAAAGGCATAATTGTATAATTTGTAGCTATACGATATATGTATATATATTCGATAAGATGATTCGGTTTCATTGTCGCGTAACGGTCTACTCGAGTTGGAACGAGTCATAAAGTCTGTAAAATAAACATGATTATAACAAATCGTTGATACGTCGTAGCATTTCGTCCTGCAGGTGTGGTATATATACAAACTCCAAGCATGTTAATACTAAACGAATATCCGGTTAGCTGCATGCATACGAACGACAGCATTCACGTGCGTGTGATCAAGGCACCGCGTTATCATTCATTCTCCTTTTTGAGATCGCAAATCTGAATGCTGAGATGATTGTTCAATTAATTTCAATTGAAATACATTCATAATAGATATGTACACAATATTTCGAATATGTTATGGATTCATATTCAGATGACATTCGCAGTCCAATTGATAAGTCTCAGATACACATAAAAACACACGAAAACTCATCAGAACTTCTTAAGCACTACGCATATAAATTTACTGCACAGAAGATCCGCGTTTGGTGACATCTTCGTCTGCGACGTTGACATCTATCTGGGCCAACAGTGGTCCCTCCATATCGCGCGGATATTGAGAACGACACTGATTTTTTTAATTCTGTTCAATCCTGTGCTCCATTGACAGATTTAACTATATACCGGCATTGTTTTGGCAGCGTGGAAATCCAGGAACTATACTAGTGGGTGAATGTTCTCGAAAATTTGAGTGAGCAAAAACACTATTGAAAAAATTCGCAAAAAAATATTAAATGGTTTGATCTGGGAAAACTGATTGACAGCGGGTGGATAAATATTCATGTGGACATACACATACGTTGTTCGTTGTCTGTTTTACGATGAGAAATAAACGTATCCACATATCTTATACGTGAAAATGACTTTCCTATGTTCTCGGGTTTGGCGATATACCCTCGGTGTTGGCGATACCACGTACACGGGGTGTTAACGAATCGTGCTATCTGAAACGACATCATTAATACTATATAACAATATAAATGTCAAAAAGATTACTTTGATTCTATTTTAAGCGAAATTTTGGGAAGAGCAAGTATACAAATTGATTGGAATTGAATAACTGCCATAAAAAAGTACATGATCTGAACTAGTGAAAGGCTCGAATGGCTATTTAATTGAGAACAACATGCACTGCTTCAAGAAAGTTAACAGACTGTTAGTTGTGTGCTGGAAAAATTGTGAGCAGCCATTTTCGAGAACTGCTATAAACCTATGGGCGAGATGAGTTTTCGGTCATAGGTCCATAGCCAAATCCCCAGCTGAGCAGTTATGTACATCTTACTGCGGCCTGTTTCAATTTGATTGCTCCCTAGATGAGTGGACAAACCTGCATACCAACATTTGCATTCATCAGGCTGGTTCGCATCGTGCAATTTTGATGGCCGTTCAATTTGTATATTCCCCTTAAAATGTAATCAAAGTCATCTTTTCTTCAGATAGCATAGATTCCTTCAGATGGTGTACTATAGCTTAATTCTGTATATGTGCACCATGTGGTTCCATATACGGCTATGAGTGAAAACCCATTAAGATGCCCTTATAGTTTAAAAGACCTTGGAACCTATAGCGATGTTTTAGCAGAAAATGCTGTAATGATTCCATCAAATGCAAGGAACATTCACGTTATTTTTGTAAAATGATAAATCGAAATAATTGAATAATTGAATTTTCAATGAGCGGATCAACCAAAAATGGAAATTTATTATTATTACGAAGGGGTCGGCTCCAGCCAATCAAGGACTATAATAATGAACCATGATTGTGGACGTTTTTCCTCAAGTATTCTCTCCACTATGAATACGACTGTGCATTTCTGATTATTTAGAATGAAAATAAGATTTTCCTGGCAGTCATTACAACCAACAGAAAACTCAAAAATTGCCACTCCACGTGTAAGTCTCCATCAAAGCTATAGATACACCCCCCCCCCCCCCCCCATTGTGTCGGGCAGTTCTATAACCATACGTCAATCTATGATTCCCTGATCCACCAAACAGTCTTCAACACGAAAGACCAAATCAACTCATGCTTTTTGTCGGTGGTCTTTCAGTAAATAAGATTCAGATCTGTTCTAAATGATGCCGCCTATTAGTCAAATAGGGGAGGGATCATGGGATGTAACTCGCCTTCTCTCAAATTACGCAGTGAAACCTATAGAACATTGCTATATTCTCGTGGGTTTTCGGATGACTGGGATTCAGATATGATAAACATGAAGTATTGAATGGTCAAACATGCAGGGGTAGATATAGGAGACTTTTTGTTCATACAACAAATTCGAAAAAATATCCTAATTAAAGAAACTTTTAAGAAGCTAGCTCTCCGCTTATATTGGTCTCACATTAGTTTTAAGAAGCTAGCTCTCCGCTTATATTGGTCTCACATTAGTTTTAAGAAGCTAGCTCTCCGCTTATATTGGTCTCACATTACTTTTAAGAAGCTACCTCTCCGCTTATATTGACTTTTAAGAAGCTACCTCTCCGCTTATATTGGTCTCACATTTGTTGTGAAACATCTTTGATGATTAAAATTAAGACTTCTTAAAATGGAGCCAATTGGTCGATGAGTGGCGGTGGTAGGGCATGCAAAAATTGTCCACTCCGAAAATTAATTGAAAATACAGTGTGGACGCAATAACAAACAATTTTAATTGTTCAATTCAAGTTTTTTTTAAAATGATATGTGGATTATTATTTTCATGTAGTTTATGTATATTATAGATAGTGGCAGTTAGCACAAAGTCTTTCCTAATTGTATGTTAATGATGTGAATGTCAATTATCAGTTTTCTCTAGACATTTACTTATATTAATCAATTTGATATAATATTCACTTATTTAATCCTAACTTTTTTTACTTATATTAATCAATTTGATATAATATTCATTTATTTAATTCTAACTTTGTGTACTATACTTATCGTACCTCAGGAAAATCAAATTGTTCAGGAGACATACAAAATTATTTATCTCTGGAACTAGAATTGGCGTCTGCCAATAAATTTTCTCAATAACACTTTATATAACAATTGTTATAACAGATATACTTTCATATTCAATTATGTTCTAGTTGATGGGAAAACATGATTGTGTTATACGACACTTTAGAAGTTAAAAATCGAAAAAAAAAAGAAGAAACAAAAAGAAGATTATAATACATTACACATTTATGTACAGAACAATATCTGATAACAACGATTGCATAGATATATAGACGGTGGGGGGGGGGGGGGGGTTCGACATTCGTACACAACTCACACACACATTGCACACACATTGATATATTAAAGACATATATAGTATGCATACATGTATACTCGTATATATATATATATTTATGCCAGTTATATTGTTATATTCTGTCTCAAATTTGTTCATGAACTTTGGACTTGTTTGCCGAATCTGCATGATATTGTAAAGTCGGACTATATACTATTCAAGATAACTATGTTCCCTGCTAAGTTAGTTATGAGTGTGCACTATTGTTCTTGATGGCTTTCATTAGGTCCCTCCACTCGAGTTGGAAATGGTTTAGATTGTCGGAATTCAGTGCAATATATCGATACGATTTGTATCGTAATTCAAATTCTCGAATGAGTAAGTTCAGAGAGAGTTCGTCGGGGTTAAATTTTGTTTTATACAGATAATATTTCAGAATTGATAGTATAAGAAAGTTTAGTTTGTTGTTTTTATTGTAAGCACCAATCCCAAAAAGAATGTTTTTCCGAGAAAGCGAAAAATCGAAATCTTGTCTATACGACATTTTAGTTTTGACGATTCCCGCGGATTCGTTAGTCTCTGTCACTCAGGATAAGGCGGATACGCCCTCCGGCCATTCTTCTTCGTTAGTCTCTGTCACTCAGGATAAGGCGGATACGCCCTCCGGTCATTCTTCTTCGTTAGTCTCTGTCACTCAGGATAAGGCGGATACGCCCTCCGGCCATTCTTCTTCGTTAGTCTCTGTCACTCAGGATAAGGCGGATACGCCCTCCGGTCATTCTTCTTCGTTAGTCTCTGTCACTCAGGATAAGGCGGATACGCCCTCCGGCCATTCTTCTTCGTTAGTCTCTGTCACTCAGGATAAGGCGGATACGCCCTCCGGTCATTCTTCTTCGTTAGTCTCTGTCACTCAGGATAAGGCGGATACGCCCTCCGGCCATTCTTCTTCGTTAGTCTCTGTCACTCAGGATAAGGCGGATACGCCCTCCGGTCATTCTTCTTCAAAACAATCCAATGAGAATTACCTATCAGGAACAGTTTCGAAAATAAAAATTACGACATTTTAGAATTCAGTAACAAAATTTTTAGCGGGGAACCCAGATACGACATTTTAGATCACCAGTTTCCCAGATAAACATCGAAAGATGGCATTTATACTTGAAATTATTTTTAGTGTTTTACATCTTTATCATCCGCAATTTTGACCCAGACCGTCCGTTTGACGGCGTGTTTCTGGGCCACAAATAATTGAACATCTCGAGAAATAACAAACTTCAAAAATCGATATCTGATCACTCTGAGCTTTGATGGGTGGGTTCCTCGACTCGAATCAAATATTTTACCCCCGTAGCAGGGGCCAGGGGGGTGCGATTTTTTTTTACGAGACGTGAGGTAGGGGGTGGGTGGATATATACCTGAGGCCGGAAACAGTTTTTGACCACTTTTTTGCATTTTGTTTTCATTGACATATTTTTCAACTGTTTTAAACATATTTGTTTATATGTTGTGGATTGTTGCAATATGAGAAGCACTAATACATTCAATATTGTTATAATTACCCCCATAAGTTGATATAAAATGGAAAAATAGTGAATATTGTGGGGGTTGGTCCCAAAATTTTCATTGATTTTTTTTGCACGTAATTTTTTTTATTGTGTCTGTTTCAGCTTGCTTGGCAGTTTTTATAATGAAAATTGTCTAGTTCGCGGTGTAGTTCAATAAAAATACTTCAGATAGCTCTAGGGTGAACTTAAAGGTACTCAATCCGATCAGATGGTCCCCATCTCAACAGAATCCAACAACAACAATCCGATCAGAGGATCCTATATTACTATTTCTTTGGCTTTGGGGGTAACAAATATTTGATTCGAGTCGAGGAACCCATCAAACAAAGTTCAGAGTTATTATATATTGATTTTTGAAATTTGTTATTTTCTCGAGATGAGTACTAATAATTGCCCTTAACTTCGTAATCTGCTCGAGATGTGTACACCAAAACACTATTCAAACAGACAAGGATGGATAACTCTAAAATCAAGTGGTAATAATAACGCAATTTTGACTGTGTTCTGGGACAGAAAGAATAGAAATAACGAAACTTCAAATATCGATATCTGATCACCCTGAGCGTTGATTGGTAGGTTCCTCGACTCGAATCAATTATTTTTTTACACCCAAGGCCAAAGAAATAGTAATATAGGACCCTCTGATCGGATTGAGTACCTTTAATGCAGTCTGACAATATCAGCTGACAACTCATGACAGAATATTAAAGGTACTCAATCCGATCAGAGGGTCCTATATTACTATTTCTTTGGCTTTGGGGGTAAAAAAAATCAATGAAAATTTTGGGACCCACCCCACAATATTCACTATTTTTCCATTTTATATCAACTTATGGGGGTAATTATAACAATATTAAATGTATCAGTGCTTCTCATATTGCAACAATATCCAAAGAAATAGTAATATAGGAGCCTCTGGTCGGATTGTTGTTGTTGGAATCTGTTGAGATGGGGACCTTCTGATCGGATTGAGTACCTTTAATACTTGTGAGAAATTTCAATTCGTAGAGATCATCATAATGCCAAAATGGCGTAATTTTCATGGTTCTATGAATACGAAACCCGCTCAAAATTATGTTCATCACAATTAAGGCCGATCCGCCAAAATTCAAGAATGGAATCAAGTCAATCATCAAAATAGATCTATAGGCACATAATAACGTTTCAGACCCCGTTTAACAAACAAAAAATGTAAGTGTTACATTAATAGGAATCAGACTAATTTTTTTTTTTTTTTTTTGCAGCATCGCCATCTTCGTTGGCTGTCTCTCGTGCTTTCTCGGAGACAGTGTGAGTGCCGTGCATTTCCAGGCATGCCACCATTCATCTACCGACGGATGCAGTCTGCCTCTCGATCTCCCTTATTTCTACAAGACAGCATTCACAGATGCGTGTAATAGGCACGACATATGTTACTCGTGTGTAAGTATCCCATTATACGTTTATGGAGAGGGTCGGGGGATAACTTTTATGAACATATTTTTGTGTATACATATAACACAAAGATCACATGGGCGTATACAGCCAGCATTTTTGAAAGTCGGGTTCCATTATTAACTTGAGGGGCACAGGACCGAGGTGAAAAGCTCCGACCGCGCCGCGTGTGAAGGATGCAGGAGGGAGTGTCCCTTTCCCGCAGGTGGGTGTTCGAGAGGGCCTCCCCCGCGGAAATTTGTTTTAACCCATCGAGCGCGAATCTGGAGCATATTTGACGATTATTTATGTAATATCTGCACCATTTTAGAGAGGTAATAATGTTTTAGATTCGATCTACCGAGTATGCGAGAATATATGACAACTTGATCATGTATATATAAAGACAAAAACTGCCATGTCATAATGACATGACTGTTTTTGTCTTCATACGTACATGATCAAGTTTTATGTACTAATGTTTTCTCCATGTGTGGGACCGTGACCGCGTGTAGTATCGACTCGGATATTAAATAAAGAACGATGACAAAACACAACCATCCCAGATAAAGGGTCTATTCCCATTGCACACGCGCGTGCGATTAATCGCAGCGTTTTTTAAGGTCGAGCGGCTCTATATGTGTGTTCGATGGCATTCCTTCCTCCAACTGCTAAGTGTTCCCCCAATAGGGGTGGGTGGTCTGACGAACACATTCATACACAGGTCTAGGGTAGGTTGGAGGATGATAAAGTACTTTCGTTTGGGGGTGACCACATACAGGCCTATATATGCTGACACATTAACTTTAATTTTCATCAGTTAGATTTACTCAGGTATAAGTTGAGTATAACGAGCCATGCCAGAAGAATGGGGGGCTCGTTAGCCTCACATCTAAAAATAGAATCTTTGGTTCTAAAATTGGTTGTGGGTGTCTCGTTGACCCCACTTCTAAAAATAGAATCTTTGGGGTCTAAAATTGGTTGTACTAAAATATTCCCAAAACTTCCAAAATATCAAAACCCAAATTTTTTTTCAAAACTTCCAAAATTTATTTTTTTCCAAAAAATTTCAAAAAACCCAAAACTTCCAAAAAGAAAAAATTTCAAAATCCCCAAATTTAAAAAAAAAGATAAAATTTCAAAACCCTCAAAATTATTTCTCTAAAAAAAAAGTTTAAATAAAAAATTTATAACGAGTTTTCGGTTTCTGATAATCTCGATATTAAAAAATGTCGAATGTTTATTAAAATTATTTGCGTGTAATATCTTTCGTTATTTTTTTTGTTCAAATATTTTTCATGAAATTATTAATCGATGTTTAGAAATAGCTTTATTGGACATTGTGACCATCGGTATGAATGCATACATTCCAGTGTTTATCGGACGCAGTTCATACATATATAATTGTCATACCTGAAAATAGACACCATTACTCTTACATAAATAATAAAGAGCGTTTATTCTTTACTTCTCTATCCCCGATGAAGTTATTGAGTATATGACAGGTGTGTATTATCGTGAATTATTGGAAGTATTGAGATGTACTATGTTGAATCACGTGTGGACGAAAAGGGTAATGTGAAATTACAACCCCCAGAATGAATTGTCATATTCGATGTACACGTGATCACACACGACATTGTGGGTAACAATGTGTCTTTCACACCTTGCTTTACCAAATGAATTATATTATATCCCGTTCACAATTATATGCCATTCAGAAAACATATCGATTTAATGTCTGAGCAGAATTAGTTGTTTAACGGGTTAGTATCAATTAAGGTTGATAAACTGTGTCATTGTTAGCTTTAACACGATAATTAGTTATCCAAAACATGCATACATAATACGTCCAGGTCGTGAGACACTCAATAATAGAAATTGCTGCGGTGTCATTGTTATAACAACATTACGTAATAACCACTTATCATTCCATTCACACTTACGTTCATTTTGTATACCAAAAACTCCAGTTAGCACCGATGATGTAACATTATATCACTGTTATTGTATCAATTGATAGGTTCAGACAAGTTCGATGTTTAGAAAAGAAAAGTTACCTATAATTCTGCTGTGGTTAAGCAGTCCATTATTTAGGGCATACCTGTATGTAGGCCTATCAGTGGATGAATAGTCTGCCGGAGAAGTACTGTGTAGACAGGTCTTGTCGGTAAGAGAGTCAGACGAGAAGTGAAGGCTCGGCTATTAAAACATAGTAATGCGATAGCGAACATCAAACGAGTCTGCGCACGCATATCTGTCAAAAGGATACAATAGCAGTCATTGGTCAATTTATCCCCGGTGTCAGCTCAGTACCCAATCGGGACGAAGCCGAAGGTCAACTCATTTTTTTTTGCTCATTATAGTACGTCACTTGGACATTTTATCAGTTTATCACGTGATCACTAAATGTGGAAATCGGGTATCCACCGATGCCTGCAATTTATTATTTATAATAATTGGACTCATTGATCTCACGTAAATAATACTCTTAGTTGTTCCAATAAAATAGTTATCAAATTCGATCACCAATAGATTTGACTGTGGAATATAATGACCTTTAACTTATTTATCGATCTATGTTAGAACATGGTCTTAACAAAAAACTTGACCATAACAAAAATTACCTTACATTTATGCATGAATCTAATTAGACCATACGTAAATATTGTCAGCTTATCGTCTGATGAGCAAATCCGATGTTTATCAAAAATAGTACAACTTCCAGTTGGTAATTACTCTTACGAATGAAGAGCGTTGAACATATACGAAATTACTACACGAATGAACTGAAATTTATATTTTCACATCTTACCAACAACAGATACAGACATAGTCATAGTGTTATACTATCTTACATGTACCCATGCTATGACATCATTCGAAGGGGCAATACACTCAAGGAGTTAAAGTGACACGAAACAAGGGACGTGATGTAATATTGGTGTTTGAATCTTAAAGGAACACAAGACACTCTAAAGGGACACTCATTGTGAATGAATGTTAACAATACAAGCGCACGAATGAAGAGCGTTGAACATATACAAAATTACTACACGAATGAATTGAACCTTGAAATTTATATTTCACATCTTACCAACAACAGCTACAGGCATTATCATAGGGTTATACTGTCTTGCATATACACACGCTATGACATCATTAAAGGCGGACAATCCACTCACGGTGTGACAACAGATACAGACATAGGCATAGTGTTATACCGTCTTCTATGTACCAATGCTATGACATAATTAAAGGGGGATAATACACGCACGGTGTGGAATGTTAAAGTGACACGCGGTAAGGGACGTGATGTAATATTGGTGAAACCCCCTCCCCACTTATAGATATATAACGAAGACGAGAATAACATGTTGATGAAGTTTATTGAAATTTAATCATTGTCTGAATCTTCGACCGTTAGATTTACTTCTAAGAGTTTCTTGAATTTTCTCATCGCTTCATCTGCAGCCCATTCATTATTATATCCGTGTTTGGTCAGTTTGACCATTTTCTTCATGATCATGGTATGTATGCGTGATGTTTTCAATCGATACTGGTATTCTATTAATCGTCTATAACTTTTGAGAAACAGAGCAAACTCTGTGTCGATGGTATCCTCTTTTCCCGACATGCTCTCATCTCCCGAAATGCTCTCTTCTTCTTTCACATCATTGGTGACGGGTTTCATCATACTTTTGAATGTGTCCATCTCGTTGACACATCGCGCAGCTTTCTTAAGACCGAATACCGTTCTACTACCGACGACATTACCATCTTCTGAATCTGATAGCGTTCCCCGTTCATCTTCATCTGAATCTAGAACCGCTTCGTCAGATTCATCGGTATCTTCTCCGAAGAGAGTTGGTTTTGTCTCGGACATAACTCCGTGTTTAATCTGTTTATGTCTTTGTAGATTGTAGTTCGTCGATAAAATAATGCCACATAAATCACACCCGTGCATTATCGCGAATTATTGGAAGAACCATCACTCTTATAAGTAGCGATAAAAAGAGAGAATAAGGTGTGGTATACAACCGTCGCGCTAAGAGTACGTTCGTCCCGGGGCTAGGGTATAGATATTTGACCGCCGGTGATTCAATTAATGCCAATTTATCAGTATGGTACTCTATGTATTCATTCATGATTTGGCTAATCGTATGACACTGGTCTTTTAATTTTCTTCTTGTTATTAGACAAACCTCCAACAGACACTCTCTTGTTGGTTTGTTTGGACGCTTTACGTGTGTTTGTCAACTTATTTGCTGCAACTTCGGCCTTAGCCATTTCAATCGCTTGAGCGATGGGTGTCACCACGTTAATATGTGGTTTTAGAACGTCTTCTTCACTATCACTATTTTTAGTTCTGTCAATAAAGTATCGACCCTGATTATCTGGTATTAACTTCCCATCAACCATATCTCTGAAATGTTTTCTCCACATTTCAAGATCTGCTGGAATATACGGGATCGACATGTTTCTTCAAAATGTACAAGTCACTCTTTTTTCTGCATTTTATTTTAGAAAGTTTATCGCCTCTTATAAAAATCGATTATTGGCCATGAATGCCAAATGCACCATGATAGTTATCGATGTCAATAATGCGTTTCGTTGAGATCTTGATTGAGTATGCACCAATCAATTAACAATGACACAGAATATCACACAAAGTATATTCAAGGGGGTGAGAAAAATGAGCAAATAAATGAGCAAATGAGCAAATAAATGAGCAAATGAGCAAATAAATGAGCAAATAAATGAGCAAATGAGCAAATAAATGAGCAAATGAGCAAATAAATGAGCAAATGAGCAAATAAATGAGCAAGCAGGATGTTATGTCGCTTGGTTGTTGTTGTTGTTGTTGTTGTTGTTGTTGTTGTTGTAGCGGAGGTAGCATCACTAAATTACCCTCGGGGGACCTCATTCTGCCATCTAAAAATAGAATCTTTGGGTCTAAAATTGGTTGTACAAAAATATTCCCAAAAACCCAAAACTTCAAAAATTTCAAAAAACTTCAAAAATTTCAAAAAATTTCAAAAATTTCAAAAACTTCAAAAATTTCAAAAACTTCAAAAACTTCAAAAATTTCAAAAATTTCAAAAAAACTTCCAAAATTTCAAAAACTTCAAAAATAAGACCCCGGCGGCGGCGGCGGCGGCGGCGGCGGCGGCGGCGGCGGCGGCGGCATTGCGGTATTTTACTGCGGCGGCGGTGCCGCCGCCGCCGCCGCTGGGGTCCGCCGCCGGCGGACCCCGCAGTTTTTTGAAATTTTTGAAGTTTTTTGAAATTTTTGAAGTTTTGGGTTTTTGGGAATATTTTAGTACAACCAATTTTAGACCCAAAGATTCTATTTTTAGATGGCAGAATGAGGTCCCCCGAGGGTAATTTAGTGATGCTACCTCCGCTACAACAACAACAACAACAACAACCAAGCGACATAACATCCTGCTTGCTCATTTATTTGCTCATTTGCTCATTTATTTGCTCATTTGCTCATTTATTTGCTCATTTGCTCATTTATTTGCTCATTTGCTCATTTTTCTCACCCCCTTGAATATACTTTGTGTGATATTCTGTGTCATTGTTAATTGATTGGTGCATACTCAATCAAGATCTCAACGAAACGCATTATTGACATCGATAACTATCATGGTGCATTTGGCATTCATGGCCAATAATCGATTTTTATAAGAGGCGATAAACTTTCTAAAATAAAATGCAGAAAAAAGAGTGACTTGTACATTTTGAAGAAACATGTCGATCCCGTATATTCCAGCAGATCTTGAAATGTGGAGAAAACATTTCAGAGATATGGTTGATGGGAAGTTAATACCAGATAATCAGGGTCGATACTTTATTGACAGAACTAAAAATAGTGATAGTGAAGAAGACGTTCTAAAACCACATATTAACGTGTTGACACCCATCGCTCAAGCGATTGAAATGGCTAAGGCCGAAGTTGCAGCAAATAAGTTGACAAACACACGTAAAGCGTCCAAACAAACCAACAAGAGAGTGTCTGTTGGAGGTTTGTCTAATAATAAGAAGAAAATTAAAAGACCAGTGTCATACGATTAGCCAAATCATGAATGAATACATAGAGTACCATACTGATAAATTGGCATTAATTGAATCACCGGCGGTCAAATATCTATACCCTAGCCCCGGGACGAACGTACTCTTAGCGCGACGGTTGTATACCACACCTTATTCTCTCTTTTTATCGCTACTTATAAGAGTGATGGTTCTTCCAATAATTCGCGATAATGCACGGGTGTGATTTATGTGGCATTATTTTATCGACGAACTACAATCTACAAAGACATAAACAGATTAAACACGGAGTTATGTCCGAGACAAAACCAACTCTCTTCGGAGAAGATACCGATGAATCTGACGAAGCGGTTCTAGATTCAGATGAAGATGAACGGGGAACGCTATCAGATTCAGAAGATGGTAATGTCGTCGGTAGTAGAACGGTATTCGGTCTTAAGAAAGCTGCGCGATGTGTCAACGAGATGGACACATTCAAAAGTATGATGAAACGCGTCACCAATGATGTGAAAGAAGAAGAGAGCATTTCGGGAGATGAGAGCATGTCGGGAAAAGAGGATACCATCGACACAGAGTTTGCTCTGTTTCTCAAAAGTTATAGACGATTAATAGAATACCAGTATCGATTGAAAACATCACGCATACATACCATGATCATGAAGAAAATGGTCAAACTGACCAAACACGGATATAATAATGAATGGGCTGCAGATGAAGCGATGAGAAAATTCAAGAAACTCTTAGAAGTAAATCTAACGGTCGAAGATTCAGACAATGATTAAATTTCAATAAACTTCATCAACATGTTATTCTCGTCTTCGTTATATATCTATAAGTGGGGAGGGGGTTTCACCAATATTACATCACGTCCCTTACCGCGTGTCACTTTAACATTCCACACCGTGCGTGTATTATCCCCCTTTAATTATGTCATAGCATTGGTACATAGAAGACTGTATAACACTATGCCTATGTCTGTATCTGTTGTCACACCGTGAGTGGATTGTCCGCCTTTAATGATGTCATAGCGTGTGTATATGCAAGACAGTATAACCCTATGATAATGCCTGTAGCTGTTGTTGGTAAGATGTGAAATATAAATTTCAAGGTTCAATTCATTCGTGTAGTAATTTTGTATATGTTCAACGCTCTTCATTCGTGCGCTTGTATTGTTAACATTCATTCACAATGAGTGTCCCTTTAGAGTGTCTTGTGTTCCTTTAAGATTCAAACACCAATATTACATCACGTCCCTTGTTTCGTGTCACTTTAACTCCTTGAGTGTATTGCCCCTTCGAATGATGTCATAGCATGGGTACATGTAAGATAGTATAACACTATGACTATGTCTGTATCTGTTGTTGGTAAGATGTGAAAATATAAATTTCAGTTCATTCGTGTAGTAATTTCGTATATGTTCAACGCTCTTCATTCGTAAGAGTAATTACCAACTGGAAGTTGTACTATTTTTGATAAACATCGGATTTGCTCATCAGACGATAAGCTGACAATATTTACGTATGGTCTAATTAGATTCATGCATAAATGTAAGGTAATTTTTGTTATGGTCAAGTTTTTTGTTAAGACCATGTTCTAACATAGATCTATAAATAAGTTAAAGGTCATTATATTCCACAGTCAAATCTATTGGTGATCGAATTTGATAACTATTTTATTGGAACAACTAAGAGTATTATTTACGTGAGATCAATGAGTCCAATTATTATAAATAATAAATTGCAGGCATCGGTGGATACCCGATTTCCACATTTAGTGATCACGTGATAAACTGATAAAATGTCCAAGTGACGTACTATAATGAGCAAAAAAAAATGAGTTGACCTTCGGCTTCGTCCCGATTGGGTACTGAGCTGACACAGGGGATAAATTGACCAATGACTGCTATTGTATCCTTTTGACAGATATGCGTGCGCAGACTCGTTTGATGTTCGCTATCGCATTACTATGTTTTAATAGCCAAGACTTCACTTCTCGTCTGACTCTCTTACCGACAAGACCTGTCTACACAGTACTTCTCCGGCAGACTATTCATCCACTGATAGGCCTACATACAGGTATGCCCTAAATAATGGACTGCTTAACCACAGCAGAATTATAGGTAACTTTTCTTTTCTAAACATCGAACTTGTCTGAACCTATCAATTGATACAATAACAGTGATATAATGTTACATCATCGGTGCTAACTGGAGTTTTTGATATACAAAATGAACGTAAGTGTGAATGGAATGATAAGTGGTTATTACGTAATGTTGTTATAACAATGACACCGCAGCAATTTCTATTATTGAGTGTCTCACGACCTGGACGTATTATGTATGCATGTTTTGGATAACTAATTATCGTGTTAATGCTAACAATGACACAGTTTATCAACCTTAATTGATACTAACCCGTTAAACAACTAATTCTGCTCAGACATTAAATCGATATGTTTTCTGAATGGCATATAATTGTGAACGGGATATAATAGAATTCATTTGGTAAAGCAAGGTGTGAAAGACACATTGTTACCCACAATGTCGTGTGTGATCACGTGTACATCGAATATGACAATTCATTCTGGGGGTTGTAATTTCACATTACCCTTTTCGTCCACACGTGATTCAACATAGTACATCTCAATACTTCCAATAATTCACGATAATACACACCTGTCATATACTCAATAACTTCATCGGGGATAGAGAAGTAAAGAATAAACGCTCTTTATTATTTATGTAAGAGTAATGGTGTCTATTTTCAGGTATGACAATTATATATGTATGAACTGCGTCCGATAAACACTGGAATGTATGCATTCATACCGATGGTCACAATGTCCAATAAAGCTATTTCTAAACATCGATTAATAATTTCATGAAAAATATTTGAACAAAAAAAATAACGAAAGATATTACACGCAAATAATTTTAATAAACATTCGACATTTTTTAATATCGAGATTATCAGAAACCGAAAACTCGTTATAAATTTTTTATTTAAACTTTTTTTTTAGAGAAATAATTTTGAGGGTTTTGAAATTTTATCTTTTTTTTGAAATTTGGAAATTTTGAAATTTTTTGTTTTTGGAAGTTTTGGGTTTTTGAAATTTTTTGGAAAAAATAAATTTTGGAAGTTTTGAAATTTTTTTTGGGTTTTGATATTTTGGAAGTTTTGGGAATATTTTAGTACAACCAATTTTAGACCCCAAAGATTCTATTTTTAGAAGTGGGGTCAACGAGACACCCACAACCAATTTTAGAACCAAAGATTCTATTTTTAGATGTGAGGCTAACGAGCCCCCCATTCTTCTCATGCCATCAAAATGACATAAGTTTTGAGGACACAATTATATCTAGCTAATTATAATTAGAAATAGAGGGTTCAATTCCATGTAGTTGGGCATAAATATGCATATTTTATTCCAGCTTGAAACGTATATAACACTATATAGTATACGATCACAACCCAGATTACAGGAGTTTTATGTATATAATTGTTATTATCACTCAAGATTATCAAAAGTGTACGATTCAAGTGGTTGAATTAGATCTTTCAACATTTTACCTTATAGTTAGCTAGGTCTGACAAAAATCGTCTTTCTGAATAAAGCTCATTTAAAACATTTGAACTCAAACATATGATATCCAGTAAACATTATGGGGAAAGAGGGGATGAGACCCCAATTTGTTGGGAGAAAAACAAATAGATTTGCATGTATAGGGAGGATGGTAGACCCATGGTTGGGAGGGATTTTTATGTTCAACCCTGTGTATGAACGTTTTTTTTCAGACCCCCCCCCCCTCCCCCATCATCGAGTGTTCATTTGTTTTGCCTCTGGCAACAGCGACAACGCGGTACTATAATTGACGAAACACCATTCAAATAGAATAAGTGCATGATGGGACTCATAATTCGACCTTAAGAGTCACACACGCATCGTTTCAGGTAGAATTCTGCGCCAGGACGCTGTTCGCATGCATGAGCGATTGATTTCAATTTGATCGCCATTGGCGGCTTATCATCAGTGATCGCACATGCTAAACGGCACATTACTATCAATCTATATATTCACAATCTTGGGTATACAGTGTTGCGCGAGACTGACAGGTAATATAATTCGACTGAATTCTACAAAAATCACCACTGATGCTAGCTATACGTTGGAAACTTCTTTCCAAGGCATTTCCTTTCCGTACTTAATTTATTATTTTATCGCCCATCAGTTATGAGAATGACTGTACCCGGATAGTATATATGTGACTGAGTGAACCATGCCATTCTCTGTAACGGCTATCTCGATGACGAGGTTGATTGCATAAGATGATTGGTCACGAATATAGGACGTGGTTGTTTGAGGAAGGTGATTGTTCACGAATCGCTCTGTGTTATGTTAACACGCACCTTAAAAAATGCTGCGATTAATCGCACGCGCGTGTGCAATGAGAATAGACCCATAATCTGCGTATTATATCCCTATGCGATATTATGAAGTTATGTAGGCCTGTACTCAAAATTGTTATGTTATTGGCTGAAGTGGGCTATATAATATATGGAATTGAACGACAGTAAATCACTCATTGCATATATATAGCCCATTATCGTTATATGTAGAACATGATATGTAAAGCTTGGAATGTCCTGCATATTTATTTTCCTATAATATATACATGAACAAACTGTATTCGACTTATTATATATATGTAATCTATAACCCGGACCTATTGCATGCCAACTGGAATTTTTAACAAAGTTGGGGGTAGACCAGCTGGGTATAGACCCGCAAATCGCCGGCGCCACGCTCGCTAATGGACACTCGGGATATTAAACCCTCGGACTGTCGCACCCTCGGATTATCGTACCCTTGCATGGCCATCGGACGATTGAACCCTCTGACTATTGAACCCTGCATAGGAGTGGCTCGGACTATAGCGCGCTGTATTACCCGGCCTGTAATCGAACCCTCGAACTAACGTGCTGTTCCCACATTGGGGCTATATCGGATCTATCGAAAAGTTACTTGGCATGTACAGTCTCACACATCAACTAATAATGTGCTCCTTTTTGGTTGATAGGAGCTAGTGGGACTTCAACTAAAACCCTGTTTTTGGGGGACTTCATGTCCAGAAACTGTGTTCGAACCATCGCACTCGACGCACTGTAGGCCTAAGCATCGTCATCGATATACTACGTGACCACACGGGAATATAACTTGACACCCAAAAATGTACCCTATACATGTAGTGTTTGCATATACACTGTATATTCGTTCATAATTGCCAATGACTGTGAAAACTAGCGTCACTTTAGTTGAAACTGAACACAATGCTGTCCACTTTATAGACTAGCAACGTCATGCCGACATGCCATGCATGGGACTATTGATTTGATTCACATTAAAATCAAATTTTCGCCACGGCGTATATGTGAATTTCACTGAAACATACGGACCTCAATTTAATGTGAAATAATCTAGCTTAGGCCGATCATGCTTCTTCCGACTGCTTAAGTTCCCTCGTCGCCTGACTTCCAGAGTTCGACGGTTCGTTGGCTCTGGCAACGTCGGTGGTCATACATTAATTTAACGAACCCCCGAAATTGCCCGAGCCAACGACCTGTCGAAGTCAGAGTCGTTATTTCGTGAGATAATCTGGATTCAGATTACGGATTAGTCGCCGTACGACGAAGTTCGGCAAACGAACACACCAGAATCAGTAAACGAACAGACCGTAATCTTAATCAATCGTTATTTCGTCGTAATCCGGATTCAGATTCTGATTCCGATTACGGACTAAAACGTTCATAATGTAAACAAACCGAGATTTCGCCACATCGGAGTTTAAAAACACAATCAAACATAAGAATCCGTCCCTTGTGTACAAATTATTGCAGAATATAAACGATCTATAGCAAAAAAAATTAAATGCGGCGACAAATTTGTGTTATCGAGTGTAAACTGGGAGAATATTACTGAAATTAGCCAAATAATAATGTTATTGATAGTAACGCTGGGGGAGCACTTCGGTTGATGGCGAACTGGAAGCAAATCATTGTCAATTTCATTGTCACTTTCATCATGTCCATTTCATAATTCCATCCATAAAATACCGCCCAAACGCATGCCGATTTCAAATTCGGCGGATACGTCACCATTGACCGAATTCACGTGAACCTGCATGGATATGTCTTCTGCTTTGTTCGTTATTATATGTTCCTTCTTATTCAAGAAATAGTACTAGCAGGATTATATGATATCGTTGGATTATCAGATACACGTATGTACTATCTAGTTTTATAGCAATTTCATATTTAAAATGTTTTGTTTCGTTAAATGCAGTCGTTTTGTACAGTAGTCTCTGTATAGTGCAGAAACACAGGCACTTTTTGGCCAACGTGCTGTACAATAGTTGGAAAATAAAGCTTTGCCAATGAAGCTAATGTTGTGGTCTTGTGATCGCACGTGAACTGCATCTCCCAATCGCTCAAACGCGAATGTAAAGCTTATTCTAGGATCTCAGGACTATATATAGTGGAAATGCATTCTATTTATTGATTAAGTACCCACACGTACAAGTTCTAGGGACGTGGCTAGAGAGAGTGCTCCATCAAATTCCCGGCCAACTGACCCCCCCCCCCCCCCCCCCCTGAACCAAACATCAAACTCACAGGTTCGCAGAATTCCATTTGCACATTGGAAATATCCAACCTGACACACCCTAAGATTGGAAAATTACCAACTTTTACTGGTTGAAAAATCGAACAATGAGAACAATTCCAACATATATATGGTGTCAGATTAATGTCCAACTAATGTTGTGTCAGGCATGAAATTTCCAACTGCTGGACATGTACCAAAGTTTAGTTTAAACATATTTATTTGTCAAATTTATATAACACATGGTATATAATACATACATTTGATTATACAGACAATGGGATTGGAGGACAAGTGCTGACTCACTTAAGGGTACCCCTCTCCCATATGTTATCACACTGAATAATAAATAATTAATAATGGGGTTTGTTTGTTGCGTTTGCTGGCTTGTACGTATCATTATTTGGAATAGTTAGTCAAACGAATCCTGATTTGCCTCACGTATGAATGACTGTAGAGCTAAGAAAATTGTACCAAAGTTCGGGGGGGGGGTCGAGACATCCCAACCAACCCCTGTAGTCACGCCCCTGTACAACTGACAAGTTTCGTGTGTTCTCCACAACGTCTTCGGAATTTGATTCAGGAGATCTAGAGTTGTTAGAAATGCCTTCCCTCACCAATAAGCACACTTTAAAATTGAAATAAAGATGCGATTAAGTCGGATTGGCAGCTAATTAGGTGCCATGTATATACACATAGAAGAAAAGCATGACTTTCACAACAAACATGAACATTATAAATATAAGATACAAATGATACTTGTGACAAATGCATGAGCCATGTTTGACGCCGGGAGAACATTAAACATAGTATCGGAGACCACGTGGATTTCAAAATCTGCCCTAGAATCCGTGTAATCTCGATTTAGCCCCGCCCCGTAGTCAGTTTAGGATTCTGAATCCAGATTCTCCCACCAAATAACGACTCTGGCGACGAGGGCACCTCTGTTTTCAAAGGCGGGTTGGGCCGAACCCATCCAACCCCAGCTGGCTACGCCCATGAAAGATCGACAAAGACGTGTTTATCACAGATTTACTCCATTCTTATAATTATGTAACATGAAACATATATTTATCGGTTTATAGCTATATAGATGTGAGGGTGTCCATACGCGCAATGACGTAATCATACTAATTGTGTTCGAAGAAGAACTCTGTTCAATGTTCAAATTATACCAACTGATCTCACAACTGCAGGTTCACATGTTCCCATGGTATCGTATATGTGTCAAGTTTCACAAGAATTAACCAAGATATGAATGAAACAAACCTGGACAAAATTATGTACCTGGGATGTCGCAATAAATTTCTTATAGTTTTAAAGAAGAGGGATAACACCATTAAGATGAACAAGAAAACTAAGATGCATGCATCAGGTCGGCCGTGAACTATCTACCATAGAATTGTTGTAGCTATCGATTATACATTTTGGAACACCTGTCTGTATGTATGTGTGTATGCATGAATGCATGTGTGTATGTGTTATAGACTCTAACACTGCTCGACTGATCCGACTCGGATTTGGTATTTAACGTGTCAACTTGACCTCGCTCATAGGCATGTTTCTGGACCTTGACCGATCCGACTAAAAAATTGTGTGTAGGACTACTTCGATCCCGGGAGCAATATTGACGGGTCCAATTTCACGTGGGACCATGTTCTCGAACGTGCTGATGTAGGCATGTTTCTGGACTATTTGGACGGGTCAAATCTTGATCCCGACCTGACTTTGACATTCAAAAAGATCAATTCAAGGTCAAATCTGGTAAAACGAAGTATTTCAACGAAATATAATACCTACTGTTACTTTTGTCCCAGGAGTGTTTCGGGTGGGTCAAATTATGACCCTGACCTGATCTTGACATTCAAAATTGTCAATTCAAGGTCAAATCGGGTAAAGCCGGGCGGATTTCGACGGGTACTTTTGTCGTGACTTTTGTCCGGGGAGTGTTTTGGGCGGGTCAAATCGTGACCAGACATGACGTTCACCTTTAAAATGGTCAATTCAAGGTTAAATCGCGCAATTCTCCGAAAATCAGAGGGGAACATCCCGGACGAAGTAGGGTCCACCAGCTACTATTATATATTTCTAGATTTAGTTACAAACTAAATACCTGTATATTGTACAAAGAAATGTTTGACAAATATATCTGTATCAATATTACCATACGGGTCATTAAAATAGATACGACGAAACAAATTTTGAAGGGTGCATGGTATCAGGTAAATTTTTATATTTCAAATGATGACAGGAATGCGGAAAGTTGAAGTACCTACGTAATACTGGCTATCCGAATGAAGAGATATACATGTATATAAAAACCAAAATAGAAGATGACTGCTGGCGACAATGTTTTCCAAAAAAATTCAAAGCATTCGATAGCTCCCATCTAGTTGTCAGCCCGAAGATCAATATAAAGTGTGGTGACTATCAGATGAGGGATATGACTGTACAGTTGCTAAACAATTCAGTCACGCAAAAGAGGATCAAACAGTAAGATACCAAATTGCTGCCTGTGGTAATATTTTTTAACGAAATTCGGGAAAATTAGATTACTCTCACCCTGGTTATCCAGAAGATCATTGTGGAATCTGGTGACGATCGGACAAGGGGTGTCGTCTGTAGGATCAACCAAATTATTTAGCCATAAAAATAGTAAAATTCAAGATCACCGCTGGCAGTGATGTCTTCACAAGGACAGCTTGAGAACAAAACATGGCTCACATCTAGCGGTGACCCAAACTATCCACATGAGAAAAAGTTCTCCAATAAAAGCTGGCTGCAGGGTGCGCCAATTGATTCAAATTCGAAATTTAACAGGGTGTACTGGTTGTGGCCATGTTTTCCCCGCAAATTTGATAGACTGATGGACAAAACCACTGAATCCGTTGAATCAATATACATGTATACATGGATTAATTTATATGCATTGTTATACACAGTATTGGTATATAAAGGTACTGAAAATAACAATATTACTAGTATACACAAAATAAACCATATATCATGGCTATGGGTTCTAATATCCGAATATGACAGCTGATAACTTGGTGTGAATTGAAGAGTGGTGGTGTCTCAAGCATATCTAACCATCCACGTTAGAAACATGCCATTAAATGTCATAAGTATAATCTAGCTTGAGGACTGAAGTTTTCCAAAAAAAAACCCTTAATTCAACCAGGTCCTCGCGCGATGTATGGTCGATCACATGATGATCTAGGGGGGATTAGAATTGTTGTATAAAAACAGCACTGCATGTAAATATAAAATAAAATAGTGCTACATCTTATTACAGATTATTGCCATATATAATCAGTGACTATACAGACAGTCTGACAAAATAAAGTTTCAGTGACACTCTATCCGAAGAGGGGAATAATTCCATCTGTTACAGTCAATGGAGCAATTATGAATCTGGAAAGGTGAAATTTCTAACTAATACTAGATATCGACATGACGCGATAACATATAACGTAAATGCAATATGGCCGCTGGCGACCATTTTTTCCTATAAAATTTAACAAATATTTGATAGCTCTCATCTGATAGATGAATATCAAGATAAATATGAAGTTTAGTGATGATCGGATGAGTGAAGTGGACTGTGCTAAACGGTTTAGTAATGCTTAAAAAGATTTTTACCTTAATATTTTTATGTTCACTTTATAAACTTCACTGAGTCATGTTTGTCATGTATTGAGTTTGATATCTTTTGTTAACAGTTTATAAATCATGTATGTCTCATGTTTTTATTTTAATTTATGTGTTTATTATCATTAAATAAAGTTGCATTCCTTAAAAAGATTCTTACCTCAATGTTTTTATGTTCACTTTATAAACTCCACTGAGTCATCTTTGTCATATATTGAATTTGATATCTTTTGTTAACAGTTTATAAATTATGTATGTCTCGTGTTCGTTATTATATTATATACACTTTATAGTGTGTTTCAGAACGAAAACAAAATGAACAAAATCAACAAATTTGTAAATTTAAAAACAATTCAAACGTTGTTGTATTCCATATCCCAGCCCGGACATATACACCAAATTTCAATAATATTCATTGAGAAACAACGGACCAAACGCCATATAACACCCCGTATGCATCTTTTATTCCGAGTTGGCCTTTTATTCCGAGTTGGCACGCGCCATTGGAGCGAGTTAGCCCTGGGGCGAGTACGCCGATTCCGACACCTTTTCTATTTGCAGCAGGTTAAGTTTACGCGTAATTTAATTTACAAAGTTCCCCAATTGGTATCGTAAATAGAGCGACCTTATTTGACAGAGAATGCCTCTGTTATTGATTATAAAGTTGCTATACATTAAAAACGACAATTCACATGCTCGTTCAAGCGCAGTAGTCTATTTTCCCCATGTTAAAGGACATCCACAAATACTAAATAACGCTAACTTACTGCCGAATGTTTTACACGACAACTGTTAACATATTTGGGCTGAATTCATCTGACGCGGTATTATTCCTCAAAATAAACAATAAAACCATCGTTACTTGGAAATGTAGTTTGGGCTAACATTTACATAAATCCTCCATATCATTATTCCGACACACACGTCAGATGAAAAACTCACATGAAGTAACCGGCCAAATTGGCCGAAATAAGACAAACCTCGTATATAATCGCAGGTGCAGTTTCCCCATGGCGGAAACTATACTTGTCCCACGTTTCAAAACAATTAATCAGAAAATGAAGGAGTATACATGCAAGCTCGGATAAATTATGAAATTTCTAAGTCGAAAAAGGAATAAGTGGGATAACGCAAATAAACAAGACAGTCAATGACTGTGGGTCGATCCTCATACTGTAAAGACCGAGTAGAGTGGGACTCTGAAGACTACACTTGTCAGTACTTATCAAATCACTTTAAAAATTAGTTCTAAACAGGGACACATGTAAAGGGTCTTTGTTGAACGGTGGGAGGGGGTATCGGGTTGTCCACCTTGAAATTTCTAACTGCACATCCACCCCTCTCACAAAAGATCATTGCCCATTACCTCCCAACTGGACCAAACTAAATTACAGCTGGTAATTCAAGATTTCTAACTGTTGGAAATTTATCAAAACCTTACTGATAATACCGGTAATATAGGAATCTATATACAAGTACCAAACATGAATTCATATCATAGACAGGGTGGTGAGTGTTAAAACTTCTATCTCTGCCCCTATTTGAACCAAATGTAAATCCCAATCTATGAGATCCATTGATCTTGTGATCTTAAATGGTATATTACAGAAGTTAAAAGTGATTTCATTTTCATTAAAATAAGTTACAAAATGGCACCTCTGATAATTGTTCCTTGAAATCGTCAGCATGCTATAAAGACACATCATTATCACAGATCAAAAGAAGTTAATAGCCTATATAAACATAATATAACACTTGCCTGTATAACTGCATAGAATACAGCCCATGGAAATTAATCTAATTTAAATGAATGACACAAATAAACATTCACACACATGAAATATTAGAGAGAATGGCAGGCAGACACGCTTTATATTGTTAGTGAAAGAGATGACTTCTCAAATAATACTGTGGCATTAGGAATGTGAAAGAAGATTTGTAACAGGGGTACATGTAGGTACTTTGACCCCTCAATTGGCAAGGATAATAATCTGCTGTTCGTGATTTTTCTCCCAGACCACTGGACTGATTTTCAACTACATTTTGTGGGATGAGTCGATGTATCCCAGCAGATGTTATAATGTGATTAGTTTTTCAAAATGAAATTTTAAAATTAAAGATTTAATTTTCTTTAAAAATGTTTTTTTTGTGTGTGTTAAATTGAGCAAGGAGTTAAATCTAAAAAACACCCAGTGACCTCATTTGAACAAATCTGAATGTGTGTCACCTAGGGAACATCCACACGAAATATGAACCCATTCGGTCTTATGGTTCCGGAGAAGATGTTTAAAGAATTGTTGACAGACGGTCGGAGAGTGATGACTGTAGCTCCACCGGAGACTTCGTCTCAGGTGAGCTAAAAAGGCCAGTCAGAGCTCGAAATAGCAGGTGTATGGGTTCTCATGTTGGTAAATATCTGTCCCAAGTTTTAAAAAAAGTGACGAGAAGATACAATTAAGCTCTGTAAAATGTTTGTCCATCGACGGACAGACGTACTGATGGACAGACAAGCTGACTACAGTAAAGATACACTTAAACTATATACTTATGCATTGAATGTTAGCGTAAATATCAATGTAATGAAAAGAAAGTGTCAATATTGATGCACTATCTCAACTACATTAATTAATTTTATGCTGAACTGTCAATAAAATGATACAGAATAAGGAAAGTCAAAAGGTTTCAGTGAATGGACTGTATTATGTAGATGACATTGTTTTCATTGCAAACATTTCTCAAATAAATGCGGACTGCAGAGTGTGCCAATGGATTCAAACTTGAAATCCAAAATGGCTGTTTTCAGAGTAATTAGATGGCCCCCATCTATCTAAAGGTCACTACGAAGTACCATATGAAGTTTGGTGATGATCGGGTGAGTGATGTGATATGTAAGGTGTTCCAACGGATCTCGTCATGCAAAGAGTAAAATAAAGTATGCTTTTGTAGCAAAAATAACGTTTATAAACAGACATTGGGAATATAATTAACAAATCTTACTGATCAGTTCGATATTTCGATGTTTGGCCAACACACATTGACACAATTAATGACCGATATTGTTATATATAGCAACTAATATCGATAAACGCTTACCCATATAAAGAATTCCTGATAACGATAGAACCACTTAACTTTTTCTGAAATATCTCGTCCGTTTCTCGTGAAAATGTAAGAAAGCACCATGTTTCCTCCTTATATGTTCATCCTTGAGTTATTTTGGAAAGCAATGGCCACCCAAAGTACATATGTACAACCCACCCATGACCATACATTCACTCATTATACACATAAACACCACACAAATTAGCATACAGCCACCAGCTTTATACACATACACACCACTCATGACCATACACACCACACATGACCATACACACCACTCATGACCATACACACCACACATGACCATACACACCACTCATGACCATACACACCACACATGACCATACACACCACACATGACCATAAACACCACACATGACCATACACACCACACATGACCATACACACCACGCATGACCATACACACCACGCATGACCATACACACCACACATGACCATACACACCACACATGACCATATACACCACATGACCATACACACCACGCATGACCATACATACCACATATGGCCATACACACCACATATGGCCATACACATCACTCATGACCATACACACCACACATGACCATACACACCACACATGACCATACACACCACATGACCATACACATCACTCATGACCATACACACCACACATGACCATACACATCACTCATGACCATACACACCACACATGACCATACAACCATGAATCGATCACCATGCAGGCACATCAGGTATACTCCTACACCGGACCCATGATCATATAGTCACTCCCTGTATACATATTCACCCTTGACCATAGTCACTCCTTGTATACCTATTCACATCAGTCATGATCATACAATAACTCCCTGTATATCTATTCCCCTCACATATGACCATACAGTCACCACCTGGCTGTCATCTTGGCAGGCACCCTATATTAATTAAGTTGATCAATTTTGATGCTAATGTCATTTTGGAAGCCATCTCGAGTAATTAGTCTATAATGACCTTAGTGTGACACATTTAAGAGAGATCAAAACAATAAACACATTCCATACCAAAGATAGTTCCATTTTACTTGAAAAAATGTCCAAACCTGATAAGTTAATTTTTGCTGATTTATGTCAAGTTTGTGAGAGAAAAAACCAATAGTTCAGGTAGTCAGTACTTACTATGGTCTATAGTAACAATCAACCATGGTGTGTATAACTTACTATGGTCTATAGTAACAATTAACCATGGTGTGTATAACTTACTATGGTCTATAGTAACAATTAACCATGGTGTGTATTCAATTTATAGAAGGCGGAATAGCCAATTTTATTCATCAACCACAACTTGTAAGCGATTGCAGGGCACACTGTGGCAATATCCACCCTTGGTCAAGTGGTCCTGCAAATTTGCTGTGATGCAGGTTAGTCCTGCTGTTTTGCTATAATGCGGTTAGTACAAAGTGATGCTGGTGACAAACAGACATTGTGTTTTACACATTTCAGGGTGCAGTTTACGGAATATCACGCGAGAAATGTGACAATAACCTATACAATGACATGAAAAACTATTGCCACCATCTTAGCCGGAAGAGGGCGCTGATGCATACACTAAAGAAGCGGCTTATCATACCTGAATCGTCCTTCTGCGTGGGAGTCGCTGCCACCTACTATGAGAGCGTGAATCTTTTCGCAGGATCACACTATTTCGACCACGGAGAGAAGTTCTGCCATGAACACAACATTAAACCATGTCTCGGAATCCATGGACAAGCCAAGTTTTGATCTCTTCATTTATTACAGACATAAAAGGTGATTTGTAAAGATTTCTTGGCAATTTACAGATGATTTAACATTTGGATGGGGAATTCAGTGTTGAGGGGGAGGTCAAGTGACCAATTTTGAATGGGAACTAAAGTAACCATATTATTAAACATACATAACATTTAACTAGCGGCTGGGCTTGGTAAATAGGCAATTTTTAAGATGGATAACTCTAAAATCAAATGGTTATTATTGTTAACAGTACCCACTTTATTTTAGAGTTATCCATCTTACACCCGCAGTTTGTCCGTTTTGAGCATGTCAACTTGTGGCCCACATCTCCGAAAATTAATAGATTTCAAAAATCGATATCTAATCACTCTGAGATTTGATGGGTGGGTTCCTTGACTCGAATCAAATATTTTCTACCCCCAAAGCCAAAGAAATAGTAACTTAGGAGCATCTAATCGGACTGAGTACCCTTAATATCTGACATCCCCAAAAATGAAGAAAAGTGAATAACTGGTGTGTTTCTCCGTGCCTGCCATTTGCAGAATGAGGTCCCCAGAGAGTGAATTTAGTGACTCTATCCCACATAGCAGGCTAGCATCACTGGGGACCTCATTCTGTATGGCCTCATCTGCGATGGGAGACATAGACTAATTAAAGTTCCCAAATGGTTAATATTGTGATGTATTGTACACCCATTGGGAACCTCGATTATGTATCTTCTGCCAATTTGGGGATATAGAGAAACTAAACTAAAAAAGAAATATAATCTATGTGAAGAAGTTTCTATAGAAATTTGATAATAAAGAAACTTTCCAGAGAAGATAAGGCCTAAGCAGAATGAGGTCCCCAGAGGTGAATTTAGTGATGCTAGCCCGCTAGAATGCGGAATAGCATCACTAAATTCACCCTCTGTGGACCTCATTCTGCAATGACAGGCGCACTAAACTCAGGCTTGTCTGTCTGCTGTGTATGTTTGGACCTGAATAAGAGTATCCATTCAGGAATCATGTGTGTTTCTCTGTCTGCTATGTATGTATAGACCTGAATAAGAGTAATGGTCTATTATTCATCTGGAGGGATATGCAGAATATATAAGCAGACGACAACCTGGCGAACAGATAATACAGAAGTATTCATATTCATTGATGGGAAATACAGTAATCCTCTAATTAATCGACATCCTTAAAGGTACTCAACCCGATAAAACTCCTCTCAATTACTATTTCAATGGCTTCGGGGGTCAAAAATATTCGATTCGAGTCGAGGAAGTCACCCATCAAAGGTCAGATTTGTTAGATATCGATTTTAGAAATCTATTATTTTTCATTATCGGGAATACTATCTGGCCCAGAACTCAGTCAAAATTGCGTTAAAATTACCACTTGATTTTAGAGTTATTCATCCTTGTCTGTTTGAATAGATTTGGAGTACACATCCAGAGCAGATTACGGCAGTTATCAGTACTCATCTCAAGAACATAACAAATTTGAAAAATCAATATCTAATAACTCTGAGCTTTGTTTGATGGGTTCCTCGACTCGAATCAAATATTTTCTACCCCCAAAGCCAAAGAAATAGTAATATAGGACCCTCTGATTGGATTGTTGTTGTTGGAATCTGTTGAGATGGGGACCCTCTTTACGGGTTGAGTACCTTTAACCACAGCAGAATTATGGGTAACTTTTCAGGATTTAGTCGGAAATATGGCTTGTTGCCATTCATTGGAAAGCTCTCGGGGAGAGCTTTCCGATGAATGGCAACAAGCCATATTTCCGACTAAATCCTGAAAAGTTACCCATAATTCTGCTGTGGTTAAGGAGGTCGATTAATTAGAGCATTACTGTATTTAGATAATAAGTTCAATAAATTACTTACGGTCATTTGTTAAACTTATTATCTGAACATTTCCTAAGGGTTAACTACTCATCAATGAGTATTTAGTATAGAGAGGGTTAATGGCCTGAACTAGGAGAGAACATAAAAACTCATAGGGGTGGGCATGTTTAATAAATCACATGATCTGAAAACAGGTTCATCCATCTTTCACAAAAATACATTGATAAAATCATGAGTAAAATGAGGAGAATAAAGTTCATTATTAATCATTCAGACTTCACAGTGAAATTTGTTCAGTTATATCCAATACAACAAGCAATCCAGACAAATATTAGTAAGAAATAAACTATAGGGAGGGTGTGATTTATCCAAAATTAAAATTAATGAAGTAATCAATTAGCTACGTCAGGTCTGAAACATCCTGCATTAAACTATTATAGTTATATTCAACTAAATATTATAATTGACAAAAATATGGCTATTTCTTTAATTTATTGAATAAAAGAGGAATGAGTGGACTAAATTTGATTTGAGACATTCTTTTGTGAGATTCAAATTGAATTTGGTGGACGAGGCTAATAAATTTTGAATAGAATTGCAACAAATTTGAGATCCATTTTATCACATAATAACATTTTAGCCAGGAAAAGATCTTGAAACAACTGGGGTTAAAACAAATTAATATTGATTTCCTTTTCACACAAAAATAGGAAGTAAGACACCTTAAAGAAAAAATATAGTTCCATTTTAAATGTGTCTTTTCATGTTGACATAATTGTTCAACCACCATTATCACCCATGTTTATCTCAGGCAACACTAAACAACCCAACACCAAAGAATATCATAATTATGTGACAAAATCAGATATCACAAAAATGGTGCTACCCAGTAAATCAGACCATTTTTTTTACAATGAAATCACTTGGAAGTGAAAACCTCCATGCAAAGATTTCTCGAAGATATATATGGGAGTCTTTAATAATGTAATTGCTATGAATTATTTTTCTGAGCATATGTTATCTGAAACTTTCAGATTTGTTTCACTATAGTCCATATTTCAATGTGTTTGTGCATCAAGATGCACCATCCCAAAGGCAATATAACATTGTCAGTCAAATTTAACTATAATAGTTTATTAGTATACCTACAGCGGTTGAATTCAGGATGTACCAGATTGATAGTGAGTAATAATTAAGAAATAAATACACTGCGCATTGGCGTGTATAGTCAAATTTGTCCATAAAGAAACTGATTATAGGACGACACTACCTATTTGCAAAATTAGTTTTTTTTTTAAACCCGCTATATTATAGACCAGTTTTTATCTCTGCGTGGCATATTTTTCCGCCGAACAGTTCTTCTCTTCGAACTGTAATGTCAAACATGATATCACCGAGGTCCGCGCTGGACCGATATCTACCTTTGCCAATTTAAAATATTTTTTGCCAAATTCTGTTTATAATTGCCAAATTCTATCAATGATAGTATCAGTTCTGCAACATTGAGTCTTATTTTTTGACAATCGCTGTTTAACGACTTTTGATATCGATAGGAGTCAGCTTGGGGCTGAAAATGGTGAATACCGCCAGTTATTGCAGGCCCGATAGAAAGTATGAAAAACTGTCAATACAAAATAAGATAGAAAAAAATCTTTAAATATACGAAAACAATCTACTTAAAAAATCAAACATATAAATACCAATATTTCAAATAAAATAGATTAGTACAATCTTCTGAGACATTAGCACTATGATCAGATATGGTAGGGGACCCCACCCAAATCCAGCCATTTATGGGACAACCTACTGATATATTAAACAGAAATATGCAACAAAAGAATCATATTGAGTCAAAGATGAGAGAAAATTACACAAGCCTGCCTAAAGAACCATATATAACCTGATAATTATAATGTAAATGAGTATGGTGTGGTCTCTCTTGGAACTTTTTCCAACTTTTAGCCGTTTCAAAATACAGTCTAAAATTTTGCTAAAAAATGTTCAAACTATTATTCTAACAACATATTGTACACTAAACATTGTTTGGAAAAATTAAACTATCTGAAAAATTCTAACTTCATTTCAGTCTGAAATTTGAAAATGTTACTGTTTCAGCCATGAGATTTCATCCGTACGAGTACAGTCATTCAGGGTATAGTGGATCATCGTGTATAGCGGATCAGATGATGTTTCCGCAATAAAATCTCATTATTAATAAAAGAATGGCGAAACGAAATTAGGCGAGCCAGGTTGTGAATATTTTTTTTATGAAAAAATTAAATGAAGTTGTGGATCAGCTACGCTAGTGGTAGGTATTTTATTTTGTTGTTCCATCATAATAATTCATGCCATAAAACTTTAATTTTGATTGGTATTTCCCTTCATCTTGAAAGTGTCCATTTGTTTTGCCTGCATGAGTCGTTAATAGCGGATCGCACATGCGCAGTAACCAGTAAAGTTTTTAGATCAGCCATTTTTTTAACAAGTAAACAACTGGCATGCTCGTTTTCTGTGGGGTTTTCTGTTACTAAGTACATTAAAACTAGAGTTATTGTGCAAAACTATCTTCAAACTAGCTTGTTATAATACATCCTGTGCTAACAAGGTGTAATAGTGAGGTAGGAAGTGTAAAATTATTCATTGAAGCAAGTGATCCGCTACTGACAAAAGTGGTCCGCTACTGACCAATTTACGCCTGTCAAACGATCTAATTTTCCGAAATAAAGGAGGACTTGGTACAAATAATTCTACTTCCAGAGGAAGCAGTATATACATGTCTATAAATATCAATGAAAAAATCCAGGAAATTCCTTTTAGTTGCAGAGAAATACGGGAAAAATTAAAAAGTGATCCGCTATACCCTGACTGACTGTAAGACGCCCCAACTCCCATGCTGGATTTAGGTAGTCTCCCTTTAGACAGATTTATATTTTCACTGGGACAAATTCAACAAAATCTGGACAGTCACCAGGTTTGCATGGAAACCACACTCATGAATAAGCTATACCACAAGATATACTGGGGAAATTAATGTTTCTATCTAACTGTGGAACAGGAAATGTGACTCCTCCTTAATATATCCTCCTGATGGCAGAATTACATACATGTATGCACATGTTGAGTAAGCTTGATTCAACTAGATTTGTCAGCAGTTAGACAAGAAAACAGTATTTTCCTATTCCAAAAAATAGACACTAGCAAGTGATGACAATATGCTAACCAGTTAAGCCTGAGTTTAATGTGTCTGTCATTTGCAGACTAGCATCACTAAATTCACCCCCTGGGGACTTCATTCTGCTTAGCCTCAACTGCTATGGGAGACCTAGGATAATATTGAAGTTTCCCAGTTTTAGTTGGTGATGTTCTAACAGTTCACCCATTAGTCACCTTGATTATGCAATTTATCTTCAACAAATCAGGGGATATAGAAAATGTTAATTTGAGACTATAGATATTTCCTAGAAGATGAGGCCTAAGCAGAATTAGGTCCCCAGAGGGTGAATTTGGTGATGCTAGCCCACCATGTGGGATAGTGTCACTAAAGTCACCCTCTGGGGACCTCATTCTGCAAATGACAGGCACACTAAACTCGGGCTTAAAAGTGTGTCTGTCATTTGCAGAATGAGGTCCCCAGAGGGTAATTTAGTGATGCTACCCCGCATAGTGGGCTAGCATCACCAAATTCACCCTCTGGGGACCTCATTCTGCTTACACCTCAGCAGAATGAGGTTCCCAGAGTCTGAATTTTATGATGTTAGCCCACTGTGCGGGATAGCATCACTAAATTCACCCTCTGGGGACCTCATTCTGCAAATGACAGACACACTATTTCAAGGCTTGTAAACCGGTCTACTGATTGATTGTATGAAGCATAGTTAATAGACTCAATTCCTTCCTGAAAAAAAAACAATGTAGGTATGATTGCCAGGTCACAATTAAAATATCAAACACTATAATATATAAAAACTTATCATTCATGCACTGTTATAATCAGAATAATAAAAATATCTTTGACTAAATAAACCATATCAATTAACAAAACTATATAAGTAATTGAAGGGAGATCTTAGGGAGCAGGTGATAAAGAGGATAACATGCATTAGTTTGTATGGGGAAGGATAATAAACATATAAACAAGAAATAACATCATACTCTCAAGACATAATATTAATGATGCCCCATCCAGTTAGACACCTGATTAGACAATTTTCTGTTCATCATGTTTAAAAAAGAATATTAATAGCAATTAATATAATTAGTACCGCATATGTATCACAAAGACCCCACCAGAACCAAGCCTTGAAATATTGTGTCTGTCATTTGCAGAATGAGGTCCCCTGAGGGTGAATTTAGTGATGCTACCCCACATAGCGGGCTTGCATCACCAAATTCACCCTCTGGGAACCTCATTCTGCTGAGGTGTAAGCAGAATGAGGTCCCCAGAGCGTGAATTTAGTGATGCTACCCCCGCTACCTCATTCTGCAAATGACAGACACACTATTTCAAGGCTTGACCAGAATACCTTAACTAGTATAGAGTAGGCAAAATAGCACTCTATCGTAGGTAATCTTTTTATTTTTGGGCACCTGACCAAATGTCAAAAACTATTGAAGGTCTATTTCTCACCATCAAAACCACCCATGAGTGAGTTCATTGGTTCAATCTCATTATCTTATATTTTACGAAATGTGTATCCAATAGTTTTATTGTACAAAATCAAATGGGGCATCCTTAACAATTATCAGATCTCACAAAACTGCTAATCTATCACACAAGATACATAGAGATATGTCATAACTTTCTTCTACCATTTTGCCTAGTGGACATATAGGGTTGGTTAGACTGAATTGTCCCACGGTTTTAGATATTAGAATACCCAGATTAAAAATTTGTTTGTTAGTAGCCAGGGACATTGTCCCATGGTTTTAGATATTAGAATACCCAGATAAAAATGTGTATGTTAGTAGCCAGGTTCGTTATACACATTTCAGCAAATCAGAGTAGTAAAATACCAAATTTGAGTATCTGACAACAAAGTACCAATGGAGACTCCTCTGTCAGTCTGAATCATCGATTGATCATTGAGTAAGTTGTGTATATGTCTACCGATGAGATGATTAGTTAGTCAGCTAGGCCTCACGTAGCTTTCAGTAGCCATGACCAAATCGAAATGCTGTAAGTCTTTATCGGGGGAGAAAGATTGCATAAAAGATTAATTTAACAGACAAATCATACCAGAGTTCATATAATCCACTGATTGCCAGTATGCAACTAAAAAATAAATTTTTCAACCTGTTGTTTTTGGGCATGAAATTAAAAAAATTGGAATATTTTATCTGCACAACTATCTAAAATATTATTAGTTATAGCTGCAATTTTTATAAAGTCAATTCCAACTGGATTCCAGGGACGTCCGTGATACATGGGTTTAGTAAATAAACAATCTTTCTACTGTAGCTTTCAGCAACCTGGCTGTACATGGTGGAAATTAACGGTTTACCGCAATTACCAAATCACCGACAATGTTAGTTTTAATATCAGGACAGACAGTGTAAAGGATTAATGTCACATGGAAATCACACTGCAGTTCACAGAAGCCACTGACTGGGTCACTGAGTCATGAAATGTTCCTGAAGTAAGATGTGATTCTACTATGTTGATAAAAGCCATGTGGCCAAAAGCTAGAAGAAAAAAAGAATGTTTATTACCCATGTATTATTAGTGACCCATGTCCCTGTATAGCAATATAACACAATTACGTTGATTAGAAGAGATGAACACAATGTAGCATCATCTTCATTAGTCACAAAATTCATTGCACTTTTATATGAATGGTATTCAGATAGAAAGCACCAATTACAGATATAATATCACTGTATAAATTATACACTGAATGATTATCATCATAGTTCACAGACTAAAGACCCCCCCCCCCCCCCATGCAATAATGTAGGCCCAATTTAAATGGGTAAAAATTTAGTATTATATATCACTAGAAAGCTTATTCAAATTAAATGCCATATGAAAAAGTATATGGTTAAAGGTTATATGAAAAAAACAAATATTATTTTAGATATCTATAATTTGAACATCCATGAGAGTTTGAAACCTCAAATTATAAGTAGTAATTCTCAATTTTATCAGTTTCCTACTGGTTGCAGCAAACCAAATAACGATGGTGAAATACTTGTGTACAAGTTGGATGTTCAGAAACAAGCCTTATCCTTTTAATAATAAATATTGATAATAATGTATCTGTTTTTAAGGGAATATCATATAAATTATCAGCTACATATACCATAATTCAGACCTTGTTAGAGAAAACATTTACAACAATCAAAATTGTAATTCATCATATGAACAACCATCTTCGGACACAAAAACTGCCAAAGATATCTATTCTGAACAAGCTTTCATATGAGGTGAAATACTAATATTGACAAATCTAAATACAAACTGGGCCTAACTCGTTCAGTAGAAAGCCACCCGAGAGGAGTGAACTTTGGCCGAATCTTTTCCAATGTGTGGGGAAAATGTGCCATTTCGAGGCCTGCAAATACTAATTTCCAATCAGGCCAGAGAGAATTTGCAGAATGAGGTCCCCAGAGGGTGAATTTAGTGACGCTATCCCACATAGCGGGCTAGCATCACTAAATTCACCCACTGGGGACTTTAGTTAGGCCTCATCTTCTCTGCAAAGTTTCTTTATTATCAAATGTCTGTAGAAACTTCTTCACATAGATTCTATTTCTTTTTTAGTTTAGTTTCTCTATATCCCCAAATTGGCAGAAGACACATTGCATAATCGAGGTTCCCAATGGGTGTACATCACAATATTCACCATTTGAGAACTTCAATCTGAGTCTATGTCTCCCATAGCAGATGAGGCCATGCAGAATGAGGTCCCAAGAAGGTGAATTTGGTGATGCTAGCCCGCATTGCAGGATAGCATCACTAAATTCACCCACTGGGGATCTCATTCTTCAAACTCAGGCTAGTTTGCAATTCAAATATTTCCAGAATCCCTGTCTAGGAAATTAACCCTTGTGCTGTTGTTGCATATACATATTTGGTTAGTAACATTACCACAAAGGTTTCACAGTATTTAAGTTTTACCAGCTACTGCCATGCATTGTATGTAGCTAGTGGCCCCAGATGTGAAACACATTTTCGAAATCTTTCAATACACTATTAATTGTATAAGAAATTCTATAGGTACAGCCTATTTATATGTGTTTAGGAACCGTAGATGAAAATCCTTAAACTTCTTCATCATTTCTCTCAATTGTGGAACTTGTGGAAGAATCGTTGTCCTGAAAAAGATTAGGAAAATGAATATCACATGCATGACTGAACAGTCAAAATAATGATATTCTTGCTGTGGGGAAACTATTGATGATATTGGCTCTAATGAAGTATCTTGAGTTCGTGAATGCATTTCTATTAACATCTACTAAACTGAATGGTGCTGTGACGTCATGTGCTTGAGAGTGTTAACGTTAAACAGATTTCGTATTTTAGTAACTGGAGGTCTAGAAACCTGAATACATCTTTAAATCATATTCTAAGCATGAGTTATTTCATCTAATTATCCATCAATCTGCATCAGTCTAAATTGTATTTAACCCTTCCATGACTGGAGCTTCCTGAAATGTTGAGAAAACCATGTACCAATAAGAGAATACATTTGCCCAAAAATATTTATCTTGACCGTGTAAGCCAGTGCATTCTCTTCTAAATATGGGGCTCCCTATGGGAGACTCACATATACAGAAGATCTACAACAGGTCCCCAGTTTATAGCAGAATTTACAAAACGAGTCCAGTAAATTAGGTCTGGACTGAGCCTTTGGAGAGGTCCATACCTAATTTACTGGACGAGTTTTGTAAAATTCCGCTATATACTGGGGACGAGTTATAGAATCTATTTATTACATGATCCAAAACCTTAATAAAACATACTTAAATCAACAAATGGGATGTGAAACTAACATCGGCTTCTATAAGGCATGCGATAACATAACTATACATTGTTTGCCCGCATAAAGAAATAGTCCTAGATAAATAAAGAATCTTTGATATATTTAATGGCGTAAATTTAGTGACATAACTTTAAAAACTCTTCAATCATTAGAGTTCGTTGTAAAAATATTGGAAGCATATTGAATATAAACAGAGGACCAACTGGAAGTCAAAGGTCACCTGGCACTATTTCCTGTTATGCAATGAATATTTCATATAACAGTTTATAGAATGTGTTTATTGAATGGAATAAGAGTAGGATCGGGTAATAAATAAGAGAATGCACTGGCACAGGATCTTTAATGCTGCACCAGCACAGCTCCCGTCATTAAAGCGTTAAATGAATTACTGCCTACCGGAAATGGTAAGTTCCAGGAGCTTGTCCAAAGCCACTGCCTGGTATGACACACACTCCGGTTTCTTCTAGGAACTGCTTGACATAAAACACATCAGCTGGTTCACCTTTCGCCTGTAAAAAATATAATAAAGGAACATATAGCAGTGTTTGATTCATGGTCTGACTATTGAACTGTGATCTTTGTCCATGTGGTAATCTCCTATATATCGTATCTATATACCAGGCTTGACTGGTAATATCGGAGAAATCTATATGGAATAAATATACCGAAATAGGCATTAAATAGATGATATATACAGTGTCAGAGAGCTTTTAGTACCAAGACCGGCCAGAATCCAAATCAGCCAAAAAATGTGCAGTTAAAATGTCATGTGTCATCAATATTACTCCAAAGGGATGAAGGAAAGGTCCTATCGGCCCTTTCGACCATCCCGGGGTTAGCCTCCCCGAAATACTCCCTTCATATTACTCCATCTCATGAGATGATGATACGTGGAATTTTGATTTCCAAACCAAAGTCCCTAAGGCTATTATATATGGGAAATTTGATGAGCGATGTAGGCTTTTTTATTTTTCCAGGAAGTCTAGAAATGTATAGATGTATAGCCTATTTTATTAACTAAAATCCAAAATTTTTCCAACCAATCTTTTGAACCTGTTATGCAGTTTGTATCTTGAGGGTAAATTATAAACTTTCCAGCCAATCTATAGAACCTGTTATGCAGTTTGTATCTTGAGGTAAATTATAAACTTTCCAACCAATCTATAGAACCTGTTATGCAGTTTGTATCTTGAGGGTAAATTATAAACATTCGAATAGATTGACTTATGAGCTCTTGAAACATTCTGGGAAATGTTACAAATAAAAATATACGATAAGGTTCTCTTTGTGCGATGAGAGAGGCGCCCGAGAAGTACATATACCAGTATTAGTATCTAGTAATTTTATTTATTTGTTTTTGTTCCAAGTTAACACTTTTAGTACCAAGACTGGCCAGAATCCAAATCGGCAAATAAATATGCAGCTCTGTAGCTACATGTATATGTGCTATATGAGCCTCATTAAATTGTCGAATTCAAAAGATATAGAGTAAGATATGTCAGTAGAACATAACACAAGGGCTGTTATTTCCAATTCCGATGCCTTCAAATTAAGTAAAATATATGTTAATAAGAAATTAAAAATCAGACGAAATAAGGCTATATTTTCATAATTGGTGTAAAATTCATCTATATGTATTTCATTTTTTTCATCAATTTAACTAAAATATTACAAAAGTTGATAACTATTCCAACAGCTGTTCATGTGAATATTTATACATGTGTTCATATAGCATCACATAATTCTTACCACTTTTAAAAATAATCAAAACTTTAATCTCAAAATATACTAACAAGAAAGATTTCTGAACAAATTCGCTGATATAGCGCGGAAAATACAAGTTTTGTTTCTTTTATTTTTCGACAAATTTGAGATTGTTTCATTTCTGACAGTTCAATTTTTTTAGTCAGCGGTTACGTAAAAATTGCAACTGTAGATCATCTTTGAGCAGTCGCTATTGAGAAATTGGACCGTCAGGTATTTCAGCATCGAAAATGCATCAAGCAATCAGTGTACTGACTTGATTTGACATGTTAATAAGGAAGTTATTTATTGTTTTATGTAACCTGCGAGTGCTGAAACCATTACCCTTTCTCAAGAGATCAATTCATTGACCATTGTTTAAGTATACAAATTATTATACTATGATGTAGTGTATAAACAATACTGACTAATGACTGATACTAGCATCTTTAATAAACTGATTACATTTCACCTCTTCTTTCATGTTTCCTACTTCCCCCAAACTCATTTTACAACATAAGAAACAGACATACCCCCCCCCCCCCCCCCCCCCCCCCCCCCCCCATGCCCAATTTTTGTTGTCATCTCGTACATTGTATATTGATATTTACTCTACCAACCCAAGAGTAAATTATTTTGTTGGATTTTTATTCCGTGGCTGGGCCAAATCAAGGAATAATAGACCCCCCCACACAAATTAAAAACATTAAACAGTACATGTATATGTTTTGAATAGAACAGGAGAATGAATTCAGGAGAGAATGGATTCATTGATGATAGATAAACATTAAACAGTACATGTATATGTTTTGAATAGAATAGGAGAATGAATTCAGGAGAGAATGGATTCATTGATGATAGATAAACATTAGTTGATATATTGAGATATAAAAAAAATTGTGTGTTAGAAATATCAAAATATGGGTACAGTTGTGTACAATATAGCAGATACATGATAAATTAAAAGATTCTTACCTATCAAGATATATATTTTTTTAAATATCACAATATATGTTAGTCAGGCCATTAAAAATAAACATCTGTATTCTCAGTCAGTTATAGCTGAAAAAATGAGGGAATTTTAATCGGAGGTTATTTTTTGGTTCTTTTTACACATTCATATTATTCTAAATGTCTACATGCTGCATGAAATATACACCGAGTGTCCTGCATTACCATTTTTCCATTACATCTTCCAGGGACCAGACTACAGGGCGACTTGTGTGACATCTTATCCCTAAAATGTGCCACTTCTTCCTAATTTTTGTCCCGGGGAGAAGTGACTTCTCTCTCATATACCAGTATGCATATGTCCCAACAGCATATTTAAGATATATTTACTGATTATAATGGTGTTCTTACTCACTATAATGGTTTTATAATTGGGGTGTAAATTTAAGCCATTGTTACTTTTCCCCGATAACAGTCCACTTCTCCCTATTAACAAATTGCAAACAGGAGGAAGTGACTTCTCCCAATTTGAAGCCTCAAGGCACGTCCCTGACATCTTCAAAAACAAAAAAGCCAATATATCTAATAGTATATCCATAGAACTCCATATAATAAAACAGGTTGGTTCCTTTACAATAATTTTTTAATGAAGTATCTGAGAATACAGAATTATTTTTAGCTTGAGGCACAATTCAATATTTTATGAGTCAACTCATCTGAGAAAATCATACTCAAAAGATTAATGCCAAAAAATATTTAGACAAAGATAGGATTGGGATTAATGTACTACCCGACTGTTAATAAATATATAAAACATAACTTGACTTGAAGGAAAGTTGAAATTAGAACAAGGCTTAGGTTTCACTTAGGATGCCTGTCAACCAACCATCTACATCAAACTAGCGACCAAATTGAAAACATCAATATGTCAATGATATATAAATTTGATATGGTGACCATTTATTAAGTTTAGAAATGCAGCGTTTCCAGTAAACGTTACTTGTCACATTAGGAAAATATTGTTAGTGTTCTGGTTTAACACTTTCAGTACCAAGTCCGATTTTTGTATCGGACTTGGCAATGAAAGGGTTAAGCATTTCTCATACAAGTTGACCATACAATAGCAGTTAATTTTGCAGATAGATATCAATACCGAAATTCCTGCACCAACAAAGCTGCATGTGATAAGATTTTGATGAATGTTCTTACCTATTATATGGTGCCAGCCTATGGGATTTTTTTTTAGGTATAACTTGGGGTAACCTACATATTTAATCACCAATAGGCAGTTTGACACCTGATGAATTATATATTCCCTGAAATAGAATCAGTCTCAAAAGATGAACTCCAGAAATAAAAGAGTACCACAAAAAATATAAAAGAAACCATTCTTTGGTCACGTTTATACAAAGTAATAGATTCTCTATTTTTTAAAGATGTATTTGTGATTCCAGGCTAATTTTGTTTATAAGTTGTCTCACTTTTTATTCATATTCTGGCATAAACAATAACTTGTTTTTAGAGCAAGAAATGCTACCTGAAAGACATTTGATATAGAATTTCATCCACTTAATTCTTCTAGTTTTGAAGATCTTGGGAAGAGACAGAAATAATTCAATTTTCAATAACAAAATACAAACAACCAAATAAATATAAAATTTTTAATAAATCATGCAATTCACAAATAAATATGGAAACATACAGGAAATGTGTGTCAACAGAAGCATGTTACTGAGAAGAGATAGAAAACCACGTGTGTTATGAAATTGAAAATTGACGTCTTCGCTCTCGCGATGGTCATCTTCAACAACTTTGTATTAAGTTTTCCCATAAAATACGTTTTTCAAGGTAAATATTTTTACAAATTGCTATAATTTCGACAATCATGAGGTGACTTTTTACCCCTTCTCATCAACATTTTTGGCGATTTTCGTATGCATAAAAACGGAATAGAGTCCGACCCTTATGCAAATAAACGATTAGAAAATAGTCTTTTTATGAGAAAATGGTTTGGTGCATGCATATTTTATGCAAATGACCGAAATATGCATTTAAACGATATGCAATTAACTGAAATTGACTGTATCACTATTTGGTATCAATAAGTTTATGTTTTTTTTTCCTGTGTAATAAAGCAAGCAAACAGTGATTTAAATTAGATTCTGTATGGTGTAGGTCTGGAACCCTGAATACATTTTTAAATACTTTAATGTATATTTAAAACAAGAAAAATCGTAAAGGGCAATTCTGTATTCTAAAATGGAATGCTACTTTATAATGTACTAATTGCTGTCAAGCTGCTAATCTTCATAAACTCTGATAAACTCAAATATTATAAATATGATTTATCATCGCTGCATTTTTGAGGGGGAAAAAAACAAATAAATTATACAAAGTCAAAGAAAAATATTGAAATGGGGAACAACATATTGGCAAGAGAATAAGAGAATCCAGCACTTATATAATGACCTTATACATATCTGGAGATTATGATTTTATGCACTTCAAAGGTACGTTTCTACCAAAGTTTTATTATGATATGAGCAGCAAGAGTGGCATAACAATGATTTTTTTACAATTTAATGTGGCAGCATTTTGGAAGAAGCTACTTGCCCTTTAGGCAGATAAGCAGCAATAATTAGTAACATTCATATGTAATTTTGAGCAGATAACATAGCGCAGAGAGCAACGGAATTTATTTCGCACTTAACCCTTTCTATACCAATTACGCTTTGGCGAGTAGTTCCCATAAGAAATGTTCAGATAATAAGTTCAACAAATGACCATGATGAACTTATCATCTGAACATTTCCCACCAAAGAATATGAATTCTTCTGTGCTTCTATTATCTTTTCACCTGTCTCCTCATATTTCTTGAACACCCCTCCAGGTGTATAATAAAACAGTCCAATGTATTCTTTTATAACTGGGTGAGAGAATCCTTTTAGTATAGAAAGGGTTAAACAAACATGCATGGCTTATTTTAACAACCATATTAAGTGAACGTGATTTGGAAGGAGTGATATACAGTAAAACCTCTCCAAACCGGACCCTCTGTAAACCAAATCCCTCTCCATACCAACCAAATTATCTGGTCCCGATTTCACCCAAGAGCTAAAAATTACCTCTGTAATCCGGAAACTCTCTATTCCGAACATTGGACGCCTAGTCCAAAATGAACGAATACATTAATTTTCAATCACCGTAACATTTATCATTTCCATGTTTCCTGTCTTATCTATACATGTATTATGTCTTAACATACCATGTTTTTAATTCTTATTATAACATTATGTTTTATCTATTGTTATTTATATTTGATTTCTTACTTTATTGAATAAATTTTTATTAATCAACAATGAGTCGGTTGTGCTTCGACAATAACATCAATACATTCCAATCTTAGTGCGATTTTCTATAAACCGAACACCTCTCTAATCTGAACAGAAGGGCTGGTCCGAGGGATGTTCGGTTTGGAGAGGTTTTACTGTATATGTCGATAAATAAAGAAAATACTGTTCTACAGGCTTCATATACTCTGAAGAAACTTGTCAAAATCATAGCAATTTTGCTAGCAGTTTTTGGGACACAAGTAAGACAAACGCTCTTTATTTTTACAGGAAAAGAATAACAAGGAATGCTCTTTATTGCTCCATGCTGAAGATAAACTTCGGCAACTGATTTTCTACAGCATGAATAAGTCTTTTTATGGAATAATTCTTTCTGTTGCATATGAAGTCTGTATGTAAATAATTAACATATTTATCAAACTATTTCATAAATTTGTTGTCCCGGAAATGGACCTGATTGTAACAAAAGCAAGCATAATTTCAGGTTTCAAATTGCACTGGGGCTTTAAACATGGCCAATATAAAGCCCCTTGTAATATGATATAAAAAGTATGAAATTCGATAAAGTTAACTTCAAAACATAGTAATAATTAACTTGCTTTTTTTAGTGAATTCTAATTTGCTATGATTTTGTTCCCGTTCATTAACATGTCCAAACACATGAATCGTCTGGTACCATACACCATGCCATGCATGATTGACTTTAAATACATTTTCTGTCACAGGCAAGAGGAGAACCCATTGTTTTTCTGAGTGTCCAGACTGTGGGGAAAATTTGTTTTAGATTTGGTATGGAGCTATCAGAAACTTGTGCTAAATGTCCAGACAAGAATTTTCCAATACTTTTTAGACATTTCATGCCCTGTTTCCACATTTGTGTGTGACATAATTTCCTATATATTTTCATCCCAGAATAAACAAAAAACCTCATCCGAGCACTGACCCGATCTGATATCTTGGAATATAGGCCATGCTAAAGGAATTGTTAAATAGCATACCTACATGTACATAAGGACAACTGATATAAAACCAAAGCAACAGCTCATGTTGACTCTGTCAACACACAACCTCTAAAATAACACATTTTTACACTTTAAATAGTTAATTTTGCATGAAGATATTAATATTTATTCATGAGGACACATAAAAGCTGGCTGGCTGATGTTAAATAGAAAATTTTATATATGCAATCATTGTCTTTTTTGTGGAAATTATGGACATATAAAATTGTAAGTGACTGAAGAACATACTGCCTGGAGTAATTAATCTCAACCCGACCAGCTGACACAAACTATCCAAAGCATAACTCATGATACCTCTCATTCATAGACCCTTTTCGAATTAACGTGGACACAAAGAAACCACATAGTATTACTGACCACGTGCATAGAATCATAATTATTCATACCACAAAAAACAGAATCACGATGTTTACCCAAAGTGTTGCTAACTATGAATATAATCCAATTCTGCAAAGGTCTAGGAAACATTTCTATTGGCCTAAAGAATGGCATTATCAATAGCTTAGAACAATAGTCCGGCATCATCATTTTAAAAAATATTATGGTGCCATCTTTCCAGCATTCTCAAATAGTCTCATGTCTATAGTCTAAAACAGAACTCCGACATCACAAGCCTGAAACAGTAATCCATGTTTAAATTAATAATATGGTACCAACAATCTAAAGAAAAATCTGGCATCAATAGTCTGAAATGAAATTCAAGCAACAACATTCGAAATCAATAAAGTGGCACCAACAGTCTAAAGCTAAATTATGACATCCGTCTCAAAGAGTAATCCAGTATAAACCATCTAATATAATAATAATCAGGCACTAAATGTCTGAATCAATAATGTGGCACAAATACTTGCAATAGTTTAAAACGAACGTCCGGCATCAACAATTTAAAGCAATAACGTGGCATCAATAGAATCAAACTAAACTAGAGGTGTGACTGTCCCAATGGGACTACGGATACCCCCCTGTTTTTAAAATACTAAGATGTTTCACATGTCAGTAAACATTTAGTTAAAATAATAAAATAACAGTTCCCATTGCAGGTGTACAACCATAACCCTAATCTTAAACCTATTGACCGAAAAATGTAGGAATAAAAGATTGGACAAAATTATGTATGTTGCGAAAAAATTTCTAAGTCGAAAAAGGGGAATTACTCCACACAAAAAATGTTGGACAGACGTCATAATCGCAGGTGCACAGGTTCCCATGGTACTAAATATCAGTGCCAAGATTAAAAAACATTGACTGAAAAATGTAGGAATAAAAGCTCGGACAAAATTATGCATGTTGCAAAAAAAGTTTCTAAGTCGAAAAAGGGGGATAACTCCACCAAAAAATGTCGGACAGACGTCATAATCGCAGGTGCACAAGTTCCCATGGTACTAAATATCTGTGGGACGTTTTAAAAAAATTTACCGAAAAATGTAGGAATAAAAGCTCGGACAAAAGTTACATGTTGCGAAAATTTTCTAAGTCGAAAAAGGGGGGACGTCATAATCGCAGGTGCACAGGTTCCCATGGTGGTTGATGTCTGTACCAAGTTTCACGGAAATTGATCAAAAAACGACTGAGACTGTGTGCACGGACGGACGACGGACGGACGGACGACGGACAAGCTGACTCCAGTATACCCCCCCTAACTTCGTTGCGGGGGGGGGGGGGGGGGGGGGGGGGGGGGGGGGTATAATTACGGTATCATGAGACTCTAGCAGTAATCTAGAATAAACCGTCTAAATAATTGGGCGCTAACAGTCTGAAGAAATAATTTGGCATCTATGGTCTAAAACAAAATTTCAGCATCAACAATCTAAAACAATAATGTGGCACAAATACTTGGCAATAGTCTAAACCAAAATCCCGGCAACACGAGTCTCAAACCGTAAATCTAGCATAAACTGTCTAAACTAATAAATGGGCACTAACAGTCTGAAGAAATAATCTGGTACCGGTATCAATAGTCTTAAATGAAATTTTATGTAAATTTACTCAAACAATAACACCAAGTAGTCATATAAACCGACATCAATACTCCTAAAAATAATTTGGCATCAGTACTCTCAAACAATAATCCAGTGTTAATAGTCTCAAACAAAATCCGGTATTACGAGTCTCAAACAATAATCAATGTCAATATCTTCTAACAATAAATCTGCATCACCGATCCCAAACGCAATCAAGTATCAATAATCTAAATGAGTCTGCAGTCCAATAGCGTCAAAGAATACGCTGGTCACCAGTCTGGTGTCAATGTTTTCAAAAAATAATCATGCATTCACAATTGGAAGTAAAGCTACCATATGCAGTAAACAGAATTATTACTAAGATAAGAGATTATGAAATTAATCAACTGTGATAATTAAAAATAGTCTATGACTCAAGTAATCATCTGCATAAATCACTAAAATATTACAATACATGAGGGTTATCCTAGAATGAGAAATGGCTCCAAAGACACGCGGCGATAGACCTATTTACCTTGGCTGCATCAATAGCTTTCTGTGGCAGGAATAATCGTGGGAATGCATACATAGCTCCCTGAACAACATTACACTTGACTCCTTCGATGGCGTTGAATGTCTCCGTCACTATCTCAGCTTTTTCTTTAAGCTGAGCAAGTACTTCATTCTTTTCCTATGAGAAACACAAAATTATCCATTATTTCCTTTTCTTTACGAAATGCTCATTGACGAGTAGTTCCCTTAGGAAATGTCCAGATAATAAGTTCAACAAACGACCATAGGTCGTTTGCTGAACTTATTATCTGAACATTTCCCATCAATGAATAGGAATCGTTTTGCTCTTGTATTATCTGTTTTTTCTCTCTGCCGTCTGCTTATGTATCCTGAACACCCTCAAAATTAAGAATAGACCACTCCAATATACACTTATGTAACTGGTGGAAGAATCCATTTAGTAAAGAAAGGGTTAATTGAAGCGACATCATATCTTCAAGCATTAAACCTAATAACCGCTTGCCTTTCTCAAGTATCAGGGAGCAAAATAGGTAGATAAATACTTATATACAAAATTATATTCCTCATAAAACCAGGTAATGACTTAACATCAGAGTACTACAAAACAATTAGCCCATTATATACAGGAACAGAACACACAGGGTGAGAGATTAATTATTGATATGACACTAGACTACTGTCACAGTCTTTTGTGGATTGCATCATTCTCAACGTGGCTAGAGGCTAGATAAATTAAGAAAGATGTTTGGACAACAATCTAATATTAGCTTCTTTAAAGCCCTCTCCTTTCCACTCCCCTCTCCTTTCCACTCCCCTTGACTTGGAACTTTCCAACTGGTACCTCAATCTTTTCAACAGCTGGAAATAACATGACACCACCCCCCCACCCCCCCCCCCCCACCAAGGTTGGAAAATTTCCAACTGATGGCCATTTCAGACCAAAATATTGACCAAAAGTAGAAAAATATGCTACTATTGGTCTAAAAACCAAAAAATCCAAATTATTGGATGGAAAATGAAACAATGAGATCAATTTCAAACTATATGTGGTGGAAAATTTCCAATTAATGTTGTGTCAGGCATGAACCTTTAACATTTTGACCAAAGTTGGGGGGGGGGGGGGGGGGGGGGGGGGGGGGGGGGGGGGGTAGACACCACCAAAATCCCCCACTGTGTCACTAAATGTGTGTCACTAAATGAGTCATGAATGTTTGTCACTATATGAGATGAGTCATATGGAGAATGAAATGAAAGTGGCTCACATCCAGAGAATGAATCTGGCTCTCCTTTGCTTAAATTTAGTAATCCAGTTAAAACCAGATCACAACATACCCTTTGGCATCTGCTCATTCTAATTGAAAAAACGTCAGTTGTTCCGATATGGTATCTGAATGTACAAACTTAAAGATATATATTAACATGCTGATTTTACTAATTTTCCTATATTTTGCTATGTGGGCAGGGTCCGCGCTGGCCAGAAATGTACTTTTGCCAAATATTTTACCAAATGAAAATAATTTTTGCCAAATGCTGTTATGAATTGCCACATCCTATCAGTTTCTACAACATTATTTCTTTTATTTTGACTATTTCGACAATCGCTGCTTGAGCAACCTTTGATATCAATAGGAAAACAGTTAGTTATTAATAATTATCGCCTCGATATATACTTGGGGTTATCATAGAACAAACAACCAACAACATAACAATGCAATTGTAGACGGGTTTCTTCATCAGAAAGGCACATCGAAACAAATAGGATTAGCTATGTAAACACCACCAGACACACTAGCAATCCCTCCACCCGTCCATACTAATGATATCAGATTAATAGCATCTTGATAGAGGTGTTAACATTTCATAACCCTATACATGTGTAAATCACCACTAATACCTTTAATAATGAAAGTGTTTCCTGAAATGAGTGGTATTGATTGACAAATATTAATAAACTTCTTGAGGAATCAAAAGTTATGTGCCAAAATGTTTGCCAAATAAAAATATTTTTTGCCAAATGTGAATTATTTTTGCCATTGGCAAATTTGGCAAGTGGCAGCGCCAACCCTGTACGTGGGTTTGAGTGTTTCACTTTTCTTTCAACACACAGAACAAATTGAAAATTACCTTTTCAAAAAGGTCGTAAGACTCATCACCTGGCTTTGGTGGGTTAACAATGGTATCCATGACAGCCTGTAGAGAGAATAAAATAATTGATTATATGACACAAATTGTCATGTTTACAGATTATTCGAGGAAGAATATATCCTTCAGCCATATCTTACCTACAGTAATGCCCTAAGTAATCGACCCCTTAACCACAGCAGAATTATGGGTAACTTTTCAGGATTTAGTAGGAAATATTGCTTGTTGCCATTCATCGGAAAGCACTTGGGGAGAGCTTTCCGATGAATGGCAACATGCCATATTTCCGACTAAATCCTGAAAAATTACCCATAATTCTGCTGTGGTTAAGGGGTCGATTAATTAGGGCCGAGAGCTTTCCGATGAATGGCAACAAGCCATATTTCCGATTAAATCCTGAAAAGTTACCCATAATTCTGCTGTGGTTAAGAAGTCGATTAATTAAGAGCATTACTGTATCTCTTTAAATTCAACAGAATAATGACAATTTAATGACATCTGTCCCGATTGAGAAATCAATTACAGGTTCATAGTTGCTACAGTATTTTGACCTACACGTCGAAAAGATGGTTCACATTACTTCACAAACCAACATTTGTGGGAGCTAAGCTGTGCTGATGAGTAGCCTTTATTTATATCACTATGCAAATGTTGGTTCCAAAGAATCGATAAAGTGTGTTGAATGGTATTGAATACCTTGAATAAAATCTTGTCATTCTCCCACAATTACGATATAAAATGCTGCTATCCTCTCACAATTATGTTTGGGTATTAGTTATTAGGGTCATGAAGTGAACATAAAGACTCCATATTTCAACCATTGTTTCATAAGTTTAATTGACATATTACATCTCTCCTATTTTCGTTCTATAGCGACTCCTGTCGTAGTACTGTTCAATTTAAGTTTTGTAGACTCACTTCGCCCTATAGAACGGCCACTTCGCCTTATTTTGATAGTAGGGCGAAGTCATTTCGCCCTGAAAATATGGTCTAGGCTGGTCCCTGTGGTATTCTGACTTTGACTAATACTAGTTTACCTGCCCAACAACAGAAGAACAGAGACGGGCTGATATAGATTTCATCAGCATCATCCGTACATCAGGATCAAAGTTTGTAATTTCACAATATCCCCCTCTCATACCACATCTGAAAAAAAAAATAAAGTAATGCTCTAATTAATCGACTCCTTAACTTTTCAGGATTTAGTCGGAAATATGGCTTGTTGCCATTCATCGGAAAGCTCTCGGCGAGAATTGAAGAATGCTCGCAACATGACAACCATAATCAATTGTGCCTCTTTTGTGGGACCCAGACCAATATTCAAAGAATGGCAAGTAATGGTAATGGTAATGCGTTCCTTTCCTTTGCAAAGTAATGGAGGAATCCCTGACAAGCCTGAATTTAGTGTGCCTGACATTTTCAGAATGAGGTCCCCAGAGGGTGAATTTAGTGATGCTATCCCCCACAGTGGGATAACATAATAAAATTCACCCTCTGGGAACCTCATTATGCTTAGGCCTCAACTGCTATGGGAGACCTAGGATCAGATTGAAGTTCCCAGTTGAAGTTGGGTGATGTTCACCCATTAGTTACCTCGATTATGCATTATATCTTCTGCAAAATATGGGATATTGAAACTTCACAGAAGGGAAAAAGTACAGGAAATTAAAAACAATGTTAATTTGAACTAAAGATACTTCCCAGATGATGAGGCCTAAGCAGAATGAAGTCCAGACTTTCATTTTTGAGGTGTGCGATCGCTCTTGCGCACCATCGCGTGGCTAAAATTCAAAACCAGCGAGCGATCGATTGCGCACCTAGGCCAAATACAGAGAGCGTACAAGTATAAAGAAACAGCTTGAATGTTGTAGCAAAATATCAAAATCATTGTTGGCATACATCAAAAGGTGAGTCCCTCGTGCTATGATGATTGGCAGTTTAAGTTATTTGAGGTCACACAGTGTGACGTGCCGAATGCACTATCTATCTGAGACTGAATGATTCAAAGCTAAAAATACATTTGAACGATTTCGATGTATGGCTTATGACGTCACATAAATTCCTGGAAAATCAAAGCGAGACCATGTGGCCGGGAGATGTTGACATTTATTTTGTCACCATGGAGTATTAAATTGATTCCTCATTAATAATTATGAATTACAATTAATATAGGAGCATGTACAATATAAAAACATAGTGTGTAACATTCACTTGTGCTTATGGATAGTGGATTAAGCAGTGTTAAACCATCAAAGTGATTCATTGGACATCGATCGTGAGTAAACTAATTCAATTTATGCGGCATTTATGAATGTATTTCCGCTGTTTTATATTTTTTTCTTGATAGAAACCGCGCGCCTGGCCAAAACCCAGCGAGCGGGACTATGCGCGCCTACATTTTCTAAAAATGAAAGTCTGGAAGTCCCCAGAGGGTGGATTTGGTCACCAAATTTTGGTGATGCTAGCCCATTGTGTAGGATAACATCACTAAATTCACACTCTGGGGACCTCATTCTGCAAATGAAAGACACACTATTTGCAGGCTTGGTTATTCAGTATTACAAATCTGATCAAATTAAGTCAGAGTTTAACAGTGTTCCAGCCCTTGAGATTGGCATTTTTCTTCAATGGCATTTCTTCAGAACTGCAAAAAATTCTATATTGGCATTGCCTTTTGCCATAGCTAATTTTGAGGGCTGGTGTTCTGAAGTCAAATCAAACAAGATGTTGCACCTCAAGTGCATACCCACATGCTGCCAAATTGAAACATGAGCAGGACGGAACCCAAATTTAAAATAAACAAAGAATGATAACTCTAGAAGGACAAGCAACTTGTATAACATGTATAACAAAAATTATTGATATCGGTTCATATTTGTTCGAGTTATCATGCCTGACAAATGGACGTACCAACATTTGGGTAGATATGTGGCTATGAGTTATTTGGCTAAAATAAGTTATGTGTCTACAAATTTTAGGTGGCTATCAAGTGTTTAATAGTAATAAAATTATATAATCATAACATGTAAGAATTATAGCAAAAGTAGGTGTTTGAAACTCAAAAACTTGCATACAGCAACTATAACAGTGGAATAGGAGAAACTGATTGGTTGACTAGCCACAAAATCTGTCGGAACACCTCCTGTGGACAGATAATGGACTTTTAGTTTCCAAATTTTAAGAGTGTTCAAATTAAATAGGCTAATTAGGCCAAATAGATAATTTTTGAGGGTTCATCTTAATGCTGTTAAGTGGCTAGCCACTTATTATCTGAACATTTCCTAAGGGAACTACTCGTCAATGAGTATTTAGTATAGGGTTAGAAGAATGTTTAGTGCCCAACAATATTCTTGTGGCGCAATGCAAGTTGGTTCCATACAATATGGAAACCATTTGGGGTTTGTGTGACATCACATGACCCAATTTCAACCAACCAGCATCCTGCTCTCAATTTCCATATGCATCTAGATGAGATCTCACATGAGAAAGTTTTTCTTCTAATAAGAGCTAGTTTTCATCAGGTTATTATGGAAAACAAAAAGATCAAATACTCTCATACCGGTACTCTCTCAACTACCAAATAATATTAATACCACTATTATATATTATTGACAAAAAACATACCTTCATGATTTTTGTATACCTTCACAATTTATAATTAAATAATTGACATAATAATAGGCAGGGGTCGGTATTAGACTTCAAAATATTTGGATGTGCACAAAAATAAACAATATACAATTTCATGTGCACTCGTTAGTATTTAATAGTGGTCATACTAAATTGAAGTGAAACACTACACTCGGGTGTTCAAGGCACATTGTAAATAACACACTTACTTAAAACACAAACTTAACCAATGTTATTTTTTTTTATTATAAATTTTATATCAAAATTGGCAGCACAAAGTAATTCTTTCAAATAAATTATATGTAGTAATTCTTGTTGGTGGAATCATTCCCATTTGATTATCAGTGATTAATCAGGACTAATGAATGACTGAGTAATTACATCATTGTGTAATTCAGATGCCTTATTTTAGGAAAGGGTACACCAGACAATGTTGAAATTTTCGTCTAAAGTCAGGGCTCAAAATCTGACGAGAATCACAATCTTGATTCTCAGTTTGATTCTCATAAAAGCAGCTCATTCGCTGTAGAATGCTATAAATTGATTCTCGCAAATTTTGAAGCATTTTAAAGCCTAGACAGTAGTTGAAAGTTATGTTCATCGAATGGGTGTAGATGCTGAATAGTCAAATATCAATATGGAGTAGTAAAATAAGCCTTATTTCTAAGTCGCGGCCATATTGGATCCATCTAGCCCTGTTCCGCACATTCAGTGCTACAGGTCAAAGTGCTGGAATAGCATTCCATATATGGAGCTTTTGAATATTCATAAATTCCATATCCATATATGGAATTCATGAATATCCAAAAGCTCCATATATGGAATGCACCTCCAGAACTTTGACCTGTAGCACTGAATGCGCGGAACAGGGCTAGATGGATCCACTTTTTGGCCACAATTTAGAAATAAGGCTTATAAGAACATAATATGTGTTTAAATTTAGTCAATTAATAAATGAATTAACCAATATCCACATATGGAATTCATGAATATTCAATAGCTCCATATATGGAATGAACCTCCAGAACTTTGACCTGTAGCACTGAATGCGCGGAACAGGGCTAGATGGATCCACTATATGGCCACAATTTAGAAATAAGGCTTATAAGAACATAATATGTGTTTAAATTTAGCCAATTAATAAATGAATTAACCAATATCCACATATGGAATTCTGAATATTCAATAGCTCCATATATGGAATGCACCTCAAGAACTTAGACCTTTAGCACTGAATGCGCGGAGTGGAGCTGGATGGATCCAATACAACCAACGACTTAGAAATAAGGCTTATAAGAACATAGTATGTGTTTAAATTTATAAAATTGAGAAGTGAATTAACCAGCAGTAATAGATCTTTCTTATCAGAGTGGAGGGTCGTCTTACCAGTAAATATTGTGACAAGTTTGGGTTTATATAACCAAATATTTAAACATCTTCAACTTTATGGCAATAATTTCTGAAAAGTAACTCTGACACTAGTATTCAACATTTTTACTATCATTAATTTCACTATAAAATGCAACCTTTAACATTTATTCTGCAGGTGAGAGTATCCCTTAACCCTTTCATGACGCACCCTAAATAACCATTTCATGACAGAAGCTGTGATGGTGCAGCATTAAATATCCTGTGCCAGTGCATTCTCTTATATATGCGAGTCTCCCATAGGAAGCCTCGGATAGATAAGAGAATACACTGGCTTACAAGGTCAAAGTAGATATTGTTAGGCCAATGTATTCTCTTATATATGCAAGGCTCACTATGGGAGACTCACATTTATAAGAGAATGCATTGGCACAGGGTTTTCGCAATATTTCAGAAAGCTCCCATCATGGAAGGGTTAAACATGATTTATAAACTTACTGTCCCATATATCCCTTAAAACATGATTTATAAACTTACTCTCCCTTATACATGTATTCCTTAATATATGACTTATAAACTTACTCTCCCATATATCCCTTAGAACATGACATGAATGAAGCCAGCTCCACATCATCATATTCTGGTCCCATTTCTTTTATAACTTTCTTGAATGAATGGAATTTTGATCCCTTGGCATATATGTTGTGCTGATAGACCTGTAACATATATTACTTTGTCAACAAGTGCAACGACAAGCATGGCATATGCCCCGACACTCAGTTTAGAGAGAGGTAATACTAAATATTTGTATGAATGGGAAAACAAAATAAATTCCAAATCCAAGAAGGTCCATCACTCTTAGGAAATCAATGGATAAAACCCAGTGTATTCTTTCGCTCATATACAACTATAACTATCCAAAGATATTCAAATCCATCTGTTGATACTTGAGTAACAATGTTAGATGTAAAGCAAAGATGGAGAATCTTGCTATTTCCAACAAGGGCAATAACTCTGACAAAAAGACATGGACAAAACTTGTCAGTATCCTTCAATCAATCCTGGTCTATTATAATTCCAAATAACATTCCAAGTCTGACTACTGCTATTGGAGTTAAAATGAAACTTGTCAGCACAGAGTGAAAATTCAATATAGTTAAAAAAGAGCCTATCTCTATATAGTAAAACATATAGTAAAAACTCTGGTAACAATGAATGGATGAACCCCATAGTAAGTGGGTAACTGGGCTATCAACACACCAAAGCACAACCAAATCTGATGATCCATGTCCAAATTACAAGCTGAAGTGTTCACACCAACACAAAATCCAGAATTTCAGTATACAAGGGCATATCTCTGGTAAAAATGGATGGACAAAAACTGTAGTATATATGGGTTTCCTTTACCGCATGTTGGGCTTTCACCACACAATATATGATGATCCAAGCCTGAATAACAAGCTGATATGTTTGTACATACAGAGACAAAATTCACATGTCAAACAAGGACAGTAACACTGGTAACAACTAGAGATGGACCTGTCCCAGGTGGGACTAAGGTATACCCCCCGTATTGAAAATTTTCTATGTCGAAAAAGGAGGATAACTCCACAAAAAAAAATTGGACAGACCTCACAATCGCAGGTGCACAGGCTCCAGGGGAACTAAATATTTGTGCTAAGTTTTAAAAAAATTGACCAAAAAAGTAGGAATAAAAGCTCGAACAAAGGTAAAAATTTATGGACGAAACCTGTAGTATGTGGGCATCCTTTCCCCCAGCCAGCACTAGTAAAAACAAGGGCCGTAACTCTGGTAAAATCAATGGAAGAAACATGTAGTATGTGGATATCCTTTCCCCCAAACCTGTGCTATCACCATGCCAAAGGACAACGAGAGTGATAAATAACACCCTAGTTATAAGCTGAAATGCTTGTACAGACACAAAATTCATAAATACAAGTCAATCAAGGGACATAACTCGTAAAAATTAATGGACGAAACCCGTAATATGTGGGTATCCTTTCACCCAACCTTTGCTATCACCATGCCTAAGACAACAAAATCCGACTGAGCCCTCAGCTATATTCCCCAAAACTCCTACGGAGGTCGGGGGCATAATGAATCAAGAGTATAATCACTAGAGGGATGGAGTTATTTTAGACTGTTATTAAGGCAACACAAAATATTTGAGTCTCAAACAATTTTTTTTCTGAATCAATGAGGGAGGGAGGACTTAAATTTTTTTTTGATTTTTTTTTTGTGCACATCGCAAGCATCGTATGGTTGTCTAGTAATAGTCAGAAAATGTAGAGGAAACTTTGTTAACATGCATATACACTTATTTAATCTTATGACATAGGGATTACCTATAATGTTCTAAAGCCCCTAACTATTCACAATTCTTATTGTTGTCTATAAATTGACACCTCTCCATTATAACACGTGATCCTAAATTTCCTCCAGTGTCTTTCAATTGTTCTGGAGTTACAATCAGTACACTTGACGATCAGCTAATCATTTTCTTCAATGTAGTCATCTACTTAATGTTCTACGTCACTATGTGTATAGACGATTGTCAATCTTCACACATTGCACAAAGATATGTCAAGAGTTCATGTATTTTGCAATTAATGCTCATTATGTATGGACATGTTGTTAAAAACATACCAAAATAAAAAAAATAAAAAATGATATACTTTTAAAGAGCTATGCTGGGCATGGCAAAATACGCCCGATGTGCTTTTATGAACTGTACACAAACAAACGATGGCAGTGACACTAAATTGTAGTGCTGGAAATGTCAATTGGACATATACAAAACAAGGTATGTTACCATGAAGTTCATTTGTCATTCCATGCAACCCACACCAGTTAACATGAAGTTCATTTGTCATTTGTTCATTTGTCATTCCATGCAACCCACACCAGCTTGTGGTATGAGAAATATACTTCTATCATGCCGAAAAGAGCCATAATCGAACATGGTCTGTATTTTGGTCTGGAAAGCTCACATACCAAATTTGGTTCCCATAAAATAACCCAAACTAAAGTTATCTTCAAGGAAACCCCAAATATTGAAAAATCTAAGTCGAAAAGAACCATAAGTCAGTACAAAATAATCGGAACGATCCCAATTCGAATTTGACCTGTAATTTGGTCTGGAAAACTCACAAACAAAATTTAATCCTGAAAAAATAACCCAAACCAAAGTTATCATCTAGAAACAAAACTGCTAACAGGCGGACAGACAGACGGCTAGACAGACCAATCACATAATATGGCCCTTTTTTATTCAAATGGGCATATAAAAATAAAAATAAAATGTCCAATGTGGACCATTATTTCAATGTGGTGGTGTCTGAGACTCAAATAATATTTTTTATTTGGCCTAAAGATAAATATTTGTTGCTAAAACATGTATTCTCAATGGGCGAGAGCTGCTAACTTCAGTTTTCCATTCTCCAGCATTGACCGCTATTGGGTGCAAACATTTTTAATGTAGCAAGCTGCAATGACAATCGTTGCACAGCTACGGCCAAGTAGGGATTGCATAATCGAGTGCATCCACAAACTCTTTACTATATATATTGTCATCATCGACAACATATTCAACAATCGCATGAGGATATTTAGATGTAGGCAACTCATATAAACTGAGCTCAATTATGTCATCATATAATCTATGATATTGCACAAAATGGTAAGAAGTAGAATGTGGGATGTTGGATCCATCTCATGATTCTCAGGGTTTTTGACTGCATGCTGATTAATAGAAAATTGATTGGATGCTATTCTGAGTAACCACATGGAAGATAACAATGGAATGCTGATAAAAGTGTTCTTCATGCAAATTCTTTTATATCATTTCATGAATTGAAATACAATGGAGAAAAACATACCCTGTTTGTTGGATATCGAGGGATTCGAGCATGAAAGCAGTTTGTGAACTGGCCAGCATCTCTTAAATATTACTTAAAACTATTCATTGTTACTTATGTATATTTATTACGACATGTTAAGTCAACTCACCTCATCAGCTAGCAACAAAAGATTCCTCTCTTTAGCGAATTTGATGACTCCTTCGATGTTCTCTCTAGTTAGCACCTGCCCTGTAGAGGAATTATATCAGTCTGATCCACCTCATCTAGTTTATTATGACTTGAGCAAAATTAAATTTTAACTGAACAACAAAGACATAAATAAAATGCTTGGACTCAATGGACTACCAAGACTGCACTGTTGACGAGAACATTGTGAAATTATCCAGATGTACAAGATAATCAACCAGAAGGACATAGCAGTTCTCACATCACTGAAGAAATCTTTTTCAAAGAGAACAAGATGTCCCAAAGATAAACTTCAAGAAGAGCATCGATGGGGCATGACTAAATACACCCATTAGTTTACTTGTAAATTGTTATTACATCAGCCAAATCATAGTTGAACGAGAGGCCGATCACGATCGGCAGATGTTTAACCCATACCTTGGCGATAGTGATTAGCTATTTTAAAATTTTTTATAAATCCTTACATCAACCTTTTCATGAGTGCTAAAGTTTCAACAATTCACACTTAATATAGTGATCATGTGAAAAATATTTAGTTATCACATTGTGTCAACAGGATTGGCGGAGGGTGTTAATATTTTTAAGCAAATAAACCAAATGACCCTCACTATGCAGGTTAGGGGTGTGTTCTTGTCAACTATGCCAAGAACTACATGTATAAACATAATCAATGGAAATATTTGAGTTATCAAATCGGATAGAATAGGGTTAATCTTACCCAAACTAATGAACTGATAAACACAAAATAGTCTATACAAAGCATGTCATTGGATTTAGAAACCCATACAATAAGTCAGTCTCAAGAATACTAGCACCATTAATATTACCCTGGAGCCCAAATGCAATTGAGGGAATTTCAAAATAAGACATTTCCTCTAATGATGAATATATAATTGGTGATTTATTGAAACCCTTACTGAACCTGGATCAAAGTGAAATGGATAATATTATATCTGTCTATCGCATAATATGTGTCTATGGAATGGTTTAATATTAATCCCAAATCCATGCAAATCAAAAGTGGATCACCATCAACCTGGACATAATATAGGAGAATGATCAAATGAAAAGCATCAAAACCATATGATGTGTGGAGAGGGTTAATCATTTGCAATGACACCATATCATGGAACTGGGAATGTGTGGATTAATTTTTGTCTAAGATAAGACAACAGTGTATGTAGACAACAATGTCTGTAAAACATCCCTACAAAGTAACAATGGACTATTCCAATTTAATATTTTAGAATAGGTGTCCTATAGTGTTTACATCAACTTTAGTAATGAACCTGTTTCAGTAAAGGGGTTAACTTAATATTGCACAGAAAACATAACTCCACCAGATAGCCATCAATCAATTTGACATTAATATGATAACAAATCCTGCCAGCCTCTTGGCTTTACCACTATCAGGCTTTATAGCATGTCCCTAGTGATAATTAACTCATTTCAACTACACACATCGTCTGATAGATATGTTCTCTTAAAATTCCCAGCAGTAATTACTTGAATTATAAAGGGTCATAACTCTGTTAAAATATATCGGATCAACCCCATATTCGAACTCGATCTGTATTTAGGGGTGATAAATTCATATACCAAATTTGGTGCTGATCAGATGAAAAATGTTTTGAGTCATAGCAGCTTGGGTGAATTCTAAGTAAACATAAGAGTGAAAAGGGTTAATTAAACAATACCAAAAACCATACAAACGAAGAACATGCTAAGAAAAACCTAGGTAAGAAATATGAGGCAGATCAGAAGAAATATGTTCAACTTATTGCATTGGATAGCATGTGTGTAAAGGGTTAATTATTTTCTAAACCGATCAACCAATCAATACCAAAAACTATACAGATGAGGGGCATGTCATCATAAACCTACATATCAAATATGAACACAATCGGACAAAATATACTTCGGTTTTAGCATCGGATTTTTGTTTTTTTAATTTTATTTTTGAAAAAAGGGTCATAACTCCTTTAAAATAAATCGGATCAAACCCATATTCTAACTCGATCTGTATTTTGGACTCTGAAACTCGCATACCAAATTTGGTTCCGATCAGATAAAAATTGTTCGAGTTATGACAGCATGCGTGAATTCGAGGTCGAAAAAGGGCCATAACTCCGTAAAAAAAATTCGGATCAAACCCATATTTGAACTCGATCTGTATTTTGGTCTGAGAAACTCATATACAAAATTTGGTTCCGATCGGATAGAAATTTTTTGAGTTATCGCACCATGCATAAAGTGTCCACGGACAGACAGACAGACAGACAGACAGACAGACGGACGGACGGACGGACACACGACGAGTGGTCAATCCGGACGTCGACATTATGTTTACCATACTATGGTATCGGTAAACATAAAAAGGACCATAAATTATGTAAAAGTAATTGGACGAAACCAATATTTGAACTTGGCCTGTATTTTTGGCTCTAAGATTAACTTTGGTTCTGATCAAATAATCCAATCAAATCGGTCGGAAACCAATATCTTATTAAATCGGGCAAATTCTAAGTCGAAAAAGGGCCGTACTCATTTAGAATTATTGGACATAACCCATATTTGAACTTGGTCTGTACTTCTGGCACAGAAACACATATACCAACTTTGGTTCTCTTAAAATAATCCAAACTGAGGTTATCGGTCGGGAACCAAATTCTTATAATTACACTAGGGCTGCAACGATTCATTGCGAATCTAATGCATCGCATTTTAAAGTTCATGTTGCAATGCATCGTATTGGGAGGGTGCAATGCAATGCAAAAACAATTCATGTATGCAGAGTTATCAAATGTCAGAGATAGAACTTTTCCACTCAAAAATTCACATCTGGGCAGATCTGGGGACTGTATTACATGTAGCTATTATAGTCTACTTGTAATACCTGGCCATGCATTTTGGTCATTATAGTTAGGTCTTGTAATATACTTCAATGAATATGGTGAGGTGAACACTGATGAGAATATACATACTAAAAATGTTTAAGTGGTTCATTTAGTTTTCACAGCCGTCAGTTGCATCATGATAGTAAAATGTGATTTGCATCGCATCGTGAAGGACTGAATCGTTGCAGCCCTAAATTATACCTATCTTTATCTCTTTAATTTTCCTCGATTCCGATTGGACAAGTCCCAACAATGCCTCAGTTACTTGTTGCTTGTATTTCTCGATAAAGATGTATTTCTCGATAAAGTGGCTGAGTCACAGTGTAGGAATACGGGACGGTTAACATTTGCGCGAGTCAATTATCCCCGGGGCGAATTTACCTAGAATGTTTATGGTGTGTCCTTGGTTACCATTTACGTTGTCTCTTTGATTCCATTGATGATTGCTTTGTTTGTCTGCGACACACATGCATTGAACAGTACGTACAGACCATTACGGGTTAAAAGAACATGCACTCCAGTAATGCTCTGATTTCTAACACAAACATTGTTATCCCAACACTTACTATGCTGCTTTTATTAGTTAATTGAGTAAACTTAACCAAGATCGTGGGGTGGAACTTTTATAGCGCTAATTTTTAATTCCAGGTGCACACAAGAGCAATTATGCACCTCAAAATCAAAGGACAGCTACTTATGTTTGGTACTGACCTGTTGGGTTACCAGGGTTTATCACACAGATAGCTCGTGGGATACTTATGTTTGGTACTGACCTGTTGGGTTACCAGGGTTTATCACACAGATAGCTCGTGGGATACTTATGTTTGGTACTGACCTGTTGGGTTACCAGGGTTTATCACACAGATAGCTCGTGGGATACTTATGTTTGGTACTGACCTGTTGGGTTACCAGGGTTTATCACACAGATAGCTCGTGGGATACATTGACCTTTCACATCATCGATTGATCTGTTCAGTTCCTTTATATTAAGACCCCAGTTATTGTCTTCATCCAAGTAATAATTTATCTGAAAGATTTCAGCAGGAAGTGACTAATCCACACATTAGTTAACATAGACTTTAGAAGGTTAGTCAGTCACTCAAGGCTAGGAAAAATAGCCCGATGCAGTGTCAGCATTGATGGAGAATCAGTCTATCAGGGTCTCGACATTCCTATTCCCACTGTCACTCATTTTAATAACTCTGACAGAGGTAGTAAGATTATGCCTGCTCTACCAGATACTGCAGGGGTGACAATGGTTTCCCCTAATGGGAGAAACAAATTTGATTTAAACACTGCAAACTGGCCATTTCCTTGCACATGGGATAACCAGAAAGCTACGTAATGTCAGATGAGCCTGGAACCACCCCTTTCTAGCATTTCTATGGTTCATCCTATTTCCATGGTTCATCCTATTTCTATGGTTCATCCTATTACGATGGTTCATATTTTTTGTGAAATTTTGCATGAAAGTAAAACAACTGGAAAACACAAAGCAAAGCCGCCAAACATTGAGTTGTGATTATTCGATATTGTAAAAGGATTTGCTGGACAAACAATGATAATAAGGGTTACTGCTTAAAACTGACATCGATGGGACAGACTTTAACTGAGTTAGCACATGGGTAATGAAATAAAATTGTGATGGAAACAGGTATTTTTGTGGGAACAGTGTTTGTGGCTACTCTCGTGTCTGAAATAAATGTGCAGTCTGGAATATAAGAGCAGGGTGGAAATTTTCATCAAAATTCAGTCTTGCACTTTACTAGTAATGTTGAAAGGGTACCTGACCAAAAAGAGTGGGGATGGATACAAGTACATAAAAGTCCAAATATGATTTTGAAAATAGAGGTTCTGTTTCAAGGTGGCACTAGTACTACTGTGGTATTACTGCTTCTTATATACCAGTAATTAAATTCCCACCCTAAATAGTAAATACCAACGATATTCCATGGGTAAGAGAAGTGCAGCATATCAAGGAACGTATATACTAGTAGAGTGTCGATATATCGTAAGTTCTTCACATGGCCAGTCAAGAAATTCAGCAAAGACAAGCGTGTTTTTATCAAATTAATTACTAAAGCCAGACACGCCAGGTTGCCGCTTATTCCCATGTAGTTATACAAGCCTCTCATCACACATACCCATCACGATGATGATAGGCATTCAAAATACAGAAGTTTTCAGATGAAATGTACATGTGCAATTAACTTGACCTACTTACGAAAGAAGTGTTGGCTGACGGCTGTGTATTTTAGAAGTAAACTCAAGTGTACTTGTGTAGCCTATATTAATAAGCCTACAAGTACAGTATAAAATTATTTAGTATGTGCCATGTATATAACAAGTTTACAACAAGATTCCATCAAGTTTCTTGTTTACATCAATGCGACAACAGCGGAAATAATTTCAATTGTAGGAACAGGAGCTATTAATAGCTAGCTGGAAAAGCGATGTTCTGTAGATCTGAAGGCGGCTGTTTTGAAATGATTATGTTAAAGCTAAAATAATCATGTTTGTTTTCACTGATGAGCTCTAAAATGCTTTACCTTATTATTTATATATGCTGGATACAAATAACATAGATATATTTATACATAATTAACCTGCATGTGGTTATCGGATTTTTAATCCATGTTCGCACCTGTTTTTCAGAGGTCTTGTGACTTTGTCTCAAACATACGACTCCCGGTCAACAATATTAACAGTATATTGACACTTAAGGGAATTTATAAACAACACTCGATCAAGATTTGTTGGGGGAAAAAAACAAAATTGGCCTGTCAAGACCTGTCTTCCAAAATTACTACTAGTAGTACAATATACAAAATTAAATAAACGTGCAGACTGGAATAAGCCTCGTTCCAAGGTGGAAAAACATCCGAAATTTAATAAACGTGCATGCACGTTTATTCCAGACACGAGAGTATACCCATGCCTTTGTTTACATGATTGTTCTGGGGCTCCAAGCGGGACATCAAAACTATTACACTTCAACTCCACAAGGGCTGCCTTTATTTTTGATGCATGTTATGGTTGTTATGACTGCTGTTAATATCAACTTGTATGAATTGCCACCATACATATTTGGGATCTGTTAGGGCGAAATATAACACAGCAGTCCAACATTCTTCGAGATTAGCATGACACATGTTTTAACACTGTAGTACATGGTAATGGTGCACCAAAGATGTAGTTCACAGCACTTGAATTCAAATAGTTACATTATAATATACCATGCTTTTGGAAGTTAGCATTCTGTACAACCTCTGCCCTTCCTTGCCAGTAAGATTTTTGGGGATAGAGTATGATTGACTACATTTACGTCTCAAAACAGATCATCATCGGCGAGGGGAATGGGTCTAGTCTATGGACCCTTAGCCATATTTGCGGAAACCTTGGACATAGGGCCTGACGAATCGGCAATTTCAATATCGAATCGAATCTCGAATCGAATCATGACAATGATTCAAAATCGAAGCGAATCTCGAATCTAAACTTTTTCAAACACTTTAGTAGATTCGCGGTACCGAAAAAAAAATTGGGACAAATGTCCGATTATTTTATAATGTCAGTGAGATGACTCAGATTACGAAGGATGTTCATTAAACTTAATTTCTACGACATGAACAATATTTCATCACAGTTTAAAACAGTTTAATATATGAGAATGGCACGACATCATTTCATATTTTGTGCCACTTTTTACGTTCGTGAAAAGTAAGCAGTTTGGAAATTTGGAGTCAATGGAGTCGGAAACTCTTCTGCGCATGTACGCTTCACCCTGTCACGCACATCTGGCACGCGCGATATAAAAATTGCGCATCGTGACTTGGGAATGGCGCATACGCAAACGAGATTGTAGGAACTATAGTATCCCAATTTGGGCCTGTCCGTCGGAAAGCTGAATAGTCAACAATATTACATTTCCCGGATAGCGCATATGCTGTTTAAAGATGTTGGTCGGATTTTGGAGTCGATATGATGGGGCTCAAAATGTTTATTTAATATATTTATATCGTTTTAAATTTTAAATTAATAAAAATATATAATAACGCAATATAGGGTATTCTGGTAAGAATTTCAGATACCAACATGCAAATAATTATGTCCCACATTCACTGGCTTCGGCAGCTGAGGCCAGTCTATATTGCGACATTGCTGGTTTTATGTGGTGGAGGAAACCGTGTGCGCTACGATTATGGTACAATCGTGATGAACACGCGAACCATCACATACCTACCTGCAGGTTGCACCGACCTTCCATGAGTAACCAGCGCTGGGACTGGGAAGCCAATATATATATATTCCACCTGGATGCCAATATATATATATATGAGCAGTGAGTGATTTGGGCAACTTACACTATACACATTGTGACATTGGACCACAGAGACTCAGGTTAAGTATTGGAGATATAATGAACAGTTTTTATTATAGATAATGCAGTCTATTCCCGGTGTTAAATGACTTGTATATAACGATTCGAAAAATCACGGATCACTGGACCGCTTTCGAAATGAATCGAATCAGAATGTAAGATTTGAAATCGAATCGAATCTCGAAGCTTCGTCGGGCCCTACTTGGACACCACAGTAAGGGTTTATTATATCTCCTCTATCGGTCCCCAAATATTAACCCTTTCCTTTACTAAATACACATTGACGAGTAGTTGCTTTAGGAAATGTTCAGATAATATATAATAAGTTCAACAAATATAGGCCATTTGTTAAATTTATTATCTGAACATTTCCCACCAATAAATAGGAATCCTTCTGCTCTTCTATTATCTTATCGCCTGACTGTCATCAGCTCATTTTTTCTGAGCAACCCTACAAATGAATAATAGACCATTCCAATGTATACATTTATAACTGGATGGGAGAATTAATGTGGTAAGAAAGGGTAAATTTACTTACAGGAAATGCATTGTATTCAGCTATAGTTGCCGAGTAGAGTGGATATTGTGGTATAGGTATCATTATACCCGCTCTATCTTTGCCCAGTTCACCCGTCATCAGAAGCTGCAACATGCACTGAAATCAAGAATAGTGATCATAAAACAAAAAATAAAGAAGATAAAATGCATAATCGAGGCGACTAATGCGTGAAAATCACAGCTTCAACTGGGGAACTTCAATCTGATCCTAGGTCTCCCATAGCAGTTGAGGACTAAGTAGAATGAGGTCACCAGAGGGTGAATTTGGTGACCCTATCCCGCTGTGTGGGATAGCATCACTATATTCACCCTCTATGGACCTCATTCTGCATATGTCAGACACACTAAATTCAGGCTTGTATCAGAATAGATAATATTATATCAAGAGAACAGTGAGTTGCAGCACTATGCCCAATAACATAATACATATTACAAACATGGATATAAATGAAAGTGTCAATGACACTGTAGCTCAAATTGGGAAGGAGTTCATTTTTTGCTGAGCTTGTATTGTGTAGATGAAATTATTTTCATTTCAAACATTTCACCAATGCAGGTTGTGCTGATGGATTCAAATTGAAATCCATGATAGGCTGCTGGCAGCCATGTTTGTTTTTTTTTTTTATTTCGGAAATAATCGATGGCTCCTACATGTCACCCCAAAGATCCATATGAAGTTTGGTGACGATTGGATAAGGGAGGTGAACTGTAGAGGTGACAAAGGATTTAGTCATGCAAAGAATAAAATCCAAGATGGCTGCAGCCATGTTTTTCATTGAAAATTGTTCAAATTCAATAGCTCCCATCTAGATGTGATCCTAAACATGTCTGTAAATTTTCAAAACAATTCTCCAATAAATGCGGGCCGCATGGTGTGCTGATGGATTAAAATTTTAAATCCAAGATGGCTGCTGGCGGCCATGTTTTTCAACGAATTTTCGGGAAAAATTTATGGCTCCCATTTAGAGGTCCCCCCAAAGATCCATATGACAATCAGATAACAGATGTGACCTGTAGACGGTGTGCACCGACGATCGATGCCAACCAATGGCAAAAGCTCAAACTTGACTCAAGTTGAGCTAAAAAGTATAAAAGGATACATGTGCCCCCAAACTAAATAGAGTCTATGCCTCTGTGATCATGAGTACCGGTACAAGTACCTTTATAGAGTCGCTAGCCCCTGTTGACAGGAAGATATCATTGAAGTCAGCCACTATCCCATCTCTTTGTGTGATATATTCAGCGACATCTTCCCTAATAACATGGACACCCGCACTGTCAGAATATGCACCTATAAATATCAATCACAAGTAGGTCAGTAAGAGAATTGGAGGAAAATGAATTTTCTGCCCATTTATTTCATATAACTTAGATGATCTAGAGGGACAGCAATATTTATTCAGTATTTTGTTCAAGAAGAAATTTTCAATTTTTATGGATAGATCTCGCTTATACATGTAAGTTACATTTGGTTTCCACTATTGTTTTTCAGTGGAACAAAGCAAAAAGTGTGTTTACCCTTTCATGACGGGAGCTGTGCTGGTGCAGCATTAAAGACCCTGTGCCAGTGCATTCTCTTATACATGCAAGTCTCACAGGGAGCTTCGCATATATAAGAGAATGCACTGGCTTGCAAGGTCAAGGTAGCCAATGTATTCTCTTATATATGCGAGGCTCTCTATGGGAGACTTCCATATATAAGATAATGCATTGGCACAGGGTATTCACAAAATTTCTTTATTGAAGTGAAAGAAATGAATACCTCAAAGCAACAAGATGGGTTCCAAGATAGTTCTGTCTTTAAATACAGTAATGCCCTTAGTAATTGACTCCTTAACGACAGCAGAATTATGGGTAACTTTTCAGGATTTAGTCGGAAATATGGCTTGTTGCCATTCATCGGAAAGCTCTCCCATTACTGTAGGCATGAAAACAAAATGTTTGTGTCTCGGGGAAAGCTTCATCCCCCTAAAAAAAACCTGCTCCTCAAGCTAATCTATGACCTGCCATAAGTATGTAAATATAGAAATACTGCTCATCCCCTCGTCCTCAAGCTAATCTATGACCTGCCATAAGTATGTAAATATAGAAATACTGCTCATCCCCTCGTCCTCAAGCTAATCTATGAACTGCCATAAGTATGTAAATATAGAAATACTGCTCATCCCTATTCATCTCACAGAAGTCATTGTGTCAATAGTTGACAACACACAAATGCACCAATTTCTTTAAAACATGTAAATACAAATGAAATTGTCAATCAGTCCTTTGATTTTGAAAAATGCAGGTGTGCAGTTTATTGTGCACCTGATTTTGGTCTCCATGTGCAGAATTTTGCTTTGGTGCACCTAGCAGAAAATATAAGTTATAACCGATGCATGTGTATGTATGTGTATGCATTTGTGCTATTTTCATAAAATAAAACTTCAAACAAAATAAAAGTGTTCATTGTTGGTTTACTTCAACAAAGTTCCTTCCTGGGATCGTTTTGAACACTGTGGACTCAAGGGAGATATTTTCCCTGGCTGACCAAGATCTATGAAGATCCATATGAAGGTTGGTGACAATTGGATGAGTGATGTGGCCTGTAGGGTGTGCCGAAGGATTTAGTCATGCAAAGAGTAAAATCAAAGGTGGCCGATGGCAGTCATGTTTTCAATGAATTTATTTCGGAAATAATCAATGGCTCCCATCTGGTGGTCATCCCGAAGATCCAAATGAAGTTTGGTGCCAATCCGATGAGGGATGTGGCCTGTAGGGTGGGCCAAAGGATTTAGTTATGCAAAGAGTAAAATCCAAGATGGCTGCTGGTAGCCATGTTTTTCCAAGAAATTCAGAATTTTTTTCAAATTACACTGTCGAAAAAGTCTCACAAGTCTGTAAATATGCTGCCAAAACCCAAAATTGAACATGACATTTATTTTGTGGTAGTAAAGCTAAATATAAAATTTAATAGGTTTATCTTCAGGCTTGGCGAGTATAGTGCACCTTAAAATCTCAAAAACTCTATCCACTACAACATTTTCAAAACAATGCTGTACCAGCAAGAAAACTAACCGACACTTTCACCACCACAATCATCAAGTATTCTCTGTGCTTTCTGTTTTGCATCACTTGGATAATTTGGGGCCTTCATTAGTCTATCTGGATCTGTGACGAGAGCCGCCACCTGTGTGAAAGAAGAATGTAATATTATAAAGTATGGAACGAGGTGGACAACTAGATAGGGAGACTCACATATATAAGAGAATGCATTGGCCTAATAATATTTACCTTGAAATTATAAGCCAGTGCATTCTCTTTTATATGCGAGGCTCCCTATGGGAGATTTGCATATGTAAGATAATGCACTGGCACAAGATCTTCTCATCATGAAAGGATTAACAACATTTTTCATTCAACGAATGAGGCCTACAAAATAATACCTTTATTTCGGGTAACCTGCACGCCCATTGGACCAACTACCATAAGCTTTTTATTTGCAAAATAAAAAAAATTCCAAAGTTCCCAATTTACAGTCAGAAATTCCCCAATCTCAATCTCCCAACTTGACTTTATTCTTTCAGTTCCTATTAGTTTAAGCTTCTAATTTCAATTCAATAAGTAATTAGCCAATTAACTTGCAAAATCGCACTCACAAAACACACCAAACAGGGGTTAGTGGGCTAACAGACATCCAAAAACAGGATACCTCGAAAATAGGCAAGACAGTCACTCCAATATGCAAGATATGTAAAAAGAGCAGTCTGGCTCTTGTTATTGCCAGGCCATATGATAAATAAAAACTGAAATAAAAGAATATGAAATACAGTGCCTTGTGAGTTAATTACAATATTAAGCCAGAAAGACTATATATATAGTATACCTGTATATACAATTGTATGTTATGGAAATTTAAAAAACAAAAGTTTACCCCCCCCCCCCCACCACCCTATTGTTTTGCCAGAAACAAAGGTATTATTTTTTTAGCCCTGAGATGGGTGGCTCCATATTATAAATCAACTGCTTCGAATAGGTAGGTGTAATAATCCTCAACATGAAAGAGTTGCTGCTTATAGTCTGCTTCAGCAGATACTTAGGTTTTTAACAATTTTGTCCTTTAAGCAACATTTGGGCTGATTTACCGGTATTTCATTTTAACAACAGTAATAATTGAACAGTTGCACTTAACAATTTATTATAATATAACAGAATACATTTATACAACAAATATTTAAACATAATAATCATTACATCATCACAAACAAAGTCTTCAATAGCCAGATAAATATCCGACCGAATCTAAATATGCTAGCATTCCCAACTGCCATTCTCTTGTAGTGACGAAGACTGTTGTTGACACTCCTGTATTTTCTCTGTTGTGGTCTGACACGACTGCCGTTGCTTACTTGTAGTATCGTCGATTCATGATATGCTTGTACTTTTTTATGAATTCGATGAAGTTGAACAGATTAGGTTTGCTCCCCGGCAAATAATTTTTGAGCTTCTTGTGCCAGCCTTCGACATGGTTCGTTGTTCAGATGGCATTCTGTGCACTGATTTCGATGTCCTTGTAGCAGTAACTTGGTGTTAGCAGTGTTGTAAATTCTGCTGCTATCAGGCTGAGTGAAAAAAATCTTTCATATGTCGATTGTTTCTTGTCCGGTAGTAGGCCAGACGAGAGGGTGCATCTGGCCGCCGATATGGAATAGAGTTTTTGAAATGTCTTCAGGCATTTGTCAAATGTCCCATCGCAGAAGAACATCCACAAATCTGCAAAAGCAAAATAATATATTACAGATCGGTAATCGGTATATAATAAAGAGTGTTATCAATTATGATATAATACGATAAGAATTGTTATTTTTAATATATCCTATTTTCGCGGTGCTTGTTGAAATATATGACATATCGGTATAGTTAACAAAGAGCGTTCTGTTATGATATTTTTGTACTAGACTATACTAAGCAAAATACTAAGATAAGAATTGCTTTTTCAAATATATATATTCTATATATACATACTAGATATTTCTTCCTGGTAGATAGCAGTGACTGTTCTGGATGTCTATTGAAATAAGGTTTTAAGCTCTGCAAGGATGGTGTCAGCAGCAACTTGGGCCTGGTCTGAGTCGTGGTTATGTTGGATTTTGTAGGATGTGACGATGTCATTCTTGGTGTTTACAGTAGCAACGCAGGTCTTTGAACAGCAATGCCAATGAACACTGTCATTTCTTAACACATAACTTATAGTGGTTAAAGACGAGATATTTACCACCGTGATCATTAGGAATGAAATTAATATTTACTTGAGCATTTGCCATTTTGTTATGATCTGTTGTTGGGAGCCTCTGCAATTTATATGTTAGCGCGAGAATATGATGATCTTTGTTGATCTCTGGTCATTCATAATCACTCATTTGAGTTGTTTTCAGTGACGAGAGGTCATATCGTGATATAAAGTTATTGCCAGTTTACATATGTATAAGTTTGGGCTAAACTTTGCTAAAACAAACACTGCTTGTGGCGATGGAATCACTAGTCATGCAATTTACAAACAGAATGTAACCTGCCCGCACTGATGCATTCACACATACCTGTCGGATAAGTGAGAATAAGGCTCATGTATGATGTACCATATATCACAGATAATTACATGTAGCATCTCAGTTATAATAATAATTATAATAATAACCTAGCTGAGATTTGAGAAAAATGTAAGCTAAAACATCAATGTCATAGAATAATTAAAGCTAACATATATAAACAGTACTGGTATATAGCGGTACTATTTAAAGTAAGCTAAAACATCTATGTCATAGAATAATTAAAGCTAACATATATAAACAGTACTGGTATATAGCGGTACTATTTAAAGTAAGCTAAAACATCAATGTCATAGAATAATTAAAGCTAACATATATAAACAGTACTGGTATATAGCAGTACTATTTACAGTAAGCTAAAACATCTATGTCATAGAATAATTAAAACTAACATATGTAAACAGTACTGGTATATAGCAGTACTATTTACAGTAAGCTAAAACATCAATCTTATAGAATAATTAAAGCTAACATATATAAACAGTACTGGTATATAGCGGTACTATTTACAGTAAGCTAAAACATCTATATTATATAATAATTAAAACTAACATATGTAAACAGTACTGGTATATAGCAGTACTATTTACAGTAAGCTAAAACATATATATTATAGAATAATTAAAACTAACATATGTAAACAGTACTGGTATATAGCAGTACTATTTACAGTAAGCTAAAACATCTATATCATAGAATAATTAAAGCTAACATATATAAACAGTACTGGTATATAGCAGTACTATTTGCAGTAAGCTAAAACATCTATATCATAGAATAATTAAAACTAACATATATAAACAGTACTGGTATATAGCAGCACTATTTAAAGTAAGCTAAAACATCTATATTATATAATAATTAAAACTAACATATGTAAACAGTACTGGTATATAGCAGTACTATTAACAGTAAGCTAAAACATCTATATTAAAGAATAATTAAAGCTAACATATATAAACAGTACTGGTATATAGCAGTACTATTTACAGTAAGCTAAAACATCTATATCATAGAATAATTAAAACTAACATATATAAACAGTACTGGTATATAGCAGTACTATTTACAGTAAGCTAAAACGTCTATGTCATAGAATAATTAAAACTAACATATGTAAACAGTACTGGTATATAGCAGTACTATTTACAGTAAGCTAAAACATCTATATCATAGAATAATTAAAACTAACATGTAAACAGTACTGGTATATAGCGGTACTATTTACAGTAAACTAAAACATCTATATTATAGAATAATTAAAACTAACATATATAAACAGTACTGGTATATAGCAGTACTATTTACAGTAAGCTAAACATCTATATCATAGAATAATTAAAACTAACATATAATAAACAGTACTGGTATATAGCAGTACTATTTACAGTAAGCTAAAACATCTATATCATAGAATAATTAAAGCTAACATATATAAACAGTACTGGTATATAGCAGTACTATTTACAGTAAGCTAAACATCTATATCATAGAATAATTAAAACCTAACATATAATAAACAGTACTGGTATATAGCAGTACTATTTGCAGTAAGCTAAAACATCTATATTATAGAATAATTAAAACTAACATATGTAAACAGTACTGGTATATAGCAGTACTATTTACAGTAAGCTAAAACATCTATATCATAGAATAATTAAAACTAACATATATAAACAGTAGCAGTACTATTTACAGTAAGCTAAAACATCTATATTATAGAATAATTAAAACTAACATATATAAACAGTAGCAGTACTATTTACAGTAAGCTAAAACATCTATATTATAGAATAATTAAAACTAACATGTAAACAGTACTGGTATATAGCAGTACTATTTACAGTAAGCTAAAACATCTATATTATAGAATAATTAAAACTAACATATATAAACAGTAGCAGTACTATTTACAGTAAGCTAAAACATCTATATTATAGAATAATTAAAACTAACATGTAAACAGTACTGGTATATAGCAGTACTATTTACAGTAAGCTAAAACATCTATATTATAGAATAATTAAAACTAACATATATAAACAGTAGCAGTACTATTTACAGTAAGCTAAAACATCTATATTATAGAATAATTAAAACTAACATGTAAACAGTACTGGTATATAGCAGTACTATTTACAGTAAGCTAAAACATATATATCATAGAATAATTAAAGCTAACATATATAAACAGTACTGGTATATAGCAGTACTATTTACAGTAAGCTAAAACATCTATATTATAGAATAATTAAAACTAACATGTAAACAGTACTGGTATATAGCAGTACTATTTACAGTAAGCTAAAACATCTATATTATAGAATAATTAAAACTAACATATATAAACAGTAGCAGTACTATTTACAGTAAGCTAAAACATCTATATTATAGAATAATTAAAACTAACATATATAAACAGTAGCAGTACTATTTACAGTAAGCTAAAACATCTATATTATAGAATAATTAAAACTAACATATATAAACAGTAGCAGTACTATTTACAGTAAGCTAAAACATCTATATTATAGAATAATTAAAACTAACATATATAAACAGTAGCAGTACTATTTACAGTAAGCTAAAACATCTATATTATAGAATAATTAAAACTAACATATATAAACAGTAGCAGTACTATTTACAGTAAGCTAAAACATCTATATTATAGAATAATTAAAACTAACATATATAAACAGTAGCAGTACTATTTACAGTAAGCTAAAACATCTATATTATAGAATAATTAAAACTAACATATATAAACAGTAGCAGTACTATTTACAGTAAGCTAAAACATCTATATTATAGAATAATTAAAACTAACATATATAAACAGTAGCAGTACTATTTACAGTAAGCTAAAACATCTATATTATAGAATAATTAAAACTAACATGTAAACAGTACTGGTATATAGCAGTACTATTTACAGTAAGCTAAAACATATATATCATAGAATAATTAAAGCTAACATATATAAACAGTACTGGTATATAGCAGTACTATTTACAGTAAGCTAAAACATCTATATTATAGAATAATTAAAACTAACATGTAAACAGTACTGGTATATAGCAGTACTATTTACAGTAAGCTAAAACATCTATATTATAGAATAATTAAAACTAACATATATAAACAGTAGCAGTACTATTTACAGTAAGCTAAAACATCTATATTATAGAATAATTAAAACTAACATATATAAACAGTAGCAGTACTATTTACAGTAAGCTAAAACATATATATCATAGAATAATTAAAACTAACATATATAAACAGTAGCAGTACTATTTACAGTAAGCTAAAACATCTATATTATAGAATAATTAAAACTAACATATATAAACAGTAGCAGTACTATTTACAGTAAGCTAAAACATCTATATTATAGAATAATTAAAACTAACATGTAAACAGTACTGGTATATAGCAGTACTATTTACAGTAAGCTAAAACATATATATCATAGAATAATTAAAGCTAACATATATAAACAGTACTGGTATATAGCAGTACTATTTACAGTAAGCTAAAACATCTATATTATAGAATAATTAAAACTAACATGTAAACAGTACTGGTATATAGCAGTACTATTTACAGTAAACTAAAACATCTATATTATAGAATAATTAAAACTAACATATATAAACAGTAGCAGTACTATTTACAGTAAGCTAAAACATCTATATCATAGAATAATTAAAACTAACATATATAAACAGTAGCAGTACTATTTACAGTAAGCTAAAACATATATATCATAGAATAATTAAAACTAACATATATAAACAGTAGCAGTACTATTTACAGTAAGCTAAAACATCTATATTATAGAATAATTAAAACTAACATGTAAACAGTACTGGTATATAGCAGTACTATTTACAGTAAGCTAAAACATCTATATTATAGAATAATTAAAACTAACATATATAAACAGTAGCAGTACTATTTACAGTAAGCTAAAACATCTATATTATAGAATAATTAAAACTAACATATATAAACAGTAGCAGTACTATTTACAGTAAGCTAAAACATATATATTATAGAATAATTAAAACTAACATATATAAACAGTAGCAGTACTATTTACAGTAAGCTAAAACATCTATATTATAGAATAATTAAAACTAACATATATAAACAGTAGCAGTACTATTTACAGTAAGCTAAAACATCTATATTATAGAATAATTAAAACTAACATGTAAACAGTACTGGTATATAGCAGTACTATTTACAGTAAGCTAAAACATATATATCATAGAATAATTAAAGCTAACATATATAAACAGTACTGGTATATAGCAGTACTATTTACAGTAAGCTAAAACATCTATATTATAGAATAATTAAAACTAACATGTAAACAGTACTGGTATATAGCAGTACTATTTACAGTAAGCTAAAACATCTATATTATAGAATAATTAAAACTAACATATATAAACAGTAGCAGTACTATTTACAGTAAGCTAAAACATCTATATCATAGAATAATTAAAACTAACATATATAAACAGTAGCAGTACTATTTACAGTAAGCTAAAACATATATATCATAGAATAATTAAAACTAACATATATAAACAGTAGCAGTACTATTTACAGTAAGCTAAAACATCTATATTATAGAATAATTAAAACTAACATGTAAACAGTACTGGTATATAGCAGTACTATTTACAGTAAGCTAAAACATCTATATTATAGAATAATTAAAACTAACATATATAAACAGTAGCAGTACTATTTACAGTAAGCTAAAACATCTATATTATAGAATAATTAAAACTAACATATATAAACAGTAGCAGTACTATTTACAGTAAGCTAAAACATCTATATTATAGAATAATTAAAACTAACATATATAAACAGTAGCAGTACTATTTACAGTAAGCTAAAACATCTATATTATAGAATAATTAAAACTAACATATATAAACAGTAGCAGTACTATTTACAGTAAGCTAAAACATCTATATTATAGAATAATTAAAACTAACATGTAAACAGTACTGGTATATAGCAGTACTATTTACAGTAAGCTAAAACATATATATCATAGAATAATTAAAGCTAACATATATAAACAGTACTGGTATATAGCAGTACTATTTACAGTAAGCTAAAACATCTATATTATAGAATAATTAAAACTAACATGTAAACAGTACTGGTATATAGCAGTACTATTTACAGTAAGCTAAAACATCTATATTATAGAATAATTAAAACTAACATATATAAACAGTAGCAGTACTATTTACAGTAAGCTAAAACATCTATATTATAGAATAATTAAAACTAACATATATAAACAGTAGCAGTACTATTTACAGTAAGCTAAAACATCTATATTATAGAATAATTAAAACTAACATATATAAACAGTAGCAGTACTATTTACAGTAAGCTAAAACATCTATATTATAGAATAATTAAAACTAACATATATAAACAGTAGCAGTACTATTTACAGTAAGCTAAAACATCTATATTATAGAATAATTAAAACTAACATGTAAACAGTACTGGTATATAGCAGTACTATTTACAGTAAGCTAAAACATCTATATTATAGAATAATTAAAACTAACATATATAAACAGTAGCAGTACTATTTACAGTAAGCTAAAACATCTATATTATAGAATAATTAAAACTAACATGTAAACAGTACTGGTATATAGCAGTACTATTTACAGTAAGCTAAAACATCTATATTATAGAATAATTAAAACTAACATATATAAACAGTAGCAGTACTATTTACAGTAAGCTAAAACATCTATATTATAGAATAATTAAAACTAACATATATAAACAGTAGCAGTACTATTTACAGTAAGCTAAAACATCTATATTATAGAATAATTAAAACTAACATATATAAACAGTAGCAGTACTATTTACAGTAAGCTAAAACATCTATATTATAGAATAATTAAAACTAACATGTAAACAGTACTGGTATATAGCAGTACTATTTACAGTAAGCTAAAACATCTATATTATAGAATAATTAAAACTAACATATATAAACAGTAGCAGTACTATTTACAGTAAGCTAAAACATCTATATTATAGAATAATTAAAACTAACATGTAAACAGTACTGGTATATAGCAGTACTATTTACAGTAAGCTAAAACATCTATATTATAGAATAATTAAAACTAACATATATAAACAGTAGCAGTACTATTTACAGTAAGCTAAAACATCTATATTATAGAATAATTAAAACTAACATATATAAACAGTAGCAGTACTATTTACAGTAAGCTAAAACATCTATATTATAGAATAATTAAAACTAACATATATAAACAGTAGCAGTACTATTTACAGTAAGCTAAAACATATATATCATAGAATAATTAAAACTAACATATATAAACAGTAGCAGTACTATTTACAGTAAGCTAAAACATCTATATTATAGAATAATTAAAACTAACATATATAAACAGTAGCAGTACTATTTACAGTAAGCTAAAACATCTATATTATAGAATAATTAAAACTAACATATATAAACAGTAGCAGTACTATTTACAGTAAGCTAAAACATCTATATTATAGAATAATTAAAACTAACATATATAAACAGTAGCAGTACTATTTACAGTAAGCTAAAACATCTATATTATAGAATAATTAAAACTAACATATATAAACAGTAGCAGTACTATTTACAGTAAGCTAAAACATCTATATTATAGAATAATTAAAACTAACATGTAAACAGTACTGGTATATAGCAGTACTATTTACAGTAAGCTAAAACATCTATATTATAGAATAATTAAAACTAACATATATAAACAGTAGCAGTACTATTTACAGTAAGCTAAAACATCTATATTATAGAATAATTAAAACTAACATGTAAACAGTACTGGTATATAGCAGTACTATTTACAGTAAGCTAAAACATCTATATTATAGAATAATTAAAACTAACATATATAAACAGTAGCAGTACTATTTACAGTAAGCTAAAACATCTATATTATAGAATAATTAAAACTAACATATATAAACAGTAGCAGTACTATTTACAGTAAGCTAAAACATCTATATTATAGAATAATTAAAACTAACATATATAAACAGTAGCAGTACTATTTACAGTAAGCTAAAACATCTATATTATAGAATAATTAAAACTAACATATATAAACAGTAGCAGTACTATTTACAGTAAGCTAAAACATCTATATTATAGAATAATTAAAACTAACATATATAAACAGTAGCAGTACTATTTACAGTAAGCTAAAACATCTATATTATAGAATAATTAAAACTAACATATATAAACAGTAGCAGTACTATTTACAGTAAGCTAAAACATCTATATTATAGAATAATTAAAACTAACATATATAAACAGTAGCAGTACTATTTACAGTAAGCTAAAACATCTATATTATAGAATAATTAAAACTAACATATATAAACAGTAGCAGTACTATTTACAGTAAGCTAAAACATCTATATTATAGAATAATTAAAACTAACATATATAAACAGTAGCAGTACTATTTACAGTAAGCTAAAACATCTATATTATAGAATAATTAAAACTAACATATATAAACAGTAGCAGTACTATTTACAGTAAGCTAAAACATCTATATTATAGAATAATTAAAACTAACATATATAAACAGTAGCAGTACTATTTACAGTAAGCTAAAACATCTATATTATAGAATAATTAAAACTAACATATATAAACAGTAGCAGTACTATTTACAGTAAGCTAAAACATCTATATTATAGAATAATTAAAACTAACATATATAAACAGTAGCAGTACTATTTACAGTAAGCTAAAACATCTATATTATAGAATAATTAAAACTAACATATATAAACAGTAGCAGTACTATTTACAGTAAGCTAAAACATCTATATTATAGAATAATTAAAACTAACATATATAAACAGTAGCAGTACTATTTACAGTAAGCTAAAACATCTATATTATAGAATAATTAAAACTAACATATATAAACAGTAGCAGTACTATTTACAGTAAGCTAAAACATCTATATTATAGAATAATTAAAACTAACATATATAAACAGTAGCAGTACTATTTACAGTAAGCTAAAACATCTATATTATAGAATAATTAAAACTAACATATATAAACAGTAGCAGTACTATTTACAGTAAGCTAAAACATCTATATTATAGAATAATTAAAACTAACATATATAAACAGTAGCAGTACTATTTACAGTAAGCTAAAACATCTATATTATAGAATAATTAAAACTAACATATATAAACAGTAGCAGTACTATTTACAGTAAGCTAAAACATCTATATTATAGAATAATTAAAACTAACATATATAAACAGTAGCAGTACTATTTACAGTAAGCTAAAACATCTATATTATAGAATAATTAAAACTAACATATATAAACAGTAGCAGTACTATTTACAGTAAGCTAAAACATCTATATCATAGAATAATTAAAACTAACATATATAAACAGTAGCAGTACTATTTACAGTAAGCTAAAACATATATATCATAGAATAATTAAAACTAACATATATAAACAGTAGCAGTACTATTTACAGTAAGCTAAAACATCTATATTATAGAATAATTAAAACTAACATATATAAACAGTAGCAGTACTATTTACAGTAAGCTAAAACATCTATATTATAGAATAATTAAAACTAACATATATAAACAGTAGCAGTACTATTTACAGTAAGCTAAAACATCTATATTATAGAATAATTAAAACTAACATATATAAACAGTAGCAGTACTATTTACAGTAAGCTAAAACATCTATATTATAGAATAATTAAAACTAACATATATAAACAGTAGCAGTACTATTTACAGTAAGCTAAAACATCTATATTATAGAATAATTAAAACTAACATATATAAACAGTAGCAGTACTATTTACAGTAAGCTAAAACATCTATATTATAGAATAATTAAAACTAACATATATAAACAGTAGCAGTACTATTTACAGTAAGCTAAAACATCTATATTATAGAATAATTAAAACTAACATATATAAACAGTAGCAGTACTATTTACAGTAAGCTAAAACATCTATATTATAGAATAATTAAAACTAACATATATAAACAGTAGCAGTACTATTTACAGTAAGCTAAAACATCTATATTATAGAATAATTAAAACTAACATATATAAACAGTAGCAGTACTATTTACAGTAAGCTAAAACATATATATCATAGAATAATTAAAACTAACATATATAAACAGTAGCAGTACTATTTACAGTAAGCTAAAACATCTATATTATAGAATAATTAAAACTAACATATATAAACAGTAGCAGTACTATTTACAGTAAGCTAAAACATCTATATTATAGAATAATTAAAACTAACATATATAAACAGTAGCAGTACTATTTACAGTAAGCTAAAACATCTATATTATAGAATAATTAAAACTAACATATATAAACAGTAGCAGTACTATTTACAGTAAGCTAAAACATCTATATTATAGAATAATTAAAACTAACATATATAAACAGTAGCAGTACTATTTACAGTAAGCTAAAACATCTATATTATAGAATAATTAAAACTAACATATATAAACAGTAGCAGTACTATTTACAGTAAGCTAAAACATCTATATCATAGAATAATTAAAACTAACATATATAAACAGTAGCAGTACTATTTACAGTAAGCTAAAACATATATATCATAGAATAATTAAAACTAACATATATAAACAGTAGCAGTACTATTTACAGTAAGCTAAAACATCTATATTATAGAATAATTAAAACTAACATATATAAACAGTAGCAGTACTATTTACAGTAAGCTAAAACATCTATATTATAGAATAATTAAAACTAACATATATAAACAGTAGCAGTACTATTTACAGTAAGCTAAAACATCTATATTATAGAATAATTAAAACTAACATATATAAACAGTAGCAGTACTATTTACAGTAAGCTAAAACATCTATATTATAGAATAATTAAAACTAACATATATAAACAGTAGCAGTACTATTTACAGTAAGCTAAAACATCTATATTATAGAATAATTAAAACTAACATATATAAACAGTAGCAGTACTATTTACAGTAAGCTAAAACATCTATATTATAGAATAATTAAAACTAACATATATAAACAGTAGCAGTACTATTTACAGTAAGCTAAAACATCTATATTATAGAATAATTAAAACTAACATATATAAACAGTAGCAGTACTATTTACAGTAAGCTAAAACATCTATATTATAGAATAATTAAAACTAACATATATAAACAGTAGCAGTACTATTTACAGTAAGCTAAAACATCTATATTATAGAATAATTAAAACTAACATATATAAACAGTAGCAGTACTATTTACAGTAAGCTAAAACATCTATATCATAGAATAATTAAAACTAACATATATAAACAGTAGCAGTACTATTTACAGTAAGCTAAAACATCTATATTATAGAATAATTAAAACTAACATATATAAACAGTAGCAGTACTATTTACAGTAAGCTAAAACATATATATCATAGAATAATTAAAACTAACATATATAAACAGTAGCAGTACTATTTACAGTAAGCTAAAACATCTATATTATAGAATAATTAAAACTAACATATATAAACAGTAGCAGTACTATTTACAGTAAGCTAAAACATATATATCATAGAATAATTAAAACTAACATATATAAACAGTAGCAGTACTATTTACAGTAAGCTAAAACATCTATATTATAGAATAATTAAAACTAACATATATAAACAGTAGCAGTACTATTTACAGTAAGCTAAAACATCTATATTATAGAATAATTAAAACTAACATATATAAACAGTAGCAGTACTATTTACAGTAAGCTAAAACATATATATCATAGAATAATTAAAACTAACATATATAAACAGTAGCAGTACTATTTACAGTAAGCTAAAACATCTATATTATAGAATAATTAAAACTAACATATATAAACAGTAGCAGTACTATTTACAGTAAGCTAAAACATCTATATTATAGAATAATTAAAACTAACATATATAAACAGTAGCAGTACTATTTACAGTAAGCTAAAACATCTATATTATAGAATAATTAAAACTAACATATATAAACAGTAGCAGTACTATTTACAGTAAGCTAAAACATATATATCATAGAATAATTAAAACTAACATATATAAACAGTAGCAGTACTATTTACAGTAAGCTAAAACATCTATATTATAGAATAATTAAAACTAACATATATAAACAGTAGCAGTACTATTTACAGTAAGCTAAAACATATATATCATAGAATAATTAAAACTAACATATATAAACAGTAGCAGTACTATTTACAGTAAGCTAAAACATATATATCATAGAATAATTAAAACTAACATATATAAACAGTAGCAGTACTATTTACAGTAAGCTAAAACATCTATATTATAGAATAATTAAAACTAACATATATAAACAGTAGCAGTACTATTTACAGTAAGCTAAAACATCTATATTATAGAATAATTAAAACTAACATATATAAACAGTAGCAGTACTATTTACAGTAAGCTAAAACATATATATCATAGAATAATTAAAACTAACATATATAAACAGTAGCAGTACTATTTACAGTAAGCTAAAACATCTATATTATAGAATAATTAAAACTAACATATATAAACAGTAGCAGTACTATTTACAGTAAGCTAAAACATCTATATTATAGAATAATTAAAACTAACATATATAAACAGTAGCAGTACTATTTACAGTAAGCTAAAACATCTATATTATAGAATAATTAAAACTAACATATATAAACAGTAGCAGTACTATTTACAGTAAGCTAAAACATATATATCATAGAATAATTAAAACTAACATATATAAACAGTAGCAGTACTATTTACAGTAAGCTAAAACATCTATATTATAGAATAATTAAAACTAACATATATAAACAGTAGCAGTACTATTTACAGTAAGCTAAAACATCTATATTATAGAATAATTAAAACTAACATATATAAACAGTAGCAGTACTATTTACAGTAAGCTAAAACATATATATCATAGAATAATTAAAACTAACATATATAAACAGTAGCAGTACTATTTACAGTAAGCTAAAACATCTATATTATAGAATAATTAAAACTAACATATATAAACAGTAGCAGTACTATTTACAGTAAGCTAAAACATCTATATTATAGAATAATTAAAACTAACATATATAAACAGTAGCAGTACTATTTACAGTAAGCTAAAACATCTATATTATAGAATAATTAAAACTAACATATATAAACAGTAGCAGTACTATTTACAGTAAGCTAAAACATATATATCATAGAATAATTAAAACTAACATATATAAACAGTAGCAGTACTATTTACAGTAAGCTAAAACATCTATATTATAGAATAATTAAAACTAACATATATAAACAGTAGCAGTACTATTTACAGTAAGCTAAAACATATATATCATAGAATAATTAAAACTAACATATATAAACAGTAGCAGTACTATTTACAGTAAGCTAAAACATCTATATTATAGAATAATTAAAACTAACATATATAAACAGTAGCAGTACTATTTACAGTAAGCTAAAACATATATATCATAGAATAATTAAAACTAACATATATAAACAGTAGCAGTACTATTTACAGTAAGCTAAAACATCTATATTATAGAATAATTAAAACTAACATATATAAACAGTAGCAGTACTATTTACAGTAAGCTAAAACATCTATATTATAGAATAATTAAAACTAACATATATAAACAGTAGCAGTACTATTTACAGTAAGCTAAAACATCTATATTATAGAATAATTAAAACTAACATATATAAACAGTAGCAGTACTATTTACAGTAAGCTAAAACATATATATCATAGAATAATTAAAGCTAACATATATAAACAGTACTGGTATATAGCAGTACTATTTACAGTAAGCTAAAACATCTATATTATAGAATAATTAAAACTAACATGTAAACAGTACTGGTATATAGCAGTACTATTTACAGTAAGCTAAAACATCTATATTATAGAATAATTAAAACTAACATATATAAACAGTAGCAGTACTATTTACAGTAAGCTAAAACATATATATCATAGAATAATTAAAACTAACATATATAAACAGTAGCAGTACTATTTACAGTAAGCTAAAACATCTATATTATAGAATAATTAAAACTAACATATATAAACAGTAGCAGTACTATTTACAGTAAGCTAAAACATCTATATTATAGAATAATTAAAACTAACATATATAAACAGTAGCAGTACTATTTACAGTAAGCTAAAACATCTATATTATAGAATAATTAAAACTAACATATATAAACAGTAGCAGTACTATTTACAGTAAGCTAAAACATCTATATTATAGAATAATTAAAACTAACATATATAAACAGTAGCAGTACTATTTACAGTAAGCTAAAACATCTATATCATAGAATAATTAAAACTAACATATATAAACAGTAGCAGTACTATTTACAGTAAGCTAAAACATCTATATTATAGAATAATTAAAACTAACATATATAAACAGTAGCAGTACTATTTACAGTAAGCTAAAACATCTATATTATAGAATAATTAAAACTAACATATATAAACAGTAGCAGTACTATTTACAGTAAGCTAAAACATCTATATTATAGAATAATTAAAACTAACATATATAAACAGTAGCAGTACTATTTACAGTAAGCTAAAACATCTATATTATAGAATAATTAAAACTAACATATATAAACAGTAGCAGTACTATTTACAGTAAGCTAAAACATCTATATTATAGAATAATTAAAACTAACATATATAAACAGTAGCAGTACTATTTACAGTAAGCTAAAACATCTATATTATAGAATAATTAAAACTAACATATATAAACAGTAGCAGTACTATTTACAGTAAGCTAAAACATCTATATCATAGAATAATTAAAACTAACATATATAAACAGTAGCAGTACTATTTACAGTAAGCTAAAACATCTATATTATAGAATAATTAAAACTAACATATATAAACAGTAGCAGTACTATTTACAGTAAGCTAAAACATCTATATTATAGAATAATTAAAACTAACATATATAAACAGTAGCAGTACTATTTACAGTAAGCTAAAACATATATATCATAGAATAATTAAAGCTAACATATATAAACAGTACTGGTATATAGCAGTACTATTTACAGTAAGCTAAAACATCTATATTATAGAATAATTAAAACTAACATGTAAACAGTACTGGTATATAGCAGTACTATTTACAGTAAGCTAAAACATCTATATTATAGAATAATTAAAACTAACATATATAAACAGTAGCAGTACTATTTACAGTAAGCTAAAACATCTATATTATAGAATAATTAAAACTAACATGTAAACAGTACTGGTATATAGCAGTACTATTTACAGTAAGCTAAAACATATATATCATAGAATAATTAAAGCTAACATATATAAACAGTACTGGTATATAGCAGTACTATTTACAGTAAGCTAAAACGTCTATATCATAGAATAATTAAAACTAACATATATAAACAGTACTGGTATATAGCAGTACTATTTACAGTAAGCTAAAAACATCTATATCATAGAATAATTAAAGCGAACATATATAAACAGTAGCAATACTATTTACAGTAAGCTAAAACATCTATATCATAGAATAATTAAAGCTAACATATATAAACAGTACTGGTATATAGCAGTACTATTTACAGTAAGCTAAAACATCTATATCATAGAATAATTAAAGCGAACATATATAAGCAGTACTATTTACAGTAAGCTAAAACATCTATATCATAGAATAATTAAAACTAACATATATAAACACTAAACAGTACTGGTATATAGCAGTACTATTTACAGTAAGCTAAAACATATATATCATAGAATAATTAAAACTAACATATGTAAACAGTACTGGTATATAGCAGTACTATTTACAGTAAGCTAAAACATCTATATCATAGAATAATTAAAACTAACATGTAAACAGTACTGGTATATAGCGGTACTATTTACAGTAAGCTAAAACATCTATATTATAGAATAATTAAAGCTAACATATATAAACAGTACTGGTATATAGCGGTACTATTTACAGTAAGCTAAAACATCTATGTCATAGACTAATTAAAACTAACATATATAAACAGTACTGGTATATAGCAGTACTATTTACAGTAAGCTAAAACATCTATATCATAGAATAATTAAAACTAACATATGTAAACAGTACTGGTATATAGCGGTACTATTTACAGTAAGCTAAAACATCTATATCTATGCTATTTATAATTTGTCAGCCAGTATTGACCCAGTACAACACATGTGCAGTTCTGATTCTAATAAATAGAAGATCTAAAAGTCCCAAGTTTATATTGGAATTTACAAAACGAGTCCAGTAATTTACTGGACGAGTTTGTAAATTCTGCTATAAACTGGGGAAAAGTTGTAGATTCTATTTATTGCATGATCCAAACCTCGACAAAACATACTTAAATCAACAAATGGAACACAAAACTAACATTGGCTTCTATAAGGCATGCGACTATGCGTTGTTTGCTCACGTAAAGAAATAGTCCTAGATAAATAAAGACTCTTTGGCGCAATTAATGGCCTATATTTAATGACAGAACTTTTCAAACTCTTCATTCATTAAGGTTTGTTGGAAAAATATTGGAAGCCATAGTATTTTGAGACGTAGCTTACACATGTGGTGACGTTTCACGTAACTATGCATTGATTGTCTGCGTAAAGAAATAGTCCCAGATAAATAAAACTCTTTGGCATAATTAAACAAACAACAACTGGAAGTCAAAGTTCACCTGGCACTATTTCCTGTTATTAAACAAACGTTTATTGAATGGAATAAGGGTAGGATCATGTAATAAAATGTTTTACATCAGCATTATTGAGAGTAGTGTACCTCACCTGCCTTATGAAGGTTAGTGGATTTTGTCCAGTAGCATGGCAGTCTCCAATATTTGCTCGAACCACCTGTGTGAATGGCTTCTTGATACCCTATATGGATAAATGTTTGATGCAAATTAATTTTGTTGCCAGTGAGATATATGTCATTCAAATGATGAAATTTTTCACTCTCAAAATATTATAAGACTTATATACAGGGTTAGTTACATACAGGTAAGTAATCATATGAAATTGCCATTTGATTGGAGCATTATACTTTAAAAAAAAATTAAAATAATTTGTTCTTCCCGTCAGACATACTAAAGTATAAGATATTTATGACACAACAACATAAGTCTAATATATGAGCAGTATGCAAAAACTACAAAGGTTTTGTTTTGATAACTAAAGTTATATATTAAAATTCTGTGAACATGTAAATTTTTCATTATGGAGTGTCATGTCACAGTCATATGAGTACATGTACTACGGTAGTATAGGGTAGGGGCAGACAGGATAGGGGAAACACACATATTATTAAGTAAAGAAGGAAGTAATCAGGTCAACGTAAGCCTGTAATTCACTCAATGCTGTTGTGAACTCAGGAAGACAGGAACTTTAATAGAATGACACATGCCATTCTAAGAATAGTTAAATACTCATTTACTTCCTGGTGATACCTAGTGGTTTACATCCCTTATATAACGAAATCTCAGAGTGTTATATCTCATTTAAAATATGATTTCACATTGTATATTTCAAAAGAAAAATGGTATTCCAATAAAACTGTATATTGCGGTGTTATTTTGGAAAAATCACGCTTTTTAAAAACGTCAATACCGCCCAGCCCTATTAAGCCTAAGGTCTACTCTCAGGTGTCTAATAATAGAGCCACACTGCCAGTGTGATTATCATTTTTGAAGAATATTCCCAATGTTCACTATTATTTGACATTGAAACATACAGCTATGCTCTAATTAATCGACCCTCCTTAACGAGGTTGACATGCAGTTTTACCGCGGTACAATACCGTCATTAGGCGGTTAACTGCGGTACTGAAACCTCATTACCACAGCGACCTGTGGTAGCGACCGCGGTGACATGTGGTAGCGCACTTCACGACCGCGGTTGTCTTTAATATGCGGTAACAAATTTCATGACTAATAACTTCTTGACTGGATGAGTTGGCGATGCAAAACTGCAGTTTTATGTGCACATAATCCAGATTGAACTATAATAAAATAGTCCTCAAAATTAGCCACAGAAATCAGCAGTGCCGTGGTATTTAATGTGGTGACCACCTCTTATTACAATGCTATGGTAGTTATGCCATGGCCATGAACAGATGTATTTGTAAGTAGTATACAATAATTAGGGGTGCCACGATTAATCGTACAATCGATGAACCATTGATAAAGCTGATAATCGATTACCATTTCCGTCGTCGATTAATCTGCGTTATTTATTTTGGACAGTGGAAAATGCGGGTTATTGTTGAATACTCTGACCGTTTTACACAGTTTAATCTACAACCGAGGGGTTAACAACCTTTGATCATGTATCAAAGAGATTCCGACAACATGAGTACTACTAATATATGTTGCAAACAGTCGGCAGTTCATTTGATGATGCGACATGGTTACTCTTCGAGTCGTTGTATATTCTTCAAATTGGCGGCACTGCAGCCATGAACTTATGCCGCCGCCATTGTATATTTCTACAAGAAAGGCAGCACTATGTCTTTGAATTGGGATGACTGTCAATGAACTGAATGCACTCGCACTTGAATCTCATTGGACCAAAGGGGAGTTGATTAACATTCTCTCGAAACCAGAGAACCTACAGCACTTTGATCAGCGATATTCTCAGCGGTATCATTTGCAGCAAGTATACATTGTTTGTATAAGTATACTTAGATGTTACTAGTACAGACTATTGCTTATTGTGTGGTGACTGCTGAATGAAATTGGCTTTTATCAAATACTTAATTTGTTCTGAGTCCTGAAATTTGCGGGCAGGGGCCCACCTTTGTGATTCTTAGCACGCTCTGGAAGTTTGCTGAAACATATTAGATTCCTTTTTTAGGAACCACCGTCGGTCCGTTGTGCATTCTTACTTTTATATTGCTTGTATGTTAAATTAAATGCTACGTTGGTTCCAATGAACTCACAAATATAATAACCATGACATCGCCAAGAACTGTGCTCGTATTGAATACATTGTGCTCATTAGTCATTACAGGTGGTTTATGATGCACTTTATTAACATACATCAGCCGATGTCTCAAACAAGCAGCGATAGCAGTTAACCAGCACCCAACCAATATGGCAATAGGCCATCATATTACGGAATACTTCCACTGATGTTATTAAAGGGGTACTGTATGCCATTTTCAATAAATTCCCGGTAATAACAGCGATCTAATATCGATAATATATTGAAAAATAAGTAATTTGAGTCGAAGATGTATTCTGTAAACGTTCAGGTTAATAGGTTATCTCAAAATCAAAGTTAATAATTTGATATTTCTGTGTACAAGACGTAATCATATTAATTGACGAATAGTGGATTGGGCAATGCGTGGCACACATGATCGTGTACACAACTATGTTGATACGGGGCGTAAACTCAGCCACTCACTGACAAGTGACTATACAATAACTTAAAGGGGTATATGGGACTAGTATGCATATAATATAGCATTTATTTGATACATTTGCTTGGAAACTGAACAAAAAATTACTCGACAATGACAATTTGTATTTTTGCATTCCGGCCAATGTGCCATCCATTACATTACTTCGTACTCAAGACTTTCAAATAATGGAAATCTGGTTACCTTATTCTACGACAAAGAGACTATAGAAATCATCAACATTTGAGTACAGTATCCCTTTAATATTAGGTATGATTAATCGATCATAGTTGATTATTGATTATTATGTACATGCATATATGGTCCAAAACTAAAGCAGGTAGGCCTAGGTATTCATACATACTAGTAAGTGAGCTGACTCGGATCGGCATTTTCAAAAAGAGCATCACATGGGTGTGGCAAAAAACGCCCTTTAACCATTTCGAATTGTACTATCGCAAAATAAAACAATAATTTCAACTTAGGCCAAATAATATAGTACCTTCGTTTCCGGTAACGGAGGGCAAAAAATTAGGGTAGGGAGGGGGGGTAAACCCTTTTTTTTCTCCTCCCCAATTCCCATAACTCGCAAGGTTTTAACAGCTTTATATAAGTATTGTAGATACAGGTATACATGTACTATGTATCAGGCCTTTAAATTACCCCAAATTCTCGGCGTTAATTAAAGAGATGTCCCCAAATTAAAAAATAAAATTTGAAAAAAACAAAAAAAATTATATACAAATACACAATCTAAAATTGGATATATATCATATGTCATATCTATTTAAAAGGGCAGGATTTATTAAAGTGATGAAATTTTTTCAGAAATGTAATAAAACTTCAATTAAACTAGTACAGGATGGAAATATATCTCATTCTATTGTGAGATATATGTCCTGTTAGAAGCCAAGATATTTCATTTCACGGGTTTAGATTTAAAAAATTTCTCACGACGTGACGAACCATGGTCGGCACGCCGTGTCCGATATCCCCAAATTAGACCAATATAAAGGCCTGCTCTAATGCCATTTCCGAGAGAGGTTTCAGCCAAATGCAATTGTTACTGGGAAAACATCAGGGATCGACAAAAGATGAGACTCTTGATAAACTAATTAGAATACGCATGTTTCCACTCCCTTTGGACAACACATCCATCAATGAAATTATAAATATATTTGACAAGGACTTGAACCAAAAAAAGGCATATTAAGTTACATTAGTTACAGTGAAACATTAAAGGGTAATGAAGTCATTATGAACAATAAATTTGGGCATTTTAATTTTTATGATTTATCATTATGGGACGATCTCATATTATATCCAACAGAATATATGCAACATATGGATAAATTTGTGCCATGGATGATTGCAAAATACACTCATACAGGTGCTCTTTGAAAAAATGGAAACAACAAGATAATTTTAATGAAAATGAGTTATTCTTAAAGCACATGAGTGTATATGGCACTCATTCATTGCTCAATTTATTCATTTGTTGGCTGTATAAATCTTGTTGGGTATAATATGAGATCGTCCCATAAAATAAATGGCAATATTTAGTGCCCAGTACCCCTTTAAAACATCAGTTTTGCCTAGTTACAGTAGTTACTTGAATCTTTTGTCTTATGGAAGCTTTCACAACACCACTACCTTCCCCAATTTCCAACTTCACCGATAACAGAATAGTATGCCAACTCTACAGGATCTGACAGGGATAATCTTGGGTAGTTTTGGGAAAGTGTCCGGGTCCATGCAATTGGGAAAAATAGATACCATAGCAGGGTAAATTGGGAATTTTCTAATTGAAATAATGACACTATCAAACGAATTTAAAAAATAAGATTTTTAAAGCTTAATGAACTAATGAATAAAACAACAGTGTATATTCCAGCTCATACTATAAAGTCTGTGATGTCTCTATAAATCTGATACATGACAAGTATACACCAGCTCATACTAAGTCAATACCTCAAATAAATCTGATGTAAACTTTATTCTAGTAGTTGAAATTATTATATACAAATTATAGTCAGGACTATTATATATGACTGATTCTTGGTGTAATTTAGCAAATTGATGTAGAATTGAGTAGTTATTCCATAATAACATGTTGCGTTAAAACATGAGTTCCCTGTACATGTATGTGAGAAATATTCAACCTGCTAAAAAATCCCAACCTACATGTACCTGCACCTTCCCACAAATCATCAATGTTTCATCCAATTTTCATACTGGGGTTACATGCTTCAGTGCCTAACTATCAGAAAATGTAACAACAGATTGCTGAGAATTTGTACGACACAATCAATTGTCATATATGTCCTAAGCCATTTAATTTCTATTAATCAACACCCCCTAAACATATCAAATTGAGTTATTAAATAAACATATTCCATACCCATCAGTCTAAAAGACTTTGGGTTAAAGTAGCCTATTTTCGAGGAATCGTGTTTTTGGATGTTTGTTAGCCCACTAACCTGGGATTAGTGTGGTTTGTGAGCACGATTTTGCAAGTTAATTTGACTAATGACTCATTGAATTAAAATCAGCAACTAAAGCTAATATAAACTGGAAGAATAAAGTCAAGTTGGGAGAATGAGATTGGTAATAATTTTCAGGGTGTAAATTGGGAACTTTGAAAGTTTTTTTTATTTTAGGGGGGCCATCTGGCGAACGGGGGGGGGGGGGGGGGGGGGGGGTTTACCGGAAACCAAGGTATTTTTGTTTTATGCCTTACAAAGAATATCTGAAATTCCCCTAATTTCAATGCCAAAATGTGGTCAAATTCTAAGTCGAAAAATGGCCGTAACTCATGTGAAAAAAATTGGACAGAACCTATATTCGAACTTGGCCTCTAGTTCTAGCTGGGAAACACACATACCAGCTTTTGTTCAGATAAAATAATCCAAACTGGAGTTATCGGACAGAAACCGAAATTTTATGAAATCGGTCAAATTCTAAGTCGAATAAGGACCGTAACTCATGTAAAAATAATTGGACGGAACCCATATTAGAACTTGGTCTGTATCTTTAGCTGGGAAATACACATACCAACTTTGGTTGAGATCAAATGATTCAAACTGGAGTTGTCGATCAGAAATCAAAAATGTTAACGGACGGACAGACAGACTGATTACATAATACAATGATTTTGTGATAATTAAATTCTATATTATTTTCAGGCTTTAAAAAACATCATTCCGATCCAGTAGAAATTACAAGTTGCAGTAAACTATGTCACAAAAATAGATACATCAAAGGGATTATACCGCAGTCATTGAATGGGGGGGGGGGGGGGGGGGGGGGGGGGGGGGGTCTATCATGCATGTGCCCATGCAATGAGTCAGGGCAAGAAGCACACTATTTACAGTACATCGTGACCTAAGAACTACATTGTATCATTCTTGTATATGTCGAGTTCTCAGATACTAATAAATATTTTCAGAAAAATATTTCTTTTAAACATGTGGTGGGACAGAGAATAAAATAAAAACATACTGTGAGATGGTATGTTTAGTTCTTTATACTGGATTTTATTATTGCGTTGGAGTTGCATGTAGTTTGTGCCGGCATATTTGGAATTGAATTTGAAGATTCTCTGTCTCCTTGGGTCATGCTTATTCTGAAAACTTTTGCTGAAAACTTGCTATCCAAATATTTAGCTGCTTTACATATTCATGAGCAGACTTGGAAGTACTAGTATGTTGGACATAGATCCGAGCATATTATCACATATTACCATGCGCCAAATTCCGGTAAGAGGCGACTTCAAAGGAATTACGCGGGGATGTCAACCATTGAAGACATAGTACATTCACAGTCCTAGGAATCACTGTCCATGTAATATTAAATTTTATTAAAATATAACAAATAGATCTAGATACATTACCTCTACTATACAGATAACAGGTACAGTTGGGCAACTTCAGATTTTGTTATTATGTAAACCATCATCTCATTGGCTAGAGACCACCCCCTGTGCTCTATCACTAAAACGAACAATTGGATTTTTCGGTCGAAAAAATTGCATTTATCTCCCCACAATTGACATGTGACAATTAAGTTAATTGTTCTTAATGCGCTCGTTGGGTCATATCAACTCTACCTGATCTGAGTTGTACATAAATCGTGATTTTCCATCCAAATATCAGCATAAATTCACATTTATGGAATTGGTGAAAATCATTTTTTGCTGACGCGGTAGTGTCTCTCTTCAGTTCCTTATTGACAGTTCCTTAAAGCGAATTCGCAACATTTGACTAAAATACGAAACGGATCCCGGACATCTAATGTTGAAAAGGTGATATCGGGTTGATAATTAAAATTCGAATGGTGTTTTTTATTCAATTCAAAACATATAAATTTGTTTATCCGACCATGGCGATGTTCTTATTTGCCAAGTCCTGTAAAATCCAGGATCCAGTCTTGGTTCCTAGCACATAACAATCACAGATACAGAGATCTTGTTAGGCCAATATAAATAAATTGCTGGACTTACATTCAACTTTATTTTCAAATGGGGCGGAAGGACGAGTATTTTATTAGTTTTATTTATATTATTCTTCCAAACATAAATTTCGGGCATAAGAGAGAAATTTACATAAAAGATATGCAAATAAAAAATCATTTAGGAGGGTACTAAAATAGGTCGGCATGGTATGTTAATCTCGATTTTTTTGATTTGCCTTATTCGTGTCTTCTTTCTTTTTTTAGTACACCCTGTATGAAAGTTGTTCATTGACCCTATGATTACACAAGCGTGCATTAACACTAATTACCTCATTCCACGTGACATGATTGACCATTTGGGCGCGTGTTTCTTCGCCACATCACCATTTCTCTCCGATATGCTCTCAAGTTGAAATGAATCTCAACAAACAACAGGCGTATTGTTTACACCAAGTTCTAAATGGGCATAACATAATTGTTACGGGCCAATGTGGGACAGGAAAGACGTTTTTGCTTAGGTAAGTTAAAATTTGCTTATTTATTATTACATCGCTCTTTACTATCGCAAAACTAGTTGGTCGGTAATAGGGTAGGATGCAGACAGGTCGCGTGTGTGCTTGTGGCGTATGCACAACGCGTAGAACACCCTGCTTTCCCGTGCGATACATAATGAGAGTAGTTTGTTTCGCGCCCGAGATGGTCGAACAGATCGAGACCGTCACCACAACTTTGGAGTTTGTAATGATACCGGGAAGATTTGAAAGCGCCGTTGGCCCTCCCATACAACCCACTTTTGAATGCCTTATATAATTCCGATGAAGAGCGCTTGTATTGTTTGTGAGATTGATACATATATACCCATGCACAGTATGTGTTAGCCTATACTGCGCATGAGACGGATGCCACCAAAGCAAGAAGCAATGCCCCACGTCCATTTATAACCACGACCGGCGGATAAAACCTTGATTAATCCGTGTGAGTTTTGTCCGTTGGTATATATATTGTTTCCAGTAGAGAAGAGAGTAGGATTGGTCGAAAAGATCGAGAGATCTTCTCCTTCACCCAACGGTTGTTGTTTGAGGATATTGAACATAGAAAACATCATGTCTGAAAACGGCAAAAGTTGAGTTGAATTGGTTGCTGTATGGGGAAGAGCCAACGAGCTTTAATATTTTATATGTCTATATTTTAATATCCTTTCTGTTTATGGGAGGCTTCTGACTATTTTAGCAGCATACCCACCGGGAAAGTCATCCGTGCTTTAATGCCTCCTATCTATAGACTGGACATGCACATTGTTCGCGAGTACAATTTGGCACCTATGGTCAACACTTCGCGGGGAGGGGCACACAGAGCCAAATTCACGGCCCATATTTCGCGCGTTGATATAAACAATATAACAATTAATATAACATTCATGATGAAAACTTCACCAGTGAATAAAGAACAGTGCAGCACACGAGGAGCGAACACGAATCGAATGACAAAGGATATGTTGGCCCTATATGGTCGTCGCATATGATTTTAATTCAACGAACATGATCACGGGTAAAATTAAGTTGAGTAATATTCCACGCGTGCACACGTGTATTAATGTTCTCAATCAAGAGAACTGGAAGGCGGTGGCACCATAATCCGTACTATTCCAATTATCTGAATGAGAATTGAGCATTGTAGCCATTAATCCGGTAATCAAAGCCGATTTCGTACTCAGAGCACTGGCTGCATGTCACACGTGTTTTAACAAATACCGGTTGCGAATAAGTAATTTGCTATTTAGATAATGGACGTGTTTTTCCCAAACCGTAAAGAATTCCACCGAGTTTGCACCTGAAAGAATATTCGAGTAACTAACAGCTATTTTCTCGTAAGTTGGGAAAGATACTAACAATCTGAATACACCATCGTTTCAAGAAAAAAATACGTAATGTGATGATATAAACTCAGAATTCGCGAATGTTTGTGTGGCATAAAAATGTGTACTCTGTATTTTCTTGCAAATCATCTGCCAATGAAAATGCAGTATACAAACTTTTTACTTTCCAAACTGTACTTAATATAACTATAATAACTAAATATAAAATATTGATTTAATGTTATTAAATAATATTTTATTCAACTAACAGTAACAGTGATTCCTAGGGACTGTGGTACATTGTACTCTAAAATAAACTTAAGTTTCATGAGAAGAATGATCAATGAATGTAAGGTCAGTTTCTTAATATATTAACGCAAATTATACTAGTAGGCCAACTTGAACAAGACGGATTACAAATCAGCGTTATATCTTACACAGCCTTGGCTTGAGTCTTCAAAAAACAGTTAAAATTATTCTTATCGGCAGATTTTTTTATCCCGTTTTGACACGGGAAATCACCGTGGTGTAAGGTGGTTGCAGAAAATACTACCGTGGTGTATGCTGGTAATGGGCTAGATTACCGCTGTGGTTTTCCAACATGACCGCAGTCAGATAAGACGATGCTACCAGTACCACTTGACGTGGTCTAGATAGTGGCGATAGGGATAGCTGTAGATTGAAATTGCCATCACTATTATTAATTTCAGCATAAATACACACGTTTTCAATGCTGTCGAGAGGGACACCTACATGTATTTTAAGAATATCTGTAGGCAAAAAATTACTTATATTTATAACTAAAAATAAGCCAAAATGTACCTCACGCAGCTCATTTTCAATTTCCCCAGCACGGATGACAATTGGACCTCTGACAGCATACTCCATTTTTTTGACATTCGGATTAATTGTGTCTAATGTCAGACTTCTGTGTCGCTTCTGTATGTTGTTGCTGCTCAAGATGAACAGGGGCGATTCCTCTTGAGAGAAAACTCCTCTAATTTCGCGCAAGGTCAGTGAGCGAGTTCTGAAAGATCGCAACATTTTTATTTCCAAAACCCACTATTGCTCAGATAGAAAGAAAACACTAAGTCTTATTATTTCCCGCTTTGTAAAACCCTTCTTAAGACTCCATCCGATTAATCTGTAAGTGCTTCTGGCTGATTGTCTCATATGTTGTTGTTTACAATCGCATACTTCTTATTTCGTAAACAATACTTCGCGATGGCTAAAAGAAACACATTGATATTAGCTAATTGTTTTGTACCTACATTTCGTACTTAGAAAGTATTAGTACTTCGTACTTATCTATTTCGTACCATTTAAGAAAAAGCATTATGGCCACAATTTGTAGCAGGCAATTGAAACTTTTGTTTGTACGGTCGGTTGTGGACGGATCTGACTGAGAGATTTAAGCCCTAAATACAGTTATAAATAGCCATAATTTTAAATAACCAATAACAAACAACTATCTACTTCATGGCACTATACTGAAAAACACCTCTGCAACCAAGTACAGGCCTCGGCCTAACCATCACAAAAAAAGCTGGAATGGAAACCTCACATTAACAACATAGTGAACAGAGCAAATGCCACACTGAGGTTCCTAAAACGTAACATCAAAACAGACAACAGAATAATAAAGGAGCTGGCATACAAAACCTATATGTTCGACCACAGCTCGAATACTGCTGTCCCATATGGCACCCATGGCAAATAGGCCTTACTGCAAAAATCGAAATGGTATCAAACGAGCTGTCAGATACATCTTTAATATCTACAACTACACCACAAACATGCTTTATCAACAACTACCCCACAAAGCAGCCCCACGAACATGCTAAGCATTCTCAAATAGCCTACTCTCAGCAGAAGAAGATACTTCTCCTCTCTTATATCTTATTCTCTTCCATAAAATCCGATATAACCATCATGTAAACATCACTGACTCTGCTCCTCTAACACCCATATGAGACCACAAACTTCACTGCCCCTTCTATCGACCAAAATACCTCAGCACTTCCTTCTATCCTCGAACAATTTCTCTCTGCATGGAACAAAATCCCAACCGACACTGCCTATATTCAGGACGCATTAATGTTTAAGGATGCTCTCCACAGTCATTTCTATGAACCCGGTAAAGGCAAGCAGGGCTCCTCCGCAAAACCACCACCTGCCCGATCACCATAGTGTCAAAAGAATGGTACATAAAACTCAACTGCTCTTATTTTAATAATAATACAAAAATAATAATAATTCTTTTACCCATGTAAATATCTTTTACCCATGCGCCCCCTAATTAATAATCCTCAGTTCATTGAGGGTATGGGGTATACTGTAGATGTAGATGTTACAGATGTAGACAATATAAATAACCAAAGGCCAGTGTGGATTATGGGCCCATGTCGGCGAAACAGGTCACAGCATGAGACTTGAAAGCAAATCAACCAAATTTACTCCGTTGAAGAAACAGGTGAGAAAATGACTATATACTCTGTTGATCCCTCCCTCCCTCTACCCGCGCGCCCCATCCCATCTGATCCCTGTATTCATTCAACTGCACCTCGTGTACATAAGCACTGCAACTCATGATATACGCTAATAAAATTCTATCTGTATATAAGGGCCTTGCCTTCATAAGTTGAACTTTTGCAGGGTCCGTTTTTTACATTATTATTATTATTATTATTATTATGAAATTTGTTATCAAATAAACTCTATTGAATCTTGAATCTTGAAGGATCAAATAACGTTATTATACCTTAATATTTTGTTATTAAATGGAAAATAACGTAACACGCCCCATGCATGTGGTCAATTTAACTATTGGTACATGTCTAACTCTATGGTCGTTTAGTACATGGATATTACAGTAATGTCCAAAGTAATTGACCACTTAAAGGTACTCAATCCGTAAAGAGGGTCCCCATCTCAACAGATTCCAACAACAACAATTCGATCAGAGGGTCCTATATTACTATTTCTTTGGCTTTGGGGGTAAAAAATATTTGATTCGAGTCGAGGAACCCATCAAACAAAGCTCAGAGTTATTAGATATTAATTTTTGAAATTTGTTATAAACTCGAGATGAGTACTAACAACTGCCGTAATCTGCTCTGGATGTGTACTCCAAATCTATTCAAACAGACAAGGATGGATAACTCTAAAATCAAGTGGTAATTTTAACGCAATTTTGACTGAGTTCTGGGCCAGATAGTATTCCCGATAATGAAAAATAATAGATTTATAAAATCGATATCTAACAAATCTGAGCTTTGATGGGTGACTTCCTCGACTCGAATCAAATATTTTTGACCCCCGAAGCCATTGAAATAATAATTGAGAGGAGTTTTATCGGATTGAGTACCTTTAAGCGTAATTCAAATGCAGAAAATTACAGGAGAATGCCCTAAAAATTATCTCAAATGGTACTAGTAATATTTCCACATATTCCAGACAAGCCAAACTACTAATGCTTGATGACATTGGGAACATGCAGCTAATTAGAATACTGCATGACTACCATACACATGCACTACCCGATTCCTTATCAAAATTATTCACAAACCTAGCAGATATACATAGCCATAATACTCGCTCAAAATCAAAAGGTAATCTATATCATGAATTTAAAAGGACCAAACCCTCAAAAAATGCAATCTCAAACAAAGCCCGAGCATTATGGAATAGCCTCCCTGAAGATTGCAAATTACGCATTGAAACATGTATTGACTACCCCAAATATCTAAAAGATCACTTTATCAATAGCTATAATGTATCATAAATGACCCATATGTGTTAATCACCTTCTATATTATTCAAATTCATCAAAGGGCAAAAAACAAACAAAGCACCATATTCTTAGCCAAAATCAACCGAGATCCACTGGTAACTCGGTCACATCCTTACACATTCATTAAATTTAAATAATAATGTTTCAGGAAATCAAGTAACATATAGTTCTATTGCTTATGAGCGTATCTTCAACATATTATGCACACCATTTACCACCCCACCCCTCCCCCTCCCCAACCTACATCTCTTTCTCTCTCTCAACTGTTCTTCTCCTCTTGCACTTGCACCCACATTATGTCTATATTATAATTATTGTATTATTATAGGGCTCTGACACATAACCCATGGCTTCCACAGAGCCCCATTACCATATTGTAATTTATGTATACTGAGCATCAAATAAAATCACTTGAGTTTGAGTTTGTTTGAGTTTGAATATCTCAAAACTCCCCTGAAGCTGAAATGGCCAATTACGTAGAAATGGTCACTGTCACCCCATTTCGCTCAGTTTGATACCCAGCTTTTTTATGAAAGGCAATTACACTTAAGTGTAATGGCAGTTGTAATTGATTCATTTACGCTGAAGCGTAATTGATTACGCTGAAGCGTTATATCATTACTTTTCAGCGTAATGCCTAATGACATTTACGCTTTTAGCGTAATTGCATTACACTTAATGTGAAATGACATTACGATTACTTAAGCGTAACTAGCTAATAAATGTTAATTTGGCCTCCCATAATTTAATGTATATAAAACTGCACCTGTGAAAGAGTTCTATTTTAGAAGTTTTTACTACTTACCTGAAAACGGTGTACTTCGTAGTATACGGCAAGAATAAGTACGAAGTATCACGAGTACGATCATCCTCAGTGTTTTCGTAACTGGGTACGATATATCCGACGCTGCGAAAACATGACATCCAGCAACTGCGGTACCGTTTTCTCTGAACAGGTCGACGCAGCACGCTTGCATATTTCACAGAGATAAAAACTACTGAAAACACTCACATACTATTTTGAAGTTCTTGCACAGATGGCTCTCTTTGATATTCACTCTTGTTCAAAGGTAAACATTCCAAATTTGGATAAATTCCTATAAATTATACTGTAATTTGAGTAAATTAGGTTACTGGTTAGTATCTATAAAGACTATATCTATATTTGCGAATGTCTGTCCAGATGTCTGTCTGTCTGTGTTCTATAGAAATTCACAGGGGACCATCTAGATGATGCTAAAGGGGTCTACTAGGAGTAGCTTTTTACGAGAAAGATAATGGTTGGGGTTAGAATTTTCTAAAGGGGGAGGGGCAGAATTATTTTTTTTTCGCCGATTTCCACCAAACTTATATATAATCATCCCCATAAATTAAGGCATAATATGAGGAATCTAATGGCGTGGTTTAAATATGGCAAAAGTCGCGCCGTTCGCGTCAGGGGTGCCCGGAAGGGGGGGGCAGAATTTTTTTCTGTCGCCGATTTCCACGAAACTTACATATAATCATCCCCATGATGTGAAGAATCCAACGGTGTGATTTAAATATGTCAAAAGTGGCGTTGTTTGAGTCAGGAATGAACGGAAGGGGAGAGGGGCACCAAAATTGATAAAACTAATTTTAGCGCCGAATTTCCACCAAATTGATAAATATTCTTCTTCCTGATACAAGAAATCTAATTGTGAGATTTAACAACGCCAAATTGTTGTTTTTTGATGAGAGATTGGGAGGGGGTGGGCACTAAATTTGATAATAAGTCGCCGATTGCCACCACACTTATACAAAATCATCCCCATGGTATGAGGAGCCTAATGGTGTGGCTTTTATCTGTCAAATGTGGCCTCATTCGAGTCAGGGTTGCATTGAAAGGGACAGGGGCACCAAAATTGATGCACAATTTTTTTAGCGCCAATTTCCACCAAATTAATACACGTTCTTATCCATGATACGATGAATCTAATCGTGATTTAAGACGCCATAGTGGTGCTGTTTGTGTGAGAGATGGAGAGGGGAGGGATTGGCACCAAATTTGATAAAAAAAGTTGTTTAGTCGCCGATTATCACCAAACTTATAAACAATCATCTCCATGATATCAGGAGTGTAATCGTGTGGTTTAAGGGTGTCACAAATGGGGCCATTCAAGTCAGTGGTGTATAGAGATGAGGGGGACACAAAATATTATATCTATATGTTTAGTGCCGATTTCCACCAGATTGATACATATTCTTCTCCGTGATACGAGGAATCTTATCGTGTGGTTTAGATACACCAAATTGGTGCCCTATGGGTGAGAGATATGGGGACCTTAAATTTGATACGAATTTGTATACTCGCCAATTTTCACCAATTTCATATATATGCATCTCTAATCTCTAATGAGTCTTAGTGTGTGCAGCTTGAGTCCGAAATAGGGACGGGAGGGTCACCAAAACTGATACAAAATATTTTTAGTACCAATTACCATCAAATTCAGACACGTTCTTCTCAAATCATACAAGAAATAAAATCGTGCTGTCTGTCTGTCTTTTTGTCTGTCTGTGTGCATTCTATATATAACTTCACACGGTACAATCGAGATGGCACCAAGGCGTTCTAAGAGGGGTAACTTTTTACAAGGAAGACAATGGTGACCCACATAAGTCACTTGAACAATTATATCTTCTTAACAGTCATATTTATATGGGAATGGCAATCAAGGCATTCACACAATGAGCTAGCAAAAAGAGATAACTAGAAGAATCATTAATTTAAACGTATATTTATCATTCTATTGAAGAGATACATATATTCGTGCAAACTGAGAGACCACGAACCGTCAGAGGATTGCATATATATAATAACAAAATTTAGTCTGTTCCATTCGATACAGTTTCCACAAAAAGTTACAATTTGTCAAGAGATATGGAAGGCCTGTAACGGCTGTTCAACAATAGTGGTCACAGTGTGCAGTCAAATATAGTTTCTTCTGATATACAAGAAAATGCAGTTAGTAGCACAAGACTTTTCAGGATCCTACCAATACTGACATCTGACAAGGGTTTTAGAACAGACTCATCGACTGACATAAACAACTCAAAATTTCGCTCTGTGCCTGTCACATGTAGCTGATATATTTGCGCAGCAACATTTCGTTTAAACTAAGAATATTTAGCCAATATATAGCACCATGAACAGAGGAGCACCTGGAAATTTCGTTGAAACATCTGTATCTTCACGGAGATATGATAGCCATGTGTCCTCGAGATCTTAGTCCAACCCACTAGATTGATTGATACATCTCAATATGTAAAACCCAATTATCATCTTTTATCGAACTAATGTGTTTATGACGTTCATGTATCATATTATAACGTATAATGTATACGCAGTTGTAAATAAATAAATACTTCATTATTGGTGGAACAGATTAATCGTGATAAACAGAATGACAATTGACAAGGTGAGCCACTACTTATATTCCATGACTGTAATAATCATGTTTTGTGATGCTATTTGAAGATACAATTTATGAGAAAACGTACAACACTTTAAGCAAGAGCATTCTCTATTCCCAACAAATATCCACAGCATACATTAACCTGGGCATCGCCGGGTAACCCTGCTAGTAATTACTATAAACAGCTAAATTATAATCATAATGCTATTACTATTAGTACTAAATTTTGTTGTTGTTGGCTTCGTAATCATCTGTAGCTGATTAATGTCACTGGTGCTTTAACTGCTGGTGCTGTATTCTCTATGTGCTATTCTCTGTATGTGTGATGTTATCAATCTGGTTTTAAAGCCAATAAAGGGAGAGTTATATACATATATAACACTAACAGTATAATATAATTGTTTAAATTAGACACTGACGCCTGATGATCTCACAAAGTTGTGAACTAGTTTATGTCTAAGTAGTTCTGTATCTGTTGACAGACCTTCACACTGTCCAAGGAGAAGTTTAATTGTTATGCCGCTGTCATTTATAGAATCCTGGAGTTGCGGACTATCAGTGAGATATGAAAACAGAATGTCCCTATACCCTTGGTTTAAGCTATCAGTTGAGAATGTAATGCTGTATATTTCCTTGTTCACCACAAGAGCATTTTGGTGTGGCCACAAGATTCATTTTGAACATATGCTCATTTAGGAGAGTGTGACCTACATGTAGCTTGAGACGGTTAACTTTCACTTCAGTGGCTCTGTCAGCCTCGGAGAATGAGAATTTGATAGGCCAATTCATACCAGTTATGGGAAATAATTCTTGAGTGTGCTTGGAAGTTTTACATAGGTCCCATGAGGTTTGCCACTTATATTTAATAGAGTCTTTTATGGCATTCTTGTGGTCTTTGAAAGAGTTCAGGTTAGAATGGTCTGTGAAAGAAGCTTGCGGGACAGTAGAAGCTGTTTCTTTTGCTGCATTGTCTGCCAAATCATTACCCATAATGTTAGAATGTCCTCTCATCCATTTCAGAATAACCCTGGATCCCGTTTCATTGAGAATATCATTTATTAGAGAGTTACATGCATGAGTGTGATTAGTGATGAGCCGATTGTCAAATAGAGCCTTGCACCGATTATTTGAGATCACAATCAGCTGATTCAGGTGCCGATTCCGATTATTGTAATAATTATACCAAAATATGTTATATGTGTTACATACTACTTTGATTTGGAAGCAACAACATCAGTAATATACCAGTATACATAAGTATACGTTTGGGTGAGTATAAAGGTAGGTATGGGTTGACTTGTGAACGAATTCCTGCGTCCTGACAACCAATACAGTGAATTCACATGTTAAATTGTGCTAAATTTACCGTAGATTTATGTCTATAAGTCGCTACTTGTTGACCCAGTATTTCTCCTCAAAATGTGCACGCGCCTTATACAACTAAGTCAATAGGGGGTCTGAATTCTGGCTACAATCAGACACAGGTGAGTTTTGGCATTCGCTGCGATGACAACTCAGAAGAGTGCATGACTGTTCACACCAAAACAGGAACGAAATGTTTAATTACAAATAAAAACAATTAAATAATATTAATAATTGTTACCAGTGTATTTATCACTATCGAATAAATAAAATACAAGAATTCAACATGAGACCTCCGTCTGAGGAAGAGAATTTTGATGTTATACCACATTATCCTGAACTCAACTGTAGACTGTAGAGACACTGAATACCAAGGATGACGCAACACTTGTTTACTGTCTACATGTTTATTTGATGTCGGCTTTTAGATAAGAGGTCATTGAGGTCACTGGCTGACCTGGAATCACTTTGAATACAGGTGATTAGCGGCCACTACGCTGAATAGTAGTTGTTAATTTGTGAACAATGGGGGATGTTGTAAACACACTACACTATATAATGGGTCTCGTCGGGATATTTTACATATTTATTTCAATTCATTCGATATATAATAACTGAAGCGTGGTGAATGCAGTCAACCGCGTAATTATGTGTCAGGTGACGTGTACTTTCGGGGGTTTATACCTGTGTTATCATCAAATTTGTGTTTGGTTACACTTTCCCCATGTTTACTGGTCATTTATTCAACAAAACGTCGTTATATTTAACACAGTTTATTGAAGAAAAACAAGCACCTGATTATTATTTAGAAAATCGGAAATGCCGATGTTGAAACCCGAGTACCGATTGTCATCCGATGGGCCACAATCGGCCAATTCCGATTGTCGTTTCCGATTATCGGCTCATCACTAAGTGTGATCTATATGACCTTGTAATGCACTTTTTGAGTCACTGATAGCTTTTTTATTTTGACAAACAATTTGGCATACGTTAGTCCCTATGTTAGTCCGTAAAGTTCAGCATTGAGACTGTCATCAGAAGTTTGAACAGGTTCACTTATGATAACCTGATCGCTAAGTAGGCCGCTAGTATATATAACGGCAGCAGAACCACTGTCCGCACCAGTGCTCTGTAGAAATTTACAGTTATCATTACTTTCGATGTCTAGAGATGCTGCTTGAGATATATTATTAGAGTTTGGTACAGTTTCAGGAGTTGAGTAGATGGCGTAAGTGCAGAAATCGTCACTCACAGGGAGGTATATTGGTTCTTTTTCTGTAGAACCAAGTTTTTTACCCAACAGATATTTTCCAAAAGAATAGAGTTTTGCCATGGGAGTGTTTTTGTTGGGAAATAGCATGGCACTGTTTAACATTGATCTCAATTGAGACTTGTCGGCTTTCGGAAGAATGCGGAGATATTCGGTGGCTGCTATTTCTTTTAGTATAAGAATCCGAGGTGTAGTGTTTGTTATCACTTCCATTGAAACAGTACTCGTAGAAGACAGAGCGCCAGTCGCGCTGATCAAAGCCGATCTTTGTGCACTTTCAAGTTTGTTTAACAGAGAATCATTTATTGTGCACCATACTGGGAAGCCATAACTTAGGATCGGAATAACAACTGCCTATTATAGTTTTATGGCTTTCTCTGTACTCACACCGGTAGGATTCACAAGTTGGCCTATCCTGTTCATAGCACTTGCGGCTTTATTTATGGTTATATTAACGTGATCCTTGAATGATAAATCTCTGTCTATGGTGATACCGAGAAGCTTTTTTGAAGATACTTGTGTTAGACAACCATTGTCAAGCTGAATTTATAGGGAACTATCCTGATTTGCAAATTTTTTTGGTTGAATATGCATGAAATCAGTTTTGTCAGTATTGATGCAGATGTGCCACTTGTTACACCAGCGATGTATGGATTTCAGACTGTCATTCATTGTGTCTTCAGCACTAATAAGGGATACTAAATTAATGGCAATGAATCGAATGATGGATTCATGCTGCTACTGCCAGTGCCAGCAGCCAGTACAGTGAGATCTGGCACTGCTAGTGAGTGAGTACAACTACAAGTAGTATACTAATAGTAGTAGTACTCTGAGTGCTAGTGCTAAATGATAATGGGTAAATGCATAATCGTATAATTTACAGATTTATCCAATTTTATGCAAAATTGGCAAATCATGGCAAATGCAATGTAAAATGTTTGGACTTGGAACTGGAAGTTGTTGGACACTAAAGGCAGCTGGTTCACAATAACATACGCCTGCTTGCATATGTCGTTAGTATACTATATAGCGCATTATATAGTGGATGGTTTCGGTCCCAGTGTATGTTATCACTGGATCTTCTTTCTCATGTGCACATTGCGCACATGCACAACTTTTCGCTCCCGGAACCCAAAATATGTCTGCCAAGCAGAGAGAGGAAATCTGTGTGATGTCATTATCTTGAGATATTCCACATATATTTTAGGTTGTTTACAAATGAGATGTAACATGTTAATCTGGGGGGGGGGGATTAATGGTTTTTTAACACAACATTAGTGTAGGACAAGCTACATGTACATGTAGATATAAAATAGACAAAAGGAATACATGGTATATAAGTGATATAACACATACCAGATTAACAGAAATTAGTAAGATGTAGAATGTCAAATTATTAAATTATTACTGGACATAGGTCACCTGTGGAATGATGTGATGTACCATATCACACACGCCCACTTCTGCAGTCGACCAATGCCCAGCATGAGTATGGCATTTATTCAGGGTATATGTTGTGAAACATTGAAGTGCACAACACAATTAAAAAATAATTGCACTTTACACTACAATGATTGAGTTTTGCTTTGAACTTACTGGAAAGACTATTAAGTCAATTGCTTTTTGGAATCCGGTATCCAACTTCATGTATATATGTTTTGTTTGCCCTAAGCCTCCGCAAGTAGAATATTGTTTACAGTATTTATATGTTTATATAGAGTATAGCACTTGTTTTATTTCTGTTGAACAGATCTGTGCAGAGAATGAAGATTTGCAGCGAAAAAATGACAAACTAAGACATCAGAGACAGGTGTTGCTCAGAGAGCTTAATGAACTACGAGAGAAGGAGAAATACAATTCCATTCTGAAGACTTATGTTACAACCAGAGAGTGAGTGACTCTAGAAATGAGATACAGTAATGCCCTAAATAATCGACTCCTTAACCACAGCAGAATTATGGGTAATTTTTCAGGATTTAGTCGGAAATATGGCTTGTTGCCATTCATCGGAAAGTTCTCAGTGAGAGCTTTCCAATGAATGGCAACAAGCCATATTTCCGACTAAATCCAGAAAAATTTAACATAAATCTGATGTGGTTGAAGAGTCGATTATTTAGGGCATTACTGTATAAATAAACGTATTATAAACATATCTACATACTTTGGAAGTTCAAGCGTGTCATGAATGTTCATTTAAGAACTTTCTTGAGGTGAAACAATACCACCAATTTGCCTTTAAATCATACACTATGATTGAATATGGTTAGCATTTATTGTACTTTAAAGTTGATAGCTTAGCCTTAGGCGACACCAATTTTAATGTCTGGTATACGAACATCGCCTACAACTTTATTCCCAAAGTTGTGAGAAAAAAAAACATTTATTAGAATGCTTAAATCTGGAAAAAAATCAAATATGTAGACATTCTAACTATTAATCACTAACTCTTTCAATAAATGTAAAGCAGCCATTCCCACTATGTTATTTGTATGCAAAGATATCTTGGAACAAGAATCAAGGTAATACAAAATTAACCTGCAAGAAACTGTCGGAAAACTGAAAAAAGATGTATTTCACAAATCATGTAAAATTTCAACATTTGCTATTTTCTATTTATTGGTTGATTTGAAACTTTTTTGATTTTTTTCTATTTCGTCCTGCATATGCTTTTTCCTGATCAGATGTTTGTAAACCAGATTTTAAGATTGGTGTTGCCAAATGTAAAATCAAATTGATAATGAACAAAATATGCAGAGCTCTGTTTGGATGCTCATCACGACATCACCTTATTTTATACAGTAATGCCCTAAATAATCGAATCCTTAACCACAACAGAATTATGGGTAACTTTTCAGGATTTAGTTGAAAATATGGCTTGTTGCCATTCATCGGAAAGCTCTCACTGAGAGCTTTCCGATGAATGGCAACAAGCCATATTTCCGACTAAATCCTGAAAAGTTACCCATAATTCTGCTGTGGTTAAGGAGTTGATTATTTAGGGCATTACTGTATATGTCACAGTGATCATTGATATTAAAACAAACAAAACTTATGTTAATGACATTTAACCAACATGTATCATTCATATACACAGCCAGCCTTGAATTACAAGTTTATTATGACTTTGTCAGTCAGTGCTGGAGAAGTGTCAATTACATGTTTGTTTTGTTATTTTCAGCTCTTATACACAAACAGATCCTCTGAAAGCTTGGTCAGGTGGTTCTCATTATCGCAGGGATTCACCTATCGTATCAAAATCTGATCTGGAGAAAGCAGATAAGTGAGTAATCTTTATTACACACCCGCTTTTGCATTCTCAGTACATCCCTGTGTGATAATTTCTAGGGCGATACTGTACTCTCCTTGGAGATGCATGATGTAACAACGTTGCTAAATGTGACTTAACAAGATTTTAAGATGTTTGTGAAACAAAAATAATTGCAAAACAACTAATGTCCAATCGAAAGAGCTCAGAATAATATCACTTTTGTTTGTGTTTGGGGTTTGTAATAAATATAGAGCCACACTCATGTTGGTTTTGGTTACAGATTACCAGACTAGAGCAGATATCGGTGGGGTGCCCCTTGAGCCTTCAGCTCTCGGGCAAGCCTGAGTTTAGTGTGCCTGTCATTTGCAGGATGAGGTCCCCAGGGGGTGAATTTAGTGATGCTATCACACATGCAATAATGAGCTCTGTCTGACTCTATCTAAATATGCTAATATGACTCCCCTTTAATGTAGCACAATTACACTGCAGGGGGTATCGTTTGTCCCACCTCTAGTTTTGCTTTAATATTGCTATCTTCTACAGGTTAATGAACATGTACAATCAGCTGATGAGGCGATATGAGAAGGAGGTCAAGCAGAACTTGGCTCAGGTTGATACAGTCCACTCTCTCAATGTAAGACAATATTAATGTAACCAGTCAATTTACCTCAGGTGATTTTAAGGCAATTTCCATTGGGTTGCTGCAAAAAATTTCAGCCAGCGATTAACTATACAGAACATATATTGCATAGACAATATATAAAAGTATTCAAATTTATTTTTGAAAAATCCTTTAATTTAATAATGAAAAATATTTGGAAATTTTAGAAGAATTTGGCAAAAAGTATATTTTCATTCTCAAAACTATTTTGAATAATCTCTTTAACAAATAATGAAAAATATGACAAATTTCAGAAGAATTTGGTAAAAAGTATATTTTCATTTGCATAACTATTTGCAAAATAAAATTTTACGCCATCACTATGTCACACATGTTTTTATTTCTATTTCAATTCTAACCCTCAGGTGAAAGTCAATGAATTAGAAATCAGTATCAGAGAACATAAAGCGAAGATTCATAAATTGGAAGTTGAACTGAGGACAGAAGAATCACATTCTCGAATAGCGATCAGACAGGCTCCTTCAGGTATCATTTTCACTAACATCTTAAAACGCACACAAAATTACAGTCTGTTGTTGTCCCTTTTGTGAGTGAGATTATTTTTTTGATGATAACTTGAGTAAGTCATCATCAAATGTTTTCCAGAATTTGACTACTTTGTTCTTTAACTCATTCAGTGCCAGGTTCCCTGGGGAAAACGGATGGCTGAGTGCCAGGTTTCCTGGGGGGAAAAGTTATCATTTACACTAACTAGATATTTACTTTGATTATTCAATATTGGAAAGAATTGAATTGACAGCAAACATTGATAGTATAGGCCCTACTCACGAAGTTCTTTAAAAGTCCAATTTCGGTAATATAGGTTCATCACAGCTCCAAAATTTCATGTTGCCATGGCAACGAGTACTTCAAATTAACACCGATTGTATGAAATTGCAAATGTGTTGTTTTATGTGGCCATCTAACTAATATATTATGTGCAGTTTTAGGCATTAATTTTGCTGGTGGAATAACATAGCATTATGTTATGGCAAAGATCTGAATGTGGGGGGGGGGGGGGTGATTATTGAGACCTAACAAATTTTCTAAATGGGATGACGTTTACAATAACCGATTTCCTAGAAAAGCAGATGGCAAAACTGAAAACAATTTGAAAATCAATTGTTTCCGTTCTATAGGCCTACAACAATCGTACTTTCGCTGTGCGGCGTATACTAGTTTCCCGTTCGTGTGGTACACGTAGCTACATGTATGGCGTCAATGACACATTTTGGGCAATCGGAGTAACCCTGTGACAATTCAATCGAATTCAGCACATCGAAAAACCCCTCACTACCAAATGTCCGTTCGATATCTTAAAACATGTAACAGCAATATATTGACAATGTTTCCTGTACATAGTAATTTATCATTGTAATTTGGCGAACCCCTTAAGGTACATATTTTGAATGACGTAACGTGCGCGTTGTCCAATTCGGTGTTCCTCGATCGTTTGGCGATAAACCAAGTGTTCGATGGATCAGGGCATACCCGACTTGATAGCAATCGCCATTTACGCAATCAAAATCGGTCTCCAATTAACAGATCTGGACGCTGTATACGTTGACCTCTCAGAGAGTTTGAACTCTGCAAGACTTTAGTCGCGCTCCAAAACACACAATTTTTCACCACCTATATTCAGGCTGCTCTATCTTCCGAATGCCTCAATGTACGGAGCTGCCCGATACGTCGTTTGAACGGAGATATCTTCGGCTACGCCATGGTTTACAAGTTGGATCTGCGCATGCGCATATTATATCAGCCGCCACTACCCCCCCCCCTGATGAAAATTCTCCCAAGATGTGACTTGTAATCCGCAGTGTTTTAAACATGTACACCAATAATGAAATTGTGAGTTTTTCACCCAGTAGAGCATGTTTTAAACGAGATGTTTAAATGGTTTGCGCTTTTTGGGCGACGTATATATACGTCGCCGGCACTGAATGAGTTAATAAAGACAACGTCCCAAAATGCCACCTCATTTCAGGGGACTGTGACCTTTACCTTCAAGTCATAGGGCATACAGTAAAATACTGGGCCTTATTTCCACTATGGCCTCATGCAGGTTATTGCATGTCTGCATATCTCTAGCACATGGTATGGTTTATTTAACATATACATAATACCTCAGGTATATGTTAAAATATGGACAGCCAATAAGATCAGCACCCCATCCAACACCCAAGCACTAAGAACACTGGCAACAGCATTGTTCTCCCACCATGATGCCATTCAGTTGATTCTGTTGAATGAATTGTAAGATAAATTGGTTATCCCGACTGTAGGTTCACAAGATACTTGCTAGTTCTGTGTGTCACTTATCAGCATGTCAGATAGTACTTAGAAAATGTAACTTGCCTTGAATAGGGATCTTGGTAACCCACATGTTGTTGATAATCCATATGTATTCGCAACTCAGCAAGCAAACAAGACACTGAACACAAAATATATCCTTTTTCTGTACAAGTTACTGACATTTGCCCATTCTCAACAGTCCAAGATATGAAGAAAGTCACTAAGGAACGGGACAAGTTAAAGAAGGAACTGAAGAAGTTGAAGGAAGAACTCAAGTGCTTAAATCCTGTAAGTTGGAAATGATACATGCCTCAGCTGATGTTAAGCCTTTCTTTTCAAAATGGATTCTCCCATTCAGTTATAAAAGTATACATTGAACAGTCTATTATTCATTTGGAGGTGTGTTCGGGTAATAAAAGCAGCTGACAGTCTCACATATTTTACACCTTACAGTTCACTCACAGTAGTTCAATAATAGCCACAACACATAATCATTCTCACGTATTACTTAAAGTCATACACATTATCGTTGTGTTTATTATATTTTGTTACGACTCAAACGACAATAAAGCACATGATTTAGACATACTAGTTCTTCTTTCCCAAAACTACAACTTGACTAACCATTTCTGTTTCCATAGCCCCAGGGAACCTGAAAAATGCAAACAAATTTAGTTTAAACATATTTTATTGCTAACAGTAATAACGTACAATTGATTAAAGGGATTGGGACACTGATCTAGGTAACGTCATGACACATTGCTGAGAGTGATGGGCTTGATTTTCAATTCCTGCTAACCAATTTACAATGAAAAGACATGTATTTGTAGGGAATGCTATACAAAATCTACACAATGCTGCAAAATGCTACAAATTTAACCCATGCTGAGATTGTAATAACACATTCGCACTCCTGTGAGTTGGGATACAATTTATATTTTGACAGAAAAAGATAGAACAAATTTTGTAACAATTGCAAAGATAAAGTTGAGTTAACTACATTTCTATGTAAATTCCCATTTTATATGATCACATCAGGAATAAGTACGGGGTAATTTAGTGCCAGAAATTGAAAGTACACAGGAATTTCTAAATCCATAAAAAAAAAAATTCTCGGGCAATTTATTTTTCAAATCAATGAGGGAGGGAGGGTTTTATTTTTATTTTTTTCAGCTGTTATAATAAGTGTAGTAATTGTGTATATTAACCTTGTTTCCCCATTGTGAGTTCATACATAGCTCAGTTGTTGGATGTTCTGACTAAAAAAACAATTTTCCTCGCAGTGATTTTATAGTACTCTATAGCCACATAGTAAAATGGAAGTTTTCCACGGGAATGTGGGTTGTCAATTAGCCAACTTCGACTCAATTTTTGACTGTTGATTAGTCAACTATGAAATATCCTAGTGATTTCAACACTATTCAAAAACATAAGTTAGCAGCTCTCAGCCAATCAGAATGCATGTTTCATCGAAATATATTTAACTTGAATTACAATATCCAATAAACAACTGAATTATAATTATAATAAATTCTGATATTCAATGTTTTTGTCTTCCAGGCATTCTTCGATGAAGTTGAGGATATAAAATTTGCCTTGCAACAATCAGCAAAGCTCAACAAAGAGTACGAGAAATGTCTCAGAAAAGTTTGCAAACAATTCTCCGTTCCCTACCCAAATCCAGAAAGTGTACTCACCCACAAGAGCTGATGATTATTGTTGGGAGTTCAGTGATCATTCTGAAAGTGATGGCCAACATACTGCATGGGGAAGAAGAGAACAACATGGTTCTGTGCACAACACATTTGTATATGTGTACCCATACCATGGTACAAATAGTGTTGACGTCCGAATTGACCACTCGTCGTCCGTCCATCTGTCGTAGTCTGTCTGTCCATAGACACTTTACACATGATGCGATAACTCAAACATTTTCTATCCGATTGGTTGTGTATATGAGTTTCTCAGGCCAAAATACAGATCAATTTCGGATATGCTTTTTCGACTTAGAATTCATGCATGCTGCGATAACTCACACATTTTTTTATCTGATCAGAAAAAAAAATTCATATGTGAGTTTCTCAGCCCAAAATACAGATCAAGTTCGAATATGAGTTTGATCTGATGTTTTTTAACGGAGTTATGGCCCTTATTTAACTTAAAATTCACACATGCTGCAATAACTCATTTTTTTTATCTGATCGTAACCAAATTTTTATATGTGAGTATCTCAGCCCAAATTACAGATCAAATTCGAATATGGTTTGATCCAATTTAAAAAAAATAGAGTTATGGCTCTTTATGGACTAAATAATCCAGAATTGAGGCTTCGTGATGATAATAGGTGGTGAGAGATATAAGAGAACTTTGTCACCTGGAGACCAATCTGATTTATTGAAATTAAGTTATTTTTAGCTATCATGTAAAGCTGTAAAAGATTTCCTTAATATTTGGTATGGAGTATTGCTATAAGACCTAGTTTATAATTTTTTCATAGAGACATGGTTGAGTGCATTTTAGGGGCCACTGAGGGGTCAGAAGATTGCCTTTGAGGGCTATGGGGTTATCATGGATTTCATCTCGGGGGAACAGTAATCAATAATTTCCTATGTATGAAACTATATATTGAGTACTATAGAGCATTTAGGGCTGTTGTCAGTTTATCATGTCAGGGGATCCTAGACAGGAGGCAACAAAAGAGTCAGATAACACTAAATCAAGAATGCTTTAAAAATATTTTTCTCCAGTCCAAGATGGCAGATGTTGTTAATACTTGGCGTGGATTATTGCCAGGAACCAAAGCTTCCAATTTGTTCATATTGTCATATTAAAACTGAAGGTTATGGACTTTAGCATCCAAGCTACTTGTAAAACATTGTAATGCATGAACCCATTTTATTGAAGGCTACTTACTGTCTTTTATATGAACTGTGGTAATCTGTTTTGAGTTAGGGGTCATAGGAGGGAACATCCTCATCATATTGTGGCTGTATAAACATTATATAGATAACACTTTTGCGTGGTCTAAACTATTTCCTTGAGAGCTATACTGACCACCAGGGTAAAGGTGAGGGGTTGTAAGGTATTCCAATGTTATTATATGCCTACTGATGTCAAAGTGACACTACTAGTGCAAAATTGGCACTAGCACCAGCTAGGGCCCATAAATTCCCATAATTTGAGAATTGTGTTATTATGTACATTTGTTTATACATGTACTTCTATAATTCAACATCAAAACTCCAGATTATGATTCTGACCATAGCTACTTACTATCGCCAATTGATGGGTTAAAGATCTGCAGATCGTGATCGGCCTCTTTTTTATAAATGGCTTCAGTGACATGACCCACATCTCTTCACATTCAATTAGATTACCTTGGCTGAAACAGTTTTCAGAAGTATTGTTCATCACAGAGCAATGCATATCTATATATATACATATATATTTTGAAGACCTCTGTCTGTTTGTCTGTTTGTCATTAATACAAATCTACGATTCTTGACCGATCGGGACAAAACTTGGTACGTGTGTGTAGTTTGACCAGGCGGTGGTCGTTGTCGTATTGGCGAGCCCGTGCGCAGACGGTTCACGGAAACGGGTGGAGCTATCGACTTGAAATTTGGTATGTGAATGTATCTTGCCCCGAATACGAATTTTATCGGGTCACCGAGCCTGTGCGACGCCAGCTTCGCGCATGCGCAGACGAGATCTTGGAAACGGGTGGAGCTATCGACTTGAAATTTGGTATGTGAATGTATCTTGCCCCGGATACGAATTTTATCGGGTCGCCGAGCCCGTGCGACGCCAGCTTCGCACATGCGCAGACCAGATCTCGGAAACGGGTGGAGCTATCGACTTGAAATTTGCTATGTGAATGTATCTTGCCCCGGATACAAATTTTATCGGGTCGCCGAGCCCGTGCGACGCCAGATTTGCGCATGCGCAGACCAGATCTCGGAAACGGATGGAGCTATCGACTTGAAATTTGGTTTTTGAATAGCCCGGACAACGTCGGGCTGGGTAGAGCTATCGACTTGAAATTTGGTTTTTGAATAGCCCGGACAACGTCGGGCTCATCGGCTAGTCTACTATATATTTTGAGACATACGTATATATATGTGTGTATGTCCTTTATAGACTCGAAAACGGCTCGACCGATTGAGCCCAAACTTCCTATCAAAGGGTAAAAAGCCACGGGAAGTGTCATCGCACCGCTTCTGAGAACGTCCGAGCACTCCATCACCCTTCAACTGCCACCGTAATGGGGATTGATGGGTTAATCGCGTGATAATTAATGAGCTTTTGTATATGAGGCGTCGCTATTAAAGAGCGTTTATGAAAATACGGCATTTGACCGTCTCGCTCGGAAACGGGGGATATCGATACGAAATTTCGTACTTAGGGCTTCCAAGGGACGGGGCAGATTTTCGTCGGGTCAGTTTGTCCGCCTGAGGTGACCTTGACCTTGAAAAGGGTACCCACAAATGACCTTGGGTGATATCTCGGTAGTCAGCGGTGACATCGATGTGAAATTTGTTATTTATGGTCAACTCGGGACGGGAAATATTTTTGTCGGGTTATTTTGTCCACCCAACATGACCTTGACATGGGCGATATTTCGGGCATCAGCGGTGGCAGCGACGTACGGGGTTACCTTGAAAAACAAAAATTAATGGATCGACCAAAGCCATGGGACCAATCCTGCCAGTGGCGGGCTAATCTGCTAGTTATTATATATATCTGAAAGCTGAATGGTACAAATGGAAACTCACTATACTCTTTTGCTTTGGGTGGGGTTGCTGTATTTAGAATTTATGACATGCATGACAAGAATTTATCTTCAACATGAAAAACATAAGACTTGTGTGCGTACATACTACAATCATCAATACTTAAGCTTGAAGTCAGAAGCACAAGTTGAAAGATACAAGCGCAAGCCTTGAAATAGTGTGTCTGTCATTGGCAGAATGAGGTTCCCAGAGGGTGAATTTAGTGATGGTACCCTGCATAGCGGGCTAGCATCACCAAATTCACCCTCTGGGAACCTCATTCTGCTGAGGTGTAAGCAGAATGAGGTCCCCAGAGGGTGAATTTGGTGATGCTAGCCTGCTATGCAGGGTAGCATCACTAAATTCACCCTCTGGGGACCTCATTCTGCAAATGACAGGCACACTATTTCAAGACCTTGTACAAGCGGCAACTAATTGATTTGGAGATTTTCAGATTTATGATCTGCATGAAAATAATTCTTCAACATGAAAAAAAAACTCGCTTTTAATTACCAACGGGTTCGAACACTATTTCGAAGGACAAAATTTATCTGGGTAGAATAATAGGACAACACACTTTGGTTGTATTCCTTAAAGTCGCTTGTACTTATAATGTATGCTGTACCATATTTTTGATAATATTCATGTGACACTGGTCATTACATTTCTATGAGACAATTTTTTCGTATATTAATATGTGACTATTATAAATTGCTATTCTATGATCTTATTAATCTTGTTAAATTAAATTATATTTAAATATTGTTTTTATTATTTGTTGATAGCTTCTACAAAATAAAAAATAATTTACCTTTTATCTCTTATTATAATCCAGTACCTTTGTTCTACCTCAACTTTCTATTTCTCGATTGGGCGTTTTATGCTATGCTTTACACCACAAGTCGACATTCGTAATCTAGAATGGCCATGTCTCCCAATGTATACACAACAAACTCATGGGAACCTCTATTCGAGAAATAGTCAACTTCTAACACCCACCCACAATAACAAACATCTGCATAGTGCTTATAACACGTAACTTGTCAGAAAGGCAGCATGTTAATTTGCATACCAGTTGTATCTATCACATTTAAACATAACACCTCATCATAAATGGGTTGCTGTTCTTCTGCACCGAACGATATTACTATGATAATTCGCTAGTCAAAAGTATCCTGAAATGCATTCGTGCCCAAAATACAGATCATTGCGTCGACAGTATATATTACCTATAATTATATACATTATATTTACAGCGAAAACAAATATTATATATTTGCGTATATCGAAGTTTAATTTCGAACAAAGCTGTACTGAACAGCTGCATATGCCTGAACAATCGTTATCGCAAAACAATTTCCACTCACACGAGTCGTGTTAAGGGGCATGGTTTTGCTCTCTGCCAAGGGTTATTTTCTCCCTCAAAAATGTTCGTAAATGTCTTATTTATCAAAATTTTCATCTGTATCAATGTAATTTCTTCTTGTATATTATAAAACTGTGATTTAAGTCGGTTTATGGACACGCTACTGGACGTTTGTAAACTAAATGATATCGGGCTACACCCTCGACCATCTAGTTTACGAAGTCCAGTAGCTCATCCATTAACCCTGACTTATAACCCAGTACCTTTGTGCTAGCTTTCACATTTTTTTAATGGACACTTTATAACACAATTTAGCATATGAACCCTACTAATTTAATATCTTGTCGAGGTCAGGTCATTTGCATACCAGTTTGTAAATCAGAATAACTCACATTGCCATTCAATTTCCAAATGTCCAGTCACGCGTCCATTTACCTGACTTAATCTACATGTGTGCTTTTGAAAAACGTGTGATAGGTTGAAAATTTGTAACAATAAGAATAGATGCATTCAACAGTAAATTAATTTCTATGTGCTTTATATCATTACCAGAGTCACAGGGAATTGATTACCCATCCTCATTAAGAGGAAGCACATCAGGATTAGCATACTGACCATACTGATTCTCACAGATACTTGGTTAATACTGACTATATCCATTGAAGGATAGTTGGTCAACTATAGTGTGAGGCAGCATTGTTTGATATTCTACACACAAATATGTTAAAGGCACATTTAATTTTCTAACCAGATCACATTATATAAATTATATGCCATCTTATATACCATCTGAAAGAGGAAGCTCCAAAATATTGTATTATCAACTGTTAACATGATTTTGTTTGGTACGACATGTTTTCTGTGATTATGTTCTATCTGGATTCTACTGCAAAGTCTATAATTATCAATGGAAGGGGAATAACTCGATATATTAGTACTTTAATTATATTTTATGTCATAAGATTGTTATTAAAACCATATATCAAGGCACTATAAAAAAAATGGAGCTTGCTAACCACTGGACCACCAATGATCTACTTTCATTTCATCTACATTGGCAGGACCGGGAACATCTGTCATTTGCTCAAAAATGTGGGAATATTTCAACATTTGTTTTTTCTAAAGATATCTGCAAACTATTAAGACTATTTTGAGCTATTCCAACCACAGGCCCCATGGGGAAAATTACTAAAATACCAATATAGACTATACCAGTATAGTCTATATTGGTATTTTAGTAATTTTCCCCAGGGGCCTGTGATTCCAACGACTATCTCGGATACTGGGAAAAGCAGATATCGAACAGATACCTCAAAAAATGGTGACCAAAGTCACTTGAACACTATATCATCAACAGTCATATCTGTGTGGATGGGATTCCAAGTGGGCAGCAAAAATTGATACATACCTCATTATACCCCCATCCCAAAAGATGCATGTGTCTGTCCGTGCATGCATGCGCTCATATATCTCAACCATGGGTGATCGGATCTCAATGAAATTTGATATGCAGGTTTGTCATTAGGAGGGCTTTCAAAAACAGGTTCATTCATGTTGTTCACATTTTCCGTTCAAACGTTATCCCTCTTTGTTTATCTGAAAATGTTGGATTTCCATCTGTCCGCTCTTATATCTCAACCATGGGTAATCAGATCTCAATGAAATTTGGTTTGCAGTTTTGGCATGAGGGCTTTCAAAAGAGGGGTTCAATGATGTTCGCATTTTCCGTTCAAGAGTTATCCCTCTTTCTTTATCTGAAACTGTCTGTCTGTCCTTTGTTACAAATTGTCAATTAATTTGTTCGTTCATCACGTTTTTTTTTCTTCACAATTTGGTTTCAACCTGCCCATATTTCAATTTTCACCATGGGGGTATCCCAGCACCCGTGATGCAACCTCTTGTTTGCTATCTGTTTTGGTTGTTATTTATATCGGTGAATAAAACAATAAATACTCACTTCGATGTGAGACATCTTGCTGACATTTTCTATCTCTGCCCTGATTGGCCATTTTAGTTGAGAGATAACAGTTATACTTTGTTTTGTCAATGATAATTGTAATAGGGTCTTACATAGGACTACTTCCAAGGCTCATCCCAATCCCAATATTTTACTGATGATCAGGCAATACATGAAACATTAAATATATAAAATAAACCAAAGGCAGTTATATCCTGCTGGAGGGATCAAATTATGAATTTTGAAAGGTTTATACAAGCTGAACTCGAGTTTTAGCCACCGGCAGCCATCTTGAGTTTTACTCTGCGTGACTAATACTTTGGTATGACCTACAGCCATAATTTTTTCATCCAATTCTATCCCAAACTTCATAAACATTATCGCCACTGGAAGAGCATTGCAATCAACTAAAATAATAGGAAATTTCATCTACATCAAAGGTACTATTTCAGAGAACACAACGTTTGAATTCCACACAAATATAAATATTTACTACTTTATTCGGGATGCATTATTGGACATAAACATTATGGCAACGATTCTGCCTACATGTAATTTGTTGAAAACAGTGATGCTGTGTTCTGCCTTTTTATATCAAATTTATGATAATAAATTAATTTTGGCATGATGTTATTCAGTTCTGAACAGCTCAGAAGAGTGTTTAACATAATTTTAATCAAACTGGATGTATTGCTTATGGAAGGACCATCTGTATAGCTGTTTTGGCTCCAGGTTTTTCCCACCAAAAAAAGACAATGAGATATATTAAATCATAATATTTTATTCTGAAACAACACATATGAACAATAATTTAATTTTCGTGCCCCTAATTTTAACATATGACCATGTCAGTTAGACTGCTGGGATTCATAAGGGTATATTGTACAATAGTTAATCAAAATCCAATATGGAATGATAAAAGACTGGCAAAGCTATGTCAACTCACAGTATTGTAGACTAACAAAACTATAGAATGTATTTATCTCAACTAATAATAATAATATGGCAGGCCTTTGACATTATGCAGTATTTATAAAGAAACTGGCTTGGTGTCATGGCCATATTTTGGACTGGTAAACAAGCCCTATATGTTTTGCTTTGACTCACCTTAATTTCAAACTGAATAATGGATGGCAGTTGATGGTTAATGAATGTTTTGTTTATATATACAGCATTACCAGGTCTGCCACATCCTGCATTATACCAGAATAGTTATTTTCAAATATTAATTGAAATAACGATGTTCCAAGCAAATAGTTATTATGATATGTAAATTGACCTAAAAGTTGCGTGGAACGGACCATTGTAGTAACCCGTCATTCAGAAAGATATGCATGTAGTTATGTCATTATTATATCACCAACTTTATCAGATGACTACATACTTCAATGTGCCATCCCATAGAATGACAAGAACAGATAAATCATGGATTCGACATTCTATGAAATGTAACTATAATAGTTTAATTCAGGATGTGCCAGACATGATTGTGCTTTGGATGATGCAGTAAATTAACGATTCAACAGGTCTCAACTTACCAGACAACTTGGAAGAAATACAGTAATGCCCTAAATTATCGACTCCTTAACCACAGCAGAATTATGGGTAACTTTTCAGGATTTTGTCAGAAATATGGCTTGTTGCCATTCATTGGAAAGCTCTCAATGAGAGCTTTCCAATGAATGGCAACAAGCCATTTTTCCCGACTAAATCCTGAAAAGTTACCCATAATTCTGCTGTAGTTAAGGAGTCGATTGTTTAGGGCATTACTGTAATATCTTTTTCTTTTGCAAAGTTAAAGTTCTCCTCATTTCTTAGCCACAACAAAGTGAAATCACCCAAAATTGCCTCCCTTAACCATTTCTGACGGAGTTTTTTCTCTTTGCATGTAAATACTAATATAGCTTTTAAGTTTGTATCCAAAAGATTAATACTTCGTGTGAGGGCTAAGATCACAAAAAATCAATTAGTCATCCCCAGGATCAAACATACGCTATTCAATGAATCTCCATGAAAAAACGTTGGATATATATTTTCAATAAATAGACCAATGCTATTGAAGAAAGAATAAAAAGGCATTTAGATAAACAGTGACAATCTACTTGAACATAGAATAGGTTTCTGTTCAGAAAATTAGTTTTTCGGAATTTTTAGTCACTCCATATAATAGTCTTGACATGGAATACCCATAAACATTATGTCAAACATTACCATGATTCCATGAGTGTGAATATAAGTCAAATTCCCAAGTGAACATACCTTTGAGAAATTCATTTCAAGAAAACTTGTCTCCTTCAGGGTTGACCAGAAGTTAGTTAAGCTATGTGACAGATCATGGCCATTATTCAGCAGAAATATTTTATTATAAAAGTGACCCTAGAGTAAATTGAAACATGAAACCTGGGTTTTTAATTAAAACTTTTGAAGGTCAATCTGGTAACATGAAAATATGACACATATGCTATAGAGAAACTTGTAAATTAAGTGAACATACTAAAAAAATCTGCAGAATTTAAACAGACATGGCTCGTTTGAACTCCAAAATAATATACACATAATTTGTTAAGAGATATCTCAAAACATACCTACGCGGAAGATTTCCGAAAAAATATTGTCGATATAGCACTAAAAATACGTGTTTTGTAAACTTTTGTTTCTTATATTTTTCTAAAAATTGGGGATTGTTTTGTTTATGCAGGTTCAATTTTTTTAGTCACCTGTCACATAAAAATTGCAACTGTAGATCAATGGAAGAAAATCTAGATCCATACTCGCTCTGAAACATTTATGGTGCTACATAATTTGATGATTAAAATGAAGAGAAAGCAGCGCGTGAAGTCTTTTAATAGTTTCATGTTCAGATAACGCAATATACCTTTTCCAGACATTCCATTTCCGATTCCAGAATTCCGATGAATACAAATGGCACAGTTTTTGTATAGGGCCCAAAAATTGTGTTTGAAGTTGTATTTTTATGACTTCAATGCATCTTTCTAAGACATTTAATGTTCGTAGAAAGGTAGTTCAGGTACTTATGGATCTATTTCAATACCAGGAAAAATTCCAAAAGCAAATATCATTAGTTGTATTTTAGAGTGCAAACCGCCATGTGACTTTAAAGCCATACAATCACAACATATTTGAACCTCCTGATATCATTTCTAAAGTTTGGTTTTAAAAATATTAAACTTGAGATATCAAGGAACCATACTTGGAAATGTATTTGTCAATATTCCTTTTTATAGCCATGGTGGCATTATTTTGAATAGACTGGACTTACTAGGATATTTTCCAAAGACAAAATGTCCAACTGAAAAGAAACACAAATATTTCCAAATTGCATGGTTTTGTCAAGACATTGTACATTTGCTGTACTACCATTATTGCCAATACATGTACATATTTCTCAAATGTTTCATGTAATCTACATATTTCCTGTAACATATTACTGAAATCTATGAATTATAAGTCGTGACGCTTATCACTGAGATTAATCATATGAATATTTTAAACCTGATTTTATCTGGATTGCATGAATTATTCATTTCATATAAAACAAATGCCCAGAGACTCTGAGCAACTTTTATCTTGTGGAAAACTGAGTGACCATACTTCAGGTAATATGGGACTAGATTTTAGCACTCTATCCTTGTCTGATGCTGTAAGCCAAACCATAAATGTTTCAATATTTGTTTTCAAGTGGTCAAAAAATAAACCCCAAATTTTTTTGGAAGAAATTATATTTCTTTGATAGGTTTTGCATTCAGTGTTATTTGGATTGCAACTGAAATCCATAACGAAAGAACAGACACATGCACTCATTTAGAGAAACAAGATATTTCCGCAAATAGTACTTGTGCTTGAAATGGTTAAATCCATTTTGTAAGCACAGAACTGGGAATAAGGGGAACAATGTCTAGGCCACAATTCTCAAGTTACCACAAGATAAAATATGCTGCAGATGCCTTTACAGTGTCAATGATTATAACATAGTTTAAAATTTTATTTTGAGAAATAAGACCAATAATTTATAAAAAAAAATTCCCACATTAAAGGTAAAATAATCCTGCCGAGAATTTAAATATGAGAAATAAATAGATCACAATTTACACCTAATTCCTGTAATAAAACCATCTATTTGATAACACAGTGCACCAGTTTATTGCAGGACAGTCTTGCTTCTTAACATTAAAAGTGAAAATACATATCACGTCTTCTTAAAGACTAAAACATCAACAACAATAACGCAAAAACAAACTGAAGTACCAATCAAACAGCATACTCCAAACCAATAATGAACCCTTTCAGTGCCAAGTCCGATTTTTGTATCAACCCATATTTCCTTGATAATTTTTCCAATTTATTTATTATAATAATGTGATACATTGATGGAAAGAGCTCTTGGAGCTCTTTCCATCAATGTATCACATTTTTATAACCAATAAATTTGAAAAATTATCAAGGAAATATGGGTTGATACAAAAATCGGACTTGGCACTGAAAGGGTTAAGTGCTCATGTGAATGAACTGCCTGCATACCCTCCATCATCAACATTTTGTGATATTTGAATGTCAGTTATCACATTATTATGAAATCAGAATGATACACCATTCACAATTGACATACATTTGCTTTTCTGTTTTCAAATAAACCAATAGTTTACATATTGATGTATTTTTTTGTAGCTTGATGAACAGTGCACCATATCAATATAGTCACCATGGAGCTGACATATGAACATGGAATGAATATTATCTTGACTCTGATATTTTTCTTTATTATGAATCTTGTTGAAATTTCAGGTAAATAACATATTAGCCCAAATCTTTGTAACTAATTTCTTTGCACTGATACATTATTCGTAAGAAGTTAGTGACAAAGAAGCATATAAATCATCGTGTATGTTTAAGAGCTGCTATTTCAAGCCTTTTTCACAGATATGGAATGGAGTATAAAGTTCAAATGAGTGCATATAATTATGCTAAAATAGTGCGTGAGAAGGAATTGTGTTATCGTAGAGTGGTAAGGCACCGTTTCAGGTTATCTATTGCACTTTTAGTTTGCTGTCGTTCTGCATCCATCAGCTGCTTGCTTTGCAGGTAGTCCTAAAATTAGAAAAATCTTATCAATAAGGGCCACACAAGGTTAATTTCCTATTTCTGAGACCAAAACAATTTCAAAATCATGCATGCACGCATTTTTTTATTTAATTTTTTATTTGTGGGGCACACACCAACAAAGCATTCCACTTCTACATCTGCTAGCTCTCGGTTTAATTTAATTTAATAAAGCATTCCACCACTACATCTGCTAGCTCTCGGTTTAATTTAATTTAATAAAGCATTCCACCACTACATCTGCTAGCTCTCGGTTTAATTTAATTTAATAAAGCATTCCACCACTACATCTGCTAGCTCTCGGTTTAATTTAATTTAATAAAGCATTCCACCACTACATCTGCTAGCTCTCGGTTTAATTTAATTTAATAAAGCATTCCACCACTACATCTGCTAGCTCTCGGTTTAATTTAATTTAATAAAGCATTCCACCACTACATCTGCTAGCTCTCGGTTTAATTTAATTTAATAAAGCATTCCACCACTACATCTGCTAGCTCTCGGTTTAATTTCAGTGGCCCGTGGTCATTATTTCCACAGCAGATGTAATAACAAGACAGTCAAAGACTGTGGGGTCGCTCACCAGACTGCAAAGACTGATAAGACTGGGACTCTGGAGACCATAACAGTCAGAACTTTTCATAATCACTTTAAAAGAAGTAGATCTAAACAGGATATGTGGCTAGAGAGGCTTCATGTACCGGTATGTAGATCGGTGAATATCTACTTTTAAATTAATAACTGTACACTACTGATCACCCCCACCCCCTCCAGCTCAACATATCCCCTCCCGACCGGGCTCCAGACTCCCAAATTGTTAGGTTGGAGTTTCACAACCGACATCTCAAACTTTCTCAATTGTTGGAAATTTCCAATTTTATATTTTAATGATTTTATTAGACACAAAAGTGTTAAGTCCCCATAGCCCCGTCATTTCTTGACAGGTTGACCTCATGTTAACAAATCTGAATCTCAGTCACTAAAGGATCCTCCATACTATATGTAAGCTAAATAGTCCAACCTCTCCTGATAAGACATTTTAAGTATTACTATAGAGACATACAGTTATGTCCCTGGTCCCACCCTATTTAATCTGGTGACCCCATCTGAATAAATTTGAATCCCAGGCACCAAAGAACCCTTCATACTAAATATCAGTAAAATAGACCCGATGGTCCGTGTGAAGGAAGCATATTAAGAGGAAAACTGTCCTTTGCTTGGCCCCTAGTTGACCAGGTGACCCCATTTAAAACAAATGACCCCATTTGAACAAATCTGAACTCCGGTCACCCAAGGACCCTTCATACCAAATATGAACCCATTCAACCTGATTGTACATGAGAAGAAGTCGTTTTTAAGAATTACTATGGAGGGCAAGAGTTATGGCCCTGGCTTCATAACCATTTGACAGAGTGACCTCATTTGAACAAATCTGAATGTGAGTCACCTAGAGAACATCCACACCAAATATGAACCCATTCTGTCTTATGATCTAGAGAAGATGTTCAAAGAATTGTTGACAGATGAATGGGCGGACAGACAGATGAATGGGCGGACAGACAGATGAACAGGTGACAGATGAGAAGTGATGACTATAGCTTCGTCTCAGGTGAGCTTAAAAATTACATTTCATTGAACAAATCTGTATATCACCCCCCCCCCCCCCCCCCAACACTGTGGGGACATCCCTGCAAGAATATGACATACATGATTTATTTGAATGCCTGACTATATTGGCTTAACAAAATTTCCATGACCTTTAAAGCCAGTGCATTCTCTTTTATATGGGAGGCTCCCCATGGGAGACTCGCATATATAAGAGAATGCACAAGCACAGGGTCTTCATTGCTCTCACCAGCACAACTCTGGTCATGAAATGGTTAATATTAATAGTAAAAATAAACTTTATCTGTCAAACAGGTAATTTGTATCTGAGATAAACATGGGATACCATTCCATTCATAAAGCCACTATCAGCTGTTGACATTGAGATAATTAATGACTGCAAACATTTTGCAGAGCAATAGGAATGTATTGTGTTACTCCTACAGCTGTGATCAAAACAAGGATTTTAATGGGGTGAAGTAGGCAGAGATAATATGGTATGGTGCAGCATGGTGTGGCAGGGACAGGAGGTGGGGTGGGGGGGGGTAGCTGTGATGTGTCTAAAAAGTAATCAAAATTCAAAAATGCAAAAATGTAATTTTTTGTTTTTAGAGTTATGGCTCTGCCCCTATTTGACCCAGTGACCCAATTTGAAAAAAATCTGAACACCAGTCACCCAAGGTCCCTCCGTACCAAATATGAAAGTGTCAATGCCACTGTAGCTCAACTTAGGTAGGGGAATAATTTAATGGTTGACAGTAAATGGAGGAATAGGAAAGGTGCTAATTGAAATGTCTAAAGTAAGACTAGATGTACATGTCCATGTCAATATCAACATTCATGACAGGTTTCATAATGATCGGATCAGGGATGTGGTGATTATGGTGTGCCAAAGGATTTATTGATGCAAAGAGTAAATTCTAAAATGGACACCGGCAGCCATGTTTTTTTCCGAATTACCCAAAAATGACCTGTTCCCATCTACAGACTTTACAAATTTAATGAAGTTCTAACCAAAGCTACAACCTGTAGCCCGCGCAAAAGAATTTAGTCATGCAAAGAGTAAAATCCAAGATGGCTGCTGGCGGCCATGTTTTTTGGCTGAACGACCCCAAAATCACTCGTTCCCATCTACATGTCAATATTAACATCCATGACAAATTTCATGATGATCAGACGAACAGCACGACCTGTAGCCCGCGCCAATGGATTGAATTTTGAAATCCAAGATGGCCACCAGTGGCCATGTTTTTTGGCCAGATGACCCCAAAATGACTCGTTCCCATCTACATGTCAATATCAACATTCATGACAAATTTCATAAAGATCAGACCAAAGGTACAACCTGTAGCCCGCGCCAAAGGATTTAGTCATGCAAAGAGTAAAATCAAAGATGGCTGCTGGCGGCCATGTTTTTTGGCCGAACGACACCAAAATCACTCGTTCCCATCTACATGTTATTGTTAACATCCATGACAAATTTCATGAAGTTCTGACCAAAGCTACAACCTGTAGTCCGCGCCAAAGAATTTAGTCATGCAAAGAGTAAAATCCAAGATGGCTACTGGCGGCCATGTTTTTTGGTTGAACGACCCCAAAATGACTCGTTCCCATCTACATGTCAATATTAACATCCATGACAAATTTCATGATGATCAGACGAACGGCACGACCTGTAGCCCGCGCCAATGGATTGAATTTTGAAATCCAAGATGGCCGCCAGCAGCCATGTTTTTTGGTCAGATGACCCCAAAATGACTTGTTCCCATCTACATGTCAATATCAACATTCATGACAAATTTCATAAAGATAAGACCAAAGGTACGACCTGTAGCCCGCGCCAAAGGATTTAGTCATGCAAAGAGTAAAATCCAAGATGGCTGCTGGCAGCCATGTTTTTTGGCCGAACGACCCAAAAATAACTCGTTCCGATCTACATGTCATTGTTAACATCCATGACAAATTTCATGAAGTTCCGACCAAAACTACGACCTGTAGCCCGCGCCAAAGGATTTAGTCATGCAAAGAGTAAAATCCAAGATGGCTGCTGACAGCCATGTTTTTTGGTCGAACGACCCCAAAATGACTCGTTCCCATCTACATGTCAATATTAACATCCATGACAAATTTCATGATGATCAGACTAACAGTACGACCTGTAGCCCGCGCCAATGGATTGAATTTTGAAATCCAAGATGGCCACCAGGGGCCATGTTTTTTGGCCGAATGACCCCAAAATGACTCGTTCCCATCTACATGTCAATGTCAACATTCATGACAAATTTCATAAAGATCAGACCAAAAGTACGACCTGTAGCCCGCGCCAAAGGAAATTGTTGATGGACACACGCACACACGGTAAACTGTAAATTGAGCTAATAAGCTAAATGTTTCTTGAGAAGATCTCATTCTAAGAATTACTATGGAGGAATAGAGTTATGGCCCTGGTTTCTCAACTAATCAACCTGGTGACCTCATTTGACCAAATCTGAACTCCAGTCATTCAAGAACCCTTCATACCAAATATAAGCTAAATCGGACCAATGGTTCTAGACAAGAAGTCGTTTTAAGAAATACTATGGCGGGAAAGAGTTGTGGCCCTGGCTTCGCAACTATTTGACCCAGTGACCTCATTTGAACAAATCTGAATGGGAGTCACCAAGGGAACATCCACACCAAATATGAACCCATTCCGTCCAATGGAATCCGAGGAGAAGATGTTTAAAGAATTGTTGACGGACGATTGACGATTGGACGGACGAGGAGTGATGACTATAGCTCCACCGGAGACTTCGTCTCAGTTGAGCTAAAAAGTTAGTTGATAGATTTAATGTGATTTATTTCATCACAAATCACCTGATATAGTATCATTAACACATTTGTTATTGAATTTGCAGATGCGATACATCACATATTTAACTTCTGTATTATCTGTATTATTTGAAATATTTTGCATTAACTAAAATGGCTCGACTTACTTTGAACTATATGACATAGTACACATACTGACATAGCTTGACTTAGTTTTTATTTCAAAACATTTTTTTTTCTTAGTGAAATAGCTTGCCTTAGTTCACATACAAAATAGTTAAAACTACTGACATATGGTAACCTAGTCTATATTATATGACATGGCTTACATTTAATAACACAGTTGACTTCATTTTTATTATATGACATAGTTTGTACTTACTGACATAGCTTGACTTAGTTTGGCTGCAGTCTGGTTGAGGTCTTTGCTGTCCGACTGTAATCGTGCACATCTGTCGTGCAGCACACTTCTTTCTAATGCTTCGCCTACAGGAGAGGATGTTTTAAAGTTATGTGTGCTGAGTAACAAATGTTCATCAGGTCTGTGATGGGGAAGTCAGAAGAATATATTTTATCCTATTTTTTAAAGTCTAGACCTCCAGTTACAACAAAATGTTTTTTAAAGAGGTACTGTACACTAAATCCAGCCATAAATAAGTTTATGACTCGAGTCTTTAACTCATTTTCATTATTATTACTATGTTGTTTACATTGTTCATAGAGCACATGAGTGTATTTTGCACTCATCCATGGCTCAATTGCATTAATTTCTTCCAAATATTATGTGGCGTATAATAGGAGATGGTCCCATAAATGGCTGGATTTAGTGTAATACTTTAAAATACAATGTAATTTTATAATACTATATTGGCTTCTTAGAAAAAACAGGTAAAATAGAATTATAAATAACAAGTAGTCATTATTATTGTAAATTTAACATTGCAATTGTCAGTATCCTTCTAGAATATTGAATCTGTATAAAGTAACTGGGTAGAATATTCTAAATTAGTTTTGTAAAAATTAGCCTGGAACCAAGTCTGAGTTTAGTATGCCTGTCATTTGCAGAATGAGCTCCCCCGAGGGTGAATTTAGTGACACTCTCCCACATAGTGGGCTAGCATCACCAAATTCACCCTCTGGGGACCTCATTCTGCATGAACTTGTCTGCTATGGGAGATATAGACTCAAGATTGAAGTTCCCAAATGGTGAATATTGTGATGTTGGGAACATGGAATAGTGTCACTAAATTCACCCTCTGGGGACCTCATTCTGCAAATGACAGGCACCTTATTCTAAGGCCTGCCTGGAAACCTGAGTACCCCTTCAAGTGCAGAAGGGCCTTTTGGCTAAATAGCCTACAACTGATTTACGTCTTCTGGCCAACTGATCGATACTAGCAGATATGGAAGTTGGGACACAATTTCAAAACAGAAATGCCTAATGCAATAAGCAATTCTTAATTGTTTGACATGTATTGATAATTAACTTCAATTTATGATAGGAGCAACTCAATACAATATTAATTTAAAGATGCATAATCCTAATTAACGCCTGCAAATTACTATTTCCTTGGTTTCGGGGGTAAAAAATATTTGATTCGAGTAGAGGAATCCACCCATCAAAGCTCTGACAGAGTGATCAGATATCGATGTTTGAAATCTATTATTTTTCACCACCGATAATTTTAATTGGCCCAGCAAACAGTCGACGAGAAGGCGGTCTTGGACCAAATAGTGGATGAAGATGGATAACTCTCAAATCAAGTGGCTTTTTTAAGTCAGATATTGACAAACCGGCAAAATTGCGTTGAACAAAATGTTGATAAATAACAGGTTTTGGGTAATTTTATACTATAGTTGACTGTGGTTAGCATTATTTTTGAGCAATTACTCCATTCTGATAACTGAAGCAGCATTTCAAAAAAAATTTGATGTTGTTGGAATCGGATGATATGGGGACCATCAAATCGGATTGATTACCTTTAAGATGACATTATAACAGGATAAACTGAAATACATTTTTTAAAGCTAAAGATATGTTTGTATTAACTCTTTGATAACTGAATACCTGCTGATCAGTAGTTGCTTGATTTCCATTGATTCATTTGTAGCAATGATAAAGAGTTCAACAAACATTTAAGATCTTTTAAATTTTTTTTAGCTGAACATTTCTACAAAGGAATCCAATGTATTTTTCTGCTGTAGTCTGTTATAGTATCTAAATTCTAAACATCCCCACAATTGAAGAATGGACCATAGTGAAGTAAACTTTGAGAACTGAAAGGGAGAATCCATTTAGTAATTGAGACAGAACACAATGCATATCTAAATTGGAGAATATTTAATCGAATGAGATGCGGACAGTGCTAGTATATATTTTATGAATATTTAATCGAATGAGATGCGGACAGTGCTAGTATATATTTTATGAATATTTAATCGAATGAGATGCGGACAGTGCTAGTATATATTTTATGAATATTTAATCGAATGAGATGCGGACAGTGCTAGTATATATTTTATGAATATTTAATCGAATGAGATGCAGACAGTGCTAGTATATATATTTTATTAATATTTAATCGGGCGGACAGTGCTAGTATATATTTTATGAATATTTAATCGAATGAGATGCGGACAGTGCTAGTATATATTTTATGAATATTTAATCGAATGAGATGCTGACAGTGCTAGTATATATTTTATGAATATTTAATCGAATGAGATGCGGACAGTGCTAGTATATATGTTATGAATATTTAATCGAATGAGATGCGGACAGTGCTAGTATATATTTTATGAATATTTAATCGAATGAGATGCGGACAGTGCTAGTATATATTTTATGAATATTTAATCGAATGAGATGCGGACAGTGCTAGTATATATTTTATGAATATTTAATCGAATGAGATGCGGACAGTGCTAGTATATATGTTATGAAAGCAGAGCTTGAGTGAAATGTGAGTATGCGCGCATCCGCAACAAGTTCGATAAAAGATTCTAGATTATGACGCAAGTTGTGTTCTGTATTTATACCACATACTTGTGTTGAATATGTTTAAGCCATGATCTTCCCCTGCCAGAGGGGGATATATCGTGGTACACCAGCTGGTATTCCTCTTGTGGTATACAACATTATGTATTCAATGGCTGGGATTACGTTGGAATACATGTGCCTCCTGTCAACAGGTGTGGAATAAAAGTAAATCAAAGGAAATGTGACTTCTGTGAATGAGACTCACTTTCTAGATGCCTCTGATAGGATTCGAGTACTGCTTCTATGCCTGGCCAGACGAAGGCGCTTGTGTCGACGGGCACTGAGGATGATGGGACAGGTGAGTTGGCATCATGTGAGACTGGTTTAGGCACAGATAAGCCACTGTTTCCTGGTAAGTCGGCAGGCTTCGTACCACTTATATCTGCAATAGAATAGTTCTAGTTGTCAGTTATATATTTAAGAAATATCTCTTGTTTTTTGATTGAGGTTATGCAGTTATAACCGAAAAGTTTGAAGACAAATTATGTGCGTTATAGTAAATTTATCTTCAAATTTTTTAGTTCAACTGCATATAACCTTGCTCGAAACAAGAACTATTTTTGTCCCCCAAATTTTTTTTTCAGGGGACTATTAAAATAGCCAGTGTCCGTCCGTCTGCGATCCGTCCTTCCGGAAATGGTTTCCGGATGATAAATTTAGCTTCGGTTATTAGATCAAAAGCAAATTTCATAGGTGAGTTTATCAGACCAAAATACAGGTCAAGTTCGAATATGGGTTTGGCCCTTTTTTTACTTAGAATCTTGTAATTTTCTGGTTTCCGGATGATAACTTCAGTTACAGGTCAAGTCCGAATATGGGTTTTCTCCACCCATTTTTGTGAGAGTTGTGACCATTTTTCGACTTGGAATCCCATCAATTTCTGGTTTCCGGATGATAACTTCAGTTTGTGTGATCATATCTGAACCAAATTTGGAATGTGCGTTTATCAGATCGAAATACAGGTCGAGTTCGAATATGTGTATAATCCGCCCATTTTTGCTAGAGTTATGGCCCTTTTTCGACTTAGAATCCTGTCAATTTCTGGTTTCCGGATGATAACTTTAGTTTGTGTGATCATATCTGAATCAAATTTAGTATGATAGTTTATCAGCCCAAGATACAGGTAAGGTTCGAATATGGGTTTGTTCTGCCCATTTTTGTGAGAGTTATGGCCATTTTACGACTTAGAATCCTGTCAATTTCTGGTTTCCGGATGATAACTTTAGTTTGTGTGATCATAACTGAATAAAATTTGGTATATGAGTTTATCAGCTCGAAATACAGATCAAGTTCGAATATGGGTACGATCCGCCCATTTTTGTCTGGTTGCTCTCAAATATGGAATATTGATTTCTTATATGAAAATATAATATGAATTTTTTCCGATGATTTAATGTTTATTCACTGAACAGATCATCTGGTAACAAATAACACAGCCAGCATTAATGAAGGTAAAATTAACAAATAAATATCTAGAGTTTGCCGTGTACCATTTCAGGGGACACTGGTTGGATTGTTCTGAAATTTAGTATCGGATTTAGGGTCCTTGTTATTTTTTTCAGAAAAGCTGATGCCCCCAACGAAGCCACTTTTTCGGGGGACACTGTGGCCGGACTGCCTTTTATCTGTGTTATCTATAATTTAATCCGTCATTTCACAGGAGAGGTAGAAGAAAAATGAGCGTAAAACATTGAGATTATTTCTGATGAAAAAAGAGACAAGTTGAAACTGACATGCCGTCAATCAAACATCCAATTATTGTTTTATCAAGTTGCTTTATCAATTTGTTGCTTTTGATTGGCTAGTGAACAGTGTGCACGTACTGGTCATCAGTCGCTCCACTGTGGCAGAACCTGAGCACATGTTCAGATAGATTTTGGCTGTGACATGAGTTGTTAAGTTTCTGAAACTTCAGCTCTTTGCAAATGTTAGCACGATTGAGTCTTGTTGATAACTCTAGGTACTTATGCACTGAAGTATTGATGGTTAATTAGCAGTAAGGTTATTGGCAGGGCAGTCCTACCTGAAGGAATGTTGATGCCACACTGGAATTTCCTTTAACATCACAGGCAGTATCAATTAGTTTTCATGTACATTTTAGGCATGCGGTATTGGCCTGGTCATATCACATGATGCTGTGGTCATTACTATAGCATATAAAGTAATCAAGAAATTTAGGTTATCAAGAAAAATACTTTAATGGCTAAATGCGTGACAACCAATTGCTTTATAGTAGTCTGTGGATTTACAGCTTTATGATTAATTTATTAACCAGTAACTGTCAATTCACAGAATACTGAACACTTAATTGGATGATGCTTAACTAGGCAGGTTGAATATATCCGCAACAAATTAATGCCACAAGATCACAGGTGTACAACTAATCGTGTTGCATGCATCAGACTACATTTGCACAATATGCTTATTTCTTTGAAAACTTGTTGATTGGCTAGTTTGGCGGAAAACTGGCCTGGCCAATGCACAAATGGCTGTAACCCAATTGCCTGGAAAACAGGCCAGCCAACGTATGTCATGGAAAAGGGAATGTGGAGATTTAAATAGAACTAAATAGATATCAGGGTTGCATAGGGAAACCTGGCGATAACTGTTCTTGAGCATGGCATAGCAAGGCCGACTGAATATATACATTTTGCATATGATTAGCCCTTTTTTGTTTTAATTAAAACCGAAAAACTGACCAGCTGAAACATTTGATGTAATTGCTGCACCAAATGACGTCGATAAACTTTGAAAAATAATTTTTCAAGGGCCTTATTCTCTTTTAGAACTTTTTTTCAGACATTGGAAAATGGTAGTTATTCACACCCTGTGTCAAATGATGATGCCCAGATGAAGACAATGTCACGGGAATGAAATGAAGAGCGCCAACCTACCACAATATCAAGTGTTGTTTATAATAAATTACACCATAAGTGTTTATTAATCAATCAATACACCCCTAAAATGAGCCCTGAATGGTGTACATTGAAAACTGTAGGCAAGAAAAGCATGTTTATATAATCAGGTTCAATGATTGTTAACCAACTGATTGCGAAATACTTTTATTCGACGAATGTTATTTCATAATTAGTTGGCTTGCTATTTCTAAGCCAGATTTATATAAACAGCCTATACAAATTACATGTACCATCAAACATCAATTTGACTTCCATCTTCAGTGCCTAACAGTTTCATTAAACATAAGTTTATTTCAGAAGAACAATTAGTACATCATGTAGAGTTTAAACTGGACACTTTATTACAATACTCTATCAATTTGAATAGTCTTGGAAGCAAAATAATTATAAAACAGTTTCTGTAAGTTAAAAGAGGTCTTTTCAGGATATACCAACTGCATTTGATTTATTTCAAGCCAAATTAAGCACTGAGTGACAGTGGCAAGGAATTATGTTAGTCACTAACAAGCCTTGAAATAGGGTGTCTGTCATTTGCAGAATGAGGTCCCCAGAGGGTGAATTTAGTGAGGCTACCCCGCATAGCGGGCTAGCACCACCAAATTCACCCTCTGGGAACCTCATTCTGCTGAGGTGTAAGCAGAATGAGGTCCCCAGAGGGTGAATTTGGTGATGCTAGCCCGCTATGCGGGGTAGCATCACTAAATTCACCCTCTGGGGACCTCATTCTGCAAATGACAGACACCCTATTTCAAGGCTTGGTCACTAATTACTAACCCTGCTTCAATAAGACATCTTTTTGAGTAGTTGATTGTAGCACTGACTGATGAAACTCCTGAGCAAATGCTCGACTGAGCTGCCTTTGTTTATCTGAATCAGTACTTTGAGCATCATTGTCAGCTGCTGACAGTTTATGAGTAATTTTGTTCTGTTCTTCTTGATTTGGGAATGGAGAGCTGGTTGGTTCTATCTCATCATGCTTCCGTTTCAAGTTCTGCCGTTTGTTGAAAAGTACATCTGCAAAAAACAATGCACATTTAATATTTGGTAGATTTGCACGTTTCATACATATGGTATATCAGGGTTTCCGCTTGGAGTTGGGGGAACAGGACCCCAATAGCCCTGGGAGAAAATGTCAGTACTTACACCCAACTTTGAATATCTAGTATCAGTACATCACCCCATGATATATAGTATTTGTAAATCAGCCCATATTATAAGCCTGAATACTGAGCATCTATTATAATATAGTGGATATAAAGGTATTGCAATTGTGGTTTTATTTATAACAAACTGAAAGGCTAAGTAATGCATGGGTGTTTTCATTGGCAATACATGAAATAGATACTCTATGTAACATATATATATATGCTATATCCTCAATGTAATAATTGTCAATGTGTGCATCCTTGGAGAGACTTATTTCTCCATGAAATGCTTCTCTGGTGGTCAGTGTTAGCTGTCAATGAAAATTACCTTCATCTATCATTGCCTGTTTGTTTTATTCAGTGAGAGATACACAGGCGATATGTATTGGAATTGGATAATGTGTATAGGAATAAACGTACCCATATTGACACAACAAGTGTCCATTTAACCACGGTTAGCATTGCCACACAGGCCTACCGGCAACTACACCGCAGTTCCATGTGCCCCTCCCACAAATTTGGGCTAGGGGAACGGGCCCCTAAAATGGACCCACTGCCCTCCAGCGGAAACCCTGGCTATATTATGAGTATGATTTTATTTCAGTGCAATCATAGTCATCGCCATCTCATATCCATCTTAAGCACTTGGGATTGAGTATTAATAAAAGGCCGTCCGGCCACAGTGTCCCCCGAAAAAGTGGCTTCATTGGGGGCATCAGCTTTTCTGAAAAAAATAACAAGGACACTAAATCCGATACTAAATTTAAGAACAAAATGGGTGGATCGTACCCATATTGGAACTTGATCTATATTTCGAGCTGATAAACTCATATTCCAAATTTGATTCAGATATGATCACACATACTAAAGTTCAAATAATCATCCGGAAACCAGAAATTGACAGGATTCTAAATCGTAAAAGGGCCATAACTCGCACAAAAATGGGCAGAGCAAACCCATATTCGAACCTGACCTGTATTTTGGGCTGATAAACTATCATACTAAATTTGATTCAGATATGATAACACAAACTGAAATTATCATCCGGAAACCAGAAATTGACAGGATTCTAAGTAAAAAAAGGGCCATAACTCTAGCAAAAATGAGGGGATTGTACCCATATTCGAACTTGACCTGTATTTCGAGAGCTGATAAACGCAAATTCCAAATTTGGTTCAGATATAATCACACAAACTGAAGTTATCATCCGGAAACCAGAAAATTACAAGATTCTAAGTAAAAAAAGGGCCATAACTCTCGCAAAAATGGGCGAAGCAAACCCATATTCAAATTTGACCTGTATTTTGGTCTGATAAACTCACCTATGAAATTTGCTTTTGATCTAATAACCGAAACTAAAGTTATCATCCGGAAACCATTTCCGGACACACGGACGAACGGATACCGGCTATTTTAATAGTCCCCCGAAAAAAAAATTCTGGGGACAAAAAGAGTGTATTTTGCATTTTAATGAGTGCTAGAAATTCCAGAGCAGTTTTTGATAATAGTCTGTCTGTATTCTGTTTTAAGATATTCACAACTCAGCAATAATTTTCAACTGCACAATGACCATAATATCCATGGCTCGGCACACAATGTCAGTACATGCTATTATGATGTAATTATACTTATGAAATATCAATATACTAACATTTTTCCTGCTGCTCTGGATCATTTGCTATCATCTGCCTTGATTTCTCCATTTCTTCTTCAAACTTTCTTTGCCTCATAGTATCTTCTGCTCGTTTAATCCTTTCTAATTCACATATTTTTCTTATTCGAGCTAACTCTGAAATTTGGTAATATAAATTCAATAAGAAATCTATAACTAAAGTTTTCATAGAAAACCAAACCACACAATTTAATCTTTTCTATTTTTTTCTCTATCTCGGGCTTTTTCACTAGTTGACACCAACTTACGCACATCAAGTGTGCTTATGCCACCTTACAACTAGGTGCACTCATTGACAGGTAGTTAGGCCAAAATAAAACTTATGTGTTTCCTTTTTACACTGCCAAAAAATTCCAGGTAGGTCAGTGACCAAATGAAAATTATTCATTTCAATATATATTTTTATAACTGAGGCCATTAAAATAATATATCTGTGTTCTCAGGCAATTAGATATCAATTTTGAGATGAGGTAGGGAGGCAATTTAGTTTTATTTTTTTCTCAAAATCTGGAAAACATAATCCAAAAGCAAACAAATTCATTTTTGTTGTTCAAATCCAATATTTCTAACAGAATATATTGAAAAAAATGTTTGACAATGCTTTTGAAAGAAAATTTCAGTGACGCAGGAGATGCCTGAGAAGACAGAATTGTTAGTTATTTGGCCTAAATAGGGGAATCCATTCAGTAGTAAAAGGGTTTAACAAACTACATACCCATGCGTTTATCTCCAGGCACAGCAAACAATCCTAACATTGTGAAGAATTTGACCTTTTCTGGAAAGTCTTTTTCTCTGTTGAGATCATCACTGTTTATTGTAGGGTCTAGTTTGAGCGGAGACAAAGCAGGGTCATCTTCCACCTCTATCATGTTGTTTTCCTTCATTTTTTCTTTCCTCCTCAACAACTTCTCATACTCGAGATCTAAGATGGACAAAATTGAATATTATAAATGTATACCTACCAATATATATTATTATGATTGCTTGATAATATTGATAAAGCTGATTGAAATTGTACGCAAATGGAACAACCCATAGCCATGTACAAGTCTGAGTTTAGTGTGCCTGTCATTTGCAGAATGAGGTCCCCAGAGGTTGAATTTAGTGATGCTACCTGCTACAAAATTCACCCTGTTGGGACCTCATGGTGCATGTCCTCATCTGCTATGGGAGACATAGATTCAGATGAAGTTCCCAAATGGTGAATATTGTGATGTACACCCATTGGGAACCTCAATTATGCAATGTGCAGTCTGCTAATTTGGGGATATAGAGAAACTAAACTGAAAAAGAAATAGAATCTATGTGAAGAAGTTTCTATAGAAATTTGATAATAAAGAAACTTTGCAGAGAAGATGAGGCCTTAGCAGAATGAGGTCCCCCAGAGAGTGAATTTAATGATGCCAGCCCGCTATGCGGGATAGGATAACTAACTTCCCTCTGGGGACCTCATTCTGCAAATGACAGGCACAACTAAACTCAGGCCTGGCTGTGTGGCCAGAATTATCACACAGCAGGTACATGTAGGTTCGACCCCCGGCACGGGTCAGCCCAAGAATTCACATCTAAAAAAATTGTTCATAAGTGAGTTTCAAGGCTGATTTCATCCTGATTCATGAGGGATGTCAATACCATTCAAATAAGACCCAGATCAGTTGAAATGGATGAAAATTAATAATTGTCCTCTCATGGTGTACCATCTCATTGATAATTGCTTTAAAATATGTGCTCAAAGTATTATACACAGAATCAACTGGGTTTATTATCTTGCAGGGTTTCTTACTTACTGTGCAAAGGTCAGGTCAATATCCAACTTCCTGCTGATCTTTTATCAAAATATTTCAACAAATTTAACCAATAAACTTGGGGGTTTGGACAGCCTATGTGACAGTATACCTGATAGTTATCGTTGCCTATGGTCTTTTGTTGAATACCCACACATACACTGTTGTATTAACTCCTATTCAATATTTGAAACATAACTAGTTTCTGTGTGACAGTTTCCTATTTTCATGTTACCAGTTTACAACTACAGTGAAATCCAAAAATCGATATAAAATGGTCCCTTTTTTTCGATGCGGCGATGCCTGAGAATCAAAACACTTTTTTTTTGGCCTAAAAAAACAAATCTGCAGGCTGCCTTGTACTTTGGAATACATGCAATCATGTATGCTTTAGTACATACATAATTCAAAACAGAGAAATCCCAAAATAATCGCAGCTTGCTTTTTTAGTCAATGGTTGATAAATAATTCAAAACAGCACAATACCAAAATAATGGGCAACACATTAAATCCTATTTAGAATGTATATTAAAGACAAGCTGGGTTCTTGAATAATAGTGTACCAGTATTATTGATGAGGATTTCACTCTTGAGAAACAGTAGGCACACAAGAATTATCTGAATCTCAAAAATGGCAGGACTCGTCCACACATTTGAACCATTGTTTCATCATTTTAATTTAAATATTACATATCTCCTATTTTCTTTATATAGGCGACTACAGTGCGGGCCGATTTCAATTTTGCTAACGCATTTTGCCCTGGAAAACACCGACTTTGCCCTATTTTTGTGACAGGGAGAAGTCACTTCGCCGTGAAAATCAGGCCTAGGCTGGTCCCTGATCAATAGGTCCATAATTTTGTAATACAATGATTATGGGAAGAACCATCACAATAGTTTAGGTTTGCTTTTAATTGTTAAAGGGGTCATCTGGTGAAACTCAATGTAACAATGAGACAAGCTTTCAAAGCAGTAAAATACCTTCACCAACTCATAGGGAGTTGAGTGAAACCATAGTTTTGTATGATTTTCACATTTTTTCTAACAAAATGAGTCGGGACTTTCAGTTTATATTCAATGTTGAAACAATTCGCTTCCAGGATTTCAACATAAATTCTAGAGTTTATGCCCAGGAATGGTGCAAAAGCAACCAGAATGACTATATTGGGAAAATATGTCTCACTCGCCGAGTTGAGGAAAGCTATTTAATTTAAAATGTTAAATTCTGCTTTTAACATGAGTCACATTGTCCCAGGCAAACTGAGCATAAGCAGATGCCAATATAAAGTCTAAAAAATGTCAAAATATTGATAATTTTGTTGCAAGTATGTAAAAGTATGCAACGATTAATTTAATGTTTTATTTCATCAAAGAAGCCAAATTGCACTGAGAGATTTATATGTAGAATACTGAGATGCCTGCATTTGCACTGAGAGGCAGTGAATCGATTGGACAGTGTGGTAAACTGTGTGCTTATAAATAGAGCAGTGAAGAGGTTAACACCCCTTCTTTAATAAATAATAATTGACGAGTAGTTATCCCTCAGGAAATGTTCAAATAGTAAGTTCAACAAATGACCATAGGCCATTTGTTGAACTTGTTATCTGAACATTTCTTACCAATGAATTATTTTGCACTTGTATTATCTGCTTATATTACCTGAACAATGGACCATTCCAATCAATACTTTACAGTAATGCTCTAATTAATCGACTCCTTAACCACAGCAGAATTATGAGAGGCAGTGAGGCGAGAACTTTCCGATGAATGGCAACAAGCCATATTTCCGACTAAATCCTGAAAAGTTACCATAATTCTGCTGTGGTTAAGGAGTCGATTAATTAGAGCATTACTGTATAACTGAGTGAGATAATCCATTTAGAATAGAAAGGATTAAGTAAGCAGCAAATCAATCATCCTAAACAAGGGACAACATAGCATTTGTATATAAATGTGTGCATGCAAGTTAGATATAAGCAAAAGCTACATATTTATTGCCTGAATCTGTTTATACATTTGGCGCTCTTGAAATTATGAAGTGTATCTTCTGCAGCCAGCAGGTTGGAAAAAAATCATTTCAATAGATTCCCTTATTCAATTTTCCAAAAGTAACAAACGATTTTTCTTGAATTCAGTTTAATATGAATTTGAAAAATACATAAATAGAGAATGAATGATTTGAAAAAATTTCATCAAAACTCATCCCAATTAATGGCAAATTTATAACTTGACTTGCAGATGATTAACCCTTTCTTGGCGCAGCTGCATTGGTGCAGAATTAATGATCCTGTGCCAGTGCATTCTCTTATATATGCCAGTCTCCCATAGGGAGCCTCGCATATATAAGATATATCAGAGAATGCACTGGCTTACAAGGTCAAGGTAAATATTGTTAGGCCAATGCATTCTTTTATATATACGAGACTCGCATATATAAGAGAATGATTTGGCACAGGGTTTTCACAAAAATGCAGAGCAGTCATGGAAGGATTAACAAAGGAAGATTTCATCAGGCAATCTATAATACAAAATTAATCCTAAAACTCATTTCTTTGAAATAGACTAGACAAATTTGTCATGGTAGTTATTTTATACAGGTATTAGTGGCTAGCTTTCAGATACTTTACACAGGTATTAGTGACTCAATTTTTGTCAGTTGCAAAATTCAAACATCAAAGAAAGCATATTGGATTAGAGCGTACAACAGATTTCAGAAAATTTGCGTGCACAAATTTGTATCAAAGTCTCGGGTTACCTTTCTTCTTACTTTGAGTGGTTAATCCAAGATTTTCAAGATGTTTCATCTTCTTTGACGCCGAATTGAGCTTGAGTGGCGGCCCCGATTTAATCATTGTCAATTTCTCCTTTGCTGCTTCCTCGTCTGCTTCGTCAAACACACAGATTTCTTCTTCATCACTATCATAATTCCCACTAGAGCGCGCCTCGCGTAACTTCTTCTCATGAGAGTCCAATTTGCTTGTCACAGGAAAATGTTCCAAATTGAACAACAAACTATTCTGAATTAGACCTGTGCTAAAAAAGCTTGGATGAAGGCCTTCGTAATCCAAGGCTTGTTTTGTTGAATGTTGAGAAGTGGCGATTTTTGTTGAATGTGAATGCTGCGATTGAGATTTTGACGATTCTTTATTAGATGACGGTGAGGAATGTAGATTTACTTCAGCCATATTCAATGTCTGTTTAGAGTAATCCTTTGGCGAACAATTATCCTCCTGTTTCACAGAATGTTGAGAGATATCTGGTTTTAAATGTTGACTAGATGTGTCATGAGAATTACCCCCCCTTGATTGTTTATTATACATTGAGAAGTCATGCTTGTTATCATAACCATTCACTAAGCCTTTAGCAGTGTCAAATGGCCGGAATATCTGGTTATCAGAGTTCACTCCTAGCTTGGAGCTGTCCTTTTGTGGAGAGACAAGGGATGATGGTCGCTGCTTGCTTTTATGCTTCTCTGCCACATTAGATATCACTGATGCTACTGGCTTGTTGTGAGAAGAATGCCCAAATTTATTCTGGAAACAAGAAAGAATTTAAGATATAATCTTTATATGTGGTTAAATTAATAACTAGAAGCAAGTCCAACCAAACTCGTTATCGCAGCTACATAATCTGCCATTGATTTAGGATTAATGAGTATCATTGACACTGTTGCTCAACTTGGAGAGGGAATACTTTGTAAAATGTTCTGCATTGCATCTAATTTGAGAATTAAGAATAAGAAACGTTAAAAAACAATGAAAGTAATACAATGCAGGGATTGAATTGATAATGCAAAAATAATGATCTCAATCATGCCTGTGTGTGCCGAGTTTAAATCCAAGAGGGCCATTGGCGTCCATGATTTTAAATAACATCCAGAGAAATTCAAAATATCCAACAGAGGTCAGTCATTCTGAAGATCAATATGTAGCTTTGGATCAATGGGATAAAAATCGCATGCTGTACGGCATCCCGAAAGATTTAGTGTTGCAAAGAGTAAATTCCAAGATGGCTGCTAATGGATTGAAATGCGAAATCCAAGATTGCCGCTGACAGTCATATTTAAGAAAAAAAATTTAATTCAGAAAAGTTAGATAGCTCCCAAATAGAGGTCACCACAAAAATCAATATGAAGTTTGGTGACAATCGGATGAGGAATGTGGCCTTTATGGTTTTCCAAAAGATTTTATCATGTAAAGAGTAAAATCCTAAATGGCTGCCAGCGGCCATAATTTTCACTGCAAATCATTCAATTTCAATAGCTCCCATATAATGGTCACTTGAAGATCCATATGAAGTTTGGTGATGACTTACCCTGAACACTAGAGAACCATCTTACAGAAAAATTAATTCTCTTCACACCTGTTCACACAGACAATTGAGTACATACAATCTGTATATTCTGAAATATATCGAAGTGGACATCGCTAAAAGCCACGTGACATTTTCCTGAAGCGGCTATAGGGGTCCTATTCCTCAAACCCCTATCAGAAACCATGAAGTCTTTTTGAGTGGTTGGATGTCATTATGGTTGGGTTTTTAAGATTTGAATACACACACTGATATTTATGGGGTTGGGTTATCGGAGTTATGAATACACACCCTGATGTCGTTATGGTCAGGTTTTGGAGAGATATGAATACGCACCCTGATGTCAGTATGGTCAGGTTTTCGAGATGACTGGGAATGCTGGGATGAATGATGCTGCCTTTCTGCGCTGCCGGCATCACGAGCAGTGCCTTGCGTAATCGAGCCATATTTAGAAGCTGAAAAGAATTATAATTTATATGGTCTTACATAATGAACAGTTTGATTGCAATCTTTGACATATCAAAGTGTTACTAGACTTGCTTGGCACCATGAAATTCAAGAAATATGATATATTATTGATATTGTTGGCTTTTACTGAAGTTATACAGTCAGTAACAAGCAGTCGCAAGACGACGGTATCCCCCGCCGAATTGTGCAGTTGGGGAAGTGCATTCTCAACAAGAGGTGGGATTTTGTCAAAAAGCCTGGCTTGCGCGCTCATTTTAGGACAAACAAAGTCCAATAACACTGCTGAAAATATCCGGCCGGACCTGGTTTGCGAACTCATTCTAGATACTGGCCATGTGAACTCATATACCAAAAATCTTTGAAATCTGTTGACATTTGTGGGAATGAGCCCTGTGACGTCGTCTATTTGCTATTTGGTAAATTCGACAAAAATAATAAACAAAGTCCAATAACTCCGGGAAAAATATCCGGCCGCACCTGGCTTGCGAACTCATTCTAGGTAATGGTCAGGTGAACTCATATACCAAATATCTTTGAAATCCATTAAGATTTGTGGAAATGAGCCCTGTGACGTCGTCTATTTGCTATTTGGTAAATTCGACAAAAATAGTAAACAAAGTCCAATAACTCCGGTAAAAATAACTGGCCGAAACTGGCTTGCGAACTCATTCTAGGTAATCCCATGGTCAGGTGAACTCATATACCAAAAATCTTTGAAATCCGTTGATATTTGTTCAAGGTATGACTCTTACAAATTCGGGACAGACGGACGGACGGATGGAACCCATTCCTATATCCCCCGCAAATTTTCAATTTGGCGGGGGATAATAATATTTAAAAGAAAATGTCAAATCATTGCATAAAGTTCGTTTAATCAGCCTATTGCTATTCAAATACTGATGTTCCATGGAAAATAAGGAGAGAAAAATGGGATCCTCTTTTTGTAGTTAACAAAGCCTGATTATAGTGGTGAAAAAATTTAGTGACACTATCCTGCATAGCGGGCTAGCATCACAAAATTCGCCCTCTGGGGACCTCATTCTGCTTAGGCCTCATTTTCTCGGGAAAGTTTTTTTATTATCAAATTTCTATAGAAACTTAGATTCTATTTCTTTTTCAGTTTAGTTTCTCTATATCCCCAAATATGCCGACAACACATTGCATAATCGAGGTTCCCAATGGGTGTACATCACAATATTTACCATTTGGTAACTTCAATCTGAGTCTATGTCTTCCATAGCAGATGAGATCATGCAGAATGAGGTCCTCAGAGGGTGAATTTGGTGATGCAAGCCCACTATGCAGGATAGTGTCACTAAATTCACCCTCTGGGGACGTCATTCTGCAAATGACAGACACACTAAACTCAGATTTGTAGTTAACGGAGTAATATCTAATTACTTGGTAGATAATTAGAGGCCAAAGAAGTGGCATATCTTGATGAAGTTTGCACTTTCGATATAATTGTGATCTGCATATAATAAGATGGCTTATTATAACCCTTTCTATACTAAATTCTCATTCAGGAGTAGCCTTAGGAAATGTTCAGATAAGAAATTACCAAAGGCATTGTTCTGTACTTGTATTATTGTTTCACCTGTCATCCCATCAGATGAATAATAGACCATTCCAATGTATACTATTATAACTGAATGGGAGAATCCGATCAGTAAAGAAATGGTGAAATGTGTTTACTTTTACTTCAGCCACTAACACGACATTGTCAGCATATTATAAGAAGCTATGTGTGTTTTTAATGGCAAGCAACTAAGTTTAAAAGCTTGTCTACAGTATTAGATTCACAAAAAGGAAATAATGAAAGCCCTCAAAATTATCGATGGCAATTGAAAATGCAGTAGAAAAAGACATAGAGGCCAATCTAGAATTTCATGCAATTCTAAAGCAATGTCATAGATTGAAAATACCAATTTCAAGGGCTGTGACAATTAGTAAACTCACAGTAATGATCATCGCCACTGCGATGTCGCTCGCTATGAGATGATTTTTGGTCATTGCGATCCGACCTATCACCATGTCGAGAATGAGCACTATCATAACTCCGATCACCATACGACTCCTCAAGCCTCTTCCTCTTCTCTAACTCCTGATATCGTATTCGCTCTATTTTCTCACGTTCCAGTTTTTCCAGCTCTTCTTCTCTTTTCTTTTCTTTTTCTCTATCTAAATTTTTTAACCTTTCCTCTTCAAGTCTTTGCCTGGAAAATAACAGTGTACGTGTTTAGAGGAAATAATTCTGACCAATGGACTTGCATATCCTCTGAGAAAATAATAAGTTAAGAATGAACCCCATATAGTGAATACAACTACTGTTAAATGACTGGGTGAATTGTTTTTGAGAACTATTTCACTATTGCAATCTAAACTAAATATATCATTCAACCAGTCTGAACTTCTCCCATCAAAACTGATGTTTAATTTCTTCTTGTAAACATAATACCCAATGAGCTTTATATTTATTTTCCACTACACGCTGTGTCGCCATATTCATTTTTCCACAAATAGGATTTAAAATTGATTTCCGTTACCATTTTCCTGATAAATGTTGTAAACTGCACAAACTACATGTTGAGAATGTGCATGTGCATGCATAGTTTGATGATGTTAATGGAGTACAGAGAACTAAAATTGTTATTTATAGTCACATGTATCGATACTTGGGCACTAATTTTTTGAAAACTTTTCAAGGACAGAGGTTAATTTGTAAATACTTTTCAAATATGAGCAATTTTAAAGGAGTGGATCGAAGTACTTTTCATTTAGCATACGATCACTGAACACAGAAAATAGATGTGAAACAAAAATACCCACCTTTCAGCTGAGAGAAGAGGGGAGCGAGATTCGGGCAGACGCTGAGGTACAGACAGGTACGGATACTGCTGATGAAGCAGTTCTGGTGGGTACCGCCCACTCTGCATCAGCGCGTGAATACTCGGGGGCGGCAGCATGCCGGGATGACTGAACTGAAGGTACGATGCTGCAGCTGCAGCAGCCGCTGATGGCTGCATGGCCTGATGATAGCGTTCCATCATCAAGGGGTCATCAAGTCTGAAGAAAGATATAAGATTATATAAACATGATTTTCCAAACAATCTGTTACCTCCGCAGAATGCTCAATTGTTGAAGCTTTCGACCTCTCAATTAACATTCTTTACTAAATGCTGGGTTCATACTGTCAGGTTCCTAAAATCTGAATTAAAGCATTTTAAGGACCTTTTCAAGAACGTTTCATGTACTTTTCAAGCACCTTTAACACAGTCGTTGACCGACAAAATTTACATAATAATCAACTATTGTGGAATGTGAAAACTTGAGACCAGTTCAGCTTCCCAACATATCCTCCAGGTTCCTCTTACAAGTAAATGAACTAACAGACATACTAGCACTCGCTGCCAGCGACACGATTAATTACGATCGCTGATTGGTGCTACATTTTATCAATAATTAAAATCAAAGAGTGGAATTACTGCATTAATAATTGCAGTGACATGCAGCAAGCAAAGATCACTCTTTGTTCCCCTCAACAGTGTTTCTTCCGGAAAGGTTTCCAACTTTTTATTTTCTATGTGGTCTGAAATTCACAGCTTGTGTGTACTGTGTATTTTCGTACTATACAAAGGGCGTACCTCTCGTTTATTTCCGGGATAACTTTATGCCGTTTTCTTGTTCAGACAGACAAAAATGCTCAATGAGAGTATGGATGGTGAAGAAATAAATGATCACGCACCTGAATGCTGGGTGAGGGTATGAATGGTGAGGATATAAATTATCACAAACCTGAATGCTGGATGAGGGTATGGATGGTGAGGAAATAGATGATTGTAGGCTGAGTAAGCTGGGTCCATGGCAGCTGCTGCAGCAAATGATGCAGGTAATGGCTGGCGCATCTCCTCTCCTGGACGGTATGGCTGAAATCCTCGAACAGCTAACTCCTCAACTGCAGACACTGGGTTTGATGGAATTAATCCGGAATGTGGCGTAGTTCTGAATGAATGAGAAATAGATATTTTAACCCTTTCTTTACTAAATACTCATTGGTGAGTAGTTCCCTTAAGAAATGTTCAGATAATAAGTTCAACAACAATGTCATTTGTTGAACTTATTATCGGAACATTTTGCTGCAATAAATAGGAATCCTTCAGCACTTGTATAAACTAATTTTTACTGAAAACCCCTCTAGACCTGAATTCATTTTGTATAGAACGGGTTAATTCTTTAGTAACTGGATACTTGCTGACGGGTTGTTACTGTATACCAATTCATTCATATGCATGGATGTTTAGCTCATAAGTTTAAAAATTGTCTTTGATTGCTCATTTAACTTATTATCTGAGCTTCCCTAAACTAAATAATGGAAATTTGAAGGGTGTTTCTCTGCTTGTTGTCTGTTTATATTATCAGAACATCTCTACAAATGAAGATTAGACCACTCCAATGTATAGTTGTATTACAAAATCCCTTGAAGAATCTCAGGGTTTAACCTTTCTTAACTAAATGGATGGGATGCTCCCACTCTAAGAGCTCTTTCCATCAATGTATCACATTATTATATTAATCAATAAATTTGAAAAATGATCAAGGAAATATGGGTTGATACAAAAATCGGACTTGGCACTGAAAGGGTTAAGCAGATGACAAGACAGTCGAAAACTTAAATATAATACAAGTGCAAGAAGGATTCATTTTCATTGATGGGAAATGTTTAGATAGTAAATGCCTGCATACACACATGAGCTTCATTTATACCACAAAGAGATCTGTATATCAATGGACCAGACACTATGGGTTTCATATCTTAATAGATTAGAGTTACTCCTCTTGGACTCAAGCTCCAATATTATTATGTGATGGAGGCTTTGCTTCAAAATTAATGGTTTGAGAAAGTTATGTTTCTACAATTTTGACCCAATAAACGATGATCCATCAGTAATCAATATCCTCAACTGTTTCATTACTGAATGGATTCTCCCACTTGGATATAAATTTATTCCTTGGAATGGTTTATTATTCATCTGGAGGAGTGTTCAGGAAATAGAAGCAAACGACAGACAAACAGAAGAAAAGATATTAGATAAGCATAAGGACTACTTGGTGGGAAATACTCAGGTGATAAGTTCAACAACAGCCATACTTATTACCTGATCATTTCCTGAGGAAACTCTCATCAATGAAGGGGTTGGTGATAAACAACATCTTCATAATGGTCAGTTCAAGTTGAATAAAATATTGTCAACCACACATCCCCCAAAAAATTATGGTTTCTTTATCGAAAAAAATAATTTATAACAATGAAACAATAACACCGGTAATGCCTTTCTTGGTTAATTTTTAGAAGTATTATATCCAAATACACAACACACACAGTCATTAGTATATATTAAATTATATGCAGTGACTCTCGATGACGAAATAATTTTTTTAATTTATCGCCGAGAGACGCGTCCTGAATCGAGTAGTAAATATTTACAATTGAGCGTTGTTCAAACAATGTTTTCTATGGAGTGGTATGGTTGATTTTCGCCGATGTTAGTAGAATGTTACATTCCTCCAGTTGGCATAGCGCCCGAATACTAACTTATCAGTTTCACGTACCCGAACAAGTACATAATATGTCTTTAAAATATGCAACCCATGTAATGGATAGTGCTTGAAATATTTATTATGAATGTAATTAGAGAAATATGGCTGGCTATCTAGGAGTTAAGCTGCTTTTACATACATCTGCTTAACACACGCGTATGTGCACTGTTTAGCGGATGGTTCCGGTCGCCAATGTTATCACTGGTGCTTTCACATACCTGTCCGCAAAACTCGCGCAGTGAGCACGCGCACAACTTTTCGCTCCCAGACTGAAAACCTGTCCACTTAGCGAATGCATGAATGTTATTATGTGGGGATGTATGGCTTCTGGCACCATGTTATCTAATCTTGGGTCAATTGAAACAGGAATTAAATAATTTGTGATGGCAGATGTAGTTAAAAATACACATTAAAGGGCATATAATGCCATGGTTTTGGGGGGAAAGTTAGCATTTTTGCTGGCACAGTGGCTCTCGGCTCTTTTGTATTTTTTTTATATCGTCGCTGATGAAATGCAAATTCAACGAAAACTATTCGCGAGACAGCCTAAGGAAACTAATGAACTTGTCTTCGTCAGAATACACATCTTTCACTAAATTAGATTAGCATATGCCCATTGTTCTCTTTTTTTTCTAAACGATTTTGTGCTCGCAAAAGCATCTTGTCTTCTTTTATTGTACAGTAATGCCCTAATTAATCGACCCCTTAACCACAGCAGAATTTGGGTAACTTTTCAGGATTAGTCGGAAATATGGCTTGTTGCCATTCATCGGAAAGCTTTCCAATGAATGGCAACAAGCCATATTTCCGACTAAATCCTGAAAAGTTGCCCATAATTCTGCTGTGGTTATGGAGTCGATTAATTAGGGCATTACTGTAGACGTAGAAAGCACTCATGAGAACGTCCTCTTCGTTGGAAGAATCCATGGCGAAAGGACTATATGTAAATACAAATATTTCTTTGCACATCCGCTAACAGACACGTAAGCTCAGAGCTAATCGGACCTATGTGAAAGCATAACACAGATGTCCGCTCATAAACAAATCTGTAAAACTCATGCATTAGCCAACGAATGTGAAAGCAGCTTTAGCCAGGAATTGGAACACCGGTGCCCAAACCCATTGCGTAAAACATCGGGTGACAGGGTATATGTCATTGGACTGTTCTAGAGGCGGTGTCACCATGTCCATTGTACCAGTGGCTGGGGCTTCCCTTGGGAAATAGGGGCCTCTGGTCACAGGGTGTTCCCCAGAGCATATTTTGTTAAATATATACATCCAAATTGCTTTACCGATTCTCTGCCAACATTGTTGAGATAGAATTGGGCCGTCTTCACTCGAAAATGCCAGTCCAAATGACGGGTGGACGGGTCGCTGGCTAAGCCTCTGCTGGGTGTGTTACTGATGTTTCAATGTTAGAAATGTCTTCAATATAAGTTAAAAATAAAGATGATTAATTAACAAATTTTAGCAGGTCTTCAGATAAATTCAGATCTACAATCTATTGGCCACACTGTGCAAACTGGAGTCAATATGACTTAAATGTGGTGTTAACTCACATTCTTCCTGACGAATGGTTCATGAGACTACCATCTTTGCTTGAGGCCCTATCGTCATCACGAGAATGTGATGATAGGGGGCGCTGTTCCCTTTCCTGTTTGTATGCCTCGTAGCTTGATACCATACCATGGTTTGTGTGTAAGTGATCCAGACTCTGGAAGTATAAATGAAAGTGTCAATGGCACTGAGCCCAACTTGGAGAGGGGATAATGTGACACATTACAGTCAATGGAGTGATATAAAGGAATGCAGACAAGGTTTGAAATAAGTGGTCGGTCACGGTCAATGACAGTCACCAAAACAGCTTTGACCGACACAATTTGCGTCTGGTCGGACATTTTGTCCGACAGCGTATTTCTACTCCCATCAGATAAAATATAATTGGATAAGACATTTCTGTCAAGTTATTTTTGCTTCTTTGCAAATCTGGACCGAACAAAACCGTTAGATACGTAAATGTATAGTGTAGTTTCTTATGACTATATCAGATATCGCGTTGTTCTTTAATCGCGTCAGCAACTCAGAAGTTTTGTTTCGTTTTAAGTGCGGTTCGTAATTATTGGCTTACCGTTCACCTTTTAACACTTCCGTTTTAAATCATGGTCATTTATACGATTTTTAAAATAAGAATTAAGAGACAAAAAATGCCTGTACTCCTTGTCTAGTGTACTGATAGATGTAGGGAAGTTTAAAGCAGTATTTAATGAAATGAAATAATGAAACGGGGGGATCACTGGTCGAACAGTAAAAGTAACCACAGTTCTCAAATTGATTTCCGAATTGCCGGAACACAACCTTATTCGGTGGTTGCAAATTCAATTCGATGCAGACAAGAAGGGGGTTGTTTATATACCCACTTTAAAATGCAAATACTGCATCTCCAAAGTCAAGAAAATCGAAATTTCGAAAGGACTTTAATAGATCTTGGGTTGATGGATCGACACATTTCTATTATAAACAAAGCATGATGGTAGCAGTAGCACTGAGTCACTTTTTAAGGTCACAGAAGATTATTTTACATGGTATTGAACTTGAATCATTATTTATCACATAAAAATAAGATATGAGAACATTTGAAAGCACATAATTTTGACAGACACCGCCCAGAAAATGACAGCCACCATCCATTTGGTGTCTGTCATTTTGACAGACACCGTGACAATAATTATTTCAAGGCTTGAATGAAGAAAGTTGAAATGTTTATGAAAAACGCAGGTTCAATAGCTCTCATCTAGAGGCGATCGTAAACCTGCCTGTGAATTTTCAAAGTATTTCTCCAATAACAATGTGGACTGCAGGGTGTGCCGATTGATTCAAATGTGAAACCAAGATAATTTTATTAGTGACGTAGTCTTCTCTGTCCACAACAGTTTTGGGATATTGGTTGAGATCATTCCAACCAATATCCCAAGCTGTTGTGGTCGGAAAAGACTTGGTCAAGTCATAGTAGTAGTAGTACCTACATTATACTATTTTAACTTTTATTGTGGGAAGTATATACAATGTTAGGACATTGTCGACAGCAAAATACAGAGTCGACAGTGGGAGTTATCGGCGTCGATGCTAGATAGTCGACTAATCATTTCAACACTAGTATTGGGATTATCCTCTTCATATGGGAAAGAGAACCACAGTCAGCAGGGGTGGCAAAAGCAACCAAGGGCAAAGGGGGCACAGCTGTCAGAGGGACACTTTGTCCCTATGTAAACAAGAGGTGTGCACTTGCGTGTTAGCATACCCCCACCGTGGCAAATTCAACCCGCATTATCCGTAAACCCAACAAAAAAGATTTTTAGCTTTAAAGAAAAATTCGGACTAATAATATCGATATGGTGTCACAAGAAGCTTGTACAGAAAAAATTATTCAAATTGGTTCATATTTGTTCGAATGATTGCAGAAACCCCAAAAAAGGGTAGAAAATGATATGTAACCTTAACATCTAAGATGGCTTTTGAACCCATATTCGAAGAAACAAAAAAAAACAAATGAATTATAAGCCCGATTCACACTAGGTTTGTATTTTAAGCCAATTCAGACATATATCAAGTTTGGTGGTGATCGGGACATCCTAACTTGAATTATCATCCAAAGTCAAATTAAGTCGAAAATGAAGTGTAATATTACGAAAAACAGTCTGAGCCAATCCCTAGCCACATCATGTAGAGAGGGTATTGTGAGAAGCATGTATACCAAAAACTATTGAAATCGGTTCATATTTGTTAAAGTTATTAAGTCGGACAGAATTTTCTAAGTCAAAATAAGTCGAAAATGAGGCGTAACTTTAAAAAAAAAAGTCGGACCGAACCGCAATTAGCATCATGCGGAGAGGCAGTTCTAAGGAGATTTCATACAACAAATTATTGAAATCGGTTTATAGTTGTTCGAGTTATGAGGTCGGACGGACAGACGGACAGACACACGGAGGGAGAAAGCGTGATAGACGGACGGACAGACGCAGTCAATCCAGTATACCCCCCATTTTCTTCGAAAGTGGGGGTATAATTATGAATTTATACTGGCGTTAGTTGAGGGCAAGGGGACTGGAGCCCCTATATGCCCACACTGTCAGTCACGCTCACACACAAAAAATATTATTCATGCTGCAGAATGTTAACACATAAAACAGGCCTTGACCTCTTATAACCCTGGGGCATATATTACTGATATGTACACGACTAAGATCACAGGTTGTACATAAGATGAGGGCTATGCATCATATCTGTAGACATTTCACAGCCTACAACCTGATTCATATAACATTACACAGACAGCCAGTAATATGTCAAATTAAATCTCTCCACCAACACATAAAGCAGATACCCTAACCAATTACAGGGCTATGCACATTCAGTAAAGGCACCTGTTTTACTCCATCCCAACAGGAAGTTATATTCAATCTTCTTCAACAATCTCGCATCTCAGGGCAGAGGCACTTGCTACCGAGGTGTGAGGTATTATTTGAAGATGTTTTCACAGAACCAGACTAATTTTGACGAAAGCTCTTATTTTTTTCTATCAGATTCTAGTGTCTATAATAACATGTTTGGAATGAGAAGAGCTACATAAAAGCCCTATTTTGATTGATATATATTTCACATCATTTTGATGTGTTAGAGGGACGCCAAAAATTAGTTTGTAAACTTTTCGGTAATTATATTCTTTGGGTATTTGTCGCTCTGTTTTCTTTCTTTCTTTTTCTCGTCAACAGAAGAGGAAACTTGAGATATTCATGTAATTCCCCTATTCTGATTCAAAGCGAAGTACCATCACTTTAGACAGAGAAACAAACAAACAATATTGATAGTACTTAACCCTTTCTATGGATTATTCCATCCAGAAATAAAAGTACACATTGGAATGGTCTATTATTCATCTAGAGGGGTGTTCAGGTAATAAAAGCTGACAATAGACAGAAAACAGATAATACAAAAGGAGAATGATTCATATGCATTGGTGGGAAATGTTCAGACCTATGGTCATCTTGTTTAACTTATTATCAGAACATTTCCTAAGGGAACTACTCTTCATTAAGTATTTAGTAAAGAAAGGGTTATTTAATTCAGGCATCCTGATAAATTTGTTACATCAGTTTAGTTAGAAATCATGATTTACTATTGCTTCAACCAGCTTCAACATCTAAAATATCAGAAGAGGCAGAACTGCTATAGTGTTAGAAATTCAAAATATACCCATTTGATTAGTTAATTATTAATAAGGTCAGCACGTGTATTAAAAAATATTGTTTAAAATGCAGAATTTTTTTGTATTCTTCGCATTTTTTTTATTAAGTCCTGTCCATCTCCCCAACAGAAAAGTCCATGGATATGCAGAAGAGAGTAAAACCACAAGCATATTTCTTTGTTTAATGATCCATAGGGAACCTCGCATATAATAAGAGAATGCACAGGCTTACAAGGTCAAGGTAAATATTATTAGGCCAATGTATTCTCTTATATATGTGAGGCTCCCTATGGGAGACTGGCATATATAAGAGAAATTAGAGAATTCATTGGCACAGAGTTTTTCGAAAAATTTCAGGAAGCTTCAGTCATGGAAGGGTTAATTAAGCAACGAAGACAGTTTCCAGTCCCGGAGTTTAGATATTGCACTATGGCATCTTGACCCATTTTCCATTACAGTGACAGTAAGCTCATCATCAGTCTCTTCAGCCAGGTTACTATATCTGTTTTATTTATACACTAAAATGATTTGATACAGGAAGCAACCAAGATATGATGTGATACTGAACATGATGCTAGATACTATGTACAGTGATACAACCAAGATGCTACATGTATGTGTACGCTGGATGCAGGAAACTGAAATGAATTAATATTATCAGATGATACCACCAATAGATGAATGTTACAACCAAAAAATCATGATATGAAGTAACACAACCACAATTTTGATACTTGTAACCAAATACTATGTACACATTGTAATCAAAATGATATCCATACCTCACTGCTAATGGATTCATATGTCAAATTCAAGGATATTTCAAGCCATTTCTCAACAAATTTCAAGTTTTTTTTATAAGTTTATCAGTTCCAAAATTCAAAGCTATTCAAGACTAAATTCTGGCAATTTCTTTTTTTTCAAAAGTCCCTATTAGATATGGTAAAATGCCATCAAAATTAATTTTGGGTTCAGCCAAAATGCCATTATTAAACCCTTCCATGACTGGAGCTTCCTGAAATTTTGTTTTGTGAAAAACCCTTTGCCAATGCATTCTCTTATATATTGGGAGCCTCACATATATAAGAGAATCCATTGGCCTAACAATATTTACCTTGAACTTATTAGACAGTGTATTCTCAAATATATAGGAGACTCGCATATAGAAGAGAATGCACTGGCACAGGAACTTAATGCTGCATCAGCGCAGCTCCCATCGTGAAAGGATTAAATGGCCCCTATGGCAATTCAAGCAGTTTCAATTTGTTAAATTCAAGGCTACTCCAGGTTTACAAGGCCCTATGAGAACCCTATCTATGCACATTATTCAGAATGATGTCCAGACCTCACAGAGAAGGGGTTAATAATATCGATTTATACGACTAAGATCTAAAGTGATTGAGCCATATTAAAGTGATAGAGCCAATATATAAAAGTAATGTTAAACAACCAAGACGCTGATACAACCAAGATAACATGTAAAAACTGTAATCAATAAGCTGTCCTCACTTCACAATGTATGGACTGAATTATGCTAACCCTTTCTATACTAAATACTCATTGATGAGTAGTTATCCCATGTTAACCCTTTCTATACTAAATACTCATTGATGAGTAGTTATCCCTTAAGCAATGTTCAGATAATAAGTTCGACAGATGACCAGACATTTCCCACATATGACTACAGTAATGCCCTAAATAATCAACTCCTTAACCACAGCAGAAATATGGGTAATTTTTCAGGATTTAGTCGGAAATATGGCTTGCTGCCATTCATCGGAAAGCTCTCGGGGAGAGCTTTCCGATGAATGGCAACAAGCCATATTTCCGACTAAATCCTGAAAATTACCCATAATTCTGCTTAAGTTAAGGTGTCGATTATTTAGGGCATTAGGATTCTTTCTGCACTTTATCAGTTTTCTGCTTAAATTTCCTGCAAACCCATTCAAATGAATAATATAGACCATTCCAATGTATACTTATAATACTGAATATGAGAATCCATTCAGTATAGAAAGGGTTAATACTACCAGGTGATCAACAAAGATAGGAAGTGATACTACCAAGATACGATACAACCAAGATACAGTTGGATAATAGAAACACACAAAATAATAAACACTCTCCAAACCTCACAGAGAACAGGCTAATATGGGTTAAAGATATAGATTTCTATCAAACATTTGCAATAACACATGAAAAAGGCAGAGCCAATGTCTGGGAAGAGTGCATCCACAAGCCATTTCACAAATAATGTTTATCTAGCTGAGAATAAATACCACACTGGCCAATGTTAACTGATTAAACAAACCTTGTTGCCTGATACAGCCATCAGATAACAAGCTAATATGTGAGAGGCTTGTCTGCCAGCAATGTGCTGTATCTTAAGAAGATTGGTAGGAATTTATCAGGCATACTTCCTGACATTGAAGCTGTGTTTTGGCCCTGTTTATAAGTTGGGTTATATCACTCAAGCTCTCTGTGTTTTATTTTAAGTGATAGCCATGCAACCAGATAAAGTTAATCGATGTGTTAGTTTTGACAGCTAGATTGATTGGGATGAGTAGAACATGCTTCGGCTTGTAAATTGCGGAATTTGCATTAGGATTATCCTCAATAGCTGGATTTTCTGATACTTTCGGGACAAGCATTCACCCTTTGAAATTTTTTCATGACCACCAGTTTTAATGGTCAGTTTAACATCCCAAGCACTTACATCATTATTTAATCATTAAAGATTACAAAGTAAAGCATCAGTCTGCATCAATTGAGAATAAAACAAATAACATATATCCTCTGAAATGAAAACAGTTGTCAACTCAGTGAAAGATGAACTTGTTCCTTGAAATGGTTATGCTCATACCGTATATATTCCAAGACCTCAAGCCAATGAAATTCCATAATTTTCCAAGACTTCGCCACATAAATTTCAGTTAAATTTATGATAGAACTTTAATACTAGTAAATCTCTTTTCACAAATTGGTTTCATTAGTTATATGTTAAATTAGTTATATCTTCCAAAAAAACTTTTGTGATATTGTTGGCACATGTATGCATTTTACCCACAGGATTCAACTTCAAGGGTAATGTTGAAATTCCATTATTTTTGCAGATCAGCAACTGAGAGAGGTGGATTTTGCCAGAACTATTCCAAAGTGAAACTTTTCCTGGCCTGAAGTTCGTTTTTTTTTAAATTCCAAAATTTCGATGAATCCAGCCAAGCATAACTGTTCATGCTTCAAAGAATAACACAAAAATTCTGAGATAATAGATAGTCTAAGTCATGACGGGAGCTATGCTGGTGCAGCATTAACCCTTTACCCAACAGAACGGCCCTGTGCCAATGCATTCTCTTATATATGCGAGTCGACCATAGGTCGCCTCGCATATATAAGAGAATGCATTGGCTTAACACATTAAAAAAATTTTTTAGGCCAATGCATTCTCTTATATATGCGAGGCGACCTATGGTGGACTCGCATATATAAGAGAATGCATTGGCACAGGCCATAACTGTAACTATCACAATGTGGTCAAGGAGCCGGTTCCAATGATATCCATATTTGTATGGTTCTATTGAGACAGACCGAAGATATTTTAGGCTGTTGAAGCTTTATTTGGCCGGTTTTGGCCGGTTTGTTGGGTAAAGGGTTAAAGACTGTGTGCCAGTGCATTCTCTTATATATGTGAGTCTCACATATATAAGAGAACACTGGCTTACAAGATCAAGGTAAATATTGTTAGGCCAATGCATTCTCTTATATATGTGAGGCACTCTATGGGAGATTTGCATATAAAAGAGAATGCATTGGCACAGGCTTTTCGCAAAAATCCAAGAAGCTCCAGTCATTAAAGGGTTATTTGGCACTATTAAATGATTAACCCTTTAATGACGGGAGCACGCTGGTGCAGCAGTAAAGATCATGTGCCAGTACATTCTCTTATATATGCGAGGCTCCCATAAGCAGCCTCACATATATAAAAGAATACACTGGGTTTTACAAGGTCAAGTATATTTGTTAGGCAAATGTATTCTCTTATATATGCTTGCATATAAAAGAGAATGCATTGGACAGGGTTTTCGCAAAATTCCATGAAGCTCCAGTCATGGAAGGGCTAACTTGAAACCAAACAGATTGCCTTTTTGGGGAATTTTTCGTTCTGCATCACTTGCGCTTGGATCCTCCCTGGGCCTCTATTCCTTGTTGGGAACTCCCCAAGTTATTAAATTATTCCCAATATCCAGTGTTGATCAGTGACTTCAAATAATGCAGAAAGTGTTCCTTATATTGTAACAAACCCTCAATATTCACTAAAATTATAGATGAAAGCGCCATTGTACAAGACTGCCAGACCATGAAGGGTTTCGAATACTATTTTAGCGCAAGTAGCACACACCTGTTACCTTTCGACTACAAGGGAATCATATAGCTTATTACATGGCCCATTTGTCAAGGACAGCATACCAACCCAGGAGGCCATTATGCCCCTAAAACTGACAGATGGCGCAGGGTGACATCTACTATTTCCACATGACCTGTTTTTAATTGGATATTGCTCTGGGTCAGGCTCAACAATACAAAGTAAACCTAATTGTGAAATAAATGCTAACTAATAACAGTTTGTATAATGCTATTCCACACAGAGCATTCATGGACTCAGGTGTGCAGAAAGTTTTACCACTAATTATTGCAATCCACCCATCAATCTTAAACAGTAGCAACCCTCGGAATTAGCTCCGGCAATAGGCAATGCGTAGGAAAAGCAATAGAAGTCAATATAGAATATCATGCAGTTCCAAAGAAATCCTGTAGCAGAAAATAGCCAATTTCAAGGGCTGCAGTAGTTCCTACTAGTAGGTGGTGGCAATATTGTTGCAAAACTTTGAGCTGTATGGTCATACATGTTTTATATTGTCTAATGTCAGGACTTACTTGTTGGGATATAAATGTTTCTAATATCTAAACCCAATTTAAAAAAATATAAAATATTACATAAATATTAAGACGGTGCTAAAAAAAATCCGAAAGCTGTTGTGAACTGAAAACTTTTCTCAACTGATCAGTGTTCTCACAGGTTAGGCCTGATGAAATTCAAGGTTATTAAAGGCCTTTTCACAAACATTCTCAAGGATCTCCATTCTAAAACATGGCATAGGATTGAAAACGTACAAGATTATTTCCTCAATGTATGACAAACAAAGTGCATGTTTGAAATTTGGAGATAAGGCCACCGAATACTTCGAAATCAAGCAAGGTGTTAAACAAGGTGATAATCTTAGCCCTACACTGTTTAACATTTATCTCAATGACCTACCACAAGAATTACTAGTAAATGGCGATCAACCAACACTCCAAACTAGTGAAGTACCATGCTTACTGTTTGCTGATGACCTAATACTACTATCAACATCACAAGAAGGGCTCCAACGAAAAATGGATACCCTCCGTGATTACAACATGAAATGGCAACTATATCTCAATATACAAAAAACAAAATGTATGACATTTACCGCGGGACCGCCGATACACACAAGCATAACTTACAACAACCAAGTATTAGAGTCAGTCCCATCGTACACATATCTGGGGCTACAAATCAACTACAAGGGTTCCTTTGAACTTGCACGCGCTGACCTCATTAAGAAGAGCCTCAAGTCATTTTTTCACATAGCAAAAGCCCTACCGACAAAACAATTGCCACAGCACCTCAATATCAAATTGCTTCAAAGCCTTGTCATCCCTATTTTAACATACAACTGTGAACTATGGTTCCCAGATGTTATTAATAAAATATACAATTCTTTCGACAGAGCTAAAGCTAGAGGCTTCGACTTCAATATTATGACAGTAATCGACAACATTGACTATGAAAAAACACAGACAAAATTTTGTAAGTTTCTCCTGAATATGCCGGAAAGAGCTAGTAATATTGCGTGCAGGCTTGAACTGGGCATTGCCCCATTGACAAAACATGCAGTATCTAGATTATGTCAGTATGAACAGTACATATCACAGTTACCCCCAGAGCGACTTGTAAAAGAAGCTTTTATGACTGACAAAATTCTATCCGAAGCTAATCTTGAATCATGGAATAGGTCGTTGTCACAATGTCAACAGTTAATCACATCTCTGTCACCGCATCACAACATCAACGACTTCTTTGATAACTCAATAAAGACACAACTATTTAACGATAATACTCGCAGCAAACTCCCCAGAAATAGCAACAGACGTGATCCCCCACGGAACAAGCTTAGAACGTACAGAACGTTCAAAACAATCACTTCTTTGGAAGAATATCTTAACATCATTTCCATCCCCAAACAACGAGAATCCCTCACGAAATTCAGAATTAGCTGTCACACACTGGGCATTGAGCGCGGACGCTATTTCGATTTCGATGAAGCGGACCGTATATGTGAAACATGCAACCAAATTGATAATGAGGAGCACTTCCTCCTCCATTGTACCTCACTGTCAGACGAGCGCGCCATATTTCACGAGAAACTAACACCTGATCTCCTAACCACCCCTAACGAGAAGCTATTCAATAAAATATTAACAAGCACAGACCCAACAACACTACAGGCACTGGCATATTTTGTCCACTGTGGACTGAAAAAGAAAGGTGTTTGGCAACCAAGTGACGAACTGGTTAATCGAGTACAACAAAAAAGGAACATTGCCCTATCAAGTCTTTTCTTGATATTAAATTTAGTGTGGTATGCATTGCAGAAAAAACAAGGTTATTCAAGGCACTATTCAGGCCTTCTGGCATTGAGTGGTCATTTGATGGATTCAAGGCTTTATTTCCCCCCCCCCCCCCCCCCCCCCCCCCCCCCCCCCCCCCCCCCGACTCTCAACACCCCATGAAAGCCTGTAGATCTGCTCCCAAAGAGGGTCGGTGTATAAATATTTACTTTAGCATTTAATGAGGCTATCCATAAACAAAAGGTGGTAACTTAAACAGCTGCTGGTCATCATTGTCTATTTAAACAAACAAAAATAGCATAGAGTGCTTTACAAGATAAAACAAGCCATGAAACACTAGACTAAATGGCTGGAGTGTGAGAGTGTATTATTCATGCTACCACTGCCTTATCTGATGGGTTGTGTCTAAATGATGAATATGATGCCTTATTATAGTAATATTGGATAATAAGTTATGTTTTATGGTCTATATTTGGCCAAATTTGAAAACCATGGGAGATTGTATTTTTTTTTTTTTATTTCCTGGGCATACGCCAACAAAGCTCTGGGTCTAATTTCAGTTGCCTGTGGCCATTATTGGCCCAACAGATGTCTTAACAAGAATATCACTGGGGCATGGCAAAATTCGCCCATGGTAATTCCAACAAAGGGCCATAACCAGCGAGGAACCAAAACTCGAACATGACCTGTATTTTGGGCTAGTAAATTTCATTCTATTCAGTTCAGACTTTAGTTACTAAAGATATATTCTGGAAACGAAAATTGAGTGCAAATTCCAACAACAAAGGGCCGTACATGTACCTCTGGTGACAATAGGCAGGCGAATCCGAATTTGAACTTGACCTGTATTTTGTGCTAGTAAACCCACATACCAAATTTCATTCCATTCAGTTGAGCCCATCTAAAGCTATCATCCGGAAACCGAAAGGGAATGGACAGACAACCATCCAGACACAGTCCAATGACATACTACGTCCCATTTTTTGGAAACGGACATACAAAAAGTTTGATAGATTCCATGTGATTTATTTCATAAAAGATATTGCACAACAATGTATGACCAATGCATTTTTTTACTTATATTTCAGTCAAAATGCATCACATGCTAAACAAATGTTTGAACATAGTTACCAATTTATAATAATAGTAATAAATTGAATGTCTGAACTGGTAAACATTGTCTGTTCGATCTTAAATCTATTACCCATCAGAATGTGAATAAAAAGGTTGCACATGCGGAGTTCGGAGAGCATGCGAGCGTGCCTGAGAAATGGGAAATTTACTTTGCATGGCCTTTAACCCTTTCATGATGGGAGCTGTGCTGGTGCAGCATTAAATATCCTGTGCCAGTGCATTCTCTTATAAATTGAGTCTCCCATAGGGACCCTCACATATATACTAGTAAGAGAATGCACTGCCTTACAAGGTCAGGGTAAATATTGTTCGGCCAATGCTTTCTCTTATATATGCGAGACACCCTATGGGTTTTTTTTGTGCTAAATTTCAGGAAGCTCCAGTCATGAAAGGGTTAATATAAATTTGATAAATTCAGAAAAAGCAAGCTAGGCCCAAATTCACCATCTTATTGCCATAAATTAAGACGAAATAAATAAAATTGTATAATACTGACAACCAACGAACATGGACAGCACATTGTCACACTACAGAAAATTCCCATTTGCATTCATATCAGAAAAACTTTAGCTTATTTATGCCAATAGTTTAGGTGTAAAGTTAAGGGATGCATTATTCAACGCTTCGCTTTTGCAAGTTCCTAAATCTCAATTGAAGGTCTGATCATGATCAATTTCAATGCAACATGCTGGCAGAAATAAACAAAACTTTTTTCTTCTTTCTGATGAAATTTACAAATTCAAAATTAAACAGAAAGATCATACGAGCGATCTTTCTGTTCAGTTTTGAATTTGTTGCCGAGTTGAATCTGAGATGGCTTATTTGGTCCCCCATATTCTAAGAAATCATCTATAGATGGTAAAACTTACCTAACAGGTATTTAACACCCCCACCCCACTCGATAATTTAAGGTGGCAATAGTTACCTGTCTCCTGTCTCCTGACATTACAATGGAATGAGACTGAGTTGGTGCTATCGTGACCACAGGGGGTGAATTCAATGCCGACGTAGACTGACTGGTGAACACTAATGGGGGAGGACCCCGTTTTGAGGATGTAGAACTTGGACTGCCTCCTGCCGGTGGAGTGATATGTTTCATATCCTCTGAAAACAGAAGAATAAGGAGGTTTAGACAACTATTGGTAATATATCCAGCAAATTTGAGTATACATGGAAAACAAGCCTGGTTGTTGCTAAAAAATAGACAAACTAAGTCAGGTAAAAAGAATCTTAATTGAGATATTGTTGTGAAGGATCCATATACCAAATAGGAATGAAATTGTTTGACATTTGTTCTAATTATCCCACAAACGGACATAAAATATATATATATATAGAAACGCGGGCCATAAACCAGGTTAGAAAGTTGGAGTGGGTCCGATTTTTTGTGGAATGTGACACTTCCCGAGTGCAGTCACTGTTGCCATCCCGGATATGAATATTGCTATCCAGGATACAGAATCGGAAACATACACATGTATTTGAGGAATATGAACAATGATGAACATATTATAAACAGAATATTGTAATAGAAAAAAAAATACATACCAGGATCCTTTGCCTGTGTCGCGAGCTTCCTCAGGGCGGCAGCAAAGCTTGAAGTTCTGGTCGCACTGAGGGCAGAGTTACTGCTAACTGTAGTGATACCATTACTCGGGGAGACTTGACTTAGTGGTGGAACAGTGGCTGTATTTCTGCTGATCTTAGATGGTGAGGGGCTCAGCATAGTTAGTGGTGGAGGCTTCCCACCCTGGGGCAAACCTGTAAAAAAAACAGAAAAGATTTTATTATTTAAGAGATTTAGACTGATAAAGTTCTAACTTTGCACAGCAAACATCCACAGACTATACCACTCCATGTCCATGGCGGGAAAATTTTATCCAGTAGTGAGACACCTATGTACTATTTCCAAACAAATTCGTGCAACTATACACAAAAAACACCATATTATAGACAGTATTACAGTATTAAGTGAGGGTACTACTCATGCAATACAATACACACTCGGTGTTTAAAATGTGTAATTTATCAGATTAAACTTCAACTACCATCAGACTGACACCTTATGAAATTTTGCTTCCATGTTTGTTGGAAATCGAGCTTATATCTAGACACAGACAGACAGATGAGGTGAAAACAAATGTACCGCCAAGAGCATCCCCTGCCAAGGTGGCTTTCCGAGGAGGTTTATTGATTTTATGATGTGGCTTAATTCGAAAGATGTCTTAATCTGGCCAGTGATAACTGAATAAAACATGCATGAATACAAAAGTATATTGAAATTGGTTCCTATTTGTTTGAGTTATCAAGCCGGACAAGCCAAAATTATGAAAAATTGACGAACTAAGGAAAAAATCAATGAACGAAACCCGCTGTTTGTAAATACTCTCCCCCCTTCCCCATGTTGCTTCATCAACAATCTGTAGATCATTAAATCCAACTGACTATGACCAAGATATAAAGCTTCAAAGTTATTACGGACGGACGAACTCTCCGACAGACTCACAGACAGACGGAGCCCATTTCTTTATCCCCCGCCAAACTTTGTTTGCGGGGGATAATAACCTAAAGAGACCAGTTCATGAAGGACAATTGTATCACAATCAGTCATCACTGAGACTTGATTATGTCCATACTGATCTATTAGCATTCAGTGAGTTAACTAAAGGCCGATGATCAAGAGATAAGTGACCGAGGGTTAATAGCATTGAGAGATGATAGTCTCACACAAGTATTGCCAACAGAACGTAATTTCTCTGGACTATTGATTGAGATGTCGCACATATCCGTATAATCTGTGACATTGTCGGTATTATTTAGTCCTTGCCCTTCATTGATTTTCTCCCCACAAACAGTATATAGAAAACCATTTAACACAAGTTTTATTATAATTGGCCACATACGAGCCTCACATGGGACACGTTTGTCAGGAGATAGGTTCTAATTGCGCTCCTGGTTTCCGAGCACTTCCGTATTAAGACTGTTAACTAATCACCCTTTGTTACGAGGAAAGATGTCAAATATTGAGAAAACCAGACTACTCTTCACATCGATTTTATATACAGCATTAGATTAGATTAATCAACCCCACGATAACTAGCAATTTCCAAAATTTAACCATCAAGAAACCAAATAGTTTTAAAAGAGATTCTCCAAAATCTTCAGAAAATTCTACAAAAAGATGCAAAATATAGCAAATAAGCTGCCTAATTTTCTCAATTATTTTCAAGCATATTAAAAGTAAATTCTTGATCAGGCTTGATAGCGAAAATGATATATTGTGGTTCAGCTTTATTCCATGCTGAGGAATTTTATTTTTTATTACTTGGTTTACAGATTTTTTTGGCTCAAAGGTGGGGGGGGGGGGACCATAAATTTCTGTGTACAAGTCGCATGTGTGTATGTATAAGATGCACCCCCACTTTTCAATCCCAAAACCTGCCTTTTGCGAAATACAGGTGTATAAGACGAAAAAATATCGCCAATATCAGCATCAATCATGTCGGCGTTGAACTTCAATAATGATCAACACAATTCTAAAAACTCAAAGCACAAGAATTTATTCATGGACTTATATTTTGAGCAAATCTAGACCAGTTGTATGATTTCCAATGAGCAATGTTGGAGATAATATTATGATTAACAAATTTGATAACAATTCTTTAGATGAGTCTAAAAATCCTGATAATCTACCCCTCCCCCAAAACCACTTTATCAGAAACAAAATATAAAGGCAAAATACATTCTTTTGTTATTCAGGCACTTTGGGACCTTAAAGTGATGTGAAACACTCCGGTAGGGTGCCCAATTGAAAATTGAGAATGATCTTGCTCAAAGTAGTTATTTTTTAATAATATTATATAAATCCGAATTGACAACACACACCATCATTATTATATATTAATTAAATGCAATGACTCTTGGTGGCGAAATCATTTGTGTTGGTTTATCACCAATAGATGCGTCCCGAATCGAGATGTAAATATTAACAATTGAGCGTAGTTCAGACGATGTTTTCTATGGAGTGCTATGGTCGATTTCTTTGAATTTTTCGGCGATCTTAGTAGAATGCTACAGTCCCCATGTTGGCATAGCGTCCGAGTACTAACTTTTAAATTGCGCGAACCCGAACAAGTCCATAATATGTCTTTAACTCTTTCGCTGCCACCTGCCACCACAGACATAGCCCCCAGTGCCACGCATCCTGTACATATATCCATGTATTTCAGGTATATACCGTCGGTATGGGTAATACATTATATCTCAAGCAGTTTCTAATATAATTAGTTGAAACTTCACATGTATATAGACATAGGTATACCCTGTCGAATGCCGCCGTGGACACGCCCACCAAGGTCACGTGACATTGGCGGCCATCTTGGATTAGTGGCTATTTGCCTGTATATGTACAGTTTGTGTGGGTATGAATGGGTGTGTTGTTTGTTTTCTAATATTCAACCCAATTATACGATGTCCAACAGTAAGGTACACGGGAGTAACCTATATGAACCCACTTTGGACATAAAATAGGTCCCGTGACCTTGGCGTCCATCTTGGATTTATGCAAGTTGCCACCTATTTGTAGCAAAATGGGATACAATGGCGCACTTTGTTGAGTTCGTGCTTTGGTTGCTTGAATATTCCCTGATAGGTAAAATTCCAAATATAGATATATATAATATAACCATACCCATATGTATATATACCTGCAGGGGGACATATGACCCTGCTCCGCCCCTTATAAGTCACGTGATCTTGACGGCCATCTTGAATTTCAGGAAAATTGGGTTTTACGATGATTTGTGTGAATTATATGGGTCACGCGGGCGTACGCATGGTCAACTCACCAGCATAATTAATTTAGTGGCCTGTTATCACCACTGGAAAACGACACAATAGACAAGGGTTGTTCAAAATCAGTAAAGGTGTATTATAAATCATAGGTATAAGTATCTTATGCGCCGCAGGCGCCCCTCGATCATTAGAGTATAGAGGTTAGTTACCCACCCACCACTCCATCCCGTCACCCATAGTATCTTATGCGCCGCAGGCGCCCCTATAGAGGCTACTGCCCACATACATAATAGGTATAAGTATCTTATGCGCCGCATGCGCCCCTCGATCATTAGAGTATAGAGGTTAGTTACCCACCCACCCACCACCCCATCCCGCCACCCTAGTATCTTATGCGCCGCAGGCGCCCCTATAATAGAGGCTACTGCCCACACAAATAATAGGTATAAGTAACTTATGCGCCACAGGCGCCCCTCGATCATTAGAGTATGGAGGTAATAACAATAACATCTTCAGTCCTGAGTCTTTTGCGAGCAGCCATTTTCGACTGATAACCACGTGCTAATAACAATGACGCAATATTCCGGCTCTGACTGTACCTCCTTAACGTCAGAAATAGCATGACCTTGAGGACATTGTCGCTTTAAATTGTTCGCGCGCAACAGTACTACAGATAAATACATTGTACACTGTCAAACATGCCGGAAAGAATAGAGTTAAAGGAGATGATTTAGGAAAATAATTATTTTAATGTAATGATGTAGACAATTTCCCTTCAATTTAAAAACTATTTTAATGAGTTGATATAAAATAATACCATTTGTATGTTAACCTACGTGAAATTTATGTTGACTTGAAGTAGCATAGTTGCAATAATTTTGCAACCTTGATAAATTATATGATGCTACATATTTTTAGGTTGTACATGCTGACTGAATGATTTAATTCAATTTGAATTTACAGGAGTAACAGGGCTGAAGTTTCATTCAAGACAATGAAATAAAAAAACAATATAAACACCTACCGACTGAACAAATTAAGCCCAGAGGTTAGGTGCAGAATTCCTAGGGTTAAAGTCATGTCTCCTGTGGCGTTGTGTCGGATCTATGGTGAAATTATTGATGTCAGTGGCCCAACATTACTTATTCATGTATTTATCTGCTGTCGCCGCCACGAGTGGCCTATTCACGCTCCCAATCCATACCTAATTGTATTGTTTGTTATATTGATTTTAACTCGTGGTAGCAATACTTCCGATGTTATACAATTCACTACCTCGCAGTAAGTTGTCGCAAATTGAACGAGTCGATCACAATGTGTCAGCATTACTAACTCGGAATGATCTCTTTGAAAATGCTCTAGGTGTTTTTAACCTATTGACATTATGTGGTGTGTTGTAGGCTGGATTGACGCTCAGGAATCTTTTTTTATTTATTGATTTCTAGGTTTCGCTCTCTCTCTTTGATAGAATAATGACCCGAGAGATTGACATGGTTTATTGTGCTGGAAGCAAATTATGGATGTTTTGCCTTAGAATCAATTTCAAACAACTATGCTTTATTCTTTTATCGAACATTTGTCTCAATTGTCTGTCAAGTTAACCATTATTAGGTGTACCACCTCTGATCAGAGGCTCTGATTGGGAGGTTCAGATTCTCCCAATCGTCGGGTCAGACAAATATGACCTGTTCAGACACAATACTCTTTCAATTCTTTGAATACTAAACGGAAGCTTTCACTATAAAGTGTGTAACCCTTTCTATACTAAATGGATTCTCCCACTCAGTTATAAATGTTTACATTAGATTGGTTTATTATTCATTTGGAGGGGTGTTCAGGAAAAATGAGCAGATGAAACACAAGCAAAAAGATAATATAAGTGTAGAAGGATTCATTTTCATTGGAGTGAAATATCTGAACATTTCCAAAGGGAACTACTTATCAATGAGTTGTTAGTACATAAAGGATTAAAGTATACTTTGAAATAGTCTATTCTTCATTTGTAGGGATGTTCAAATGAGCAGACGGCAATCAAGACAATCACTTGGATGATATTTTGTAGCATTAGTCAGTATTAAGGGCTGTTTGTTGAACATATCAGTATTAACCCTTTCTCATTGATGAGTTGTTCCCTTAGGAAATGTTCAGATAATAGCTTCAACAAACGACCTAAACGGCAGTCCATTTGTTGAACTTATTATCTGAACATTCCCCACTGATGAATAGGAATCCTTCTGCAATTGTAATATAGTCTCGTCTCTGTCATCTGGCTATATTACCTGAGCATCCCTCTAGAAGATAATAGACAATTCCAGTGTATACAGTGTATAACAGAATGGGAGAATCCATTTAGTAAAGAAATAGTTATTGAACATTCCATCATATGAATAAATCAGAATCAAGTAACTACTAATCAGTGAGTAATCAGTTATCCAAGTGATAACTACCACCCATCACAAAAACGATATACAGTAGTGTAACTATAAAAGTATAGTAGTTCATCAGAAGTTATCTGGGTTTTTTTTAAACTGTTAATTATTTCTGAGTCTTTCTAAAATCTGCAAAGATACACACTGACTTCATGCATGAACCAACATGCGTCAAACTTGAAAAAGCTCATTATTCCCTTGTGGTACATAAAGATGGGAGATACAACTGACATACCGGTGAATCAAGATACAATTGGACCATAAAAGATCACAATTTGCAATATACATGTACATGTGTACCTGTACCATATATTTATAGGCTATTACTTGGTTGGTTTGATATTAGGCCCAATATCAGCCTATGGAAACATCATATCAGACCGAAGGTCGAAGGCTGATATGAGGTTATACCTCAGGCTGATATTGGGCCTAATATCAAACCAACCAAGTAATACCTTATTTATTAATTAGATCACCTCTTTATAGTAACTGACAACTCTTTCAAATGAGTGACATCAAAGAAATCGATATCTACACATAAATTTAGCAGTGAAGTAGATTTGCTTCATGTCGTAAAACGATATTACTCAGATTTATGATGTCGTAAAACAATATTACTCAGATTGGTGATGTCGTAAAATGATATTACTCGGTTTAAAGCAAATTGAAGTGATATTCACCTAGTTCTATTCACCTAGTTCAATAACAGGCTGTTCTGGACAAAATTGTCATATCTAATTAACCATTTGAAACCGGCTGGCCGGAATAGCTGGCCGGTATTCCGGCAGGAACTTAATTGCATATATATATACATGTATATTGTATCTCACGTGACTTTGTTATTGAAATCAAGCTTTCCGATTGGTTGGCTACTCGACTCTATTAGTCGTAGTTGTATACTACGCCTTCAAGTCTCTCCCATCGTGCACTATGCATATGTAGTTTTGACTACTAAAAATAGTAACGAACACTACATCAAACTTTGTTCTGAAACTACTTGTTATTTCGCCGCTGATCCAAATTAAAGCTTCAGTAAGGCGAACATCAATTGTCAGAACTTAGTAAAAGTTGAAAATAGTAGTTTCCTACTGCTAAATCAAAATTACAAAGGTTTTCTCTGGAGTCCCGTTGCGTTTCCTAAGTTCGCGATACCCCATTCCTATACCGGTAACACTAAAACGTGTGATCGGTTGCCGTACCCGAACAACTAATAAAATGAACCGAGAATACAATTTGCCGATTACAGCTTGTTTTAGCTGTCTCTTGTAAATAAATAATACCCCTATGCTGTATAATAAGCGTTGAAAAAACAAGCTACTGCAGATTTTCATGGCCCAATAACACCAATCATACGTTCATGTTTCCGGAGTTGGGTACACTTTTTTTTGTAGCCGTAAATTCTTTGCTTCCGATCAGAGTCACGTGACCGCTCGGTTCGAAAATAATCAATAATTTCGCGGCTCAATTATTCTGATAGTTCCGTGTACAAGAGCGACTTATACTAATAAATGACCAAATTTAATACATTCTTCGTTCGTCCGGGCACCAATTAAGAGTGGGTAAGTGGTTGAAATGTGTTGACATTGGTCTAAATGTTCTTGAGTTTGGTCACTGGTCACCACAGGTACAACAAAAAAAATAATTTAAAAAAACAAACAAACCTGAACAAAGGGGAATTTTAAAAAAACAAGTTTTTTTTAAAACAGGAAAACAAACATGGAAAATAAACAAACAATAAATAAACATTTACAACAAATAAAAATAATAAAAATAAACGACAAAAATAATAATAAAAAACAACAAACAGGCAGCCAAAGTTTTTTTTAAAACAGGAAAACAAACATTGAAAAAAAAAAAATTACAAAGAATTAATAAAACCAAAAAAAACAAACAAACCTGAACAAAGAGGAATTTAAATTTTTTTTTTTTTTTTTTTTTTTACATATTATTTTCTTTTTAAAAAAATGGTGTTTGCCCACTGGTTTGCCTTTAATTTCTGCATTTGTTCGATACAATATAATAATTAGAGCATGACTTGTCGTGAAATACGCCGATATAGTGCATAGTGCGGTTGTGTAGTTAACTCCGCTTCGAATCGTGAACTACACAACCTCACTATGCACTATATCGGCGTATTTCACTCCAAGCCATGCTCTATTTATTAAATATGTAACTGGCCGCTTTTCTGGCCATGACGTAATCTCACGTTTCTACCGTCGTTGCAGTGCTGCACTTATTTTTTATTTTATATTTCGATAAATACTCAATGGTACAAACAAATAATTGAGTGTTTCATAAAATTCTTATTACAACCGTTTTAGCTGTCCAAAAATTATCGCGATTAGGTTTTGCAAAACAAAGTTTCAGTCTCCATTTTATCAAATTTCTGCATTTACGGGCACCGCCATCTTGCTTCTCACGACCTCTCGTTTCACGTTAAGTCATATTGCCTTATATGGCTCATAAGTGACCTAAAACTATATGTATGGGTAGACACGTACTTTAGTGACGTATTCTTGGGGTATTTATAACTGCTGCTGTGTGAAGAAATTCTCGCTAATTTACATAATTTGCGCTAGTGATTGTCGGATGTAAACACATGTCATACGAGTTTTGTTCAAGAATATACAAACTTCTGAGTTCATTAAATCATAACTTTTTTGTGCAAAGGTACACACTAAATAAATTTACACAAGTATAAAGCTCAGAATCTTATCTTTAAGCTGGTATAAGCCAATAGACTGCGCAATGCCGCAATGCAATATTTTGTGAACACCGAGATTTTGTTTTGGCTAAAACCCATACAACGTCATGTATTTACGTTGTGATTGCGACGTTTCATAACATTTCTTGGCAATTTGTATAATAAATCCAGTTTTCAATTTATTATAACTTTTTCTGGATTTAAAATATTGAAATGGATATTGCTGTGTTGAATTCATAATTTATTAACCTTAAATTCCAATGGTATAACAATTATGGTAGAAAAAATGAACATAACCAACACCATACACCTAGACTCTGTCTACAATAAGTCAAAATACCTCTGGGAGCCCAGGGTCAGGGTGTGATCATTGCGGGGAGCCAGGGTTCAAAGGGTTACCGGTAATAAATACTGCTTTTAACTGTTGGCTATAGAAGTTTATAGACTTTTCTGGAATTGTGTGATGTCGCTTCATATCATTATTATTTCAGTACTCAAGACTGTAGATCACATTCATGGCAAAATGGTAATCTAACATCGGATGCTACCCAACAATTACAAGTGACTGCTCTGGTTATGGTACTAACAGTCCTATTTCCAGCAGTAAAGTAAAAGATCAAATCTAATCCTGAAACTTTACAAATCATACATGTATATCTCATACTTCATTTCAATATTCCAACAAATAAAATGTTTTATTTTTATCAGATTGTAAGAATTTCAGCATAATATGGAAGTCTGATCTTATCTAGATACATATTCGTATCCCTAGTGGGACGACCTTTCAGTTGATAAACAAGGAAGTGCTGTGATTTCTCTCATACACGTCACACTTTGCACAGTACGACAAGCATAGTGTTGACAAATATCATAAATAATTACTGACTATAGCTTTACTCTAATATCTGATTACTCAGACGTTTCAATACCTTGTTCGGAGTTGATTCAGTTGACAACTGCTTCACTGGCCAAGAATTAAAAATTGTTTTCTATGATCAGCATTCATTGGTACCGGTGTACCATGATATTCGCCCTCCCCCATTAGTACTCAATAAATTTTAGTTACATTATATTGTATATTCGAGGGGGTGGTATAGTCAGGCTAGACTGTCTTCCTATCACTCCCTAAATACTCATTGACCAATACAATGTAGTTCCCTTCAGAATTGTTATGATAATAAGTTCAACAAACTTATTATCTCAACATTTCCCACCAATATACACAGGTATAGGAATCCTTCTGCACTTAAATTTATCTATTCACTGTCTTGTCTGCTGAAACTTCCCAAACATCCATCAAGATGAAAATAAATAGTCAATTCCAATGTATACTTTTATGAGTTATAACTGATGGGAAAATCCATTCAGTAAAGATAGAGTGAATAGATAAAAGTATTCATTTTCACTACTGTTTTAACGATTTCATGATGGGAGCTGTGATGCTGAAGCATTAAGGATCCTGTGTCAGTGCATTCTCTTATATATGCGAGTCTCCAATAGGGAGCCTCACATATATAAGAGAATGCAATGGCTAACAAGGTCAAGGTAAATATTGTTAGGTCAATGTATTCTCTTATATATGCGAGGCTCCCTACGGGAAACTCGCATATATAACAGAATACATTGGCACAGGTTTATCGCAAGATTTCAGGAAGCTCCAATCATGGAAGGGTTAATCTGAATTTATGTCAAAAAGGAACAATTTTGGGTCATAATGATAGTAAATATTTTAGTAGTATAAAGGTTTGTGATTTTAAATCGTGATAATTTAGATTGATATGTCAGTTGTACCAATATTTCAATTATCGACCAGCTTTTATAAGTATGTTTATGGTATACTTTTCTGCGTTAAGTACACTGTAGGAGCTTTGAATCACAGCGAGCTGATTAGAAAACCAATATCGGTATGTACCTACCAAACATTTCACAGACATGTTATTATGCTTTCCGGATGGCATATTGATGGAGAGATAACGATGTTATTTTCTATAATCAGGAACCAGGTCTATGATTTCCTCTTTAATCAATAGTCCAATCTGGAGAATTTAAAATTCATTTGGAATAAGTGCATAGTGACATCAAATTTAATAACTGTCAGTAAATGTACTAAGATCACATTAACCACAGAATTCTAATGTCTGACAATTTTAAGCATTCCTGAAGGTGACAGAATATCGCATAGTTCCCAACAAGAGCATCACTAGGGCGTGGCAAAATATGCCTGTGGTAATTTCAACAATGGGCCATAACTCAGGTGGAAATTGGCAGGCAAAATTGGCAGGCAGAACCCAAATTCGAACTTGACATGTACTTTGAGCTAGTAAACTCACATACCAAATTTCATTCCATTCAATTGAGACTTTACTAAAGTTATCATCCGGAAACGAAAATTAAGTGCAAATTACAACAAAAAGGGCCTAACTCAGGTGAAAATTGGCGGGCGGAACCCCAAGTTATCATTCGGAAACGAAAAAAGAGGACGGACAGATGAACGGCAAGACCAATAACATAATACATAGTTATTTTTTTTAAACGGGCATATAAAAATGCAATATCATCATACCTATACATAAAATGGGCACCTGGGGTGTTGGGCAAGAGTACGTACATAGTTGATGTGGAGATGATTGTATTTGCATGGCCATGTCTTGGCACTCTATTGAAGGGGCTGTAAAATAACAGCTTGCTTTAGATCCAGCACTGCTTAATATCTGGGGTAATAAAGCGCTCAGGGACTATAATAATTAGCGCTATACAAAAACTAGCAAACCAACAACTTTTGAGCCAGATTATTATATGTGATAATATGTGATAAATATGACTTGGAAGTGAAGTGAAACACTCAACTGGGGAATTCAAATGCACATACAAGCCTGAGAATAGTGTACCTGTCATTTGCAAAATGAGGTCCCCAGAGGGTGAATTTAGTGACACTATAGTGGGCTAGCATCACTAAATTCTCCCTCTGGGGACATCATTCTGCTTAGGCCTCATCTTCTCTGGAAAGTTTCTTTATTATCAATATTATCTATAGAACTTCTTCACATAGAATCTATTTCTTTCTATAGAAACTTCTTCACATAGATTCTATTTCTTTTTTAGTTTAGTTTCTCTGTACCCCCAAATTGGCAGATGACACATTGCATTAGAGGTTCCCAATGGGTGCACATCACAATATTCACCATTTGGAAACTTCAATCTGAGTCTATGTCTCCCATAGCAGATAAGGCCATGCAGAATGAGGTCCCAGAGAGTGAATTTGGTAATGCTAGCCCACTATGTGGGATAGTATCATCGAAATCACCCTCTGGAGACCTCATTCTGCAAATGACAGGCACACTATTCTCAGGCTTGTGCACATAGCAAGTGAACATAACACTCAAGGTAGTTTAATTTCATTAATTTTATATCAAAATTGGTAGCACAGACCGGCATTCTTTTACATAAAATATATGTAGTAACGCTCGCTTATAACTATAAGTTATTGCAAACTCATTCCTGTTTGTTTTCGGTGATTAATTCAGGACAAATTAAGGAGTAAATATTTACAATGACATAGTTCAGATGTAATGTTTTATAATGGTATAACCGATGTTGTTGAATATTTGAATGTTACGTCCTTATAATGGGTGTAGTGCCTGAACAGTGGTGGTGCGTATTGCTGTTAAAATAGTCACATCCGTTAAAACCGCCATAAACAGAAAGAATATTATATTATAGACAAACTTTGCTCTTATACCAATCATAAATATCGCGTCAATTGCATATTATTGTCATGTCAATACTCTGTTATGTAAACAAATGCCATGTTATGTAAACAAACAGTACGTAAAGAGCATGCAATATGCAAAACACTCAACATCTGTGAGAACCTATTAATGGGACTTTGATTAATAATGCCACCACGTTGTTTACAACGTACCAGTATAGCGATCGGTAATCCTTGCCTCTCAAGAATTCGGTGTTGAATGGGTCACCATGAATCACTCCGCTAAAAACAGTTGTCACGGTGTTGAGTGTTTTGCTTATTGCTCACCATTTACGTGCTGTATATAAACAAATGCTTGACTCACAAAAAGTGGGTTCTGTGCATAATATCGCATTCATACTATCATTATAGTAAACTATTACTAGTAGTATATTCTTGAAGAAATTATCATAATTTGGTAACTTTTATTTCTAAATTATAACCTACAACCAAGGCCATCCATGCCTTTAATTAACTATGACTTTAAAATTATCCTATAAAACATAAAGAAATTAATCTTGCACAAATCCCAGGAATAAATATATTGGATATGGAATGCCACCAACTCTAAGCAAGAAAACACATTTATTTAAATGATATCAGAGTAATCAACCCAAAAATCATGATATCAGACACAGCCGTCAAAGGGTGATGAGTCCTCAGGAAAGAGAGGTGCTAGTAAAATTATTGGATGAGAACAAAATCAATAGCCTATTAAAATACAACTGGGAGATGGACCACTAACATTAGTTAATGATGCGGAATTGTGCTCAGAGATAGCATCAGCAAGGAGATAGAGTGTATTTACTGTCTAACAAAGGCCATTAAAAGTAGGCCAACATTTTCCTTCCCTCATTCCCAACATGTAATGGTTTACAGGTCTCTGTGAAAACCTCAAAGATATATTACACCCTCAAGGCTTGATCACTCCAGGAAAGAAATCAACCGCAGGATATTGACATGTGTCAATTTCCAGCGATGATAACTACAAGAAAACAACGATTAATTGATTTATCTAGACTTACATGATTCCGGAGTTGAATTGGGCGTGTAAATCCTTTATGTAAACCAAGCACAAGTATATACAATAATTAAAACGATTAAAGAAATAAATGCAGCGGAATGGGATATATTATCAGAAAGCATATACACAAAGACTTGGGCAGATGGCTTGCGAACTCAGAGTGATAATCACTTTTTGGAAGAATCCATTAGCTTAACACAAACAGGGGGTGGTGATCAGAACATTGGTGGTATATTATCATCTATGCAGCTGTGTGTGTAAACATCAAACCATTTAACAGGTCAGCGTAAAATCACCCTCTTTGTGAATAAGTAGATACCAAGAGCTCCTAAACAGCCTGTTACCCATTCATCCATTGTGCTGGCTTACCGCCCTGCGTTGCTCTCACATGAAAATGATAGTAAGTAGAGGTGTGCTTTAAATAAGTAATTTAGTTCTTGGTTGACAGGCCATGAATTGAAGAAGCCAATGTATATATTATTCATAGGGCAATGAGAGCTTCTAAAATGGTGTAGCTGGTATGGCTTTTTAATGTTTAACCCTCGAGCACACAATCTGGGATCTCAATCAATATGTTTAATAGAGTTACTCCCCTTGCTTCACAAATTCACACACAGCTCTGATGGTGCTTCCACAAATGGATACTCCAATAGATCAATCAATCAATCATGTTTATTTGTACGTTACACCATATATGGTCAAATGTACATTAACCCTTTGGCGAGTAGAACGACATATATGTCGTCTATCGGTTGAGGAGTAGAACGACATATATGTCGTTTCAGGAAGTGTTATTTTATGTAGATATAACTTCAATAAATCATCTGATTTATAAATGATTTGTATAGGAGTTATTTTGATTAATATAATGTCCCAAATATATAAGCGCAATCGATTATGATAACACACTTTAACAAAAATTGCACATAAATTAAAACGAATTATTGGACCCTTTTGACCCGAACTTTATAATGATTATTGCTATGACATTAACGTTAAATTTACACATGACGTCATGTATATGACGTTACAGATATTCTCCAAAGGGTTAAGCCCGCTTAACACAAAATAACATAAATTATTTTGTTAATTTTTTTAGTAACAAAATAATATTCTTTGGCAAATGCATGTGCAGGTCTAATTTTAATACATGTCACATTTCGTTTCCAAATTTCCAACATTTTCCAAAAAACAAAGCAAAACGATGTTAGATTTTCTGTGTTGTTGTAACTGGAGGCCTGGAATCCTGAATGCATCTTTTAATCTAAGATTAAATATAATCTGCTCTAAAAACAACTGAGTTACTATCCAGATAGCACGTGTCTATGGCATAAATAGAACCGTTAATAGTGTAGAAATTGATACCATATCTACACAGGTGAAGAGTGTGATATGACAAACCTGAATTCAATTTATGACAATGATTGGGTGAAAAATATCTTGTTATCACAGGGATTGGATGTGTCTATGGAACTGGTATACCAGAGGGAGCTTGTGCAGATGGGGGATACAAATGTCAAGAGGCGATTTATTAATTTCCATGAAAAGAGCAGGGTTTATAGAGTGATCACTGTACAGATACATAACACAAAGATTTTACATTGCAAATTGTTTAATTTCTGCAGTCAAGACTGTCTTGTGTTAAATTAATATATCTTTTACAGCAAGCTCCCAAGAGAATAGGCATGGTATGCACCCTATACCTGATAATATAAACCTAATTTGTTCCAATAGTTTTGATTGCTGATCATTAGAATAAATTGATTTAATGGAGGATTGGTATTCAAAACAGGACATGATTATTGATACGATGTGTCTCTGGCTGGATGGAAAGAGTTAATGTTTTCAAAACTAATTAATCGATCAATACCAATATCCATACAGGAGAAGAATGAGCCATAATAAATATAAAGCTAGAATATGAAGATGATCCGATGAGATATATTTGAGTTATTGCATGAAATAGCTGTGTCTATGGGATGGATGGAAAGTGTTAATATTATGAACCGATCAACTGATTGATACTGAAACCTATACAGGTGAGGGGTGTGTCATCATAAACATACATATAAAATATGAACATGATTGGATAATAAATTCTTGAGTTATCACATCCAATAGCACATGTCTATGGGATGGATGGAGAGTGTTAATAATTTCTAAACTGATGGATACCAAAACTTATACTGGTAAGAGTTGTGTCATCATAAACCTGCATATAAAATAAGAACACAATCCAGCACGATCCAATAAAAATACTCAAGTTATCGGGTCTACGACTCGACGGACAGACAGACAGACAACGGATGGTTGATCCAAACCTCAGCACTATGTACAGTAATGCCCTAAGTAATCGACTCCTTAACCACAGCAGAATTATGGGTAACATTTCAAGATTTAGACGGAAATATGGCTTGTTGCCATTCATCGGAAAGCTCTCCATGAGAGCTTTCCGATGAATGGCAACAAGCCATATTTCCAACTAAATCCTGAAAAGTTAACCATAATTCTGCTGTGGTTAAGGAGTCGATTACTTAATAGAGCATGTATACCATACATGGTATGGGGTACACATAAAAATGATATGACACTTCATGATCAAACTCATGCATTAAAATTTCACACCCAGAGATTTCAAAACGATCTAATTTCTCCACTTCAGAGATATACAATCTAGTGAAACATAAAAACCAATCATACTGGGAACTACCATATTTTGTACCTATTCATTAGAAGTGAGGTCTACAAGGTTCATTTCCCTTCCACAAAGGCAGTGTGTGTGTCTGTGGTATTTATCTCACAAAGACAGAATACCAGCAGTGAGCTTTTATCTTTTCCGTCAAGTTGATCTGCTCAAGTAAAATTATTGTGACACAACTATCTACAAATTTGTCAAGCTTCTGACTAAACACTATACCCCCGTAAAAGGTCAGCAGAACCTATATGAAATTCACACTTGATTCAGGCTGATGTCGTATTTATTAAAGCTGTTTTAACACTCACAATGTGGGATTCTACAATTTTTTTAAGTATTGAAAGTGTTGGTAGGGTTTCATCCAGACCGGTTTTATATGGTTTCAGCTGGTTTTCAGGTGTTAAAATCATGAAATTGAGTTGGACACCCAAATCTGGAAATTAATATATAATCAAACACAGGTATTAATTTTAATCAAAATTATAAAAGATATATTCAGGGTTCCTGGTCAATTTTTTTTATCAATTTATTTTATATATTTTCGACATTTTAGAGGGACAGCAATAATAATTGTGAAGTTTTCAATAACAAAACGACTTTCTTTAATATTTATATATCTCAGTTTACATGTCGCATTTGGTTCTTAACACTTATTCAGTGAAGCAAATCAAAAAGTTATGTTAATTTATATGTTGTTGTTACAACTGGAGGTCTGGAATCCTGAATACATCTTTAAACAAAGGCAATGCCAAGCATCATCAACCAAAACCATCAATAGCAAGATTATAGTTTAGCGGCAAAAAACGAGAGGCCGATCACGATCGGCAGATGTTAACCCGGCCATCCCTTGGCGAAAGTAAATTACTCTGATCGGAATCATAAATGAGAGTTTTGATGTTGAATTATAGAGTATACTGTTAGGTACTATTATAGACAATGCACATAACACAAATTATTGGAATTTATGTGTCACTCACATTTATATAAGAGAATGCACTGGAACAGGATCTGTAATGCTGAACCACCACAGCCTTGAGTTAAATGTGAAAAGGTGACCTGAACATGAAATACTTGGTCAAGAGATTCCAATATAATGATAATGTATCAAATTCTACCCACAACAGCCATCAAGATAAACACCTCACTGCTGACCGATTAGTATCAATTATACAGCAGAGATGTCAACAAATCACAGGCTTATGTTAAATAGGGCAAGGAATTCAAACTAAATTTTTTTTTAAAGAGTGAATATTTTTTTTTCGAAAAAGGGCCATAAATCAGTTAAAAATAGTCTGATCAAACACATATCCAAACTCGATCTGTCTTTTGTGCTGAGAAATTCATATACAAAATTTGGTTCCGATCAGATAGAAAATGTTCGATTTATCGCACCATGTGTAAAGTGTCTACAGACAAACAGACGGAATGACTAATGACAGTTGGTCAATCCGGATGTTGACACTTCCATACTATGATATGTAAACATAAAAATTAGTCTTTTGTGGGTACTTAAGTATAAATTTTCCCATCTCCACTAGCATGGGCATGCATTTGATTTTTTTGTCTGTGACACACTGGACAAACATGACAAAATATGTGATAAAACACAATTTATTCCCATCTTTCCTGGCATAGAGACCTCTCAGAAATCCAGACTAAGAGTGCAAATTAATTACTGGTACATAGAGCTGCAGCCTGAATACCAGTGTCCTATAAAAGTATATCTGGTTTACACTTCACACTGATGGCTAAAAATAACTATATTATCAATTATACAGATTTACTGTTTGTCTCTCACAGAGCTAAAGTGATACCACTGATAATCAATTAGCTGTAGGCTGCTATGGTTATCTGTTCAATTCCTACTTGAAAAAGGGCCATAACTCTTGTATAAAATGTCAGATCTAACCCATATTCGAACTCGATCTGTATTTTGGGCTGACAAACTCGCATACCAAATTTGGTTCCGATCAGATGAAAATTGTTTGAGTTATGACAGCAAGCATGAATTCGAAATCGAAAAAGGGCCATAACTCCGTATAAAAAAACTCGGATCAAACCCATATTCGAACTCGATCTGTATTTTCGGCTGAGAAACCCATATACAAAATTTGGTTCCGGTCAGATAGAAATTGTTCGAGTTATCGCACCATGCGTAAAGTGTCTACAGACAGACAGACGGACAGACTAACGATGAGTGGTCAATCCGGACAACGACACTATACTATGGTATGGGTAAACATAAAAAACCTCTTTGTTTTCGATACCCAGCCTGGCTGAGATTTTCTCGCCTGCCTCAATTTTTTTTTTTATTTTCTCCATAAAGCTAGTCTATATAGATACCTGATAAGAGTGTCCGTGTGAATATTTATTGTTTTCCATAATCCCAAAAGCAAAAAATAAGCGGGTTAATAAGCTCATCATTGGTTGAGATCTTTATAAATACTGCAGAGTGAATTAATTCGAGGGACAACACGCTTTTATTCGATTCTTCATGCTCGGTTTATTTTCAATACACACGGATCTACTATAGTCCATGGCACCGTGCCTACACTATTATATTACTTATGGCTGAAATGTTTTTTTTTTTAAATTGCCAAAAAAAATTTTCCAAATGTTATTGGAAACAGAGAAGTTTTTTGTTTCGACCTCAGCGAGGAAGCCTAACTGTCTTAGTAAAGCATAGGTCGGTATGAATTCTAGTAAGTTAATTGCTTGTTAAGTATGATAACTTAGGTAATTAGGTATTTGGTGTGCCAATACTTTTTGTATTAAAATATAGTGTAACAGGGTGAACACAAAAAACAAATACTGAGTTTAGGAATGCCAAAACATGAAAACTAACCAATCCCACCCAGACAAACAAAAAACTTCCATCCTTGAAGGTCAATATCAAGACAAATTACCTTTATACAAGGCCAGCAGAAATGAATGAGACAACACCATCAGTGACATCTCATACCATGTCATACAAGTCTTACATACTGACCCAGACATCAAGACCAACACTCGACATCATGCAGTGAAACAGAATATAACTGGATGTTCCAACTAAGGACAATATATCCAGAGGGCATGAACAGGTCAGACACCTTATGGTGAATAATATTAATCAAAAGCATCAATATACCAAATTCTCATACCAAACAAATATTTAATGCACTTGATTAAGTTGTTCATGAAATACGTAGCAAAATGTCTCAACAACTTTTAATATCGAGAGAAAGATCTGTCTGCTCCCCAGAGGAGGATTGACAATCGGATTATATATTAAATGTTTCGACATTTTACTAAAATGTTTAGTCTGTTGTGGTTTCGACGTTATAGTGTTTTTATGGCCAGTCGCTTTCGACGTTATCGCATTATTTTTCGTCATTTTCGACATTTCATTTTTGCACATTTATGTCAAAAGTTTTTCGACATTATCGACAATATTTTCACAGATGCGAAAGAGGTTTTGACATGCTCCCTAACTGGCTAACTGTTGTTCCCATCAGAAGGTTCCAACATTTTAACCCTTTCATGACTGGAACTTCCTGAAATTTTGCGAAAACCCTGTGCCAATGCATTCTCTTATATATGCGAGTCTCCCATAGGGAACCTCACATATATAAGAGAATACATTGGCCTAACAATATTTACATTGACCTTGTAAGCCAATGCATTCTCTTATATATGTGAGGCTCCCTATGTGAGACTTGCATATATAAGAGAATGCACTGCCACAGGGTTTTTAATGCCGCACCAGCACAGCTCCCATCATGAAAGGGTTAAATAGACTAGTGGTAATCTGTAATTCACCCAATAAAGGAGCATTGTTCTCATATTGATTGCTACCTTGAGAGTAACTCCCCTTTGATAGTAAAGTCGACATCATATCCGATTGATTTTAGCTTCAAATGCAGCAGGGAGCAACATGATAGTATTAAATTATCATTGTCAAATATATTCCTAGTGTTTTTATCTGTTTGTTTATTTATTCATTTATTCCTTTGTTCGAAGCATGCTATGTTATCCATTATATGGAACAAGAGCTGTTCTTTTGACTAAATTCTCATGACATTTGTAATCATAAAATAAAAAGTATCTCATTCAACTTTTGTTTGAAGCATGCAACTGATTGGTCAAGGAGCTTGAATCATGAAAGGCCGTTCATAGAGGCGATCATGATGTTTAATTGAGCAAGGAATTCAATCTAAAAAAAAAATTTAAATAGTTTTTTTTTTAAAAGGGCCATAACTCTGTAAAACAAAATCAGATCAAACCCATATTCTGAAAATATTTGAATTTATAATGCATAATGCGTCAAGTGGCATATGGACAAATGACGAGTGGTCAATCCCAATGTTGACACTATGTACACCATACTATGATAAACAATCCCAACAACAGCATCTCTGGAGTTACCAAAAATGTTAACAGTCAAATTCTAATTCGAAAAAGGGCCGTAACTCATGTAAAAAATAATTAGATGGAACCCATATTCGACCTTGGTCTGTATAATTAGCTGGGAAATACACATACCAACTTTGTTTTAGATTAAATAATCTAAACTAGAATTATCAATCGGAAACCAAAAATGTTAATGGATTACATAATACAACCTTTTTTTCAAAAGGGCATATAAAAATGACACACTCCTATTTAAACACTCTACCTAGTTGTACCTTGAAGAAAATAATCCACAAACCAGCTGCCAAGAGACACTTTAATTAAACTTTATGTAATATATTTGCCAATTGTTGCATCGTGGTCCACTGGCACATCTCTGCTAGTTGAGAATAGAGTAATCTCTCTTGGTGGCATATCATTGATTCGTATTATTGATTGTGCAGCCTTGCACAGTATCATGCTCCATTAAAGTCAAGCTTGTTTAATAATATATGTGAAGACAAGTCCCTATTCAATTCCCATTCAAATGGTGCAAGCAGGCACACATAATACCAGTGTTAGCCATTCAGCCAATAAAGATGGCCGATTAATTGCTACAGCTATACTCAGAACAGGTGATGAGGACTACTAAGCCTGATGAAAACAATAGGGCAATCTAGGCGTGACAAAAGACCCCCATCCATTTTCCATTTTTTATAAGTTTCAACAATTACAAATACCTAAAACAAAAGCAGTTGGAAATTTCTGCTAAAAAATGGGTTGAGATTGGTCTGATAATTTGATTTTTCAACCAATACAGTGTAAACTATGTCATTTTAAGTCAAATAAATTTCTACATTGAGTTAAAAATTTTGACTGATATTGTAATTCATTGAACAATTTCCAACAAAGACCCTTATTAAAACTGCACCCTTTTTTAAATAATACCACGAGCTTGAAAATAATGCCTTTTGAAGACTAATTTATTCACTGATTATAATTTTGAGGAGAACCAGCTTTCAAAGTGGAATGCATGGACTACATATTCAGTAATGCCCGAAGTATATGGCCCTTTAATCACAGCAGGATTATGGGAAAATTTTCAGGATTTAGTCAGAAATATGGCCTGTTGCCATTAGTGATGCGGACCAGACCGCTTTGGATCGGTCTGGTCCGCGGTCCAGGGGTGGACCGCGGTCTGGTCCGGACTGGGTGTCACTGGACCGGACCGCTTTTTTGCCGCCGGTCCGGTACTCTCCGGTCCGGTCCACTATTTTACTCCAGTTATGATAAACTATCGCGAATATTATTGCGTATTTGCCGTCATATCAATTAGCAACGATGTATTGATGCATTCAAGTGGTTAATATCTATTAAACGTTTGATGCGACGAAAACAATGTATAGATGTACTACATGGCATCAACTAATCAATTTGGATGGATATCGAATCGAGTATTGTTTTTCACAGTTATAATTATCTAAGAAACATGCAAACCACATTAGGGCCTACATAGTACATACACAAGACAGTCACATTAATCCAATAGTAGTTGTACTTAGGTATTTAATAACTGTAATTGTCAGTACTATACAACCAACTATCACAATCTCCAAGACTCCAATATTAATGTAGTAGTCAATAGTCATATTAGTACACATTTGTATAATTGTCATCAGTATAGTTATTTCATTTAAATTTCAATTTAATGAAAATAAGTATGATATGAATCATGCATACGATCAGTTGAGTGCCATGTTAGATTGGTTATAACACATTCTGGCCCTTGCTATATACATGTATCTGTCCAATACATTTAATTAGTGCATGTTCGCATTACTAGGAATACTATTATCGTGCATCGTTCCCAGTATATCCCACCAGAGACAGACATTGATGCATACAATCAGCAAACAATGTAAGTTTTAACATATATGGACCCATTGCAATGCACTGAACTCAGTAACCTTATAGTTTGTACTATAAAGAGTAAAAACTTTGAGAAAACAGAGAATTCATTAACATATAGCCTATTATAGGTGGACCGGACCGTTTTGGACCGGTTCAGGCATGTGTACCGGACCGGAATGGCCTGGCCTGGACCGGACCGGACTGGACCGCCTTGGCAGTGGACCGGACCACCCAAGGTGGTCCGGTCCGCATCACTAGTTGCCATTCATCGGAAAGCTCTCACCGAGCTGAGAGAGGTCACTTCTCTCTGAGGTGAGAGCTTTTCGATGAATGGCAACAAGCCATATTTATGACTAAATCCTGAAAAATTTCCCATAACTCTGCTGTGGTTTAGGGGTCGATTATTTAGGACATTACTGTACTTGACTATTGATACACAAACATGTTTGTATTCATACGTTCTAATACCTGTATGTCCAGAGTCTTAAATATCAGTGATATACGAGTGCTACATAAGAAATTGGAATATCTAAATATGATTTATTCAGCCCTCTTAATTCAGATTGTTTGGCTTTGGCTGTCGGCGCTGTGGCAACCCTTTGCTGTGTCCGAGCTTGCTTCATCAAATACACAGAGCTTTCTGATGAATGGCAACAAGCCATATTTCCGACTAAATCCTGAAAAGTTACCCGTAATTCTGCTGTGGTTAAAGAGTCGATTACTTAGGGCATTACTGTAGCTTTGGCATTGCTGATCGATTGCTGTAGCCATTATGAGGGCTGTTTATTTAAATTTTATTTCTCTTGGTGTAAATATCATATACTGTACTTTAATTGGTATGATACTCTGACAAAAGTATATAACTAGCACAACAGAGGGCTACCTGTGAGACAACATCTCTATCCCTATTTTTGTCTCAGGGAGAAGTGACTTCTCTCTCATATACAAGTATGCATATGTCCCAACAGCATACTCCAGAACCTAAAGTATATTTTTATTAAAATAATGGTGTTCTTACTAATTATAATAAAATGGGCTATGTTGTTGCATAATAATTATTGGATTATAGAAGGGTGATGTTAAGGTGTAAATTGACAGTATTATTTTTCAAAACTTGACGCCAATCTATTTTCAACACTGCTTATCTCCAGTACTTCATTGAGGAGGTGGTGGGGAGTTAGAAAAAAAATAAAGCTCTGCTTCTTCTGGTAGTGACTGTATCCAGTGATTTAGGATCATGAGAATGAAACATTTCATTGTAAAATCAATTACATGGATATGAACACCACACTATTAGAAGCCTATCAAGTGGGAAAACCAGTAAGTGGCCATCTCAAGAGATTTACAATATGCATCATCCTCAAGTTTTTTTCGCATCCAAGAATTCCCTTGACATCAACTCAACATGCTCCAAGTGACAGTTTTCGCTTTTCGCCTTGTAATTTGATGCATTTCTTTGCACACAGGGAGGCTTATATTCAATTATTTTGCCTGATCCAACCCATTCAATCATCATTCAAGATGACATTTCAGAATAGGAAGTCACATAAAAATGCAGCTCCCAGAATGGAAATTTGACATATTATCACTGCCCGACGACTTCACACTAACTGTCGATGAGAGCCAATTTTATTATTGACAGTACCTTGAACAATCGGATCTGATAACCCTTAATGTTGGTAGTGTCTGGAGTTTTATGTAGTGTTGTCACGATGTTAGCTCGAGTCATAAGGTTATCTACCGCATGATGATACGCGATCTAAAATATGCAGGGAACAAAAGGGAACAGGAAATTATATGCATAGACAAGGTGTTATGAGCATGCTTTACTGCATATTTCATGCTATTTAATTTGGAAGAATGAGGGAAAGCTTTAAACATCTTTAAACAAGCTGAAATATCTCAATTATTATTCACTAACACTACAGGATCAATTAAGATTTCTGTCACAAGGGACTAAGTGAAGCAAAAACATTGTATTTAGTAGTGAACAATATGACACTGTAAGAGCTTCCACAAGGGGTGAGATTAGACAATATTTGTTGGGGGATGGCATTAAGACTTTGACTTTCGACACACATCAACCCTGTTTTTAAATATTTCACAATCTTTTCTTGATATTTATCTTCATAAATCCACCCCAACATGCCCTTTTACAACAAAATTATTTTACAATTTCACAAACCTACCTCTATGTTAAAATTGTCTCAAATATCTGCACTATTGCCTCATTGGTTAACTGTATACAGACTTGGGTAGAAATGGAAGACCATTGCGTGCTCATTCGAAATTTGCAACGAAAACAAAAAAATATGAACAAATAACAAATATACCCATAATGACATGGTACTAATGTTAACTAATATTCATTATTTGTACAGTTTCCTTGGGTGTGTTATAGATACAACAACGAAAATGAGTCAAAATAAAGAGAAGAAATAATCTTTTGTCGGTGCACAAACACATGTAATGCAACCAAAGTTAGGGTACATCCAAATTTTAAACTCTGAATTGAACAGATAAGATAATCAATCGCTAAAGTAAGAATGGTGCCTTTATTAGTTGACCTCTGGTGCTACTATGATAAGGATAAATGCCGGAAAGTACACCCAGTGCCCCAAGAAAATCAGAAAGCTATTTAAAAAGATGTTGAAAACTACACAAAAAATAGAGGAAATATTATACACATACCACAAAGCAGAAGCACTTTTTATACACAGGATATTAAAGGATACAGAGAAATATAGAAGGGAGAAGCCGACATGATTGTATCAATTACAGCTGTTACACAACATGGAAGCAATGTGGTTTGTATTTGAAGGAAATGCCAGTTATGTTGAAAGTAGTTACAATATGAGAGAGGTCTTTGTACAAATGGTTGAAATAAATTGCTCAAATGACAAACAGACAGGCAGCTAGCCAGAGTTCAGTTCTAATAGTTCATCACATTTGACAAGGTTTTATTAAGAGCTGAGAGCTCTACTTTATTAACAAAACAAAAAAAACCTGCAGAAGGCAACAGGCATCATTTATATAATCTGACTGAAAAAATGAGGGTTATACAGGGTCATAACGATAATATAAGTCAGCCAAATAAATTTTAAAATATCAACATTTGTTTAACCCTTTCACGACGTGAGATGTGCTGGTGCAGCATTAAAGACCCTGTGCCAGTGCATTATCTGATATATGCAAGTCTCCCATAGGGAACCTCACATATATAAGAGAATGCCCTGAAGTACAACATCAAGTTAAATATTGTTTAATATGCCAATGCATTCTCTTATATATGCGTATATATAAGAGAATGCATTGGCACAGGGTTTTCGCAAAATTTCAGGAAGCTCCAGTCATGAAAGGGTTAACATATGACTGAGAGCTTTCCGATGAATGACAACAAGCCATATTTCCGACTAAATCCTGAAAAGTTGCCCATAATTCTGCTGTGGTTAAGGAGTCGATTATTTAGGGTATTACTACCAGAGATAGTTTATCTTTAAACTATCTCTGGCATTACTGTATGCAACCCTGATGACTTTAACCCTTTGATGCTCTCCAGACACAGGCCGAGAAGTAGTTCACTTAAGTAGTTTTAAATAATAAATAAATAACATATTAGTCCATTTGCTGAACTTTAATTCTTTGAATAGTTCTTACAAATTAATGAAATGAAAAGACCATTCAAACATTTATGTTTACTACTGAGTCAGTTCAGTGATGAAAGAGTTAAGTGTCAAGTGACATGAAATTAAAGCATGAAATATGCTTCTGAAGCATGTTTTTATTGTTATATACTAACCATTTAGAAACCCATTATAAGTTTCCAGGTGAGTATTTTGTTCAAACAGACCTAGTTACCATTAACCAAACTTGAACCCCTCCACTATCCCAAGTTAATTGCCTATTATAAAAGCTACATGTAGTGAGAATATTAAATACTTTCTCTACGCTGTAGAGTACATATTACTTAATATTATATCTCATATGACATTCTCGCATTTTGATTGGCTGCACACTGCTATACTATTTTACGATAGTACCTACATGCCTACTTTTCTTTTTCTATTTATAGTAACAAACTCAATCGGGTTGGCGCAAACCTGAATATACGGCCAATCTGAAACTATATCTTGTACGATACTTGTTGCAATATCGGTATATCATTAGATTTATTGGTGAATTGTAATGATCTTACAAATTTCTGACCATAGCTATCCAATGTATTTAATTGTTTGTCCGTTTAGTTGGCAAGCGACCAGTCCTAATTTTCTAATGCCAGTAGACGTTATTTATTTATATTTACATACTATTAAGTGTTGTCATCACTAAATCCAGCATTCTGATTGGTCGGCGCCCACGTGGCTAGTTGCAGTTATTTCTCGGTGAATGCGCAATGCCTCATAACACCAAGGTCATAACACCATCGATACGTCATTGGGTTTGGAAAGACGAACGCGTAATGTTTTGGGCACATTTGGACTCGCGCAGGATTGACTTAATACATCATCGGGTTTCAATATGAAGAGAAATTGTTCCTATTAACTTTTGCCAAGGGTGCTATTGGGTATTTTGGGCTGTTTTTGTCACGATACACTTTTCGATTTAAATACATTTACAAAAGTTGCTTTTTCGCTAAATATATATAAATATAAGGATTAACTGTCATGTGGACTATTTTTATGGAGATGTAACTGTGAGGTAAGTGGTCATAACTTGTATGTAAAACCCTTCGGGTTTTACACAAGTTATGTCCACTTACCTCACGGTTACATCTCCATAAAAACAGTCCACATGACAGTTAATCCTTATATAAATTCCTTTCCGTTTCTAAAAGTTCGCCTAAATTTCTTTGCTAATGACGTATTTATAGAAATAAATGAGTGAATCATGAAGAGATGCTGTTAGATGTAACGAATAACAATAGTTATGCTCCCCTGCCTTCGTCAAAAGAATGCCATAAATTGTAAAATCTGAGATTGATTTCCAAAATTCATGGTAAATAAAACTGTGACAAAATCAGACACAGAAATTGTGATAGAATTGACACCAATGTTCGATATAATATAATAAATAATGAATGTCTTGTCATTGACTATGCCAAAATAGTGGTCCTCGAGGAGGTATAGTCCTGTGGACTATTCCTCCTCTCGGACCACTATTTTGACATAGTCAACTCCACGCCATTCATTATCTATATAATATACATGTATATCTAGTGAGAATATTAATTACTTTCTCTAAGCTGCAGAGTACATATTACATAATATATATCTAAGCTAGTAAGAATATTAATTAATTTCGATATAAAGCTGGTGAGCATATCAATTTTCATATGATATTGGTTGGGTATATTAAATTAATTGCTCTAAATTGAAAGATAGTGAATATAATAATTCCTCAAAGCAACTGAATATATTAATTGCTCAAAGCTAGTGGGCATAAATAATAGCTAAATTAATAGTGTATATTAATTAATTACTTTAAGTGATCATTAATTAATTACTTTATAAAGTAATCATACCACAACTACCTGGCAAATAAGTGTTGGCACTGGTGGAAGGAGATCGGATCCTGATGGTTTTCGTAATGAGTGAGACAGACAGAATAAATAGGAGGCACACACTTACTGTGATTCACATCTCATGTGTGGCAAAAACTCTTCATCACAAAACAACATCAATGAATTCCTGTGGTTCTACAGAGCACACAGGAAATATCATCATGGTGAATAGAACCAGTAAGTTATTTCAACAGTGTCCAAGAGCACCGGATCAGAGGTCCAGAGGGGGCAACTACTAGTACCCCTCCTGCACACCAACCAACAAGGGGGGGGGGTGTACAAAGTACCCTTTAATAATATATTGTTTATAAAATGGCAATAAGGACCTCACACAGCAGCTAAAACAGCATTGTTATATTATCCTAAGAGAAAATAATATCCGTTCTAGAAGCATAATTTGAGCTTTACATACATGTAGTCATTGACAGTGCTTTAAAATGTAGTATGATTACCAAAATTGTGCTCTTTCGGCATTTATGCCAATATCTCCGAGTCTGACTGAAAAAGTGCCCTTTTCTGGAAGTTGTGCCTCCTTGTCAGTTCTTTCTGGTGCCCCTGTTTAAGCACTGAATAATTTTATCATTCATGATTTTCATGAATTGGATAATGGTGTATTAATTAATTTATTAGATTGTTACATACTAAGTCAAACTGGCATCACCCCAACCTCATCCCATTTAATGATGACCATGTATACTTGTAAATGGTCGTTGTTACATTCAGAGTTGTGGAAAGGGATAGTTAATGTTGACGTTTCTGAAAGCTTTAAACATGTCTTTCTATTACAGTGTGTATTTACTAACAATAATTTCAACATGCGGAATCTCATTACTGGAGGATTATTAAGAATGAAAATAAGAAAAAATAAATTCCTTCTATTTTTCTACGTTATTCTTGGTTTTAATGGTTTAACAAACTTGGTAAGATTTTTTGGTAACGTTGACTGCCAACTCCCATTCAATTACATGCAAAAAGTACAAGATAACTCGTAGTAGGGCAGTTAATTATTTGCAAAAAGAACAAGATAACTAGTAGTCTGCAGTGAACATGTTAACATTATTATATGATTGTGTTGTGATGAGTTGATAGGAGAACTTTAATAGGTTCGAGATGTGACGTGCAGCACAACAAACTAGTGTAATAACGACAAACTAGTGTAATAACGTTAACATATTCACACCACTTATTCCTTCTATGTTTAATGCACACCATGAAGAACATAGCTGGTATTATTAACTATTTCATGATGGGAGCTGTGCTGGTGCAGCATTAAAGACCCTATGCCAGTGCATTCTCTTAGATATACGAGTCTCCCACAGGGAGCCTCGCATATATAAGAGAATGCACTGGCTTACAAGATCAAGGTAAATATTGTTTCGCAAAATTTCAGGAAGCTCCAGTCATCAAAGTGCTAAAAACGTCAGATTGATATTGCTTCATTTAATTAAACTAACTAGAAATTCAGGTATAGTATACCTCATATTAGTGAATACTCTTACCAACACAATTGACGCCATTGGCAAGTACATTGTCAACATAATCTTCTGTATCGTCCAAAGACAAGACAAATTCTGTTTATTAATCTTTTTGAAATTTCTGTGTTTTGATGTATTTCACAAAAAGACATGAGTGCGATAAAAAGACAAATAGCTCTAGCAAACAGAGCTTACAGTAGTGCTCTAAATAATCGACTCCTTAACCACAGCAGAATTATGGGTAATGTTTTAGGATTTAGTCGGAAATATGGCTTGTTGCCATTCATCGGAAAGCTCTCCCTGAGAGCTTTCCGATGAATGGCAGCAAGCCATATTTCCGACTAAATCCTGAAAAATTACCCATAATTCTGCTGTGGTTAGGAGTCGATTATTTAAAGCATTACTGTATATGGAATATAAAAGCTGATGTACTAAGACAATAGTGACTGTGTGTGATTGACAACCTAATTCTTTTAGCTGAAAATCGAAAATATTCTTAAAAAGAAAACTGGGTCCATGATTCCTTTTTAATCCTATTATGAAGTTGTTTCGGTATGGTTTGTTGTTGTTTCAGGCGCTAAGCTATATCATGAGTGATGGAAAGAATGTGTAGATGGATTATTTCATCGGGAAATAATTCCACTGCATGGGCACTGTAAAAATAACGACCCCTGAAAAGCAACTGGCAAATTTGCCCAGATACACGAATCAGGTTTAGTTCCCTGTCAGTGGACCATAATTCCTTGTTTTGGGGAAAATCGAACCAGATTTGCCATCATTGGCCTGATGCAACAAACAACTGAACATACAAAGATTCATCAGAATAAAAATTCATGTATTTTATCAGTACTGATATATAATAAATAGATTACAGAGTGTTGCTTAATCTAATACAGGATTATCATTGGTTCATAAGAGTCAGTGACCAGTGCATCAGGGTCGAGGTGTAAGTTGAATAAACATTAACAAATCATACACCATGGAGAGAAAGCACACACCACTATGTGGTAAATATCACTAATTAATTCATAGTCATGATAGAAGCTAAGATCTGACTTTAGTGGTCTAGATGAAGAATGCACCCTTGTAATTACAATAGACTTTTACACGGTGGGGAATCACGTGGTTTCGAGGTTGGTGAGTACCATGCATTCAAAATACAAACACACAAAATCATAATATACGATGAACTGACACAAAACATAGCAGTTTGACTGTTACGAGCATATATATGCTGGTTTATTTTTGAAACAAGTTGAGACCTTATTTGTTCTGAAATTCTGAGTGGTTTTCTATAACATTCTGACAAGTTGCCAGTCAGAGGTGCGTGGAATACACCAGTCCATACATCTTGGAAAATCCTTCAACTGACAACTTTGGTCAGAATGTTAGAGCAAAGAAATGTGAATTTGGACATAAATGAGGTATCAGCTTGTTTGAAAAATAGTATAGCATCTGCTCGTAGCTGTCAAAATAATATGTCATATCTTAGTTTAATACCTTTTTTCCTCATTTCTGGTCGTGTTTTAGATCGCCTCGGCCATTTTGAATGCATGATACCCCGTACTCATCAACTCGAAACCATGGGATTCCTCACCATTTTATAACCATCCAGAAACACATTTTGATTGATCATGTTTTATTTTCAGACTATTAACTAAACCGAATGGCAGAGATACTGTAGTTTTGGCTATAAATCAAGAAATTAGTCACTGTTATTCTACATAAAATCACTTAATTTTATACTCATTTACTTTTCCTTTTTTTTTAAAGTGTCAGTGAAGATTTTATGAAAAAAATAGGTTTTTGTTGTTCCTGGGGTCTTACTCCTAGCAATATTTTTCACAAGTACCGGTAATCATTATACATTTATTTGCCAGGTTAGACAATCATTCTGGACCCCTAGGCTGAGGCCTGAGACAATGTTTAAAAAAAAAACTATTTTAATGCTATTTTGGCACCCAAATTGATTATTTTTTTCAACACAGACTTTAACCTACAAATCGACTATTAAAAATAAGAAGCACTTCACATAGTATATCCTTGGCTAGGCCATATGTACCAATCTATCAGTTATTTCATTATTTGGTTTATGATTTCAGCAGGAAATTGTTGCTTACTTTACAAGTATGTATTCCTGAGACAATTATGTGGACCACTGTGGCGATAAGGACATCTCTTGTACGGTTAATTGGTTTACTGCCTCAATTCTGTGTCCAAGCTCAATACAATTATGGAATAATTGGCCAAGATGGAATTTATCACAGCTAGGAAGGTCACTTGGTCTGGCGAACTCAGCCAATGATTGATTTAATAATGGAAAGGACAATTTCCTGTAATTTAAGCATATTTGCTGGTCAATTGGTTGCTGTCTTCATTTCAATCTATGACAATAGGTTCCTACTTGTTGAATGGAGCAATATGAAGCAGGTTTATATAATACAAAATAAAGCCACTTAATAACCCTGTCACAAGATAGATACAATACAATAAAAACAAATTATCACAGCTGTGTGCTCAAGCCCTCCACTTCTGATTCAGTTCTATAAGTATACATCAGAATAATTTGTTTTGGAGGAAAAATCAACATAAAACACATGTCTGAACAGATGAATCTGTATTGCATGTTCATGTCTGCCTGGTTATTTGAAATGTGGTTGAATAATATTATTGTTGTATTGGTCCTTCACACATAAATAAAATAGTCCTGCAAATAGCTATAAAAAAACTAAAATATTGCAATGAAAAATATTTAATTGATTTTCTTGCAAAGTCATGATTTCAGATAATATGGATTTGTGTTACATTCCTAAGCTAGATAACGCAGTTGAATTTTTGCAAATATTTCCTGTCACTCAAATGACTGCCTCAAAAATGAAAGTGTCAATGACACTGTAGCTCAACTTGGAAAGGGAATAATTTAATGTATTACAGTCAATGGAGCGATTAGGAATGTGGAAAGTTGAATGTCTAATACTAGTTTATAGACATGAAGAGAAAAGTAAAATCCAAGATGGCTGCTGGCGGCCATATTTTCCGCCGAATGACCCCAAAATGAGTCGTTCCCATCTACATGTCATCGTTAACATCCATGACAAATTTTATGACGATCAGACTAAAGGTACGCCCTGTAGCCCATGCTAAAGAATTTAGTCATACAAAGAGTAAAATCCAAGATGGCTGCTGGCGACCATGTTTTTTGGCCAAATGACCCCAAAATTAGTCGTTCCCATCTACATGTCAATATTAACATCCATGACAAATTTCATGATGATCAGACAAACAGTACGACCTGTGGCCCGTGCTAATGGATTAAATTTTGAAATCCAAGATGGCTGCTGGCGGCCATGTTTTTTGTCCGAATGACCCCAAAATGACTCATTCCCATTTACATTCCAATTTCAACAGCCATGACAAATTTTATGATAATCAGACTAAAGGTACGACCTGTAGCCCGTGCTAAAGGATTTAGTGATACAAAGAGTAAAATCCAAGATGGCTGCTGGCGGCCATGTTTTTCGGCCGAATGACCCCAAAATGACTCGTTCCCATCTACATGTCATTATTAACATTCATGACAAATTTTATGATGATCAGAAGAATATTACGACCTGTGGCCCGTGCTAATGGATTAAATTTTGAAATCAAAGATGGCCACTGGCGGCCATGTTTTTTGTCCGAATGACCCCAAAATGACTCGTTCCCATCTACATTCCAATTTCGACAGCCATGACAAATTTTATGATGATCAGACTAAAGGTACGACCTATAGCCCGTGCTAAAGGATTTAGTGATACAAAGAGTAAAATCCAAGATGGCTGCTGGCGGCCATGTTTTTTGGCCAAATGACCCCAAAATGACTCGTTCCCATCTACATGTCATTATTAACATTCTTGACAAATTTTATGATGATCAGACTAAAAGTAGGACCTGTAGCCCGTGCTAAAGGATTTAGTCATACAAAGAGTAAAATCCAAGATGGCTGCTGGCAATCATGTTTTTTGGCCGAATGACCCCAAAATTACTAATTCCCATCTACATGTCATTGTTAATATCCATGACAAATTTTATGATGATCAGACTAAAGGTACGACCTGCAGCCCGTGCTAAAGAATTTAGTCATACAAAGAGTAAAATCCAAGATGGCTGCTGGCGGCCATGTTTTTTGGCCGAATGAACCCAAAATGACTCGTTCCCATCTACATTCCAATTTTAACAGCCATGACAAATTTAATGATGATCAGACTAAAGGTACGACCTGTAGCCCGTGCTAAAGGATTTAGTCATACAAAGAGTAAAATCAAAGATGTCTGCTGGCGGCCATGTTTTTTGGCCGATTGACCCAAAATTACTCGTTCCCATCTACATGTCGTTTATCGGTTGAGGAGTAGAACGACATATATGTCATTTCAGGAAGTGTTATGTTATGTAGACATAACTTCAATAAATCATCTGATTTATAAATGATTTGTATAGGAGTTATTTTGATTAATATAATGTCCCAAATGTATAATGACGTTACAGATACTCTCCAAAGGGTTAAGGATCAGGGGACCTCACTTGACACAATCAGAACCACATGTTTACCATGAGAATAGGCAACTTGAAAATATTTGCTGCAAAATATGTATTTTTTTTAGAAGCAAAAGTTATTTTTTGGATTCACACACCTTATCATCACTTTTAATTGCTGAACGGGTAATATTTTAATTGCTGAACGGGTAATATTTTTAGTGGAAGAACAGTAAATTTTATAATTATTTGAAAATTTAGTGCGAGCACATGTCTACAATGAATCAAGAAACAAGAAATTTTGCAGTGAAATTTTCAAGGTAAATTTCTTGTGTTCCAAGGTTATAAAATTGCCAGCTACAATGTATTTACTGCATCTTTTAATGATGGGTCAACTTGTGTACAATTAATAGTAAATTTTAGATGGATACAAACTTGTTTTTAGTTTGATACCAGTTGAGGTCACCTGACCCTTAATTTCTTTGAAGAATGATGACGCTTTCTGGAACATTGGATATAAACTGTTACATTTTATTGATAGGCAGAAGGTATGAACTGACAGGCTGCAATTAGTTTCATTGAGTGCAACCTACAGTAATGCCCTAAAGAATCGACTCATTAACCACAGCAGAATTATGGGTAATTTTTCAGGATTTAGTCGGAAATATGGCTTGTTGCCATTCATCGGTATTAAAGCTCTCAGTGAGAGCTTTCCGATGAATGGCAACAAGCCATATATCTGACTAAATCCTGAATTTCCAATGAATGGCAACAAGCCACATTTCTGACTAAATCTTGAATAATTACCCATAATTCTGCTGTGGTTAAAGGAGTCGATTATTTAGGGAATGTACATCAGAGTTTATAGCTAATAGTCTCTGTAGGTAGAGATGACGCACATTTACAACAATGAATACATTTCATATTTAAAACTTCCCCTTTAAATTCAAACTTGTAAGAGCATAAACAATTTGTCATGGAAATAATATAATATACCTGTGTGGTGCCTAGAATCTCCAGGAAATCCATTGTTCCACCACATGGTAAATCAAATCCTCAACGAGGCTTACATACAACGCAGGAATCTCAGTCTCCCACGACTATTAGTCCTCACAACAAAATCACATGCACTATAGATATCCTGACACAAATGAACGAATCCAATGTTTACATGAAAAGCCGATAAAAATACATGCACGCACATGCGTTTTCTCATCAATCAGCGAATGCACTGCCTATCTATAGGATCACCAGCAGAGAGATTTAAAAGTGAACAGATCTCTTCTCAGAATGGATCTCCTAAATGCCATCAGCATATGTTAGCCAATGTTTGTGGTAAACAGGCACAGACAAAACTGAACCTGCCTTTGATAGTTATCAGTGTGTGCACTCGCCTGCAGATTGGGGTGTCTTAGTGAAGCACATGCATACACTCCGCAGATAACGAGAGCATGATTACCGCACAAATGCAGTGAGTGGTAGAAAAAAATCTTGCCTATATCCTGTTACAATCGGAGCAGATTACCAACTAATTGAATGGGATGGCTAGAGTACAAGGAGAGTGCAGATTGCCGGAAATCTGTGGTGACTTGAGATGAATGTGCCCCGCCTGTCGCATTTCACAGCTATTCTGCTTCAATTAAACCTCCCTGAATGCATGTCTTGTTTGTTTGTTGATGACACTGTTGCAAGGTCAAGCTGTGGTAGATTAAAGTTGTTTGAGGTCTGACTCACAGGCCGGCTATCAATGCAGTGGGAATTGTTCACATGAATTGTGCATTGATGATAAATATTGCTTATATATACTGGTAGTGCTTATGGCCTTGTACTTGGACTTTGCAATGAAGTGTTGAAATCGGACAGGTTTTGTTATGTGTCCCTTTAATAGGTTATATTAGACTTAATATAGATAAACAATACATGTACCAGAAGCATGTACTAAAATTATTTGAAGACAACAAAGAATAAATTTTTATTAATAATGTAGTTTGTTAAATATTTAGATATTAAATAAGTAAACATTAATTATCAAATAAAACACTACTGAACAAACAATTTTTGGTTGCACCACTTTTGTTGGGTTAAGGTTAAGAGAAAATAATATACAACCAACAGATTGCACCACAAAATATTACAGATTTCCATCACTTTTTGCAAAAGTAGAGTTGCATTACCAGTTTGAATTGTCTTAAACTTGTGGTGACTTGAGATGAATGTGCCATGCCTGTAACATTTCGCAGCTATTCGGCTTCAAGTAAACTTCCCTGAATGCATGTCTTGTCTGTTTGTTGACAACGCTGTTGCAAGGTCAAGCAGGCCGGCTATCAATGCAGTGGGAATTGTGCACGTGACTTAGTTCATTGATGATAAATATTGCTTACATGGTGTTTATGACCTTGTACTTTGCAATGGAAATAGAGCAAGAATTGTGGAAATCCATAAAGAATTGGTTATGTCCCTTTGCCCCAAAATAAGACTTCATAGTACAGGATATAAAAATTATAAAAGGGGCAATATAGAATACAAACATTAAATGTATTTTGTTATAGAATAACATTTAAAGTAATGTGAACCCCCCCCCCTCCCCCACAATCCCCCCTCTTTTCATCAAGCTCAATATTTGAAAAATTTAATTATGACAGTTGAGTCCCAAACTTGCTTACTGACACCCAACTTAATGAACTAAATTGATTGACAGAGGTGGGGATCAAAAATCAACAGCTAAAGAAAGAGCCCATTGTGAACACAATATCACATCAACATTTATACACAGTAATCTAATCGGCAGCCATCTGCTGGAAACCCTGACCCGAAATGACCTCTAACCCCAGGCTATGGCTGAATGCTGGCTGCTGGATGTTTGACAGACTATGACATTATCATATTACTGGTTATGCTACAGACATGTGGGGGCTATTAGAGGGCAGACAGCAACCCATCAACACCATCATATGTTACATCATTCGAAAAGCATAGTGCTCAATATGCACAGTTAGAGTAAAAACTAAGAGACATTACAGTTAGAAACAAAACAGTCTGTTTTATACTTTTGTTTGGACAGGCATGCCACACATATTAACTTGAAGTCAGAGAGGGGGTGCATATGTTTTATGGAAACAGAGCTAGTTACTGTAGTTACATGCATCCCGGATTATAAAAACGCATTGTTTCCAAGGGTTGTGAACTTTTTCCTGTTGGATTTTAAGTGACTTTTAATAATTTATTACCTCCTCGCCACTATGATGTCGGTAACTATTACAGACCTAAAAGTGCACACTGTGTGCTATATGGTCCATAATAGCTATGGACCTAGCTATTTCAGTACACTAGCAGCCGACAAAAAGACAAAAGGCAATGACATAGAAAAAGCTGTAGAAGCCAATATAGAATTTCATGCAATTCTAAAGTAAAAGAAGAAAATGCCAATTTGAAGGGCTGGAAGTTAGTGCCTCGGAAACAGTGTATCTTGATGTTTTAAACAGTGTAAGACTAATTCTCTTGAATGGAGTAAGTTTCAGGATTTTCGTGACATTCCCGTGATTTTTTTCAACTATAAAATAACCATAATGTCAACAGTCCAAGCACACAATGTCATGGCGTCAGCGAGCAGTGAAGGGGCTAATAACTACATTTATGTACATTAGGCTGTGGCACTTTATAATAATCCACCAATTGCGAAAATATGCATGCTCTGCACATTGAATCTTATGATTATGAATGCTATTGCATCAATGTTACTTACATGTACAGATAACTCAGTTAAGATAACCTTATAATCTTTCAAAATTGATTTCAATAAGTTAAAATCTTCAATGGGGGTGGGAGAAGATGGTTATCACAACTTCTCTTGTTTTATCATTCCATTTCCGCACTAGTTCAGATAGCTAGGTACTTATCTCCATGTATAGTCAAATAAATAGCCGTGCATCAGTATATCATGTAAACAATGATATTGCATGATCCATAAATATTTTAAAGTGTTATGTTTACAATCAGTCAGATATATATATGAAGGAAATAACCGATATTTCAGTGGTGGTCCTGGGGTGCAGCTGATTTAGTCTATGGTATTTATTAACCCTTTCATGATGGGAGTTGTGCTGGTGCAGTATTAAAGATCCTGTGCCAGTGCATTCTCTTATATATGCTAGTCTTCCATAGGGAGCCTCGCATATATAAGAGAATGCACTGACTTACAAGGTTACGGTAAATATTGTTAAGCCAATGTATTCTCTTATATAGCGAGGCTCCCAATGGGAGACTCTCGTATATATAAAAGAATGTATTGGTACAGGGTTTTCGCAAAATTGTAGGAAGCTTCTGTCATAGAAGGCTTAAATAAACCACTACCAGTAATAGTTTTGCATTGATGGGTAAAACTAACATTTAATTATATGAAGTAAATTTGAAGACATTAGGTGCATTAATGATGTCTGATTTAACACCCCCTAAAAAGCAATGCTGTGGGAAACGCCATGCAACATGTGGAATCTATAATGCCACAGCATTAAATTTGCAGTGGGGCATATTTCCCCAATTTCGAGGGCTGCCCTAATTTACTTTTTCTTCTGATTCGGGGTGAAAATATATATATTATTTGAGTCGAGGAACCACCCTTCAAAGCTCAGACCTATTAAATTTAGATTTTTGAAATCAATTTATTTTCACCACCTCAAATTCAATATATGGTGATGCCTGGTTCGAACTGGAATTTTCCAGCATGAGTCATCACGCATGTAAACAAATATCTTCTTTCATGTGTGATCAGCTTGTTATAATACCTTGTCTATAAAAAAATCAGGAATAAGTATATATATACCTATGTAATTCACATACCAACTAACACAAGATACTTACAATTTTGTTTTTGGCGATAAATTTTGCCGTCGTTTATTCCGAAAATTATTTCAGATCACTGCTAACGCGACCTCCCAACTCTCATTACGTTTTCTGCTCATGTCCCTATACACATGTATATATTTCTGGTGGATTTCAAAAATCAAAATCTAATTGCTCAGAGCTTTGAAGGGTGGGTTCCTCGTCTCAAATAAAATGTTTCATCCCCCCCCCCCCTCGAAGCAGAAGAAATAGTAATTTTAATATATTGATGTTAAATCAGACAAGTTATCTTTAAAATTATTGAGGTAGTCATCAAATGGTCATCTAATGATTGACAGGCTAAAATTAATTGAGAGGTGGATCAATGGGAGAGGACCTGTCATTAACCCTCTCATGATGGGAGCTTCATGAAATTTTGCGAAAACCCTGTGCCAATGCAATTTCTTTTATACACTGTATATGCGAGTCGCCCATTGGCTGCCTCGCATATTTAAGAGAATGCATATTGGCCTAACAATACTTACCTTGACCTTGTAAGCCAGTGCATTCTCTTATATATGCGAGGCTCCATATGGGAGACTCGCATATAAGAGAGAATGCACTGGCACAGGGTTTTTAATGCTGCACCAGCACAGCTCGCTTCATGAATGGGTTAACCCTTTCTACACAGAACAGATTCTCCCATTCAGTTATAAAAGTATACATTGCAACAGTATATTATTCATTTGGAGGGGTGTTCACTAATAAAAGCAGACAACAAACAGAACAAGAGGTGTGCACTCGAGTGCTAGCATACCCCCACCGTGGCAAATTCAACCCGCATTATCCGTAAACCCAACAAAAAAGATTTTTAACTTTAAATAAAAATTTGGATTAATAATTTTGATATTGGTTCATATTTGTTCGAATGATTGCAGAAACCCAAAAAAGGGTAGAAAATGAAACGCAACCTTAACATCTAAGATGGCTTTTGTCGAGTGTGATAGCATCCAAAAAAAAGGAAGTTTCAAATATCTACGATCAAAACTGTAGGAGGAGTTGATTACACCATGAAGGTACCCTCATACAGAAAAACAGAAAATTATTAAAAAAAAATTCAAAAGTCGAAAGGCCCATAACTTTGGGAAAAATCATTGGATAAAACTCAAATTCGAACTTGACCTGTATTTTGATATGAACGACCCACACAAAAAATTTCCAATTAAACATCCAAACTTGAGTTATTATCCGGAAACCAAAGAAAAAACAAGAAAATTGAATTTTCCAAGTCGAAAAGCCCATAACTCAGAAAAATCACCGGATCAAACTCAAATTCGAACTTGACCTGTATTTTGATATCATTGACTCACACAAAAACGTAATTTTCAATTGAACAGTCCAAACTTTAGTTATCATCTGGAAACCAACAAAAAAAGAAGAAAATTGAATTTTCTAAGTCGAAAAAAGTCCATTACTCTAGAAAAAATCATCGGATCAAACTCAAATTCAAACTCAATCTTTATCTTGATATGACTGATCTACAAAAAAACGGTATTTGCAATTAAAGGATCCAAACTTGATATATCATCAGGAAACCGAAAAAGTGAGAAATTCGAAAATGAGGTGTAACTTTAAAAAAAAAAAGTCGGACCAAACCGCAATTAGCATCATGCGGAGAGGCAGTCCTAGGAGATTGCATACAAAAAATTATTGAAATTGGATCATAGTTGTTAGAGTTATGAGGTCGGACGGACGGACGGACAGACACACAGAGGGAAAAAGCGTGACAGACAGACGCAGTCAATCCAGTATACCCCCCATTTTCTTCGAAAGTGGGGGTATAAAAATTGATAATACAAGAGTTGAATAATTCATACTCATTGATGGGGAAATGTTCAGATAATACAGTGATGCCCTAATTAATCGACTCCTTAATCACAGCAGAATTAAGGGTTATATTTATTGTATGCCTCCTATGTGGAGAAGAGTATATAAAAAGAAAGGTTACAATATGGTATTTTTGTCAAGGCTTTTGTACATACTCCTGACGATGTGATACTATACCCGGGTAAAACAAGAAACAACCCGGCATTGGAGTAATCCAATATTTATATTCCCGATCAGATCCTGTATCAACAATGATTGATGAATGAAAGTCGCTCATATAACTGTAACAGAACGAGAGAGAGAGAGAAGTGCGGGAGTCGCACTGAAAGTTGGCAGCACCCGAAATCCCAAGCCGGTCAACCATCCAAATACTAACCGGGCTCGACGTTGCTTAACTTCGGTGATCACACAAAGCGTCTAACGACCATGAGCAAGAGATCTAGACCTCTCGAGCAGAGAAGTCACCGGCCTTCTATATTTACATCGCGACCGCTATACTACTCCCCTGTTCTTTTTGAGATTCACCGAATCTCACCCGAGTCCTCCCCCAGAGCGGTCGCATCATGACACAGACTCCGAGGAGCGGACGAGCCCCCAGTGTAACAGAACGAGAGAGAGAAGTGCGGGAGTCGCACCGAAAGTTGGCAGCACCCGAAATCCCAAGCAGGTCACTTATCCAAGTACTAACCGGGCTCGACGTTGCTTAACTTCGGTATTCACACAAAGCATCTAACGACCATGACCAAGAGATCTAGACCCCTCGAGCAGAGAAGTCACCGGCCTTCTATATTTACATCGCAACCGCTACATAACAATAGGTTAATGGAGTAAAGGTCTATCATGAGGAATGAGTGAAAGTCACTGATATAACAATAGGTCAATCGAGTAAAGGTCTACTAAGAAGAAACAAGCGAGAACATGACAAAGCAATAGGATCATGACAAAGTGTTCATTCACATCGCATCATTTCGCCGTGTGAGGGCTAAGCAAACTTAATCCGGATGATGGTTAACAGATATCTGATTAGCTAAACGAATAACAGCGTATGCATGTGATCAAGGCCAAAGACTTTTTAAAGTGAAAACTAATAATCTAAGGTAAATGACAGCTGACAAATCATATCATCTAGCTTTATAATTCATGTCACAAACAGACAGATTCATCAGTAATTGACAAATATCAGTTTGTCATCAATAAAATTGATACAAACTACTTCTGGAGTAAAGTCGACCTCCAAATGGCAAATTCAAGAATAAATGTAAGATGGTATATAGAATATATTCTTGAATAAGAAAATCACAGCGAAAGTGATGAGCGTTGTAATTTGTCAATCAGAAATATTGACGGCACACCGCGGCAGAACATCAATAGTAGAATGGCAATCCCCACCAACTACATCAATTCATATACCAAGGTTAATTTCGTCCCAATTTGCTTCTGGCGGAGAGAAGACCTCAAAGTTGAGGTCATAGCCCCAGGGCGAGCAAATCAGATTTCTCATCTGAACCAGTCAGCCTTCATCACCTCTGACATGCGACACGACCCTCAGAGGTCAAAGATCAACATCAGTCAGGCAAGATGCCTGACCCCTGGAGTCACAATCTAATTTCATTTGAATTAGGCTGAGGCTTTCTACACAGCAGCCGTTATTCGCTCCTACTTGCCAGACACCCAATAATGGAGCTTATAAATTAGTGGGAAATAACTAGAGGCATGTCCGTGAAATGATTAATCCTAAATCGCATTAGTCAACGCCATCTTACATTCTGTTGGCTTTAACTGTTGGAACAAGGTTTTTACGAGCATCTATGAGGAATGAGTCTGCCTGATTACATTTGATTGAGAGTACAGAATTAATTTCACACCAGTGATGTCATGTAGATCATTTTATCATGGTGAAGGAACTACTGCCATGATGACCCAAATTAAAGTGGCATAACCCTTTCTGGATTGATGAAATTATACATCTGATAAACAAGTAAATAATACTTCATTTTTCACAAGAGTGACATCATGTTGCAAATTTGATAAAGATGAAGGAACTAGAACATATTTTTTTTACATCAGGGCTTTTATTAGCTAGCGCAATGGTAATCAAAATGTTCAAAATATAGTAATGCCCAAAATAATCGACTCCTTAACCACAGCAGAATTATGGGTAACTTTTCAGGATTTAGTTGGAAATATGGCTTGTTGCCATTCATTGGAAAGCTCTCACTGAGAGCTTTCCGATGAATGGCAACAGGCTATATTTCTCACTGAGAGCTTTCCGATGAATGACAAAAAGCCATATTTCCGACTAAATCCTGAAAAGTTACCCATAATTCTGTTGTGGTTAAGGAGTCGATTATTTAGGGCATTACTGCAGTTGAAAAATTGGACACCTCTTGATTTTCGATATATAGAAAATGCTGAACAACATGTTAGTTTAATTAGTTGGTTAAAAAAAAAAAAATTTGGCCAATGGTATTCAGTTTGGATATTAAAGACTTGCACCATATATTGAACAAACCATTGATTATATCAGTCATTATAGCATAGGAACAAGAGAATAATTGAGATAGTAATGTGCTGGTTTTATTTATTTTTAATTGCAATAAATGAGATTTGATTCACCAGTTAACATGTGGAACAATCACCTATTGGTCAAGACATGCCTGGGGTTTTTTCCTCTCCACCATCAAGAGATTTGTTCTCCTGATGTTCGTGATCCAACTAAAATTATCTGGTCTTACTTTAAATTGCATTGGATGCATGAATTCATTAAATGCCACCAAACTTTGGTGGTTGTCTCTTGAACAAGTTTTTTTTAGTTGATTATTGGAATTTAAGACACTGTACAATATCACAACATTTCACTGTTGGAGAAAAATAAGTTCAAGCCTTAATTTCAATATGAAAAGTAAACCACTATACATCATGAAACCATGAACCATCTGGTAAGCAAGGTTCTGAATAACTTGCCCCATACACACTCAGGCAGGTAATCCGTTATGTGGTCATGAACCCACACTTATGTCAGGAATCGAACCAGCTAGCTTTACCAGTGCTGGATCCTAGATGGCTTGTAAAATTCTAGAGTGCTGTGCACCATACCAACTGATCAATGTTCCCCTTTCATATATCTTCAAAATTCTTGTCGCAAACACAATATATTATATGCCTTATTTGATGTCTGCGAGTGGAAGATTCAGGTTTATTAAATACTCTCCACTAGGAATTTGAAACATCCCTGGATATTTCCCTGGTGCTACTAGTATGTGTCATATCGACTGACCCGATGCAGGGAATGCCCCCTTCATATCTTCAAAATTGAAGTTGCAAACACTGTGTTCCTTTAATAACTGATGTCTACAAACTACAGACCAATATACCTTGATCTTAGATAGATCATGCATTATACTGAGTAAAGGCATGAGTGTAGCAATAATGGCATAGCTCCCAATATGGGCTAATTACTAATTTGCTCAACCAGTACCAATAAAACAAACTCTCCCTATTCACTATCCCTCATTGCCCTACTGAGACGCACAATTGAAATCAATATATTTCAACAATGAGGATAAAATAATCGCAGAGACTACACACTATTATTAAATAGGCATCAAATCCATAGCAATCTCTTGCCGACACTAAGTTTCAATGCTTGCCAATACCATATATAAAGCATAGCTTGTTCTGTGTATAGATGAATTGATTCCTGGCCCCTGCATCTGAACTCTTCAATCTCTTGGCTGTGAACATCCGATATCCTGGAAACTCCCCTAGCGTAAACGTCAGTTATGAGGGTGTAATTGTAGATTTAATGACACCAATAAGAGAAATTCATTGCATCATGTTTAGGAAAAATCTATAAGTTGACAATTGTCCTAGCAAGATCCATAACTTAACTGCCACACATAGACATTATGTTTGTGACACGAATATGTTTGTGACACATACACAATCCGAGCTCTATCGCTAGATTATTTCCATGATAATTCCAATACAAGCCGATACCTCACAATTAAATAGGGGGAAAACGACACTCTTGAAAATCAATGATTAGTTATCAAATGTGAAAATCTTTTATAAAATTTGTGTTAAATTGATCATCTCTTTTTATGGATAATATCTCTTGTTTCCTAATGAGAGTTGCTCATTTCATCTTCAAATTTTTTTTAAACAAGGCAGTGAAATAGTCTATGTTGAATGGGATCAGTCTCCAACTTGAACTTTCAACACAACACCCTCTATCTGAACTTGAATTAAAATTTAGCTAATGCAGCCACATAAATTTTTCACTTGTCACCATATCAACATGTAACATTGCCATTGGCTCAGCAAACCTGTTTGACCCTTTCTTTACTAAATACTCATCCACGAGTAGTTATCCCTTAGGAAATGTTCAGATAATAGTCGTTTGTTGAACTTATTATCTAAACATTTGAACATTTCCCACCATATGAATTCTTCTGCACTTACATTATCATTTTAACTGACTATCATCTTCTAATATATCCTTAACATCCCTCCAAATAAATAATAGACCATTCCAATGTATACTTTTATAACTGGGTGGGAGATTCAATTTAATATAGAGGAATACTTCACTATACATGTACAGTAATGACCTAAATAATCGACCCCTTAAACCACAGCAGAATTATGGGAAATTTTTCAGGATTTAGTGGAAGAGCTTTCCGATGAATGGCAACAAGCCATATTTCCCTCTAAATCCTGAAAATTAACCCATAATTCCGCTTAAGGAGTCAAATATTTATGGCATTACATGTATTTCTGGGGATCCTGTGTATAATTATTTGGAACTCTCATCTCAGGATCACAACCTCTGTGATTGTCTACCTTTACATTTGTCTATATCATATTAAGCGTGATTGTGTAGGAACATTGTCAGGTGGATGGAATATGGTCAATTTCACTGGGAAATAATTCCAATGCACTAGAAACCACGGACAAGCAACTTACAGGAGCCCGGTTACCTTCTCCATGTGGATCACAAAATCAAACCAGCTTCTCCATTGATGAATGGTTTTATGATAGCCCAATTCAGTCCTTCCCACAAGGAAAACACAGCGAAAGCATTTATTTGCTCCTGCAATTGAGAAGACGCCTATAATCGTAAGTTGGGTTTTTCTCAAACAAAATGCCATTGTGGGATAGACCTAGCTATGTCCAGTTACACTTTCATATGCCCATAATTAAATTGAGATGGGAAAGGATATAAATAAAGCTTAAAATAGTTCAATATTGGATCAACGATTAGTCACCATAAAGGATATGACAGGAGGGACGAGCGCGAAATTTTAGCGCCTGTGAATTGAAAACTACAAGTGAGTATGGTGCAAGAGCAAACTTAACAAAAGCCCTTGGGCTTGTTGTTTAATCCCTTTTCCAATCCAACAATCATTTATCCTATTCTGTTTTATTGTCAACACTTTGTCAAATGTATATATGTTATTATGATTGGAATAAAATATGTTTACACTAGGAGCAATCACTCCCGTTTCCTATAATAGACTGGCCTAATTATTCATCTTACCAACTGAGCCACAAGTGGCCCCCATTCCATCTGGTATAAAATTCCATGAAATTTACAGGTGTTTCCATACCTATTATATCAAATTAAAACAACTATGTCCAGTATAATAGTAGTGCCGAGTATTTAGGTAAGCTATCAATGAAACTGATAATGTTGTAAAACATGGCTGCCACTTGAGTCAACCTCCATATTTACATATTCTGTGTGTATAGCAGTATCTGTGTCTTTATATATACAACACAATATTGTTTTGCAAATGTTGTGTTCGGATTGGCCACTTTTTAAATCAAAAGTTGAAAATTCAGACACCTCAGAATGCAGAAAAAAAATCATTTTATAAACGAACTGCATGTTCAAGCTTTGAACTGATGTTGCTCACTGGAGTAGGAGACTGCGGGACAAATACATTTCTTGAGCGCTTGAGTTGAAATTAAAAAATATTAAACTAATTATGAGACATTGAGTTGGAAAAAAACAACAAATGCTAAACAAATGAGAAAAAACATTTTGAAGCAAGGATCACTAAAGTACTGATACTTCATGCAGACTGCTTTGAAGTGGCATTTTGCCTCTTCATCATTCCACATTCTCATTCCAAGCCTGCAATCTGCATATCTTTGCATAGCACACAACAAATTGATGGCTTATACTCCTTTGTCAGTTGAGATGCTTCGTGCTGGTGCAATATGTTATCCTGGTGAATGATCCATGAGCATCAATACTTGCAACAGATCAATGATCTCAATATAACACATGTGTACATGGTTTGATAAGAATTAATGAGCGGACTGAAGATGTCTAGCTAGCCTCTTCTAAAGGGCTGATGTCTAAGTAACCTCTTGTACAGGAACGCTAGCATTTTGTAGGGGCTCAGAAGAATGAAATGATTTTATTAATATCTGTGTTCACTGTACTATCACTACTATGGTCTGAGCTGTATTTATAATTAGACCGCAATTATCAATTAGATGGTACACCAAAACTCTATTGCAAATTATTAAGTATTCAAAGACTGCATTAATTGTTAATATACCCTCCTATGCTTATTATTAGCCAGTTGTCTGTCTCCAACTTGCAGTGTCTGTTTGTGTGCATGCCATGCACGTGATCACTTTAGTATGTGAACTGGAGGAGTACGATCTCTTTGCCATAGCCAGAGTGGAGATTCATGGCATGATCTATAGTGATCACACGATAATAGAACTCATCTGATTTACAATAACTCGTTAAACCGTGATAATCATAGTGTTGCTGTGTGATTGAACAAGAAACATTTTGTGACTTAAAGCATCAGGGCATGTCAGGCTTACTTCATACATTAAATGCTGAGGTAAATAGTAGCTATTTTATCTGCTTTATCCATTTTATCAAGTGGAAAAGTTATATGTAACTGAAACGTTAAATTAACATTATAAATATAACTTCAAATATATCAACAAATTTCCATGTTTTTTATCAATATGGATATCTGAAATATGTTTTTGAGTTACGAAATGTATAAGAATATCAAACGTTCAGACTCAGAAATATTGCTTTTGAGATATATAAATCTATAAGAATATTAAATGTTTGGACACTCATAAATATTTCTAAGTATTAAGAACATGGCTGATTAGATCACTACAGTGTCATACAATCCATGATTTAGCTGCGATGTCACAGTTGGGGAAATGTTTTCACTCCCATCCTCAAAGCAAGTTAAAATTTTTAAATGGAGGCAAACCCGGATTACCCAGAATTAAAAATAGAAATATGGACCTAAACAAGACAGCTGCTAGTATGTACACAGAACGACACGAGTGTATTAATAATGGGTTGTTGATATGGCACGAGTGCCAGCGAGCATGTAAGGATAGAGGCACAGCCACGAGTTCTATCCTTCTCATGATGGGGAATCACGTGGTTTCGAAGTTGGCGAGTAACATGCATGCAAAATGGCTGAGGCGAGCGCAAACACACAAAAACATAATATATGAGGAACTGACACAAAACAGCATTTTTACTGTTAGGAGTATATGCTAGTTTATTTTAAAAGCAAGTTTATAGCTTACATGTATTTGTTCCAAAAACTCAGTAGTTTTATACAACATTCTGACCAAAGTTGCCGGTCGTAGGTTTGTCGAATACACCAGTTCATATACATCTAGAATCCTTTGACTGACAACTTTGGTGAGAATGCTAGAGCAAACAAGTATGCGTTTGGACACACATGAGGTAGCAGCTCGTTTGAAAAATAGAATAGCATATGCTCATAGCTGCCAAAATACTATGTAATATGTCATATCCTAGTTTATGACCTTTTTCCTTGTTTCTGGTCGTCTCCACCATTTTGAATGCGTGATACTCATCAAGTTGAAACCACGTGATTTTTCCACCGTGCTTCTGTGATGGCACAAGTGCTGTATAGACAAACCGATTAACACACTCGTGTCGTGTCGTTATGTGTTTATTACATGCCACCTTCCTAGAATCCGATGAGTTAAAAGAACAGACTTACAAGGTTTTATATTCAGGCACATACAGGGCTTGTTTTGTCATGCCTGATGATACTTAAAATTATTTGGTAGTTCCAGTTTCATGGTGGAGGTGAACATCATTTTATACCTGGTGTGACCTTAATGGAATGTGTATGCCACAGGTGGTTCAAACAGATTTGTGAACATGGCACAGCAGGAACACAGTTCTGATTAAAACCATACTCAGACTCTAAAAGTACCCAGTCTGATGACAATGGGTAGAGATTCCATTACTCCCAGCAGGAATTACGTATTTGCCAGCCAATCACATAACGCGATGTGACCAATCAGGCGACAGTCGCATGGAATTCCCAAGACAAGGGGAATTCCTTTAGCCGATGCCGATTCCAGTAAAACCCGCCCAATAGTTATAAATAGCACAATATTTTTTCCGCTGCATGGCTAATGTTTACAAATTCAGTCTAATTTTCGGTGGCATTTTAAACAAATCATGTCTCCAACGGAAAAATAATTGTCCGGCAATTCTAAAATTTTGCACAAATTCATCGACTTATCTTTCAATACTACTTTGCATTTTGCAGTGAGTTCGTTCTTCCCGGTAGATGTGAGATATGTCCCAATAAAACTAAAGCCGCATATGTCGCAATCTGAGGTAGATTTCGCTTTTGGATTTGGCTTAATAGGGGTTGATATTGAATGAGAAGCCATGTTTTTCTTTTGCGAAAACGAAAGGCTTTCGCGGAAAGTAAACTCTTACGCGGAAACGACACCGAAACTACATTATGTCAAAGTTATTCTTAAAGACAAATGTGGGCGGTGACATCATACTGCAGGGGTTGTCTGTGAAAGTTATTTATAGCGACAGTAATACGACAAATAGCGGGTTTCATCAGACTCAGTACTTTTAGAGTCTGAGTATGGTTTTAATCAGAACTGAGCAGGAACACTGTAATTCTCGATTTAACTGGATTTGCATCGCAATTTGAGATGCGATTTTCCACTTTCGGCTAACTAATTTACAATGAAATTGGTAGGGAATGCTATACAAAATCTACCCAGTGCTGAAAAATACTATACAAATCTAAAAACATTAATTGACCCCTGGGAACAAGTGTGCAATAAATATAAAAAATTTGGAGGTGACCATAGTAACCACAACCTCCCCAATATATGGCACACACCACCCATCATAGCCCCACAACTTGCTTTCCACCATAAATTAATAAATAATGATAAGGGTACTAGCCTAGCTATTGCACCACATAACTTGCTTTCCACAATGATGGGAGTTAATATGCAGTGATAAGAGTACCAGCCTCCAATGCGCCACATGAATTGCTTTGTGCCAGATTGATGTCTGATGAGGCTATGACCTATGACACCATCATGGGGCGAGAAGAAAGCTAGTTGCACATGTTAATATCTTCATGTAACAGAATTCAGCGACATATGCCCTCAAGGAAATCATTCATGTTTCCAATGCGCAGTTTACAGCACTTAACAAAATAAACTGCTACCTAAAACCTATACTTTAATTCACACAAACAAGCCGTGATTGTGCAAATTAAAGTATTATATGTGTATTGAGGCTGCCCTAGTCAATCTGAAGCAAAGTGGTTTAATATGTCAATTATATGATCATATCAGCTTTGTTATTTTTCAGGAGGACCAATATAGAGGCAAGTACTAATTTTACCCACTTTACAAGTGCCCATGTACCCAGGGACCAGCCTGGGGGGGGGGGGGGGGGGCGACTTGGGAGATATCTTTTCCCTAAAATGTGCCACTTCTCCCTATTTATGTCCCAGGGAGAAGTTACTTCTCTCTGTTATACCAGTTTGCATATTTCAAAGCAGCATTTTAGAAGTGTATTTACTGAATATAATGGTGTACTTTTCTCATTATAATGGTATATAAATGGCCTCTTGTATTGTGTGATACTTATGGAATCAGAAAGGTGATGTTAGAGAGTAATTTGAATTTCAGCCTTTATGACTTCTCCATGATAACAGTCCACTTCTATAAATAACCAAATAGGGAGAAGTCACTTCTCTCAGTTTGAATTCTCTAGGCTGGTCCCTGCATGTACCACTCAAATATATAGTATGAAGTTCCAGGGACCAGCCTAAAAGTTTTTTGGTTATGGGGGAGAAGTGGACTGTTATCAGGAGGAATATGATCCAAGTATTATGCAACACAACAGCCCAATTATAAAACCAGTATAGCAAGTAAGAACACCATTATACAGTATTAAATGCCCTAAATAATTGACTCCTTAACCACAGCAGAATTATGGGTAATTTTTCAAGATTTAGTCGGAAATATGGCTTGTTGCCATTCATCGGAAAGTTCTCACTGAGAGCTTTCCGATGAATGGCAACAAGCCATATTTCCAACTAAATCCTGAAAAATTACCCATAATTCTGCTGTGGTTAAGTAGTCGATTATTTAGGGCATTACTGTAATCAGTTGATATCCTTTAAATGTGATGTTGGGCTATATTCATACTGGTATATGAAAGAGTTCAGCCACTTCTCCCTGGGACAAGAATAATAGAAGTGGGACATTTCAGGGAGAAAATGTCTCCCAAGTCACCCTCTAGGCTCGTATCTGCTGGGAACCACTTTCCAGGCTCCCACAATAAAAGTTAACTTCAAAGATATCCTAGCCAAATTGACACCAAATTAATAAAATTTCCTGCTTTCTATTTTCAATATTTCATTTTTTCTGATGAAAAGATGTGAGTAAGCTTTTACTGCTTCAGAATGAAGGAGAATTAATGCACTAAATAATGTGTGATACAAAATTCCCACAGAAAGATCGATTCAAAGTGTCAATAACACTGAATATCAAGTGTGACAAAGTGTTGTATTGATACATAAATTAGGACAACTAAAATACAGGCATCCAGAAAACATTTATAGTTCACATTTGAAGGTTAAATCAATTCACTGTGCAAAGATTGGGTGCAGTCTGAAACTACATGTAGGTTCTACATGGAGAATATTAAAATTGACATGTATACAAAAACTTTTAACCAAAAAACAGGAATTGGGAGTATTGTGACTATTGTCATATTTTTTTCAGTGGCGACTAAAAACCCTTTTGGCTTTCATAGGAATATGACTGAAATTAAGACATTTATGCTCTGGAGTGAGCTAACTTTATAAATTAAGACATTTATGCTCTGTGGTGAGCAAACTTTAGTCAGAAAACAGGGCATTGGCAAAATAAAGTTCAGGAACATCTCAACGTGCCACTCCGATAGTAATTTCGATAAGAAACGAAAATTTATTCATTTACATATTAACAAATTACATCATAGTGCCTCTACCCATTCTGATCTTTATATGACCCGAAGAAGTTTGAACATTTCATGATGATCCGATCATAACCGTATATACACATGTATGAGGGTTGTAGCCCATACCAACAGAACTGTGAACTATCATATTTAAACATCTGCTGCATTAAAGCCATGCCAGTACATCATGTTAACTCAATCAACATGAGCTAAAAATATCAATGGGTTAACGACAAATGAATTCTTAAGACAATTTTATAATGCCTTCAGCATAGTTGACATGCAAAAATATGCATGCATGGATCATATGCATTGCAACCTTTTGACACCACAGAGGGTTGAAAAACAAGTTTGTATCATCCCAGTTACAAAGTGCAACCTGAAAGCCCCAAGGGGCATTGCTACTAACTTATTTCTAACTGTTATTGCCCATTTTTATTTGCCGATTATATCCTGGCAACACTGAACATATCTGTCTGGCTGTTTGCTTGTTAGCTATCCATGCCATTAAGGTGTTATTAAAATACTTGTGGTGCATAAAGCCCCTTTCATTCCAAGGTAGTTTTTATTGCTGACCTGACAGGGAGGTCACACTATCTTTTGACATATATAGTGCTTTTGAACAGGTAACAAATCTTCACACCAGGTCCTAAGCTCTCCATATTTATTTGATCTACTGTACTTGACAAAATGGATGGTAGGCAGCACAACATTGACACCTGACTATTTAGTACATGCTTACTCAGGAGTGTGTTTCAGCTAGGAGTGTTAACCCATCAGGGACTGTCCAGATTTTAAATTTGGGTGCCCTATAGATCCTAACATGATATGCCATAGTTATATACCGAGGCATTTCAGCCTTAGCTGTTGGAGGGAATTGTTTTTAATTCAATGCTCAGAGTACAGCTGGGGCATTCTGAGACTGTATATTGTGCTTTTCAGGTTGGTCAATTTAGTCATATTTTAGATAGCAATTTCTTAAATTTTATGATCTGTTTCTGATTTGCTGAATATATGATATGGAAATGCCTGACAACTAAGGTTATGACCAAATTTAGTTTGTTTCTACTCTCCCACCAACCTAGCGGTACCCATTCTATTGTACAACATAACATACTACATGTATATACATAACATAACATAACATTTATTTGACTACAGATAATACAAGTGCAGAAAGAGTCCTATTTATTGGAGGGAGATGTTCTTATTATCTGATCATTTCCTAATCAATAAGGACTCGTCAATGAGTATTTAGTATAGAAGTATAACTGCTCCCTAGCCTCTTCTGACCGGTATAAACCTTTCTTTACTAAATTGATTCTCCTCTAATCAGTTCAAAAAGTATACATTGGAATAGTCTATTATCATCTGGATGTATGATCATGAAATACATATGAGCAGATAAAACACAAACAGATATGCAGGTATAAAAATTCATAAGGATTCCTTTTTTTTAGAGGGAAATTTTCAGTAAATAAATTCCGGCCGTTTGGTGAGCTTATTATCTGAACATTTCCTACAGGAACTACTCATCAATGAGTATTCAGTAAGGTATACTACTAAGCCAACAGTTCTGTCTCTCAAAAGGGATTACTGGCCAATCGACAATTTAAGAAATTTCCAGTTATTTCCTTTCCTTGAAAAATATTTTTTTTCCAAAAACAGATTTTCTAAAATAAAAAAACAATTGGAAATTTTAGCAAAATAATACCCTGCTCACTGCCCAGCTGGTTGATTTCTGAGCATGTAAATATATTTGACATTTAATAGATAGTAAAACGTGTTACATTGTAATTGAAAATTTTAGTTATGCTGGAAATTTTAAACTGATTTTTTTGTCTGCTGTTGTCACAATCAATGCATGAAGTCTCTGAAACTGATACTGGTAGTTTTTTTAAGATTCTGTGAGAGTTTATAAATGGCTCTGAATAGAGTTTAACCCTTTCATGACGGGAGTTTCCTGAATTTTTGTGAAAACCCTATGCCAATGCCTTCTCTTATATACCGGTATGCAAGCTGACCATAGGTCGCCTCGCATATATAAGAGAATGCATTGGCCTAACAAATTTTATATGATATTTTTAAATTGTTAAAAAATGTAAGAAAAATTAAATAAAAATATTAAATTGTTAACGAATTTAAGAAATAATGATAAAATTTGATAAATAATGTAATAAAATGATAAAAATGATAAAATTGTTAAAGAATATAAGAAAAAATTATAAAAATTGTTATAGAATGTAAGACAAAATTATAAAAAATTATAAAAATTGTTAAGAAAGTAAGAATAAATTATAAAAATTGTTAAAGAATGTAAGAAAATAGATAAAAAAAATTGTTAGGCCAATGCATTCTCTTATACATGTATATGCAAGGTGACCATAATGGTTGACTCGCATATATAAGAGAATGCATTGGCACAGGGTCTTTAATGTTGCACCAGTGCAGCTCCCATCATGAAAGGGTTAATAACTACAAAAAGAAGCCTAAATGCTTATTATAGATGACAATAGTCACAAGTAAGTGAGAATAAAGTCTCCCATTATCTTCATGCCAGACTCATTGATGTCAATTACTATTTGACTTTTTCAATTCTCATAAGACCATAGTACAAATGCAATACCACGCCACAGTGGAAATGTTTCTCCTCTGTATAAAGAGAATGAACAGAGCAACAAAATAGTGAAAATACACCTACTACCCTCTGGTGACCAATAAATAATATAGTATTCAATTGGATAAAGAATAAGGAAGCATGAAATTTGTTCCTTGGGGATCTAGGAAAAAACATTTTTCCGTTTCCGAGGGCGTGGGGTTCAGAATATATTATGATATTTGCATAATTTTCTGATCATGTTTGACAATGATATATTTTGAGTCGAGCTATTAATGTAATTACCAAACTGGGACGGAGAAAGATAATGGATTGCTGAAAATGTTAGTCATGATATTTTCTGTATAGTTTTTTATTTATTGTAAAGCTAAATAATCACTTCAATAATAAGTACTTGTTTCTGTATGTTCATAAAAAATTATAATCCTCACAATTCTATCTCCCCAATGGAGGTCATGTGTTATATAAATAGCTTTATAATAGTGCTATGTCTGTACATGGATTGGGCAATTTGGCTTTTAAATGACGATTGTGGCATACAGTAATAAATGATGATGAAATTTATCGCCAGAAACAAAATTATAAGGATCTTGTTATAGTTGGCATGTGAATATATACATAGGAAAATATACAGTAATGTCCTAAATAATCAACCCATAAACCACAGCAGAATTATAGGAAATTTTTTCAGGATTTAGTCAGAAATATGGCTTGCTGCCATTCATCGGAATGGCAACAAGCCATATTTCCGACTAAATGCTGAAAAATTTCCCATAATTCTGCTGTGGTTAAAGGGGCATATACTTTGGGCATTACTGTAACTATGATTTTCAAAAAGGATAACATCTATTTTGTCATTCCAGAAGAAAGTCCTTAAACTAAGAAAATATCAATTTATAGAATTAAATTTACAAATTTTCATTCCATCCTAACAATGAGCCGAGAAAAGTTGCCAAATATATAGACTGCAAATTTAATACATGTCCTAGTAGTTAGTTTGCATGAATTGACATTAATATCACAAGCTATTATTAAGATAGATTCATTCATATGTTATATGTTCATGTTCTGTGAATAGACTGTGATCTATCTTCATGTCATTATTGACACAGGAAATAATTATTACTTGACTTTAATATTTAATATTGAGGAATTTTATAATAAGAGCATGAGAGCTCTATAATTATAATCATTTGCACATGAGATGTCAAGTGTTTCTTCGAATTTGAATAATCACAAATAATTCCCTGAACTAATTCCAAATGAAAATAGCAACTAGAGCAGTAGTCCTTCAAACATCATATTATAAAGTACCTAACTTTGTTCCTAGATGTACATCTACTAGTATACTACAGAGAGATAATTTCTTAAGTTAAGGTGATGTGAAACTAGAGATGATATCGGCCCAATGTGAAAATTCCTGAAACTATCCCTATCATGTAATAAATAAACCACAATTTAGATCAAAAGCATGCACTGATGCCCTCAGGTCCCACCTACCTGTACTATTCCTTACTGAATTTGTACATATCACAAAATTTGATGCCCAACGCTCACGACAGACATGTAGTACAATAAACGAGTATAAAATACATGGTAATCTTTTCAGAGGCAGAGACAAAATTTGTTGAAATGCAAATATTTTGATCCCTGAAAATTCCAATAAAAAATAATGAAAACCCTGAATTATGGGAATTCCCTGAAAACTTTCATCTCTGTGTGAAACACTCCTCTGGGGTGATCAAATAGGAATAGAGTAGTTATTTTCATACATTTTATATCCAAATTGGCATCATGCAAGGTTATTCCTATAATTGTACATAAAATCTCACAGTTTAAACTATTAAAAGTAAAATCTAAAATACAATTGTGGCAAATGGCGATGAGAATTAAATTTCTTCACCACTAAATTCCTTGAAAGGGACAGGAACATCAGTTGCCAAAAATATGTAGCATGAACTATGGAAAGGATAAAATCCATGCATGCAAATAAAATGTGGCAAAAGGTATATGTCCTGATTGAACGTATACATGTTATTCAAGAGCAACGCTGTCTTTGCACACACACACATGTGTTGTCGCATTCAACAAATCTATCATCGCATCAAAAACATCAATAAAATGTGTGTATCATCACTCAATTGTGATCATTCGCCTTTTATGTTTTAATCGGAAAATATATATATAGAGCAAACCCTAACACACAAATACAGTACCTGCTCTGACAAACAAGCCCAGATAGAGAAATCAGATATACTCACTTTACCTGGACTATCAATGTAATTTAAGCCAGTTGGGATTCAACCAGCTGGCGCTTAGTGTGATATTGAAAGCTGTGGGGAATTCATCTTACAGGTGCATCATATATATGTTCAATAGCAGTTGTTAATTACTCTTGTGTGCCAAATAGTGCAGGGTGGAATATAAGTGCAGGGTGGACATTTCTGAAAAATTTAATAATAGCACTGCACAGAGCGGAATAGAAGTGTGTGGTCATCGTGTGTTGGAAACATCAATTCACATTGAACAATCGATATCATGTGGAAGATGGACATTTTTCAATATTTAATACTTGAACAATTAGTTTTGTAGACTTGAGTATAAAGCAAGTTTTCGCAATTGACACTGATTGACATTCTTAAAATTGATACATGCACAGGAAAATTTAACCATCGTTGTCCACATGTCCCATGTGCGCAACATCTGGAATGTAAAATCCACCTTTTTTTTTTAATTAAAACTATCTGAAAAACATTTGATATTTTTTTTTTTTTAAATGTGCAGACCCAATAAGCATCGTGTAGGGTGGATTTTCTCATAAAATTAATAAATGTACAGGTACCTGTAACTTCAATGTGCTACAATCTAAACATCCTCTTTCTATATTCTCAATGCAATGTCCCAATTACTTAATTCATAAAACATTACACGAAAAACACATTAAAATATTATTAAAGAATAGTATATTTAAATGCAACAAAATTGGGGCAAAAGCTGAAAAGAGTAAGCCAAAAGTTACACATAAACATTTAAGACATTTTATACTACACTTTTAAATTGGAGAAATAGTTGCCAAAAATATGTAACATGCACGAACCTTGGATAGGATAAAATCCAGGCATGCCAGTAAAATGTGGCAGAAGGTATCCGTCCTGATTGAACGGATACATGTTATTCAAGGACACAGTCCATATGACAAAGCTGTCTACACAAAACAGGTGTTGTCGCTGTCAACGAATCTATCACTGCATCAAATACATCAATAAAATGTATGTATCATCACTCAATTGCGATCATTCGCCTTTTATGTTTTAATCCGAAAGTATATAGAGAGCAAAACTTAACGCACAAATTCAGTCCCAGCCAAGCGATAACTAAGCCCGGAGGCTAAAAAGCCTGCCTCTCCACATAGTGTCAACAGAAATAATACTGGTTTAATAGTAGTGAGTGAATGGATGATGAGAAATCTATAATCATGGGCAGCCGTAAACACTGCGAGCTTGCAGGTGGGAAGTGTGATCCATTGAACACCTCCGGCATATTGGAAGCACGCCAGGCAACATTGTGGTCTTATAACCCCTGTGATGCAATAATGGGTTATACCCTCCACAGAAGTTATAATCACCCCCACAAATGCAGTAAAAGCAAACCCATCAAGAGATGTGATAACCAATCTTAAAAGAAACAGACATTCATGGCTGTCTTGTCAAGGAACTTCCCCCATGATGGCATCAGAAGTCAGCGCAACCTGACCTCCCTGAAAATCCAATAATGGATGAAACCTCAATAGACATCTCTTCTGAAGTGACCTGCCCACCCCTGTGATGCAATAATGGATAAAACCCACAGAGAAGACTATCAAATGAATTCAGCAGCAGATGTTATGCTTCTCAGGGATGAAGGGATGAGAATTGTAATCACATCTTTTAATGCCAGAGCATTGACTCTGCCAGTCTAACCTTAGACCACTTATTCCTGTTTACTTATTGATTGATTTTTCCCAGTTCACTATTGCAGCTGACTGTCTATTTGTGTGGCATAGTTTTGCTCTAATCTAATCTAACATACACTTGGCAAGATATACTTGCATATGAGCAATATTATCTTCATTGCAATGTAAATAAAGGTTATAATTTACTTCCTGGAGCTTTCCTGAAATGCGATATCTGCTCTGTTTATCTTGACGGTTTGAGTTGAACTCTGATTGGTAATAATATTGATAGAAGTTAAAACTTTTTTTTCTGATAACTATTACATGTAATTGATATCCAGTTTAACAAACAAGGAGGATTGAAATGATACTAGTAGGTAACATAAGAACATGATACCCAAATGCGTCTAGAAAACATAGTGGGTCCCTGTCAACTGTATTCAGACAGTGCCGTGTACAATTTTTTAGATAAATCCAATCAGTAGAAAAAGAATAAAAAATGAGGATTTTGTAGGGAAAACAATTCTTTTAACTACAAAATATGATGTTAATATGAACTGGGACCAAGTTGATGTTACTCAGAATGTGTAAAAAAAATATAAGGCCCCGAATGAGGTGGCTTTATTTGACAGTGATTTTTATTAAATGAAAAATTTCTGGAAACAATCATTGAGTAAAATTTTGCTTCAACGGTCTATATTGTTAACAACTTAACACACCTAGTTTTATTTGATGAGACACAAGAATACAAATCAGTAAATTCTAAGACTATGAAGTTATCAACCGGAAACCAAAATAATTAGGAAATTCTAAGTCAATAATATTCTAACTCAATTCATACTAAGTTATCTGGACAACAAAAATATATATCAGAAGCAAATTCTAAGTCGAAAAGGGACATAACTTCGTCAGAAATTGTCAGACCAGACCCAATTTTAGAATCTAGTCAGGACATTCTCCCGATCATGCCATGAATCTCTACTCTAGCTTACGCCTGTATAAATCATCGATATCCACCAGTACAAAACCTGGGATCTTTTCGATGTTGTGACAGGGAAGTTTATATTAAACATTGAAAAAACAGTACAGGAATTATATTTCTCAGTTATTATCTGTTCCTTAATAATGTAATTCACTGTAGGTGAAGGTCCCAACTTGAAATTGCACGATTTAAGTGACTTTGTGAAAGCGATTTTGCTTTGCGTTACTTATAATTACTGGAATTTATTTAATGATTTTTGCGATATCGATTAACAAATGTCACAAATAAGCATGCAATCTTGAGCTGGGAGAGATTTATTCCCTATCTTGTTTGTTCAATGTTATAAAGTTCCCTGTCAGAAGGGATCAGAATATCAAAAAGTTCCAAGGGTTACTTACTTCTACAGCTAGGTGGGTATGCTCATTTCCGAAAATGAAATTGACTCAAACATGCAGACCATATGTTTCATGCAGTATGTCTTATGGCTATATTAAATTCAGGTACATGTAGGTAGGTCAGAGACCACCAGTCTGTGCATCTAAATTGAGAGAAAACACTTCCCTTTAGATACATTTATATTACACATCAACATGAGTTCTCATGATTTGAGCATTATTTAATAGGCAAAGAAAAATTATCCATTTAAATTAAATTGATATCCAAAGTTTCTTTTCTGTCTTTGCAAAGGCAATTTGGAATAGCAGACAACTAGCTTCTCAGACTAGAAAAGAAGAAGTGACATATTTGCAGAAGAAATTTCTGTCACACTGGTTGGTACAATGTACACGAAGGCTTAAAGGAGAAACAGAGCACAAAATGAAATATGCAGAGAGAACATCTTTAAAGGGCTACTGCATGTACACTAAATCCGGCCATTTATGGTACAATCTATAAGAGAATGCATTGGCACAGGGTTTTCGCAAAAATTCAGGAAACATCCATCATGAAAGGGTTAAGATGGTGTTTCTCATCCCTGAACTTTCTCTATAGAATTGGGCGTCTAATATATTAATTTTGAGTCAGAGGGAACAGGTAACAGGAGCTTCTGTCACTAGGAAATAAAAAAAATTCTCCAATTATTTTCTATGAACTGGGACAGAAAATGTGATTATTTTTTAGAACATTACAGAATTTCTAATTAGGAATCTATCTTTTAAATCAATTTTAAGCAAAATGCATGTTTATGTGCAGTACAAGCAGTTTCTCTTGTGTTTTTTTTTGGTAATAGTTGAAACATGCCTTGAAAAGGAGTTCGATCTAAAAATGTTAACAGGAAAGACCATCTGTTAAGAAAATAAATGCAGTTTTTGGAGGTCATTAGAACTGTGAAGTAATCATGGATAAACAGATTACACTGGGAGAGCAGGGAGACGAATCTTCGACTGCATCAAATGAGCTTTAAGCTTTCATGTCAACATGGCAATGCATATATATACATCAGTTGGATGCTAGGGCATGGTTAACATCCATATTTGTATTAGCCCCGATGCAAGGTCAGAATAATTGAATAATTACATACTGCTCGATTTGCCAATAAAGCGATTAAAGCACTTACATTTGCATTGTATGCAAAATAAATCTTACCAAAGCATGCATTAACCATTAAGTGTTGATGGGAGAGTAAACAACATGACAAGCAGCATGAGATATCTATTCCCGAGGCAATCACCATCCTGAGATACCAGTATAAATGTCCTAAACATCAACCATCAAGTTTAGAATAGAATTAAAATTCTGAGGGGTAACCAGCAGAAACACAATGTGGAATGTTCAAGAGAGTATTGACTGCCATTCCATTATTTATTATTTGATCTTAGCCGATCTTAGGGGAAAATATTCACTTCACCCATATGTAGAGTTTTGTTGGTCTATAAATTGTATAAATTTAAACAAGTCCAATGAACACTTAATTTTCAGACTGGTAAGATTCGTGAAAAAATATAAGTCTCTATAGATTCACAAGATCCTTTATAGATGAGACAATACAAAAATATCAATATGGAGACTGAGAACAAACAAGGATAGCCGTATTGATATATTTAAGTGTTAAGTGTTTAATTGTTGTCTCATCAATAAAGAATCTTGTGAATCCACAGACTCATTGTATTCCCAATCATACCAGTGTTAAATTGTTAAACCTTCCATGCCAGACTGGAGCTTCCTGAAATTTTGTGAAAACCCTTTGCCAATGCATTCTCTTATATAGGGAGCCTCGCCTATATAAGAGAATGCATTGGCCTAACAATATTTAACTTGGGCTTGTCAGCCAGTGTATGGTCTTTAATGCTGCACAAGTGCAGCTCCCGCCACGAAAGGGTTAATATCCGACCCCATGTCGGAAGATCATCTCACCCATGTCGGAAGATCATTACATTTGAATTTAAATTAACATGGGACTTGTATAAAATTGGTGAACTATTATCCATTGGTAGCAACCATAAAATGATGAAGATTGTGCCCGTGTGTGACAGCAAAATTCAGCAGGTGAATAGAGTGAACGGAAATTTAACAGAGTTTAAGACTCAACTCATCAGTGAGAAAATAAATCCAGATAAAAAAAACCTCACTTTTTGGAGAAGTTTTGAGTACCAGATCATCATCGGGTCACAAATGCAGGAAATGGCCTCCCAAGTCTGCGGTGCTACAGCTTCTGGGGTCCTGGGTCGTCCCCAGATTACCAGCAGCTCAGCCCGAGGCACTCACTTCTGTGATTGGATCCCCATCGAAATTTGAGGGGACCTGTTGGCAGTGTTGGCAGGTTACCATAACTTTTCTGCAAGCCTCAAATTTCAAGCCCTTAATCATTGGATAACTTTAATAATACAGAAAAACATGTCATTGTTGACCCATTTCATTAATTAAACCCATTAAATAACAACTGGTACATACAAAACTGCCAGGAGTGTAAACTGGGCAAGTGGTATACATAGGAATAACTCGCACAACTCACAACAATGTTCTCAAACCATGGGGAGTAACTCAAAACTATCTTGATTCAATGAGCTGTGCTACCAAAGAAGTGTAACTCTACATTCAGCCAAATAACCAGACATGCGATTCCAGGCAAGATACATGTAGCAAGAGTATACTCAGGCATTATGGGGAAACAACAGGGGTGCTAGAGCAGGGGAGGGGGGCATGTGAGGCACTGGGCCCACCTTGCCCTCACCCAGGAGGGTCAAGAGATATAGAAATGGCTTTTGACAGGATTCAAAGCATGAACAATATTATTTTTGCTGAATTTTGTTCGGCTTGACCTACAGTAATGCCCTATGTAATCAACTCCTTAACCACAGCAGAATTATGGGTAACTTTTCAGGATTTAGTCTGATTTAGTCGGAAATATGGCGTATTGCCATTCATCGGAAAGCTCTCAGGGAGAGTATATCTACATGAAATTACAAGCATGTAGCTTGGTCATACATTCCATTCTTCAAACTATAAACCACTCATTTTCAACAAGTCAATTAACCCTTTCATGATGAGAGCTTCCTGATTTTTTGCGAAAACCCTGAGATGACAGAAGAATGGAAAATACTAGGACACCAATTGATATTTTTTTAATCTAGTACCAACATGGTATTTCAAACTGTGCATCTGAAATCTGTCTATGCAAACACTTTGACAGAAACACATCTTAGCATCACTTCACCACCAGAGTTTATTCCAAAATGATTGTGCTCAGTGTCCATTGTCCAAGGTAGGGACGAAATTATCAAAATAATGACCCATGGAAATAATAATGAGCGTCATTGTTACCATTTTTTTTATTGTACCCAGTTGTTGTGCTAAAATTTGCACTCGTCCCTCTTGTCAAAATGCTTACATGTATGGTGACTTGAATTGTTGATTCAATGTGAAAGTGTACCTTGACATACTGGTAGATCTATCAAACACCAACATTTTATATGAGAACAAGGGGTACGCATCTAAGATGCTTTTGTCGAGTTTTTTGGCAGTCGAACCAAACTTCTGCCAATAAGGTGCACAACTCCGGGAAAAAAAATTGGACGGTGGTATATTATTGCAATAGACCTACGGTATATACCATATATCAATTGAATCCGTTAATATTTCATTGAGTTATCGCACTAACGGTGATTATTATAGACAAACTAAGACCCATAACTCCGGAAAAAAAATTCGGACAAACCAGGTTTTCGAACTCGTCTGAGATATTGTTGCAATAGACTCATATACCAAATATTGTTTAAAATCGGTTAATATTTCATTGAGTTATCGTGCTAACGGTGATAACATTGCTAAAAATAGACAAACTAAGACCCATAACTCTGCAATTTTTTTTCGGACAAACCTGGTTTTCGAACTCGTCCGAGATATTGTTCAGCCCTGGGAATTAACCTAGGCAATAGGCAATGCCTAGGTAAAAGCAGAGGCAAAATCGGTTTTCCTAGGCAATTATATTTCCTAGGTAAAACAAGTTAATTGGGTTACTAAAATGTATTTGTGTCTATCAAAAATAGAACCTCTTTAGCCAAAATGACTTCCTTAAATCACTCTTTACATACATTGTATATTGTCCTACAATTGTTTCCATGGCACTGGGCCAGTAACTAGCTACCCGGTATAAGGACACTTGTTTTGGACATGATTTGTGGATTTGTACATATATGTTGAGTAGTGGCCTAGAAATAATGTTCCCCCAAAATAACTAAGCATTTCAGGTTATTATTGAATCATATTAATTTGAGATGGCAATATTGTTGCAAAATTGCCTAGGTAAAATCTGTTTTTTCCTAGGCCAATTTCTTTTACCTAGGCAAATATATCGCCTAGGCAAATTTTCCTTAATTCCCAGGGCTGTTGTTGCAGGAGACTCATATACCAAATATTGTTGAAATCGGTTAATATTTCATTGAGTTATCGCGCTAACTGTGAGAAAATTGCTAAAAATAGACAAACTAAGACCCATAACTCCGCGAAAAAAATTCGGACAAACCTAGTTTTCAAACTCGTCCCGAGATATTGTTGCAGGAGACTCATATACCAAATATTGTTGAAATCAGTTAATATTTCATCGAGTTATCGCGCTAACGGTGATAAAATTGCTAAAAATAGACAAACTATAAATACCCATAACTCCGCGAATTTTTTTTGGACAAACCTGGTTTTCGAACTCGTCCGAGATATTGTTGCAGGAGACTCATATACCAAATATTGTTGAAATCGGTTAATATTTCATCGAGTTATCGCGCTAACGGTGATAAAATTGGTAAAAATAGACAAACTGAGCCATAACTCCAGAAAAAAAATTCGGACAAACCTGGTTTTCGAACTCGTCCCGAGATATTGTTGCAAGAGTCTCATATACCAAATATTGTTACGTGCGCTCTCGCAACAGTATGGCGATCAGTCAGATTCGTAGGTACGTACGTTGGTGTCACCCTACCGATTTCACACCATGACGTCACCCTTACGCAGTATATGCCAGCGACGTTACGGAGTAGATTATAGAGTTGACGCCCTTGGCACTGACTTCCTTACTAGCTCGTTGCTATATAAACAAAACCAGCGATGTGGCTTTTGTCGAAAATTGACAGTCAGTACATTCGCCCTGTATACATGTACTTTCAGAAAATACAAAACATCACAACGTTATACCCCACCAATGTCAGTGTCTCGATATCATTTGACTAAATTTCTTGACATGAAACCGCAACAGACACGGTGTGAAATACATCGCATTGAGTAAACAATTTCCCATTGTTTCAATTCAACTTCAAGATCGCGGTAAAATCAAAACCGCAATTTGCAAAATAAAGTCATGAATTGGCTGAGTGTTTTCTATGGCAGCACATTTCGTTGATAATTACGAGCCATTTGTTTGTCTAAATAACATTTTTAAGTTCGAAGAGCATTAGAATGGGGATAACAGTATGGTGTTTTGTGATTTCGGAAAGGTACATGTACATGGCGAATATACTGTGGCAAATACCTGTTAATGGGCTCCGGCTCCGCCGTCGCCCATTAACTAAATTTGCCACAGTATATTCACTATGTACCTTTCCGAAATCACAAAACACCACACTGTTATCCCCTAAATAAAATTATTGAAGATTGTAATTGTCTTTTTTTTGCTATAAACATTAAATTAAATTAAATTAAATAAATTAAGTAAAATACAGTGAAATATTTTTTTAAATTATTTTTTATTACATTTTTGCGCACGTTGGCATCTCTCTGAGTGCATTCTAGTTGAAATTGGTTAATATTTGCGTGAGTTATCGCGCTATCGGTGAAAAACTTAACTAAAAACCATCTAAGATGGATAACTCTTGTTAAAAAGTTCGGACGTGACCCATTTTCTACAGGCAGTAAATAGTCATTGGGAGCAACTGCCATACCAAAAAATGTTTGAATCCGTTCACAAATGTCAAAGTTATAAGGCATTCTTTAGGTCCGCCCGCCCGCCGCTCGCCCAACCGTCCCTCGTCAAACCATAAGTTGAGTTTTTTTTAAACTAGACTAAAAATCCAACTTATGAATATATTATGGGTGCAATTACATCAGTCTTCTGAATTGCGGTACAAATAAGTGCTCTCGTGTTTTCCTCATGGGAAGAACTGAAATTGACAGGTCCTGAATTCAACAAAGTGCAATGTCTCCATTTCAAACATTCAAACCTATTAAGTTTTGAAATTGGCCATCCAGGAGATTTTTGTGGGAGGTACATGTATGCCCAAATAAGCTCGTTCCAAATTTTTTTATATATTGATTTCCATCTTTTTATTAATCATTTTTATGATGAAGATTAATTTTGTTTATCAGTTTCTATTTGTGCTTATTTTATAAATACATTCCAGGTACACCTAAATAAAGCAGTAATGAAAACTGAGTTATATACAGCTACTGTGAGTGTGAGATATATGCATGTTTGTATAATATAAACCAATGCGATTGTCAGGCTTATGAGTGCACCTTTAATATGAGTGCAACTTGTTATGTGAGTTTACACTGTATGTTAGTCAAAAGTATTTGATAACGTTTTGTTTTAATGTGAATTGTATGTCCATGTATTGTTGTGTTAAGTCAGGGTTGATAAAATTATATCTTTAGTTAGTCATTCTTACTATAAAAGTAGCTGTTATTACATTTTAAATAGTTTAATAATTTTTTATAAAAAAATTTTGTTATCAAGTAGTCTAAAAGCCATGTGCTAAGTACTATAATGGCAGACAATTGTTGTGCTCATAAAAATATTTGTGAAATTCAATCAGAAATCATCTATAAACAATTATAATGGAGAAACAATTTTGAAATTATCTTGGAGTTGAAAAATGAGGAACAATTCTGACCACAACAGCTGACCACAATGTTGAAATTATCTTGGAGTTGGAAAATGAGGAACAATTCTGACCACAATGTTGAAATTATCTTGGAGTTGGAAAATGAGGAACAATTCTGACTACAATGTTGTAATTATCTTGGAGTTGGAAAAATGAGGAACGATTCGGACCGAAATGTTGACATTTTAATCATGGAAAACAAAGAACTATGATTGAACGGATGGATTTTGATAACCAAAGACTTTATTTTGTTGAATATGTGTTGTTTATTACATGTTGTTTGTGAGTCGTCTGATTAAAATTCATGTCAAAATTTTCAAATAATAATACTGTAAATTCTCCCGCAAAATGGTTTCATAATTAAATATTCGGGGCTCACCTACGGGGTAGTATGGGGGCTCGTCCGGGATTTAATTCCCAAGCTTATAGTAGTTCAAATTTTGATATAGTATTACAGGGAGGGTGTAGGTTTAGTTGAACGACTTTCGGGCAACCTCTGATATCTGTAAAACTGAAATATGGCTGCTACCTTGGAATCATTAAAGAAAATGGGAACGGAAATGGGACTTAATGGGAAAGAACTGGCTGATTTCATCACTGAACAGCAGAAACTGTCGAGGGAAGAAAGAGAGAAGGATTGTCAATTTCAAAAGGATCGGTTGGCCCTTGAAAGTGAAAAGGAAGAAAAATTGGCATTAATAAGAAGAGAGAAGATGCCAAGGCGCAAATGGAGATGATGAAGGAAGAGGCAGAGATGAAAGAGAACAAGCTGCGTTTGAGATAGAAAATTTGAAGCGTGAAATGGAACTGAAAGAGCGTCAACTACAATATGACAGAGATCGATTGGAGGTTGACAGACGCGAAAGAAGGGATGAGAGGCCAGAGACCCACAGAAGCCACATAAACATGGCAACACCAAAAATTCCCATGTTTGAAGAGAGTAAGGAAGATATTGATGCATATATACAAAGGTTTGAGAGATTCGTAAAGTCGCAAGGATGGAGAGATGACGACAATGCACCAAACCTAAGTTTATGTTTAAAGGGAGAATCACTTGCAAGGAATTGTTTATAACTTTCGCCCTTTCTTACTCTTTCATTTCAGAACTTCTTTTTATAACCTTCTTCTGTTATTTGATATCTCTCAAATAAAGCTGTCCGTAGCTTCTTGTAGTTTAAAGCATCGTCGACAGGTAGTCTGGAATATACTTCAAGTGATTCTCCCTTTAAACATAAACTTTAGACAAACAAATGGCTCGTAATTATCAACGAAATGTGCTGCCATAGAAAACACTCAGCCAATTCATGACTTTATTTTGCAAATTGCGGTTTTGATTTTACCGCGATCTTGAAGTTGAATTGAAACAATGGGAAATTGTTTACTCAATGCGATGTATTTCACACCGTGTCTGTCGCGGTTTCATGTCAAGAAATTTAGTCAAATGATATCGAGACACTGACATTGGTGGGGTATAACGTTGTGATGTTTTGTATTTTCTGAAAGTACATGTATACAGGGCGAATGTACTGACTGTCAATTTTCGACAAAAGCCACATCGCTGGTTTTGTTTATATAGCAACGAGCTAGTAAGGAAGTCAGTGCCAAGGGCGTCAACTCTATAATCTACTCCGTAACGTCGCTGGCATATACTGCGTAAGGGTGACGTCATGGTGTGAAATCGGTAGGGTGACACCAACGTACGTACCTACGAATCTGACTGATCGCCATACTGTTGCGAGAGCGCACGTAACAATATTTGGTATATGAGACTCTTGCAACAATATCTCGGGACGAGTTCGAAAACCAGGTTTGTCCGAATAAGAAAGGGCGAAAGTTATAAACAATTCCTTGCAAGAATTCAGCACTATCTGTCAAGATGGATAGAACTAGCCGAGGCCAGCGATATGGAAGAATTGCAAGATTTGCTGATGCGCGAGCAATTAGAAAACAGCTGTTCACGAGATATGCTGATGTTTTTGAAGGAACGATCCCTGACAAATGCTGCAGAGATGGCCGAGACAGCAGACAAGTACATCGAGGCACATGACAAATCAACTTTCAGCAATGCGCAAATGCCATTACGAAAATCGATGTTGCTGAAATTTGATGAGCGAAAATTTGAGAAGACAGATTTCAGCAAAGGTCAAGGAAGAGGTCAACCTTTTGTCAAGGATAAGCCTGCGAATGTTGGAAGACCACCCCCACGCTGCTTTATCTGCAATAAAATTGGGCACAGATCATTTGAATGTAGAAGTAAACCTACGACTCAGCCACAGAAAGCTCAAGCAGCACTTATGGAACCTGAAAAGAATTGTCAGTCAAGCAACGCATGCCTCACAGTCACTCGTGAAATCAATGCTAGTATTGACAACACAATATCCTTATCTACAGGTGAAAAGATACCGATAGTCAGTGCAGCATGTAGTCAAAACCTAAAGGTTCCTGAGGATCTACTGAAGAGAGTGCAGTCACGAATGCCAGTTGTGGAAGGGAAAATTGGTGAAAAATCAGTATCGGTTCTTCGAGACACAGGATGTTCTGGGGTAATAGTACGGGAGGATTTAGTGGACCAGAATGACTTTACTGGGAAGAGACAGTTGTGCGTACTAATAGATGGCACTATTAGAGAAACACCAGAAGTACTTATAACAATCAGGACACCATACTACTGTGGGAAGATAAAAGCTTTATGCATGAAGAAGCCAGTTTATGATTTAATTTTGGGAAATATACCAGGAATCAGATGTGCTGAAGATCCTAATCCCGAGTGGCAGAAAAACATGGATGAAGATGATATTCAGAATGAACCGAATGATGACATAACTAAAGATAATAAAGAGATCTCGAGACTTGAAAAATCTTGAAGCTGCTGCTGTAGAAACCAGAGCACAGAAGGAAAGGAATAAGAAGTTGATGAAACCACTGAAGGTTCCTGAAATCGCCTTTACTGAAGTCTCCAAGGATGAACTTAAGAAGTCTCAGCTGGAGGACGATGGATTAAAGGAATGCTTTACGAAAATAGGAGAAGAATCAACGACTGGAACGAAGAAAATAAAGAAGCACAAATTTGTGAAGAATATGGAACTACTATATCGAAACATAGAGGAGAGTAATGGGAAGACTTTCACACAGCTGGTTATTCCACAGAAGTACAGAGATCAAGTCATGAAGTTGGCTCATGATTAAACTATGGGAGGTCATTTGGGAGTTCAAAAGACTACAGATTCAATCCTCTCAGAATTTTATTGGCCAGGATTACTTGGAGACGTTGCAAGATACTGCCAGTCATGTGATGTATGTTAGCGGACGATAGCAAAAGGAAAAGTTCAACGTGCTAAACTTGGACAGATGCCACTAATTGATGTACCATTCAAAAGAGTAGCTGTTGACCTGGTTGGACCCATTTAGCCTATGTCGTAGAAGAGAAATAGATACATATTGACGCTAGTCGAGTATGCCACAAGAATTCCAGAAGCAGTACCTCTCCCGAACATCGAAACCGAGACTGTAGCAGAAGCGCTAGTGGATATTTTCTCCAGAGTAGGAATTCCATCGGAGATACTCTCAGACCAAGGATCGCAGTTCACATCGGGCGTGATGAAAGAAGTATCTCGGTTATTGTCGCTGAAACAACTCACAACAACTCCGTATCATCCGATGTGCAATGGTTTCGTCGAAAAATTCAATGGTGTTTTGAAACGGATGCTGCGAAGAAAGTGTGAAGAAAAACCGAAGGGTAGGGATCGATATATCAACCCTGTACTGTTTGCATACAGAGAAGTACCACAAGAGAGTACCGGTTTCTCACCATTTGAGTTGCTGTATGGCAGAAGTATTAGAGGACTATTGAAGATTTTAAAGGAGTTGTGGACCAGTGAAGAAACAGATCCCGAAATCATAACTACGTACGGATATGTACTTGAGCTACGAGAAAGATTGGAACATACGATAAAGTTGGCGCAAGAAGAATTGGAGAAATCAGCTAGTCGCTACAAGAAGTATTACGACCGAAAATCTAAAGACAAGAAATTAGCTGTGGGAGAACAAGTCATTGTGTTGCTACCAACGGACAACAATAAACTGTTAATGCACTGGAAAGGACCGTTTGTCATAAGGGAGAAGAAAGGAGATTTGGATTACAGAATAAACATGAACGGCAAACTCCGAACCGTTCATGCAAACATGCTGAAAAGATATTTCACAAGGGAAAAGATTTCAGCAGAGATAACTGAAGCTGCAAGTGGATTAATTGTAGAAGACGAAGAAACTGATGAGATGGTTGAAATAGGAATTGTTGGTACCGAGGGACCTGAAGATGTGAAGATATCAGAAAATCTGGATGAAAATCAACGTAATGATGTACGAGAGCTACTGAATAAATACCGACACATCATCACTGATCGACCAGGACGTACAAATCTGATGGAGAGCGACATTAAATTGACGACTGATCTACCTGTACGAACTAAACAATATCCGATCCCTTTTGCTATGAAAGAAAATGTCCTGAAAGAAGTATAGAAATTCGAGGAGTTGGGAGTCATAGAACCATCCACATCACCATATTTGTCACCTGTCATTATTGTTAAGAAATCTTATTCTACAAACAGACTGGTAGTGGACTTTCGCCGTATAAACAAGGTCACAGTATTTGACTCGGAACCGATGCCAAGCCCAGATGAGATTTTTGCTAATCTTACTAAGGATACCATCCATAGCAAGATTGATTTATGCAAAGGATACCTTCAAATCCCTCTGACTGAGAATTCGAAGAAATATACAGCATTTTCAACTGATCGTTTGTGGCAATTTGTAACGATGCCATTTGGACTGGTTGGCGGAACGGCATGTTTCAACAAAATGATGTATAAACTTCATCAAGGACTCACAAATACCGATAATTATGTGGACGATATTATTCTGCACACACAGACGTGGCTTGAACATATAGATTGCCTTGAACAATTATTGAAGAATTACTCGTTCCCATCTACATGTCAATATTATCATCCATGACAAATTTTATGACGATCAGACGAACAGTACGACCTGTGGCCCGTGCTAATGGATTAAATTTTTTAATCCAAGATGGCCACTGGCGGCCATGTTTTTTGTCCGAATGACCCCAGAATGACTCGTTCCCATCTACATGTCATTATTAACATTCTTGACAAATTTTATGATGATCAGACTAAAAGTAGGACCTGTATCCCGTGCTAAAGGATTTAGTCATACAAAGAGTAAAATCCAAGATGGCTGCTGACGACCATGTTTTTTGGCTGAATGACCCCAAAATTACTCGTTCCCATCTACATGTCATTATTAACATTCTTGACAAATTTTATGATAATCAGACTAAAAGTACGACCTGTATCCCGTGCTAAAGGATTTAGTCATACAAAGAGTAAAATCCAAGATGGCTGCTGACGACCATGTTTTTTTGGCCGAATGACCCCAAAATTACTCGTTCCCATCTACATGTGATTGTTAATATCCATGACAAATTTTATGATGATCAGACTAAACGTACGACCTACAGCCCGTGCTAAAGAATTTAGTCATACAAAGAGTAAAATCCAAGATAACTGCTGGCGGCCATGTTTTTAGGCCGAATGACCCCAAAATTACTCGTTCCCATCTACATGTCAATATTATCATCCATGACAAATTTCATGATGATCAGACGAACACTCCGGCCTGTAGCCTGTGCTAATGGATTGAATTTTGAAATTCAAGATGGCCACTGGCGGCCATGTTTTTTTGCCGAATGACCCCAAAATGACTCGTTCCCATCTCCATGTCAACGCCCATGACAAATTTCATAATGATCCGACCAAAGGTACGATCTGTAGCCCGTGCCAAATGATTTAGTCATGCAAAGAGTAAAATCCAAGATGGCTTCCCGCGGCCATGTTTTACGGCCGAACGACCCCAAAATGACTCGTTCCCATCTATATGTCATTGTTAACATCCATGACAAATTTCATAATGATTCGATCAAAGGTAGGACCTGTAGCCCGTGCCAAACAATTTAGTCATGCAAAGAGTAAATTCCAAAATAACTGCGGGCGGCCATGTTTTTTGGCAGAACGACCCCAAAATGACTAGTTCCCATCTACATGTCAATATTAACATCCATGACAAATTTCATGATGATCAGACGAACGGTAGGATCTGTAGCCTGTGCTAATGGATTGAATTTTAAAATCCAAGATGGCCACTGGCGGCCATGTTTTTTTGCCGTATGACCCCAAAATGACTCGTTCCCATCTACATGTCAATGTCAAGAGCTATGACAAATTTTATAATGATCCGATACGACCTGTACGACCTGTAGCCCGTGCTAAAGGAAATTGTTGACGCATCACGCACACACACGGACGACGGATACCAAGCCATGGCAATAGCTCAAACTTTACAAAGTAAAGTTGAGCTAAAAAGGGCCATAACTCTCGCAAAAATGGGTGGAGCAAACCCATATTCGAACTTGACCTGTATTTTGGTCTGATAAACTCACCTATGAAATTTGCTTTTGATCTAATAACCGAAACTAAAATTATCATCCGGAAACCATTTCCGGATGCACGTACGCACGGACGGACACTGGCTATTTTAATAGTCCCCCGAAATGTTTTTTTCGGGGGACAACTATACAGTGCTGGGCGGTATTTAAGTATACCGCAGTAATTAATCCTAAAATCACACCGCAGTATACGGTATTACTGATAATTTCAACTATTCCCATAAAACCCCCATTTGGAGGTGAATGTTTGATGTACAAATCAACTGTTTTTGGAGGAAATCGAATAGCTATACAGCTTAGAAGAAATAAGAAAAACCAACACCCAAATGCTCCATTTTATAAAATTGCGGATTATGTACATGTATGTATGATTTGTATGCATGCATGGATTCAGGACAAGGTATGCTGATATAGAGAACAACGGTAACATATTGAAAATCTTACCGAATATAATTAATTGGTATGTCAAAATATTGCCCAGCACTAAAAACTATATAGTATTAGTACCTTCAGCTCCATAGTTTTCAATTTCACCCATTGATTTCATACCCTCCTTCACAGACAGAGTTCTGGTATCATGTGTGCTGTCTCCAATTTCGTTATTACCAAAGAACTGTAATGAACAAAGTACAGTAGATGTAGGAGTAATATTGACAATAACGTATTAAAGAAATCCCTGTATCTTTTGTGGCACAAGGAACTAGCAAGTACAGGTACACAAGCAGCAATATTATCCAGTATGAAGATTCTGATATTGTGTCAGATCTTTAATATTATTTTAACCAACAAGATTAAAAGCCTGTCAAAATTGATAAGATTAACGGTATCTACCATAATACTTGAAACAATAATCCATTCTCTGTTTGTACATACGGTACCCATACATTGTATTGGAGCTTTACCCATATGCCAGTTCTCTCTTCATGTTAGAAAATGGCCCGGCACCAGCCGCTGGGAAAGATTAAAACAATAGGGGTCCAATTGTGAAAGTTTAGCAACTGCAAAAGGTTAATATAATTGCTTCAACTCCAGTCATCAGCAAGAGATGAAAACTAATTTATCAATAATCACTGCGTGCAATCAATTAATCACTTCAAATTAATTCCTTATACTACTGTATACTAGGGGTGTAATGATATGGGGAATTGGGTGTATCGTTGTCTATCACACTAGAGGTCACAATACAATACGTATCGTGGTTTTACTTTATTACCAAAAAGTGTAGTGATATTGCCGAGTCTTCATACTAGTATGGACCGTATATATACTGATATAAAGCGATAATGAAAGGTGCTTGCATGGCTATAGGTACAAGAACTCACTAAAATGTGTGTACTAGAAGTTCATCTAAAAATGTTTGTTGTTGCAACTTGTACTGCATTGTATAAGAAGAAATAAAACTAATTAAAACCTCATCGATGTATCTACTATCTACATGTACATATAGGTCAGGCCAAAAAAAAAAGATTGTATGTTTCCGATAACGGAGTGAAAAAATTAGGGTAGGTAGGTAGGGATTTTTTTATTTTTTTTTTTATTTTGATATTTTTTATCCAGCTGCAGAAATATTGAATTACCTCGACCGAAGTGACATTAAATGCCAACTTGTGTTGTGGGGAAAGTATTACTTGATAAACACAGTGGAAATAGACATTAAGATTGATGAAAGATCAAACTTACTTCATGCTTAAGTATGTTATTTATTATTCACATACCACATTTTCATAAATTTGGCTATAAACTTGGTACGAAATTGATATCACTAACTTTTATAAGAATTTTACCCATAATACCGCCATTATACCTTACTTGTATTGTGACGACTACATCCCATTGTCTGGAGGTAGCCAGTACACCCAACCTAGCATGCCTGGTTTTTGGAAACAGTAGCTGTACCCCTAACATACATGTATGTGGTGATAACCTCTATACATGTATATATGCAGATACACACACCATGTCTGTTGATAATGCTCCTACCGGTACTCTCGGGCTCCAAATAAAAGTGCAGGACTGCAGGCCCAAATAATAGTGCAGGGGAAAAATTCCATTGAAAGTTAATAATAGCACAGTGGAAACTCTGAGCAAAACATCAACTGTAGTTAAAAAATTTATAGTACATGTAGATCAAGCATAGGAATCAACATGTATGTGTCTACTGTCATGTAGTGTTTTATTCAATATTTAAATGTTCACATGTATGCCATATATTTAAATATGTACATGCATAAAGTTATAAGCTCATCAATTTGGTATCAGAATCATATAGAAATCTTGAGTTTGTGGCTTTGTGCTGATTTCAATTTTCATAGCCTCAAAATTAATAAACTTGCAGACTGAAATAAGCACTGTGCAGGGAGGAAATTTCTGAAGAAAATAATAAATGTGCATGCATGTTTATTTGGAACCCATGAGTATGTTCCATAAGTCCCAAGCAAGGCATACAGGTATTAAGCAGGCATGAGATCCACTCTCATGAAATTAAAATTGAACAATAGGTGGCATCAGAGATGCTGTGTCTCGTTTTCGGTGGCTTACCGCCGGTGGCTACCGCCAATTGGTGTGCATCAGTATCGGTAGACTAATTAATAGGTAAAATCGAAAAATGATTAATTAAGGGCCATAACTCCATCAAATTTTATCGGGCCAGGCTGGTTTTCGAACTCGTCCGAAATATTCTTGGCAAGTATGTCTATTCCAAATTTTAAACAAATCGGAGGACGTATGTTGAAGTTATCGCGCTAACGAGCTAAAAAATCACGAAAAATGACTAATTAAGGGCCATAACTCTATCAAATTTTATTGGGCCAGGCTGGTTTTCGAACTCGTCCAGTATATTATTGGAAGACACTTATATACCAAATTTTAGTTGAATCGGATGACGTTTGTTGAAGTTATCGTGCTAACGAGCTCAAAATTCGTACAAAATGACTACTTAAGGACCATAACTCTATAAAATTTTATCGGACCGGGCCGGTTTTCTAACTTGTCCGAGGTATTCTTGGGAGACACCTATATATCAAAATTTCAATCAAATAGGATGATGTTTGTTAAATTATCGCGCTAACGAGCTGAAAATTTGTGAAAAATGACTAATTAAGGGCCATAACTCTATCAAATTTTATCGGACCAGGCCGGTTTTCGAACTCATCAGAGATATTCTTGGGAGACATCTATATACCAAATTTCAATCAAATCGGATAACGTTTGTTGAAGTTATCGCGCTAACGAGCTGAAAATTTGTGAAAAATGACTAATTAAGGGCCATAACTCTATCAAATTTTATCGGACCAGGCCGGTTTTCGAACTCATCCGAGATATTCTTGGGAGACACCTATATACCAAATTTCAATCAAATCGGATAACGTTTGTTGAAGTTTTCGCGCTAACGAGCTGAAAATTCATAACTCTGTAATAAATGTGCGGACGAACCAGATTTTTTGTCTGCAGCTTACGTGCATGGATATGTACTCACACACTCGCCCGCCCGTCCGCCGCCCGCCCGCCCGCCGCCCGCCCGCCCACCGTCCCCCATCATACTATATGTCGAGTTTTGGAAAAAAACTCGACTAAAAATTAATGCCCATCAATCAACAACCCATCACACACCTGGGGCTTTTGAGACAACTGTCACTTCATGGTCACTTCTCACAGGCATATGTTAGAAACCATGTGTTTTGCACACTATTATATAATAAATGTTCATCAATATTTATGAGCATTAGTGGTAAAAACAGTGAAAAGAAAAAAGGATTTGTTTTTTTGTTTTTTTTTTAAAGAAAATTTTGACTTTTTCTCAAAATATCGGGGGGGGGGGGGGGGGGGGGGGGGGGTGGAAAAAAAATTCCGGCACATATGCCGTGGTGGGTGGGTTGTCAAAGCCACCAACAAGCAATTTTTTCCGCAACTAAAAAAAAATAATTCCTGCTTGTTTTTTTAGTGTTTTGGCAATGAGTTCGGCTTCAAAACCACTTTGAATGAGAGAAATAATGTAATTCTAACTGGTATGATGGCCGCTGGCAGCCATGTTTTTTTTGGCCGAATGACATCAAAATGACTCATTCCCATTTACATGTCCATGTTAACATCCATGATAAATAGTATGCACAGAAATTCATATACAGCTGTTTACAGTAAATTCCCCCCCGCAAATCTCTGTTTTAGTGTTAAAAGGGGGGGTGGGTGTCAAAAAATGGTCGGAAAAAACTGCCGAAAACGGAAAAAAATTTGGCGGTGGGGTTGGGTGGGTACAAAAAATGATCGAAAGGGAAAAAATGCCATACGTGCCTGAATTTTTTTTCCGACCCCCCCCTGAAAATATCATTAAAAAGATTAGGGTTGGCGGGTTATTTTTAGGGTCGGTCGATGTACGGAAACATAGCATCTTTTTTTTTTGGCCTCATTTACATTGAGGTCACTCAGGTCAGGTCCGTGCTTCGATCAGTGGATCACTAGCAACTGACTGTTCTACCTGTATTAATAAAGTGTGTTTCGTGAAGATGGCCTCGAATTGTCTACACATGCAAATTGATACAATACGGTCTGTTGGCCTCACTGTTACTCTGTGATAAATAGTTTGTGGCGACTGCTGCTCACCTACTAGTACCTGAATAGGTAATAACAACATGCAATGTATCTAGATATGTATCATTTGAATGCACATATCGATTACCGTATTGTCAGTGCTGTATCATGGACACATCGATACATCGTTACACCCCTACCATATGCCTGTACCCACCGGTACTACCGGTAAAATCAATCACCTTGGTAAACTATGACTACCTGTTTCAGTAACCACACTAATACCTGTAAATGTATTTGGCATTGAGACATTAAGTGAAATTTTTGCCATCATTATTAAAGGGGAAGGAAACTATCGCATATAGAAAAGGCATGTGCATTAAGCAAGCTGTTCTCTGTTCGTGTGTAAATTTTCAGTGCAAATCTCCACACAAGATCAGAGATATGGCGTCTCAAACTAACCCGCGCAAGACACTATGCGAATAACTTGACACCGCCATTTTGGAAGAAATATTATCTCCCTTTATAGTTTGTGACATCACGGCCTCACTTGGTTCTTTAACGCTAAACTGTATCGCATATGATTGTCTGTTTTTAGATATGAAAACAAATAAAACAGAAGAATGAATGTTTGTGTGCACAATACATGATTATCTGTTGGGCATGAATTATTGTTTAATTTGCGAAAGTTTGTTTGGTTGACATATTTGCACATATAAAAGTTGTGTGAGTCTGGCCGAGATTGTCACATTCAAATGTTATGCGGCCATTAACTGGCTGTAAAGTAATTGATTAAAATTATAAGTAAATCATTTTGGGTTAAAGTATTATTACATGTATGTAGTCTTCAATACTAGGCTGTGATTGCTTGGATTTTGCGCAGAATAACAAACAAACACGGCAAAATGATTTTAGTGCGATACATGTAGCCTTTACACATATCTGTACTAAAGATGAGTAACGTTAGGCCGTGACATCATAATCTTATAAATATGGACGCGGTGTAATTAGCGGGAGTTTTGTATTATGCGATGTGATATCATTGAGTTTGAACATACATGTACCCCGCTTGACAAAGCAAGTACCGGGTACACTGCTGCCGAACGGCAAGTACACCATGGCCGAAAGGCAACTACAACGCGGCCGAATGGCATGTGCACGGTGGTTAGATTTCTGGTTTGTATCATCTTTTTTCAGTTTAATGAACGTACACCGCAGCAACTACATCATGGCCGAATGGCAAGTACATGTACACTGCGGCCCAACTGTAGTTAGCCGGTGGAGCCGCAGTGTTGTTGCATTTCGGCCGCGGTGGCAACGCTAACCGCACTGTGGTTAAGTGGACACTTGTTTTGTCCAGCAGGTATAAACTGTGAAATGAAAATTGTTTTATCGCACCATGGTTGATATACTAAATATATTAACTGCCTGATTTGTTGAGGGTTTCCTTCCAATTTAATTTCAACCTAAATCCCCACACGTCGCTATTATTAAGCCATCACGATTATTAGGCACATTAGAGTACATGTATGTACCATACAGGGTATCTCCTCATGGATATTCAGACATTTTTTAAGTTTTTACTGCAGACCAGAAAATTTGGGTGCAACTACACTGTATAGAAGTAGTTACCGGGTACATGTATGACAGTGTGAGGTTACGTATATGCTAAGGCCTAAAAAAAAAAGACTTTTGTTTCCGCTAACCCGACCGACCCTATTTTAAACCCCCGACCCTAAACTTTTTATTGTCATTGCAAAAAAATAAAATTGTTATGATTCAGCCTTCAGACTTCAGTATTTCAATCAAATACAGTACAGGAACATTAACAATTTGATCGAATCAACCTGGTTATCAGGTGGGATCTCATAATACCAAATGAAAAATTAACATAGAGATTAGTACTATAAATAGTAAATACTAACTAAATAGACATTGTTTCTGTACTACATGTAGTATATTATGTATGTGTCTCACTTGAATTTTATAAAATAGCCTATTATATGAATTAGAGTGATAATGGTAAGTCTCATTTCAAGCATGATAAGCATAATCCATTGAACCAAAAGATATCTGACAATAAGTTATAAGCATTTCCAATCCATACATATCTAACAAAATTCCAAAGTTATGCTTGAGAAACTTGATCAAATTGACCTCAGTAAAATTCAAAATACTGACTCAAAGTGCCCTAGATTAGCTCTAAATGCAATGGATTTTCAAAATTTTTCCAGGGGGAGAACCCCCACCATCAGCAGGGGGTCACCCCTCCCAAACCTTCCTCCGCTCAGGCCTTCAGGTTATGTCTTTGGCATATCATTGCCCAAAAACAGGTTTCCCCAAAAAATACCTAGATCCTTCACCGAATGCGGAGGAGACAGTGGGGTTGTGAAACCATAATTAAGAGATCGGTACAAGACGGTCACTCCAATATGTGACAGTGCAGTGGTGCTGGACTGACTCCAGTTGTCGCCACTGAGGCCATATGGGAAATATTAGAATTATCAAAGACTATATTAGTATATAGACTAGTATATATGTAAATATTGAAGCATATGTAAGATTGAATTGGAGTTTTTAGTTCCTCTGTCATTTGGGTTAACCTGATTGGGGATAAGAAGTGCACAGTTTGGGTTATTGACAAGTATTATACAGTTGGACTTCCGGTGCGTAGTAATAACGGAGAAACATTTCAAAATTTGCTCAGATAAAATCGAAGTTTTTCAATTAATACAATGAAGATCGGTGGACAAAAAATGATCACTTCATACCGGTAGATAAAGATTGCAGCATTTGATGCAGATAGGATTCTGGAGTGATGTTATCATATTTGGGACATTAAGGCAATGTTTTGGTGAAGAAACTACAGACCGCCCTCGGGACGCCATTTTGAAATTTTTTAAACAATCGATTTGTGAAAAAGTCAAATGACGAAATCTAAGAAAAAAAAGAAAAAAAGTAATAGTGATACAAATAATTCAACACTAGTGAGCGACGATAGTGTAAATATTTCTCCGAAAAAGCAGCAACTGACAATGGAAGACTTTATTAGCAAACCGGGAAATGAACCTCCATCACCCATCTTAGGAAATATTCCCAGTCAGTTAGCCGAACTCATTAAACGAGTCAATCTGTTATCTGATGGTGCAAAAGAAAACCGTGATCACTACTCTAAAGAGCAAAAATCACAGCTGACAGAGTTTGGCAAATTAGTCAGTAGCTTCAAAACTGAAATTATAGATGCCTTCAACAAGAAAATTTCTAAAAATGGAGAGTCGAATTGGTAAACTGGAGCAGGAAAAAGTTGAAATGTCGAAAACAGTTGAGACGAAAGAAAAACAATGGAACGAGGAACGTGATGTATTCAAATACAAATTAAATGATCTTGAGCAGCAGGGCAGAAAGGATTCAGTAAGAATATTCGGGATTGAAGAATCTACAGGAAGAGAATCGCGACATGACTGTGCCATAAAGGCCATGACTATATTTAATGAAAAATTGAAATTAAATTTCCATCCAGCTGTAATTTCAATTGCACATCGGACTGGAAAGAAGATGGAACCAGACTATAAACAGGGTGGACAAAAGCATCGCCCTCGCCCAATGCTAGTTAAGTTTTCATCCAGAGCTCCAAAGTTAGATGTTATCGATAGTAGAAAGCAGCTTAAAGGATCGGGAGTTTCTATTGTTGAAGACGCGACTCAAATGAACTATGAACTACTTCGAAAGGCTTATAAAGCAGACTCTATATCAAATTCATGGTTAATAACAAATGGAAAGCTGTATGCAAAGAAAGCTGACGGTACAATTGTGAATTTCAAGACAGAGGCAGATCTAGATATTATTATTAATGGTTAATTTTGACAGGCCAAAAGAGAAAGTGCCTACAAAACCTATTGGAATATATTGATGTACTAATTATCATGTACATAATACCCTTTTTGCATGCCAGTCATTTTTGTAAACTTTAACCTGATTAGGCCTAGGCCAAACCACTCACATAAGAATTTATAAATTGATTATCAACACCCCCAACATAATGTAATATACATCTAAACCACGAGGACAGGAGACTGACTCGGGATAAGGGCTTTTGTACAGTCCTCCGTACGAAGGTGCTTGGTCTGACTTGGTTACCTGATATCTTCTCTATATACATTCCACATGATCACAATTCTTTCCCCCATCACCATTATCAGCAGTACAGTGTTAGTCAGCATATATCTTTTACTCATACATACCTGACCCCATATGTCCATTATAATCCTGATCCAAATAACGTTATAATCAAAAGAGTACAGTCACAATTTTCAATAGATTACGATGTTTTTTACTCCACACATAGCGAATGAGTCCATTTCCACACACAGGTTAAACTTCACTGTCTTTCAAAACATGCCTCTCGATTATATGGGTCAATTTGAAGATCCGACCCCAAATTCACTCTAAATGCACGCATTTCTGTCTTCACCAATCAAGATAACAATAGGTGGACTCGTGTTCTTGTTTATAAAGTCAACCAGGGCGAAACGTACCCTGATCACGTGGTCGACTAAGGAATGTGGTAATATCGATTTTCTATTTTTAAACCGAAGCCCCCTTCCCCACACAGATTATTCTAGATATCCTTTATAATGGAGAGAGTGATGCAAAATCGACTTGTAACGTGTACGTATATATTGTATGAATAATCTTCAAAATTCCCCTTAAAGTATCCAGTATTATATAATGTCCATATTAATAAACTCAGATATAATCGACATAATTACGGCTGATATGTGTTAATATATAAGAAGACGTTTATCAGCTCTAACTGTATATCAGTTGTTTTTTCTACAGATATAGTACTACGAACATATACATGTACAATTTTTTGCTTAATGCAGTTCTCGGTTGAAATTTTCCCTGATAATAGAAAAATGGTAACTATTGACCTTGGGTCAATTATAAAGATATTTATTTTTGGGTTTCCCTTCTGAAATTATGTCCTAATAGAAAATGACACTTGTTTTTGATATGCGGGTGTCAAAATGGTTTTTATTGACAGGGCATTTCAACATTTTATATAATGGTGAACCGAAACCAGGGCGGTCCCACATAACCAGCAATGATATCCTCGCATCGGAAAATAATTAAACTTGTTTTGTTTCTGTTATATATGCAGTATGTGTGTGTATCAGTGTGCGTGATTTGTGAGGTAGATATTTATTCCAGTGACTCAATATATTATTGTTCTTCATTGACTGAATTAATTAATATTATTGTATTTTTTCTGTGTCGACGTTCCGGATGTCTGCATACTGATAAGTTATTATGTCTATAAAAAATATTGTCTTCAAATTGCCGAGGTTTGAATCGTGCAGAAAAACGCTGCGACGTATTCCGATATCTCCGAACGCAAAATGCCTCAATTTATTGTTTACAAGACACACATTTTACAAAGGAAATGGACAAATGTATATCATCTGAATGGGGGTTTAAAACAGAATTGGCTTCTTTTTCATCTCAGTCACGCGGTGTGGCCATTTTATTCAATCAAAATCTACACAGTTCTATCAAAGATGACTCTGGAAATTTCATAATTATTGACGTTGAGAAACTTAGAATGACTATAGCTACTATATACGGTCCAAACGAAGATAATCCTGAGTTCTACAAACAATTAAAACTCAAGCTTATTAATGTCGGTAACACCCAAATAATAATATGTGGCGATTGGAATATGGTTCAGGACCAATCGATGGATACTTATAATTATAAACACATCAACAACCCACAAGCTAAAGTGGCAGTGGGTGACCTTGTCGACAGGCTAGATTTGGTAGATCAATAATAAGGAGAATCAACGATATACATGGCGAAAAAAGTCACCCATAAAAATGGCTAGATTAGATTACTTTATGATATCTGAGGATATACTCAGTTTAGCTGGAGAAGGAACCGACATATTACCTGGATATCGCTCAGATCACTCAATAATATCTCTTACGCTTAAACTAAGTACAATTGATAGAGGTCGTGGCTTTTGGAAATTTAACACCTCCTTACTCCGTGATGAAAAATATGCCGAACTGGTAAAATCAACAATAGAGAATAATAAATCAAGATACGGATATAAACTATATACCGATGAGTCAAATAACCCGCAAGTTACATGTAAAACAAGTAAATGCTTATTTCTAGATACTCTTTTACTCGATATTAGAGGCGAGACCATACATTTTGCGTCGAAGCGAAAGAAAGATGAAAGAAAATGAACTGAATAGATCTAAAATATTGCTTGAAATTGAAATAGATAAGGATGACATAAATACAGAAAATAAAGACGAATTACTGGAAAAAATACAAAAGATTGACACTGACCTTTACGAAATAAGAAAAGAAGACACAAGGGGGGCAATGGTAAGATCAAGAGCCAAATGGATTGAACAAGGTGGAAAACCAACAAAATATTTCCTCAATCTTGAAAAACGCAATTCTATATCGAAAACTCTATGCAACCTCACCGACTCCACCGGGAAAAACATTGACAATCAATCAGACATAATGCATGAAGCTAGAAGTTTTTACGAAAATTTATATGCATTAAAAAATACAAAAAAATCTGATATTCAGGCTATTCTTGAAAAAGACCATACAGTATTGTCACAAGACACTGCCAACAGCATAGAAGAGCCAATAACTCTAACTGAACTGACGTGTGCATTGAAACGATCACAAAGTGATAAATGCAGTGGACTAGATGGATACCCATACGAGTTTTGGAAAAAAAATTGGATTGACTTAGGCCAAATTCTATGTGAATCACTCAATGAAGCTTTTGATAAAGGGGAACTTTCAATCACCCAGAAACAAGGACTTATTACTCTGATTCCCAAAAAAGACAAAGAAAGAAATCATCTGAAAAACTGGCGACCAATTTCACTCTTGAATATATCTTACAAATTAGCTTCTTCGTGTATAGCTGAAAGATTAAAAGCGTGTCCTACCTGATATAATAAGTGAGGATCAAACGGGATTCTTAAAAAATCGCTACATCGGAGACAATACTAGACTGACCTATGATCTCATTCACAAGGCAAAATTGGCTGATAAACCGGGGCTACTGCTCCTCCTAGACTTTGAAAAGGCCTTTGATTCAGTATCATGGAAATTTATACATAAATGCCTTAACCTTTTCAATTTTGGAGATGACATGAAAAGGTGGATTTCTATATTTTATACGAATATCAACTCATCTATTTTAATAAATGGGCATATATCTCAGTGTTTCAAACTACAGGGTGACCCAGTCTCGCCGTATATTTTTTTTATATGCGCAGAAATCTTAGCTATTATGATAAAATCTAATGACCGCATTAAAGGTATCAACCTCGGCAATTTAGAATACAAAATTACACAGTATGCAGACGACACGACACTTTTCTTAGACGGCAGCGAAGAAAATCTTAGGGAACTTAGGGAAGTATATACTGTTTTAAAACTATTTGCAGATTATTCAGGTCTAAAAATTAACCCTAGCAAGTGTCAGGCGTCGTGGATTGGATCTTACATGAAACGTACAGATATTATGTGCCCAGACCTTGGACTAACATTCGATAGTACTTTCAATCTCCTTGGAATACACTTTGATTCAAACCTTGAGAAAATGAATATAAATTATGATAAAAAACTTGCTGAAATCAAACGTTTGATAGAAATATGGAAACACCGGTTACTTACATGTACACCCATTGGTCTAATAACTGTGATAAATCACTAATACTCCCAAAATTAACACATCTTTTTGTAGCTCTCCCAAATCCCGGTAATGTTTTTATGAAAAATCTGGACACAATGCTCTTTAATTTTCTTTGGAACTCGAAGCGTGATAGAATCAAACGCAAAGTTATATGTCAGGATTATAAGAATGGCGGATTAAAAATGGTTGATGTTAACCATTTTATGATGTCCATGAAAATAACTTGGGTTAGGCGCCTCGTGACAAAAAGTGCCAAGTGGACTCCATTAATAGATATGCCTTTAATTGATGACCCTACTATGTTCCTTACTTATGACTACCCTTACATAGAAAAACAGGCAAAGAAATTTACCAACCCTTTTTGGCATGATGTCCTGATGGCATTTACAAAATTTCTAGAGAAAGATAGAAACAATCACAAAATATCAGCATACATGTACGTTATGGAATAACCCAAATATAAAGCAATACGGAAAAGTATTAAATTTCACCTCCTGGCGAGAAAAGGGGGTTATCTTTTTAAACGATATGCTGGACAATACAGGTCGTTTTCTTACACGAGACGATCTACTAAGGATCTATAACATACATACAAACTTCATCACTCTTAATAACATCCAACATCAGATAAAATTACTTGCAAAAAAACTTCAACAACCTATAACTCGAATAGTCACTCCCCTTTTACCAAATAATTTCATTAAATTGCTTAAAAACTGTCGAGGAGGACAAGACTTTTATAAATTTTAATCGACATTCCAACTTCTACTGTAGCACACAAAAAATGGCAAATGTTATTTCCCGACAACATAATAAATTGGTGCAAACTGGATAAACTTCCCTTTCTCACGACGCCGGACACAAAGCTGCAATGGCTACAATTCCGAATAAATTCACGAATATTATCAACCAACAAGTTTCTCAAAATGTCCAATTTACGAAAAGATGATAAATGCGACAGATGTAAAAGCGAGACAGAAGACATCTCCCACATATTTTGGAACTGTGTTCACGTTCAGAAATTCATTAAGGAACTCAGCGATTGGGGTAAAATTAACAGCATTGATCTCTGTCCCCAACACACAACAATGATTCTCGGCTCTTCACCAACGGATCCTAACTTTACATCTAACATGCTATGGCTCCTAATTAAACAATACATATATAGGACTAAATTCAAGCCAATTAACTTATCGCTAAATGTTTTCCTCAAAGAGTTGAATTATAGATACCAATGTGAGAAGTATACCGCACGATGCCAATCGAAACAAGAAGAATTTTCGAAAAACTGGTTCCTTTTAGAAAAGGCTTTACATGTGTAACATATACCCACAAGTCAACAATAATCAACTTGAGTGTTCTGGAAATGATCTATTCACCAAACTCGAATACTCACTTAGTTATTCTAACCGGAAATACGATATCCCCGCCAACAACACAATGCCGTCTATGATTAGATGTCGTACCGATACGCCGTACACAGGAAGAAGGTTGAAATATTTAAAATCTTAATTAATATATTAATTTGAACATATATTCCATTAATTCCAATTTACATGTCAGTCACTGGGAGTGCATGTGGTGTACGAAAGACGTGTAAATGAAGCGAGCGAGATGTGAGCGAATTGGAAGAATGTCACTTGATTTATAATAATATGTACCTCTGTTTATGTTTACATTCCTTCATTGATGTATGTTTATTCCAATAAAAAAATTTAAAAAAAAAAAAAAAAAGTATTTATATAGTTATTTTTAAAGATACTGAAAAAAAAAAGTTAACAAAAAAAAAAAATTAAGCCTTATTGACAAGTATTATACAGTTATTTTTAAAGATACTGAAAAAAAAAAGTTAACAAAAACAAAAAAGTTAAGCCTACCTACCTACCCTAATTTTTTTCAGCTCGTTAGCGGAAATAAATGGATTTTTTTTAGGCCTAAGCTACTGGAACATCCTCAGTGAAATAAATAGTGCACGAGCATTTTAAACATTTACATGAATATTCTCACCTGTGTTGTACTTATTACAGGATTCGTCTGAGTCCAATTATATTTCCGCATTTCAAGAGGAGTCCCCATTCTTTCATGGTCTGCAAACTGAGTGTGTAAATTTGTGTGACAGTCCAAGCATATAACCACGCTGCTCCCATTATCAATAAAAAGTGTTCCTGTTGCTGGCTTGAGATCTCTTATAAAAGGAAACAGGGAAGTTTCGAGACATTGTATGTCTTTTCGTTGAACAGTTACTTCACAAATGAAGCAAGTGAAGTCTCTGAGCTCATATTTTCTTAGCCATCTATTACTATCGGCAGGATTGCCTGAGTTCTCTAACTCATTCCACTGGTTGAGCAACATATAGTAACAAATATTACACACAGAAACAGTCCCATCTTCTGACATCTTCTCTGCGCCACGACAACATTCTCGATTTGCTAAGAAAGGAAAGAAAGGAGTCACTTGGCCATTCAGCATTTTAACATCATGTCTGACAGGATAGGAGCAGAGAATGTGTATTTTAGTCGCAAAACACCCTTCAGCACACAAAAAGCAAACTTTTTTGGGAAGACTACATGAGCCTTCATCAGAAATCGGACGAGACACAGCAGGAATCATTATATTTTTAATAGGCTCCAATTTGTTAAACTCATTATGTCGGGTATCATGAGTTGTCAGAACACCTTGAGGAAAATGATGACTTGAACTAATTCTGCCATCGCTTATCCTTCCATCTGCAGGGGATGGCTGTGAATACTGTATGTTCATAGATTTGCTGTCCACTGCATCAGGTAAAGCTAGTGACGATATCTGTGGATGTGATACAATAGTTAACAGTCCTTGAGATGACGCGGACTTGATTATCGATGACTGAGGAGTGTCCACCTGAATATTCAAAGGTCGACTGAGATCTTTATTTGACTGAGAAATCATACTGCCAGTCGGGGAATGAGGTGTCGCTCTATCTTCTGACTGCTGCTTCCCAGAGGCGAGTAGATACCTCCTTTGAATGAATGGAACAGATTTATCTTCGAAGGATTTCCATTGATTATACAATGATGAAAAACAATCCTCACAAGATAGAACAGTCCCATCAGGAGCTAGAGGTCTGGCACCAGAAGGCCGTGGCAGATCTTGAATGAAGGGGAAATATGGAACACCATTTCTTTTAGTGCTGTTTGATGTATATGTAGGTCTCATTTGTCCAACTGCACATTTTGCACTACAGATATAGCAAACTTCTGTTGAGTTTGAAGAACTCTGCTCAAGTCTTTTGACTTGGCGATCACTGTTTGCTAGAACAATATCATTTATCTTATATGTTCTTGCATATTGAGGCAATACAGATATTTCAAAAGATTTCCATTGATAGTATAAGGTTTCTTGACAAGGTATGCATACGACAGCTAGTCCTTTATCAGATAGTGGAAGAGCATTTTGTGGTGTCCGCAATCTATCCAAGAATGGGAAAAATGGAATGCCTTCAGCACGTTGACGAGATTCAATTTGAGTACTGTCCATTACTGACTTCTCCGTTCCACATAAAAAACATACAAATATTTTAACTTGTCTATCAATTCTCATAGTAGTTTTAGTATCATAATCAGAATTCACAGACTTAACAATTTTGTTTGGCACTGATAAATCCACAACAGAGTGTGCATTTTGTTTCTGCGAGTTTGGTATGAATTTTGAATCAACTTTTGGTTTTGCGTTCTTTTGTCTTTGTATTAAAGGTTCTCCAGTTGGGAAATTCCTACTTCCACTTTGAGAAATTGGCGATAAATCTTGAATTCCATCATCGTACATATCTACAGGTCCAGAAGCATCGAAGCCACTGGAAGGATATTGAAGTCCCATCACTTGTGCAATATATTCTCCTTGTAATTTCATTTCAGCACCAGTAAAATGTCCATTATCTGCTCTTTTCAACCAGTAAAGTCGCTTGATCATTGGAGTTTTATTACGTTCATAGGTTTCCCACTGTTGCGTTAGGAAAGCATGACAAACTTGGCAACTTTCGACTAATCCATTGGCATCTGGTGACCGTGCACCTTTTGGGGCCTCATGATTTTCCAAAAAGGCAAAATAAGGCCCTTTGTCGCGATGTCTTGTGTGCAGAACACCAAGCTCCGCAGCATAACTGCCACACACAAAACATACCATTCTCGACATGTTGATTACTATAGCAGTGAGCGCATCAAACTTGCATCACTTTGCAGACATCCAAGCTGAAATATACACGAAATATCGATCAGTTGAAAACAATATCTGAAGTTTGGAAACCAAAACAAAAGTCTTCAAAAGTTATTCAATGTCCATTTGTTCGAACTGAGCGCAGAAAATGGCCATGCATTTGCCATATCTGAGTTCCTTCTGTGTCTGCCTTTCAACTGAGATGGGTAGTTTGAACATTCTATTCGCAATCCCTCATTTATTTGGAAATATTTCTCTAACTTTTTATTATTTTCATCCATAGTCCGCCATAGTTGAGAACCATCTGCGCTTTAACTCCCACAATGCAATTGTGAGTTTGAAGCTTGTTTTTGGGCTGACTTGGTGTGGGTTCACAAAGTTCAAAGAGAACTCCACGTTTGTTTTGTTGATGAGCCCACAGGTGCGAACTGTTTAGACTGGGCTGACTTTTAGGTCAGGTGTGTTTGTTTGGGTGTTCATAATAATATATATATAGCGACCTTTCGCAAAACTCACGATTATGGTAGTTCGTCACCAACATGCATTGTGTGTAATTTCTAATCATTGTCGTAGTAAGAGCGACACGATTTCATGAATTCTTATAAATTCATTTAACACATCGGATTTAATTTCTAAAATATAGGCTACAAATTACAATTTCGCTCTACTAAACACTGTCATCTTATGTGGGCTACTAGTAGCAGCTCCATTTCTATTGGAGGCCAAATTCACATTTATTAATAATTGCGCTGAAGCGCAATCCAGCTTGATTCATATCAATTGCGCTGAATCGCAATTATTGTTACAAGCTTACACCCCTGAATATATAGATAGGTTATTCCATTCATTAACTGGGGGTTCCCATATAGGGCCTATGGGAAAATAATTGCGCTTTGAACAGCGCAATTAATATTCTATTGGATTTATTCATTAATTAACTGGGGGGTTTAGCCATATATATATAATTAATTGCTCTGAAGCGGAGTTAATTTTCAATTGTGCTGTAAAGCACAATTATTAATAAATGTGAATTTGCGGGCCTCCCATAGGCCTACATTTCTCAGTATTGCCACTTAAACTGTAGGCCTATTTGTGATTTAGATTGGCTATCAAGATACTCGTCGTCGTGAATCGCGAGAAACATGCGAAACAACCGCGCTATATATCGGTCACGAACAGCGACCACTCTCAGCACTGCATGCATATACATTAGATTAGATTAGATTATATTTATTCGACGGTTCAGGATATATCACATGGTACCTGATACACATAAGTACTATGGGTATGTTTACAATTTGAGTAAATAGGATACATATAACAGTATATATAGTATTATAATTATAATAATTGATACTAGATATACATATGTTATATGTAGGGTTCTGATGAGACAGATAAATTTCAGACTGTGCAAATAATTGATATATAAGAGAATATATCAATTTTCTCAAGAATTAATTCATTTTTAATATAGAGGTTGCCTTCAGAATATATGATAAATTGAGTGGCAGAAATCTGTATAAAATAGAAATACGCATGTGACCTGAGACCATCAGCGATAACGCAAAAAGTTCTCTAAATCAGGGGGGGGGTCAGGAAAAATATAACGGATACAAGGTGGAAATTTTTTGTTTTTCAGTTTTGTGGACCCGGGCCACCACCCCGGGAGCGTAAGTTTTTCTTTTTTCCACTCAGGTCTGGGACACCCACCCGGGACTGTGAGATTTTTCCACCCAGGTCTGGGACACCCACCCCCAAAATTGATGAAAATCTTGTAAATTCGACTAAATAATGTGTTATTGGCAGGCTATTAATTAAGGGTCTCTCATTGTGTTCTCACCGGAACTTAGAGAACGCTGATCAAGTACATCCACAAAAAATAAAACAAACAAAGCACATGGCTGAAAAAATATGCCAACAAAACCAGTGACAAAATCTATAAAGCCCAAATATTTATAGTTATAAAGGTAAAATACCCACTTTAACAGGATAGTTGTGTCCCTTGTTAGCAATAGGTTAAACTATTTGCATGTGTATTAAAAACACCACCAATTTGATTAAATAAACACAATTCCAGTCCTTTCCATGTGGGAAATCACTGATGAGCAATGAGGAGCTCCCCTTAAAATAATTCTAGGGGAGTGGCTCTCCTACAAAATGTCGAGGCGAGTAGTATCCCAGCAGGAGATGCCGAAGCCATCTCCAAAAGGCCTGAGCGGGGGGGGGGGTACGCGGGAGGGGGAGGGGGGTCTCCCCCGGAAAATTTTGAAAATTAGATGCTCTGAGATTGAATCTGGAGCCTTTTAATGCTCCAATCAGTGAACAACACGTTATTATGTGACTTAAGTCACTGTAGTCATGTATCGACATCGACCATGTACTTCGACCACGTGGTCACTGTATTTATCGTTTATTCAATATCTTGACTGATATCATTAAAGGTACTCAACCCGATAAAACTCCTCTCAATTACTATTTCAATGGCTTCGGGGGTCAAAAATATTTGATTCGAGTCGAGGAAGTCACCCATCAAAGCTCAGATTTGTTAGATATCGATTTTATAAATCTATTATTTTTCATTATCGGGAATACTATCTGGCCCAGAACTCAGTCAAAATTGCGTTAAAATTACCACTTGATTTTAGAGTTATTCATCCTTGTCTGTTTGAATAGATTTGAGGTACACATCCAGAGCAGATTACGGCAGTTATTGGTACTCATCTCGAGAACATAACAAATTTGAAAAATCAATATCTAATAACTCTGAGCTTTGTTTGATGGGTTCCTCGACTCGAATCAAATATTTTTTACCCCCAAAGCCAAAGAAATAGTAATATAGGACCCTCTGATCGGATTGTTGTTGTTGGAATCTGTTGAGATGGGGACCCTCTTTACGGGTTGAGTACCTTTAATATAAACAAATGAGGCCAACGGTTTTTCGGCTTATTGACAGCAAATAAATCTAATGGGTCATACATTACCGGTATTTATTTAAAAGTACATTAGGGTTTCCAGTGGGATTTCAAGGAATGAGGGAACCAAGAACTGTTAAGCAATATGAATTTCTATGTTAGAGGATACCTGCGTGTATAATAAGTTTAAAAAGCCATCAGAAAAGATGAGAATGGATTTTTTTTCATTACAATTTTTTTCCTCGACCAAAACCGGACCCACCCCATGGTTTCAACTGTTAAAGGGAGAAATTGTGGACAAAATTAAAATATAGAGCCCCCTCACTTGTATAAGGCTATAGCATGCACTACTATATGAAGCTGATTGTTTCAATTCATTTAGAAGCTGTAATTTGTCTTAGAAATGATTTTGGAAAAAAATTGCATGACATCAGAAAAATCTGCATTCCGGGCTCGGGGACAGTCCGGGACACCCACCCACCCGGTCCTTGTATCCTGTATTGTTTTTTCCGACCCCCCCCCCCCCGTCTAAATGAGAACTTAATTCCATTGCGGTCCTGGTGGCTTTCGGCAGTACAGTATTATAGTCGTGTCATGGGTAAAATTATAAAAAAAGTTAGTGACATCAATTTCGTACCAAGTTTATAGCCAACTTTAGGAAAATGTGGTATGTGAATATTAAATAAAAAACATACTTAAGCATGAAGTACCGGTAAGTTTGATCTTTCATCAATCATAATGTATATTTCCACTGTGTAATTATAATCAAGCAATACTTTTCCCACAACACAAGTTGGCATTTTATGTCACTTCAGTCGAGGTGATTCAATATTTCTGCAGCTGGATAAAAAATATCAAAATAAAATAGGAAAAAAAAATCCCTACCTACCTACAGCCCTCTTTATTCAGATTGTTTGGCTTCGGCAATACACTACGGCAACAGTATGCAGTGGCCTAGTTTGCTTCAGCAAATTGCTTCAGCATTGAATGCTGATTGCCGTAGGCAATTATGAAGGCTGTACCTACGTATACCCTAATTTTTTCGCTCCATTATCGGAAACATACTCTTTTTTTTTGCCTGACAAATATATTTGTGTTTAAAGAATACAAAAAATGTCAATATAATTTAATATATAGATAATTAAATAAAATAATATATTGAATTAATTAAAAATAAATTAACAATTTAACATGCTGACCAGTTAACACAATTAGTGACAGTAATCATTATTTCATTATTTAGGATCCATTGAATGAGACTGGACTTGTCTTCGGTTGTTCAGTGATCAACAATCAGCAGAAAAATTTAATCTTTAAAAAATAAGTTAAAATAGTTATTTTGGGTTCTTAAATACGTTCCACATACCGCAGAAAAGAGAGTTTTTTCACCTACATGGTGTTACTAAAATAATCTTTAGGAACTCCATATTAAGGTTGATTTAATGAACTTTATGAAGCTATGGGGGGGGGGGGGGGGGTAAAATAATATAAATTGCAACAAAAATGGTAAATAAAATAAATTTCATATGATTTGAGTGAATAGCATATACCACTCACACACTGACTCAAGTAACCAAACATTCGTCACAATCAGAGATGGACATGTATGTCCTTTTGTAGCCATAAACACATTTTCAACTGTTGAACTTGACCACCGGGGAGTAGTATGTGTGGCTCGTTACCTCCACATCTAAAAATAGATTTTTTGGGTCTAAAATTGTTTGTACTATAATATTCCCAAAAAAAATTTTCAAAACCCAAAACTTCCAAAATTTCAAAAACTTCCAAAATTTCAAAAACTTTCAAATATTTCAAAAATTTCAAAAACTTCCAAAATTTCCAGAATTTCCAAAACTTCCAAAATTTCCAAAACTTCCAAAATTTCCAAAATTTCCAAAACTTACAAAATTTCCAAAACTCCAAATATTTCCAAAATTTCCAAAACTTCCAAAATTTCCAAAACTTCCAAAATTTCCAAAACTCCAAAAATTTCCAAAACTTCCAAAATTTCCAAAACTTCCAAAATTTCCAAAACTTTCAAAATTTCAATATAATGAAGATGACGAGCAACCAATTTTCGACTGGCCTGAGGCATTACGTTATGGAATGAATAACGACAGCGGATCAGAATGCATACATATAGTACGTCACTTGGACATTTTATCAGTTTATCACGTGATCACTAAATGTGGCAATCGGGTATCCACCGATGCCTGCAATATATTATTTATAATAATTGGACTCATTGATCTCACGTAAATAATACTCTTAGTTGTTCCAATAAAATAGTTATCAAATTCGATCACCAATAGATTTGACTGTGGAATGTAATGACCTTTAACTTATTTATCGATCTAAAGGGACACTCATTATGAATGAATGTTAACAATACAAGCGCACGAATGGAGAGCGTTGAACATATACGAAATTACTACACGAATGAATTGAACCTTGAAATTTATATTTACATCTTACCAACAACAGCTACATACATAATCATAGTATTATACTGTCTTGCATGTACACACGCTATGACATCATTAAAGGCGGACAATCCACTCACGGTGTGACAACAGATACGGACATAGGCATAGTGTTATACAGTCTTCTATGTACCCACGCTATGACACCATTAACGTACATTGGATGTTAGGTCTATGACTCTTGAGTATGCACCAATCAATGAGCAAATGAGCCAAAAAATGAGCAAATGAGCAAAAAAATGAGCAAATGAGCAAGAAAATGAGCAAATGAGCAAGAAAATGAGCAATAAAAATGAGCAAATGAGCAAAAAAATGAGCAAATAAGCAAGAAAATGAGCAAATGAGCAAGAAAATGAGCAAATGAGCAATACAAATGAGCAAATGAGCAAAAAAATGAGCAAATGAGCAAAAAAATTAGCAAATGAGCAAAACAATGAGCAAATGAGCAATAAAAATGAGCAAATGAGCAATAAAAATGAGCAAATGAGCAAAAAAATGAGCAAATGAGCAATACAAATGAGCAAATGAGCAAGAGGTGAGCAAGTGATCATGTCGATAATAAAAAGCAGCATTTTTATAGATCGAAAAGAAATTTTGTCAGAATATTGTCATCAACTCAATCAAGATCTCAACGAAATGCATTATTGACATCGATAACTATCATGGTGCATTGACATTCATGGCCAGACAAATTTAATTCGTGTGTCTACAATACAACCTACCTATCCAAATGTCAATGCAATTATGAGTGATTTCAATATGAGCACTCTATTATATAGATATGTGTAACCTGGTGACATGATGAAATCGATTGTGATACAAAGCTAAAGTACCGCCCCATAGGGCAGATACATAGCTAAAGTACCGCTCATAGAGCAGAAGCTAAAATACCGCTCTAACGTTGTCTGAATCTACAGCCCCTCATTATTATATCCGTGTTTGGTCAGTTTGACCATTTTCTTCATGATCATGTTATGTATGGGTGATGTTTTCATTCGATGCTGGTATTCTATTAATCGTTCGTAACTTTTGAGAAAGAGGAACAACAACAATAACAACAACAACAACAACAACCGCCGCCGTAGCGTGACGAGCAAACTGTGATGTTTACACACTTAAGCTCTGGATAAACAATACATATCGCATGTGCAGCAGTCTACTTCATTGTGAATTAAGTCACTCTGGGTTAGTTGACTACATGCATGCACACACAACACAGCCGAGGGTTATTGTAATTTAATGAAAATGTCACACCGAGGTACGCCAGCTTGATTGCTTTCAAAAAATAGTGCAACTTACCTGTTGGTAATTACTCATACGAATGAAGAGTGTTTAACTGATACGAAAATACTACACGAATGAACTGAGTCTTGACATTTATATTTCACATCTTTCTTAAATGTTCCAACACATACAGACATAGACATAGTGTTATACAGTCTTCTATGTACCAACGCTATGACATAATTAAAGGGGGGGTAATACACGCACGGTGTGGAATGTTAAAGTGACACGAGGTAAGGGACGTTATGTAATATTGGTGTGTGAATATTAAAGGAGCACAATGCGCTCTAAAGGGACACACGGCACTCATTTTGAATGATTGTTAAAGAAACACAATACACACGCAGTGGGTGAAAGTTAAAAAGACACAGAACAATATTTAAACTTCAAATTTTAGGGCTCGTAATATACCATTTATGTATCGTTTCTCGCTCTACAATCTCCCCTCCCCACTTATAGATATATAACGAAGACGAGAATAACATGTTGATGAAGTTTATTGAAATTTAATCATTGTCTGAATCTTCGACCGTTAGATTTATTTCTAAGAGTTTCTTGAATTTTCTCATCGCTTCATCTGCAGCCCATTCATTATTATATCCGTGTTTGGTCAGTTTGACCATTTTCTTCATGATCATGTTATGTATGGGTGATGTTTTCAATCGATACTGGTATTCTATTAATCGTCTATAACTTTTGAGAAACAGAGCAAACTCTGTGTCGATGGTAGCCTCTTTTCCCGACATGCTCTCATCTCCCGACATGCTCTCTTCTCCTTTCGCATCATTGGTGACGCGTTTCATCATACTTTTGAATGTGTCCATCTCGGTGACACATCGCGCAGCTTTCTTAAGACCGAATACCGTTCTACTACCGACGACATTATCATCTTCTGAATCTGATATCGTTCCCCGTTCATCTTCATCTGAATCTAGAACCGCTTCGTCAGATTCTAGGTCATCGGTATCTTCTCCGAAGAGAGTTGTTTTTGTCTCGGACATAACTCCGTGTTTAATCTGTTTATGTCTTTGTAGATTGTAGTTCGTCGATAAAATAATTCCGCATAAATGACACCCGTGCATTATCGCGAATTATTGGAAGAACGATCACTCTTATAAGTAGCGATAAAAAGAGAGAATAAGGTGTGGTATACAACCGTCGCGTTAAGAGTACGTTCGTCCCGGGGCTAGGGTATAGATATTTGACCGCCGGTGATTCAATTAATGCCAATTTATCAGTATGGTACTCTATGTATTCATTCATGATTTGGCTAATCGTATGACACTTTTCTTTTCATTTTCTTCTTATTATTAGACAAACCTCCAGCTAACACTCTCTTGTTGGTTTGTTTGGACGCTTTACGTGTGTTTGTCAACTTATTTGCTGCAACTTCGGCCTTAGCCATTTCAATCGCTTGAGCGATGGGCGTCACTACGTTAATATGTGGTTTTAGAACGTCTTCACTATCACTATTTTTAGTTCTGTCAATAAAGTAGCGACCCTCATTATCTGGCCTTAACTTCCCATTAATCATGTCTCTGAAATGTTTTCTCCACGTTTCAATATCTGCTGGAATATACGTCATCGACATGTTTCTTCAAATGTAGGGTACAAGTCACTCTTTTTTCTGCATTTTATTTTAGAAAGTTTATCGCCTCTTATAAAAATCGATTATCTGGATATTTATTAATCGAATCGTCGCTAGTCAGGTACAGATAATAATTAATAATGACTATAATATGACTATAGTTTCTACAAAAAAACAATTCAAAGTTTTTCTTCATGATCATGTTATGTATGGGTGATGTTTTCATTCGATGCTGGTATTCTATTAATCGTTCGTAACTTTTGAGAAAGAGGAACAACAACAACAACAACAACAACAACATTGTTGTTGTTGCGCCGCCGCCGCCGGCGGTTGTTGTTGTTGTTGTTCCTCTTTCTCAAAAGTTACGAACAACAACAACAACAACAACATTGTTGTTGTTGCGCCGCCGCCGGCGGCGGTTGTTGTTGTTGTTGTTCCTCTTTCTCAAAAGTTACGAACGATTAATAGAATACCATAGACCATAGACCTAACATCCAATGTACGTTAATGGTGTCATAGCGTGGGTACATAGAAGACTGTATAACACTATGCCTATGTCCGTATCTGTTGTCACACCGTGAGTGGATTGTCCGCCTTTAATGATGTCATAGCGTGTGTACATGCAAGACAGTATAATACTATGATTATGTATGTAGCTGTTGTTGGTAAGATGTGAAATATAAATTTCAAGGTTCAATTCATTCGTGTAGTAATTTCGTATATGTTCAACGCTCTTCATTCGTGCGCTTGTATTGTTAACATTCATTCATAATGAGTGTCCCTTTAGATCGATAAATAAGTTAAAGGTCATTACATTCCACAGTCAAATCTATTGGTGATCGAATTTGATAACTATTTTATTGGAACAACTAAGAGTATTATTTACGTGAGATCAATGAGTCCAATTATTATAAATAATATATTGCAGGCATCGGTGGATACCCGATTGCCACATTTAGTGATCACGTGATAAACTGATAAAATGTCCAAGTGATGTACTATATGTATGCATTCTGATCCGCTGTCGTTATTCATTCCATAACGTAATGCCTCAGGCCAGTCGAAAATTGGTTGCTCGTCATCTTCATTATATTGAAATTTTGGAAGTTTTGAAAATTTTGGAAGTTTTGGAAATTTTGGAAGTTTTGGAAATTTTTGGAGTTTTTGAAATTTTTGAAGTTTTTGAAATTTTTGAAATTTTGGAAGTTTTGGAAATTTTTGAAATTTTTGGAGTTTTTGAAATTTTGTAAGTTTTTGAAATTTTTGAAATTTTTGAAATTTTTGAAGTTTTTGAAATTTTGGAAGTTTTGGAAATTCTGGAAATTTTTGAAGTTTTTGAAATTTTTGAAATATTTGAAAGTTTTTGAAATTTTGGAAGTTTTTGAAATTTTGGAAGTTTTGGGTTTTGAAATTTTTTTTTGGGAATATTTTAGTACAAACAATTTTAGACCCAAAAAATCTATTTTTAGATGTGGAGGTAACGAGCCACACATACTACTCCGGGGTTGCTGGGTGCACGGAAATCTTCCGAAATTGGTTGGCCCATAATGTTTTATAAGTGCAATCTAAGTCGTTCTAGCTGAAAATGTGTGTTAACATTTGTAAGTCATATCCATATATAATTGACCGTCTTACTCTATAGTATTATTCAATAAATTTGACAGTTTGTGCTATAATTCGTTAACAATTGCAACAACTTGCTCGTAAAAATTTAAAATGGTGAAGTTTGTTTACCACGTTGGATAGGTCAAGGGTCATTGGCGAAAGGTCGAGGCCACTAGCTGTTCCCTGAAAGTGTATGCTTGGAGTCAGGTAAGCCCTGGTTAGGGAAACCAGTAAAGGCGTCATGACATCAAGACGTACATCATGACGTCACTACATACACCGGCGCGCAAAATTCCAGACAGGACTGCGTCGATGGCCAGACAGCTGAGACTCGTATTACAAGGCAGGCTAAATATCCATATTTACGTTATATTGATTATTTACATACCTTGTATATATCATTTTCCTGTGTCCCATTATAATTAGGGTGGATACACACATGTATGTAATTTCTGTATGTAAAATACATGTATTTTTCATGGCCACACCAATAATAATTGACAACATTAATCACCTGCGCGCGAGCGGTTCATTGTTAACAGGCCAGACAAGTGAGCCGTGCTAATCGAAGTCAAATTGTCTTCTATCACACATTTAAGGCCAGTCCAAAACATGTCTTCTCTCAAGGATGCGGAAATTAGTTAAGTCTGTGTGATATCTGGCATTTTATATATTTTATTAGTGCACGACCACCAGAAGCCATACGTCTGGCATATACAGGCTTGATGTAGAACATTTTCAACCATGATGCTTGTTTGGTGGGGTCTCGAAAGGTTCAAATCGCTGAGGGACTTAGTTGAATGTATCGGTCGGAATAATCTGGGCAAGAAGGTACAATATGATATGTTTCACTTAAATAGCTCAGAGTTAGCCACCCCCGCCTGGTATACCTTTCGGGGTCATATATAGCCCCTGCATGCGTCGGAGAAATCCTGATCCACCACTGCTATAAATAAGAGAGGACTGGTAATTATTTAAATAGAAAGTCTACCATATGGGTTATCCCACGAACAATTATTTTAAGTGGCCTGGCGACTCGGTCCAAGTTAACGGCTTATCTACATTCCGACTTAATTGGAACTAGAACTCAGTGCGTTCAACACGTAGGCAATGATTGTGTTGTCAGTGGACACATATTACATCGTCTGTATGATCCATGTAAAACGACACATACACGATAATTACAGAGATTACATGCATGTGTGTATCCACCCTTAGGGTTTATCATCAGATCCTTCTATAAAGATAACAATTCATCCGATAATCCCATGAACAGTAACAAGCTGGCGCAAATTACGTATACGTACATGATCATATTATCAAATTGGTCACCTGCTAGTGGCGGTCAACTCCGTCACAGTCTAATAATAGGCCTACCATAAAATCCTAGTTGGCTGCCGGCGGCCATGTTTATGGCCGAATGACCCCAAAAATGACTTGTTCCCATCTACATGTCAATGTTATGATCTGACCAAAAGTACGACCTGTAGCCCGTGCCAAGAATTTAGTCATGCAGAGAGTAAAATCCAAGATTGCTGCCGGCGGCCATGTTTTATGGCCGAATGACCCCAAAATGACTCGTTCCCATTTACATGTCAATATCAACAGCCATGACAAATTTGATAATGATCCGACCAAAGGTACGACATGTAGCCCGTGCTAATGGAAATTGTTGATGAACCTCTCCATATATGCACACACACACACACACTCACCCTCACACACCGATGACGGATAGCAAGCCACGGTAATAGCTCAAACTTTACATGTAAAGTTGAGCTATAAAGGGCAACAACAATTTAATAGCCCTGTTTATGAACCAATCCTAATAGCTTTTTATCCATTTTGGAAAAAAATTCAGTGTCAATGACACTGTAGCTCAACTTGGAAAGGGAATAATTTCATGTGTTACAGTCAATGGAGTGATTAGGAATGTGGAAAGTTGAAAGGTCTAGTTATGCAAAGAGTAAAATCCAAGATGGCAGTAGTACAACGGGTCCGTTCAGACCACATTTTTTGAGTGCATTATCACTAAGTGACGTCACCAGAATGTGGAGGTAAAAATGGTCAAGTTGTACGAGGCATATATAGGAAAAAGAGTCACCGTCCCTTGTTTTGTAACGGTTTTAAGTGCCTGTCCGGGTGGCCGTGGGTGACATTTTGTCCAGGTGCACGAGCCCGAATATGTTGGCAAGAGTTAACCCCTTTGTAGGGCGACTTGATGATACCCACCCTGTTTGGGGTTAGTCTAGACATATCATTGCGTCACGGAAGTACATGCACATGACCTATTTTCTCCGCAGTACCCCCAGTTGGGGCCAGCCTATTATGTTGCGTCATGGTCTATTTGTATGCCAGTTTGGCATGTCCGGACATGACCCCGCTGGTTAACTCCCACCTTCAACCTATGAACGGTATATTATCTACATGTATATCACATGATGATCTCGGTGGGGGTAGCTTCAGCCTTGAATGTTAAAGGGACACTCGGTATTCATAAAGTGAATTTAAAGAGATACTACACACTCACTATGGATGAATGTTAAAGTGACACTCGCAGTGAACAACTTGTTTTCAAAAAATTAAAAAAAAAATTAAAAAACTTCAAAAACTTCAAAAATTTGAAAAACTTCAAAAATTAAAAAAAATTAAAAAATTACATTTTTTTTAAAAACTTCAAAAATTAAAAAAAATAGGTCAACTCCCAAACAACAACACGGAGAAGTATTTACAATAATTTATTTACGATGTTAAATATTACATTATTACGATGCTATATATTACATTATTACATAGGTAGAAAAACGTTTTTGTCCTTTTCAACTGTCAAATGTGCTGGGAAAGTTCCGTAAACTAAGATGACTGCTGTTTCTGGCAAAGCTTCACTAAATCTCATGTCCAACTGTACTAAACCCTTGTTAACAGACCCTACATAATGTCCATAAGGCTCTATACTATCATTTTGAAACAAGTTACTCGCTGTGAAATTAAAAGAGCATTTGGCGACTGAAAAGGCGTTAATAATTGATTTCTCAAATGGGTATATAGAGTCTTTAGTACTGAGATTTCTCTCAATATTTTCTGTTTTGACGAAACATACTTTGAATTTAGCATCAGTGATCTTCAGTTTGTATTTTGGTGTAGCATCCGAACTCATTAAACAGAAGGCATTTTTGCTGGGCCATAATGTTATTTTTACTGGCACCCCATTCAAAATGTAACGTTCCTGCTGACAGAGGTCATTGGGAGATCGGGCCTGAGACTGATACATATGTTTACTTTTGTCCTTCACATATAATCGTTCAGAAAGGCTATATTTTTGTTGCATTGCTGTAGATGTAAGTAACATATCCAAATAAGCCTTATATCCATAGTACGGTCCGAGGGATCCGACTTGGGTATGTTGTAACTCTATATTACAGTAACTAAATATTGATGATAGAGCCAAGTTAATGGGGCCGACTTTCGAGGTTGAAGCCAGTGGTGTACCATTTTCCTTAACGATCTTGATTTTGACACTGAGTGTACTGTTGTATACTCATACTCTATCGAGTGGATGTTCGGATATGTGATCTGGGATTCTAATTAAGAAATGCAATGAAGTGTATAATTTTTATGTATATTTATACAAAGAATTTACGCCTGCATGATTTGTTCTGGTTTGGCACAGTTGATATTTAAATTATTGAGCTCTTTTATATTATGTTCGCGGTGCGCCCCAGTGCGCCCCGTATGTATTGTCAACGTTATGTTTGAATGTTCCATAATCCATGTTCCTTAATCACCACGTATGTATAGAATGTTCCTTAATCACCACGTATGTATAGAATGTTCCTTAATCACCACGTATGTATAGAATGTTCCTTAATCACCACGTACATGTATGCATATATCATAGTCTCGTTAATCCATTGATACATGTAGTGAATTTAATAACTCTGAAAGTTCATAGTAGAGATCCCTGTTAATCCTCTTATGACTCGAATGGTGAATTTAATAACTCTGAAAGTTCCATAGTAGAGGTCCCTGTTAATCCTCTCATGACTCGAAGCGCAGAAGCACGCAGACACCTTTATTCCATGGCATCACGACAAAGAGTGGTAAAGTTTGTTGTTGGTTTTTTTACCAGTTATCATCATAGTTCCCACGACCGATATTAGAAGATGTATGTTCCTCGGTTATCTAGAACTAGATCTTATTTGACATTTTGTGCCATTTAATTTGCTGACTGTGCCTATTATAGTGCCTTGCCAGAACATGTACTGTTCTTTAAGTCGATATAATCAATAGATGTCCCGGGTATATATATAATTCTATGGGCGAAGTTTCTGTAATGGCAGTGGAGGGGTTGAACTCCATCCATTCTTTATGAGCCTGACTAACTTCTTCAACTTCTCCGAATATGGGTAGTCTGTCCATGATTATCGAAAGCATCGAGGGGTCTGTTTCTCCTTATAACTTTCGACTTCTTCACGACCCGCCCTGATTGGTTAATTTTTGGGGCTGTTCTGCGCTTCACAGATTTCTTCTTTCTCTCACTTGTTTTAGGTTTTATTTTCTTCTTGCTAACTAATTTAGTAGCTTTCCGAGGCTTAGCTTTTGACACATTATTTCCTAGTTTCGTTGGCATATACGTCCTCCGCACAGTGTCGTAATAATATCTACTCCCTACCATCATTGAATAACAAGACGCAATCCAATGAGTCAATTTCGATGTTTTTCAAATTTTCATCCAGCAGATATATCCTTATAAAGTTTGAGGGTCTTCCTGTTACAGGAACCACGAAGACTCCCGCCCCATCCGTGTATATAACCCTCAGCACCTGAAGAGATTGAGTAGGCAGTCTGGATGCTTCACAGAGGTCACAGCATATGTAGAATATTCTGTTATGTGGTTTTGGGTTCATAGATATCTGTTCCAAGGTGATGGTCCATCCACTATTCAGATGTAAATTCGATGGTAGAGGTAAAGTAAAATCTCCACCCACATTGTCTGGAAAATAGGCTTTGTATTTATCACTGGAAATATATAGCCTCATCAGTATTTAACTAGATCAACTTCAGGTATCCAACTGTCAAATTTCGGGCCCCAATTAAGCCACCTAATGAGTACCTTCCCTCTGCTTTTCTTTAAAACCTTTTCTATTCTGTATGTGGTATCAGCATCAACTTTGACCCATTGTATTTCTTGTTCATAAAATGAACCAGTCACCTCTTCTTCGTTCCAATCTTTGATCTTATAAATATTTAGATTATCTCTTCTATATCTTCGTATCACTGTGAATATCTCCCATGTCCACTTCTTATAAAATTCCTTCTCATAAACGTCCTTCAAATGAGAAATCCGTACTTTATCTCCCAGTTTATATTGGTAGGGGTTTATCGCCCGTTCTTTACGCTTCAAAGCTAGTTAATCATACCTCACCTCTGACTCATTTTCGTTATTGATTTCAGAAGGAGTCCGACCTATTGATCTGTGCTTGGTAATGTTATAAGTGTTTATTATATCCTGTAAAACTGAGCTGTAGTCCTGGCCTCCCATGTGTATCATGTGGCAGTAGACACGCTTTTTCAAAGTTCGAATAAACCTCTCAGAATAATTAGCTTTCGTCTCATTTTCAGTTATTAAATGTTTTATTTTTTCTCTTTTCAACACACGTTTAACTAACGCATTGTCATATTCACCTCCTTTGTCCGTCCTGAGAACGAGTGGTCGTCTGGTTTCATTAGCGAATATATCAGTAAATGCTGCACTCACGTCTTTGGCGTTTTTTTTCTTCAAATATCGAGCCCACGCGAATCTGGAGAATATATCTATACACACCAATATGTATCTATAGGATCTGTCTGAAGCAGACATGTCTGCTATATCACTGTCCCACAATGAATCAAGTCCATGAACAATAACTCTACTTCTAGGAAATTTCAGTCTGCGTGGTCTTACTAGCCTATAAGTTTCCTGGGAAGCTAACCATTCTCTTATATTCTTCCTACTTAAGGTGTGCGTTCCTCGTTCCTTTACCGCTTTGTACAACCGCTCAACACCGCCCAAACTACCCTTTTTAGATGGGTCATAATAAATAGATTTCAAGTATTCATCCATTGTGAAACAACCCTATTTCCAAGAGTGTAGGATATATCACGCCGATTATATCCTTTTGTCGTTTAACTCCCGTTATTAATATTTTTCCGCTAGTGTGACAGGTAAAGTTTATATTTTGTCTCTTGAAGTTTACTCCAGGGAACAACTCTGGTTCATAAATACCTTCGAAACAGTCAGATATTTTAGCTACATTGAGTTTATGACCGAAGTCATGAGTCAGTGATGAAGTAACCCTTTTTATTTTATCCAATTTCACCGAAAATCCTAGTCTTTGAATTAATCTGGCATATTTTCTTAATTTCTTCACTGCACAGCACATCTATAATCATATGATGCTCCCATAAATAATAACTGACCGTTTTGTATACCCAACAGCACCCACCAATAACTCGGTTCTTCCATATTATTATCTTTGAGTTGTATACAGCATTGCACAATTTATTAGTCAGCTCCTTCATATTGGGTTTAAACCCCATGTTAGTAGATATGACGAAGTTGTATAACGTACCATTTTGGTCAAGTAATGCATCTTTCAAAAGTTTGTGCACTTTATACTCGTACTGGGATGGGCTTACTTCCTATTGAAGGGGTCGGCAGGGCGATACCAATACCAGAACTCAACCGAGAAACCCATAATGTTTTAGGTTCTTAATTAACTATAGCCGTAATGATTATGGTATAGAGTATTAACATCTGGCAAAAATAGACCATTTCGGTGCGAGGAATCTTCTGGCCTAACCAATCACACTTTTCCGATATGCGTTCTGAATCCATTTTTTCAACATCTTTACATCTTAGGTGTCCTTATAACATGAAAATCCTAGTCATAGCAGTTATATTTTGTCTGCAAACTGGACATTTCTCTAAACCAATGGCACACATTGTGCATGTACAAACGTGTGAACACGGAAGAAAACATATATTTTTATCCTCTTCCAAGCATATAATACAAGGGTCTCTAGGTGTAATGTCGTGCGTAGAAGCATCTATTGACATTGTAGGAATAGCTGCGTCCGGAGTATCCTGTCTGTCATTTTTCTCATAATGCAGTAGCCTGTCTATTTCACTCTCGCTCAACCCCTCTGTGAAACTCGTAGCCTCCGGGTGGTCTCCCTTGACGAAATCAAAGAATTGAATGAGACTGCATCGGGGATAATGCTTCCTATGTTCTTCTAGGGGATTTTCTCCAACTTCCCAATTGAATAGCCCCCCTCCACATTGAAAACATTTGACCCTGTCTTCATAACCTATATAATATAACTCGGCTTCTGCCATTTTTTCTGCTGGTATTATGTCATTCCAACCCTCATACGTTAGTAATCTCGAGGTTTTAGCAGCCATGTCTGGTTGCCTAGGTATAGCTTTTGGAAATATTCCATAATAAGTCGTCCAGCACAAATCAGAAAATGGTGGGATATCCATGTTTTTAATAACATGAAGTAAAAATCTTCCTTATAGAATTGACAATATTTTTAGTATGTATTTGACTACTATCAAATGGGGTATTTCACTACAGCACTATTGGTCAAATCACGTTTTTACAGAGTGCGAAATATATACTAAAATGCACTTAAAACTTTTCTCAATTGCATCATTTCTAAAAGGTCTATTAGAGGTTTTTAAAACGTCCATTTCCACCAATGAACCGGATGCCAAATGACACATATTTTTATACCCAATTGCATCATTTAAAAAAAAATGATTATTAGAACTTTTTAAATGGTTTGACTAATGACTGTATTTTTGTGTTGCAATAAATACAAAATCAATTCAATTCATATACTTTATTTCGTAAGCCATTTAGATGTTAATACATTCTTCCTAATTCCAGGTGGAATTCCTTTATTCCTATTTTGTCCTTTTATTTTGGCAGGTACTGTATTTTCCACTGGTATTTTAGGTATATGAGTTTGCTCTGGCACCCTTTCTTTGGCAGTTTCCCTGTTATCATTGATGATAGATGGTGACACTTCTGGGCAATTTCTGATCAAATGTTGATATTTTTCATATGGTATTAAGATATTTTTACCAAACACAGACATATTATATATCTCTCAGAGGAATGAGTCTTAGTAAACTTTTGACTGCTTCTGGATTTCTTTTAAGAACTGACTTCTTTCTTCGTACTCCTAGATTATTGTCCGCTAATTGTCTATATATATACTCTTATAGGAAACTATGGTGTCCAATGAAATAGTTAGTACACCTCGTATAACATTGTGTCATTTATAGAATATACAAGCACAATTTCCACTTTGAAGAATATCTAGATTGTTATAATAGAAACGATCGAAAAACTTTATGTAAATTCCGAACGTGCAACCACAAACTCCCAGTTGAGGTGGGTAGATGGCAAAACATTGATCTCGAAGATCGTATTTGCCCGCTATGCTCTTCGACAAGAGTTGGCGATGAATTCCACTACCTGTTTAAGTGTGAACACTTTAATTTTCTTAGAAACCGCCTACTGCCGAAAGAATTCACTGAAAGACCAAATGTTATAGTCATGTGCGAATTACTAAATACAAAAGACAAACATTTATATCGCCGGCTATGTATATTAATACGACACATTATAAAGGAATTTAATTAGATTAGGAAGGTGTATTACCCATTGGTTCAATGATATCATAAATGTGATTATTACAGCGATGTTACATGTATATCTGATCATATGTCTTTTATATAACACTGTTATGTTCTAGATAAACCATGTTGACCACATGTATATATGTAAATATTGTACACATATAATTATCTCCATACCTTTATTAAGGGAGTGAGAAATAAATGAATTGAATTGAAGGCTATTTCCGCTATAGCTCTGACTTGATCATATGATGAAGAATAAATGAGCGCATTTAGTTGACTTTTAGAATCGGTGGATGCTAGTAGATACAAAAAATCCAAATTGTCTTCCACTAATTGACTAGCCATTTTCCCCTTATAAAGTTTTGTAGATAATAGGATATTGTCCCGGAAATATATCGGTTCTCACACGGAATTCCTCTTCAGCATTCGTGGTCAAGTCTACCACCAGATAACCATATTTTTTAGCCGGATCAAATCGAAAAAATACGCTCTCCGGAGACAATATTCGGTGGTTAAAATTTTATCAAATGCAACGTGTATGAATGTTTCTGATGGGAGTTTGTGGTATTTATTGAAAGATGAATTCTTTGCCGATCCATCCGTGTATATATCGTTATCATTACTGGGGTGAATGGGTTAAATTTGTGCGACTCCCGAGCGATGGTGAAACGTTGAATTTCTACAGAGCCCCTTGTCTATATAATGTTCCATTAACGCGAAGAAGGCGCGTATATAGAGCGGCGTATATGGGCAGTGCAAAAGGGGTGCGGACAGCGGAGCGCGTTACAGGCCCCTGTGGTCCACAGTGGACGAAATATGCCAGTGCCTGTAGTGTTGTTGGGTCTGTGCTTGTTAATATTTTATTGAATAGCTTCTCGTTAGGGGTGGTTAGGAGATCAGGTGTTAGTTTCTCGTGAAATATGGCGCGCTCGTCTGACAGTGAGGTACAATGGAGGAGGAAGTGCTCCTCATTATCAATTTGGTTGCATGTTTCACATATACGGTCCGCTTCATCGAAATCGAAATAGCGTCCGCGCTCAATGCCCTATGGCAAGCCGTTTTCACATTTTTGATTGATTTGAACTTAAGTCCAATGATTTGGACTTGTCCAATGAATTGGACTTAAGTCCAAATAATTGGACTTAAGTCCAAATGAATTGGACTTAAGTCCAATTAGCGAATTGATTTGGACTTAAGTCCAATTAGTGAATTGATTTGGACTTAAGTCCAATTCATTTGGACTTAAGTCCAATTCATCTTCTTTGTAATGGTATATTCCTGCAAGTTTTGATTGACAGTCAAACTCCGTACTAACCAGGGCATTCCTGACTCCAAGCATACACAAGACGGCTGTCAATCAAGACTAACTCCGTACCAAACTGCAAGACAGAGTTCAGTCCCCTATGCTACGCGGGACTTACAAATCATAGCATGAGCGTACAGCTTGACTCCGTACGTCCCCTTTGCCACGTGGCTTGATTTCGGCATGCCGAGATTGAAAATGTTTCGAATCCGAATTGGATCTTAATAAATGCTAAATGCATGCATGAATGAAAATTCATTCACGACTTGATTCAATTGTTATTTGACAGCATGTAGTGTATGCTACACGCAGTTTCGTTTATTGCATTTACTAAGTGTCTTATTTGTATAATTTGCTCGGTTTTCAAACTCAATGTAATAAGGGTGTACTCGAAAGTCGAATTATGCCAAAACAATAGATTAGAGTGACTCCCCTTCTATTGCTATTGTAATGACTGCGTGAAGCACAGCCTCAGTTAACTTTGTCAATCTATTCTACAGAGACTTCTTTGCATCAATTGGCTTGATCAGAAGGAAATTGCAAAAATAATTTACATTATATATTTCTCAGACTCAGTGTTAGCTTTAGCCCACTATTTCTATAAATTTGGTCAAATATATAAACAAATTAGCAGTCATAATTCCATTAGTGCATGCAGTATGGCCTGTAGCTCATGCTAATGGATTGGATTTTGAAATCCAAGCTGGCCACTGGCAGCCATGTTTTCTTCTTCTCATAATGACCCCAAAATGACTTAAAGGTATTCAATCCGATCAGAGGGTCCCCATCTCAACAGATTCCAACAACAACAATCCGATCAGAGGGTCCTATATTACTATTTCTGTGGCTTTGGGGTTAAAAAAATATTTGATTCGAGTCGAGGAACCCATCAAACAAAGCTCAGAGTTATTAGATATTGATTTTTGAAATTTCTTATTTTCTCGAGATGAGTACTAATAATTGCCATTAACTTCGCAATCTGCTCGAGATGTGTACACCAAAACACTATTCAAACAGACAAGGATGGATAACTCTAAAATCAAGTGGTAATAATAACGCAATTTTGACTGTGTTCTGGGAGAGAAAGAATAGAAATAACGAAACTTCAAATATCGATATCTGATCACCCTGAGCGTTGATTGGTAGGTTCCTCGACTCGAATCAATTATTTTCTACCCCCAAAGCCAAAGAAATAGTAATATATGACCCTCTGATCGGATTGAGTACCTTTAAAAATCCATAAAAATCCAACCAAAGGTACGACCTGTAGCCTGTGCCAAAGGATTTAGTCATGCAAAGAGTAAAATCAAAGATGGCTGCTGGCGGCATGTTTTTTGGCCGAATGACCCCAAATTGACACGATCGCACCTACATGTCAATATTAACATCCATGACAAATTTCATGATGATCAGACCAACAGTGTTGCCTGTAGCCCATGATAATGGATTGGATTTTGAAATCCAAGATGGCCACTGGCGGCCATGTTTTTTGGCCGAATGACCCCAAAATGACTCGTTCCCATCTACATGTCAATAGCCATGACACTTTCATAATGATCCGACCTAAGGTACGATCTGTAGCCTGTGCCAAAGGACTTAGTCGTGCAAAGAGTAAAATCCAAGATGGCTGCTGGCGGCCATGTTTTTGGGCCGAATGACCCCAAAATGACTCGTTCAATAATGATCCGACCGAAGGTACGACCTGTATTGTTGATGCCTCACACACGCACACACACATGGACGATGTTACCAAGCAATGGCAATAGCTCAAACTTTACAAAGTGAAGTTGAGCTAAATGAAATTGTCATGATACTGTAGCTCAACTTGGAAAGGGAATAATTTCATGTGTTACAGTCAATAGAGCGATTAGGAATGCGGAAAGTTGAAATGTCTAAGTAATACTAGATTATCAACATGAAAAGATACATGTATATATAAAAGTAAAATCCAAAATGGTTGCTGGCAACTATATTTTTGAATGAAATTCAAAAATATTTGATAGCTTGCATCTAGTAGATCAATATTAAGATTAATATGAAGTTTGGTGATGATCAGCTGAGGGAAGTGGACTGTAGGGTGTGCCAAAGGATTTAGTCATACAAAGAGTAAAATCCAAGATGGCTGACAGCGGATATGTTTTATGGCTGAATGTCCCCAAAATGACTCGTTCCCATCTACATGTCAATGTTAACAGCCATGAAAAATTTCATAATGATCGGACCAAAGCTACAACCTGTAGCCAATGCCAAAGGATTTGGTAGTAAAACATTTGCAGGAAGGTATGACATGGTGGGTGGGTGGCCCGAGGGGCAAAAAACGTGTTTTTTACAACCTCATGCAAATTTTTTACTAAAGACCTTTTGTGCCCTTATTTGACATTTCTAAAAGTTTAAAACATATTATAAGAAATTATAACTGCAAAAACACCATATTTATGTTACTGGGACCTCATATGGGCCTTGGTGGAGATGACATTAAGCTAGTATATGGCATGTTGCATATGGGGCGGTGGGGTGAAAACAAATCCTTCCCGACACCCTTCGGAAAGAAGCTTCGAGAAATGTAAAACTAAAATAAATAAACTTGTCTTGATGTAACTAATTAAGCCTAGAACATTGCATGCATGGAAAAGAGCGAGCAACTGTCTCAAACATTAATGTGGCTATCAATGGTTAGAATATAACTGTCATCACACTGTTCATCAGTGCATCAAGCCAATCAGTGAAATATTTGCATGTCTATCAACTCATGACCGGTTACTCTCACAACACCTAAAATATCCAAGTCTGGCATAGTGACTGTTTGTCATTTATTATAACAGAGGTTTATCCAGTAGACTAACAAAGGTGTTAAGGCATAATGCTAGATAATGGGCTGGTTGACAGACTAATCGGTAAATTGTTAGAAAAGATGGAATTGTGTGTATCCTGAACAATGACCTAAGTTTGCATATATAAGTAAACTTGTCCTGATGTAACTAATGCGTTGATCATTGTGTGCATGGAAAAAGAGCGAGCAACTGTCTCAAACATTAATGTGACTATCAATGGGTAGAAAATATCTGTCATCAGTGCATCAAGCCAATTATTTGCATGTCTTTCAACTCAGATGATCTCTCACAAGACCTAAAGTATCCAAGTCTGGTATAGTGCTGTGACTGCTTGTCATCTATATATATAAACGAGTAGGATCTGTCCGGATTTTTCTCTCAGACCCCTGGACCGAGTACAACCAAATTTGGTGTGGTGACTCGGGGTACCCTGGCAGATGTTATAATGGTATTAGTTTAAAAAATGGTATTAGTTTATAAAATGGTATTAGTTTAAAAAATGGTATTAGTTTTAAAAAAAACATTGGTTTTGTTAAATTGAGCAAGGAATTTAATCTTAAAAAAAATAAATATTAAAACAATATATATAAATCAAAAGGTTTCAATGACCAAATGTGCTTGAAGTGCACAAAGGGGCTGCCGCTAAGTGAAGGCTCTGTCTAAGATCAAAATGTGTGCGAAGTCCCACAAAGGGGGCCACAGGTATCTCCGATGCTGAATATAGGCTCCCTGAGGGAGCCTGTTTCAGCTACTTTAGTATAATAGAAGTAAGTTGCTCGAGTAGACTAACATAAGTGGTATGGAATAAGTTAGATGATGGGCTAGTTGACAGACTAATCAGGAAATAGTTAGAAATTATGAATTTTTTTTGTATTCTGTACAATGACCTAGGTTTACAGATGATCAGCAATTTATAAAACATATTTTTTCCAATTAAAACAGCTTCTGAAACAGGTTAAACTGTTATTTGAACTAATTGAGATCAATCCCAGTCATATGAGTGATATCAGTAGAGTGTTATGCGATTTTAGACCAATTTTAGTGAAATTTGGGGGGGTGGGTGTCAAAAGAATTTTTTTTGGCAGGTTTAGGGGTGGTGGGTCCCCGAAAATGCCAGAAGCAAAAAAACGGCATACCTTCCTGCAACTTTTTTTACTACCCCCCCCCCCCTCCGTGCAAAGAGTAAAATCCAAAATGGCCACTGGCAGCCAGGTTTTTTTTGCCAAATGACCCCAAAATGACTCGTTCCCATTTACATGTCAATATTAACTCCCACGACAAATTTCATGATGATCAGACGAACACTCCCGTCTGTAGCCCATGCTAATGAAATCCAAGATGGCTGCTGGTGGCCATGTTTGTTTTGCCGAATGCCCCAGGCCCAAAATGACTCGTTTCCCATCTACATGTCATTTTCAATGCCCATGACAAATTTCATAATGATTCGATCAAGGGTATAACCTGTAGCCCGTGCCAAATGATTTAGTCATGCAAAGAGTAAAATCCAAGATGGCTGCCAGTGATCATGTTTTATGGCCGAATGACCCCAAAATGTTAACAGCCATGACAAATTTCATGATGATCTAACCAAAGGTACGACCTGTAGCCCGTGCCAAAGGATTTAGTCATGCAAAGAGTAAAATCCAAGATTGTCACCAGCGGCCATGTTTTTTTGCCGAATGACCCCAAAATGACTCGTTTCCTATATCTAAATGTCATCTATACTATATATTTTCTATGTCAACAGCCATGACAAATTTCATAATGATCCGACCAATTATGTAGCCCATGCCAAAGGATTTAGTCATGCAAAGAGTAAAATCCAAGATGGCTGCTGGTGGCCATGTTTTTTGGTCGAATGACCCCAAAATGACAGGTTCCCATCTAAATGTCATCTATAATATATATTTTGAGACTTCCGTATATATATATGTGTGTACTTTATAGAATCGAAAACGACTGCACCCATCGAGCTCAAATTTCGTATATAAGTGTAAAATCCCACGGACACCGCCGTGGTCGCGTTTTGGAGAAGCTCAGAGCACCGTTTCTCCCTTCCCAATCATCAAAATCACAGCAATCGGCACTTCAGTGTTAATATATAAAGAGCGTTCGTTTTCCGCAGTGTCTATATAAAGAGCGTCGTTTTCACTATCTACGTATCTGTATGACGGGAGTCTGATTGCCGTAGCCTGTCGCTCGAAATATTATGCAGAGAGATTTCACGACGGGAAGCGTTTGTTTTCAATTCAATGCAATGTTATCGCTCAAAATATTATGCAGAGAGATTTCACGACATTAGGACGGGTACAGCAGACTCAAAATAATATGCAGAGAGATTTCCCGACGGGAAGCATTTGTTTTCAATTCAATGCAATGTTATCGTAGAGAGATTTCACGACGGGAAGTGTTTGTTTTCAATTCAATGCAATGTTATCGCTCGAAATATTATGCAGAGAGATTTCACGACATTAGGACGGGTACGGGCAGGTTAAAAAAAAAAAGTAAAACAAAGAATGCGTTGTCTGTTGTTCCTAGGAAAGGGGGATTTCATCGGGTAAATTTTTCCGCCAGAAACAAAAAAATTAATTAAAAAAATTTTAAATTAAAAAAAAACAATGAAATTTAAATTAATATTAAAAATAAAATAAATAAATGTCATGTTTCTGACCAACCACGCCAGTGGCGGGCTAACCTGCTAGTCTACTATATATTTTGAGACTTCCGTATATATATATATGTACTAGAAGGTGACCCGACTTCGTCCGGGCTTTGACCTTGAATTGTCCATTTTGAAGGTCAAGGTCAAGTGGGGTCACGATTTTACCAGTCCAAAACACTGCCCGGACAAAAGTACCCGACAAACGGGCCCGTGGAAATCCCTCCGGTTTTACCTGATTTGACCTTGAATTGATTATTTTGAAGGTCAAGGTCAGGTCGGGGTCACGATTTGACCCGTCCAAAACACCAAGTTGACAAAAGTAACCCTATGTATAAAATTTCGTCGAAATCACATCAAAATTGGCAATTTGACCTTGAATTGACCCGATTTCAAGGTCAAGGTCACGTCGCACAGGCAAATGAATATGATTATGAGACTCCCCATACGAAGGTACCCCCACATACCAAGTTTCATCGAAATCCCATGATATTCGGGCATTTGACCTTGAAATGACCCGATTTCAAGGTCAAGGTCACGTCGCACGGGCAAATTAATAGGCCTATGCCACTCCCCGGCCGAAGGTACCCCTCCTGGAACATACTTATTTTCGCACCCAAATGTTTGTAAACCATGATATAGTATTGGTGTGGCCTAATTTTATGGAATAAAGTCCTACAATTTGCAAAACTATATAAATCTATATACATTGTGAGATTATCATCTATCCTCCATTGCATATTAGTTATGATCACAGTCGACACAGTGGCTAAACCGTACAAACATATAATCGGAAGTTGATTTCGCCAAGACGAAAAATTCTATTTTTAGAACATAAATACCACAGAAGAATCAAAACAACACCATAAAAACAAGTTTTCAGACCGGATTGACGGTTTCCCAACAGCAATAAACATAAGTATAAATTGTACATATACATTTGATGATCGCAAGCGGGCTCCAGTTGAGCGAAGGACACTTTTTTTATAGATAAAAACGGTCTTTGATCACTTCAGAAAATAATTTTCTTGCGAAAATTCCATCTTCAAATGTCATTTTAACACATATACAGAATATGTCGGAAATTCAACTATATCGCAACGGAAAGGCCATTATTATGTGTGCAACATATATTGACATTACCTTGGCTCGGGTGTATTCACAATCTGAAAGTAGAGACTATCTATTTGGACAACCCACTCGTCAGTCTCTGTACGCCTAGTTGTGTACGACGACAATCGTCAGTTGCGACGTTGTACAGGAATCGTACAGTAATGATTTGTTCCTTTCGATCCATTTAAACATAACTATATCTTCAAAATGTCACGCCATTGAACTTATAGACTCTGTCTGAATCAAACAAGGTATTCTTATTAACATTTAGCGACTTTTATACTCCGCAAGTAACTGTATTTGGGGGTGGGGCCTGTATGTTATATTCTGTGATGAAATTGTGTATAAGTGGGAATTTACTAATAAAACATACAGGTCGTATGTGCATCATCGCCTTATAGTTACGGTGATGTGACGAAGGGGTCGTGACTGCGAGTGCCTCCTTGGGTATCACTACTAGTACATGAATATCGTCTGGCCAGTCCTGAAAAGTCCTACAAGTGCTAGCGAGTTGCACCTCTTGGGTTGGAATTTTCTGGCAGAGACTCACAAACGATTGGAGAAAATTACCCCCAACCCCACACTGCCCATGCATTGGTAGTTCAATTTAGATTTACATTGAAAACCCAAAACAATGGGGGGGGGATAGATAGCGCTCGCAAATCACAAATTTCCTGGATACAGGACTATATATGCCCACATTTTAAACACAGTGTCTCCAATAAAACCACATATGTCCACATAAGTAGACTTGGCTAAGATATCTGTGGATGAGACATATTGTGTCACAATTGTAATGGACAATATAGCAATTGTCCATGTTCGTTAACTGGAGAGATAGACTGTATTTTACAGCTCACTGTGCCTAAATATGTCTTTTGATCATAATATTGATCTGAAAAAGTGTGTTATGTACAGAAGTACCCCGTTAAGAGAGATGTCATGCGATGTCGATTTTGATTGTACATGCATATTTCAGTTCCCTGTCGCTTAAATCAACAAATCACTCCAAGTGCTGATAACGAACATTCAAGACTTGAGGTTTTATGTTTTTCAATAAGTTTAATTCTACATTATTATATTATGTTTACTTAATTTTATTTGAAATGCTTTTGGCACTTACATTGAAAAGATAGAGTTTCATCTCTTGAGTTGACCACCGGAAAATGAGAAGTAATATGCATGACATGTATACATGTAGAGCAGAAGTATTCAATTACGTACCATGCTTTTCGATGAACTACATCATGTAATTCAATGTCATAATCAATTTTAAAATAGATTACAAATACACTTAAAAGATTTCAGCACGCTATCTATTGACACATATAGTTACGTTCGGTGCTTGAACATATAAGAACAAATTTTGTTGAGAAATCGGAAAACGGATGTGGAAGGGAACATGTGCACCTTCGTCGTGTGACTGAAGGTTAATAATGACCATCGGGAGGTGGAACATGTCTAATATGGAAACCTAATTCATAGTTTCGTCTTTGCACACAAATCCCATTATCACAGCTTGACGTACATATTTATTACAACTAGTGATCATCAACTTAAACAACTAGGCATACAGAGACTGACGAGTGGGGTGTCCAAATAATTAGTCTCTACTTTCATATTATGAATACACTCGAGCCAAGGTAATGTCAATATATGTTGCACACACAACGGCCTTTAAGTTGTAATATAGTGGGATTTCCGACAGATGCTGTATATGTGTTAAAATGACATTTGAAGAGGAAATTTTTGCGAGAAAATTATTTTCTGAAGTGATCAAAGGCCGTTTTTATCTATAGAAAAGAGTCCTTCGCTCAAATGGAGCCCGCTTGCGATCGGCAAATGTGTATGTATAATTTATACTGACGTTTATTGATGTTGGGAAACCGTCTATCCGGTCTAAAAACTTGTTTTTATGGTTTTGTTTTGATTCTTCTGTAGTATTTATGTTCTAAAAATAGAGTTTTTCGTCTTTGTGAAAGCAACTTCCGATTATATGTTTGTAAGGTTTAGCCACTGTGATGATATCTTCAACAGAAACCTATTTAATTTTCAGATTGTCGATAAATTGGAGATCGAGTTTCTCAGTATTCAACTCTTCGGAATTTGTTGATAAATTGGCAAATAAAATATGTTGATGAGATCTTCTTTGGGGGGATGAGGGAGTTTTCTGAGAACACAGTATTTAAAAAAAATTTATTTGTTCTAATTAATAAGTCAGTAATACAATGATATATTTTAATTGAGTTGATGATGATGAACATACAAACACTTGGCCGAAAAGTGCTGTCTTCGCAGGTTTTTCAAGAGTTATTTATCCTGGAAATGCGCTAACCTATAAGATAACTGCCTGAGACTTTCCACGAGCATTGTATTTAATAGTTCCCATTATTTTTGCATACTTAAACAATACAAATACCAATGATGAGATAGGAATGCATGGAATAAACATATTTACAGTTAAACAAAATGCGCGCGGAAAGGTGCAGATGGTTATCTCGTTTCCAGGATAGATAACTCTTGAAAACCCTACGAAGACAACACCTTCAGCAACACTTGGCTGAGATAACACATGAGAGTAAAAACCTGCACATATGAGTGGCATACATCAAAGTTTGAAATCTTTCCTTTAGTTTTGAGTTGAGTTGCTCATGTTACCATCAATAAACTGCAATAAAATATATGTTCCTGCTCATTCATGGCTGTTTGACATTTAATCTGGAAGAATTATCAGCATAAGATATAAATATTTCCAATAATTCTCTCAACAAAGTTGTTAAGCACAAGTGAGAAATGTTGCGAGAGACCGTTGTGTGGATTGCCTTATAACATGGCATTTATAACATGGCTTTTGGCCAATCAAAAATGTTTTTTACTGGATGATGAAAATTTGTACCGTTATGCACTTTCTCACATAGGGATAACATCATATCGTTTCAAGTTTAACTAAGTAGACCTTTGATTACTCATTACTAACAATGGGCACATGTAGTTGCATGATTCCTAAGGTGAGATCTATTTATAGGGTTGTTCAGCTATTAAGTTCAGCAATCAGTTTGTTAAACTCATTGATTGAATGAATACTTTAAGAGTTTTTCTGTCTGTCTGTCGTCTGCTTAAAGTCTCTGAAATTGGCAACAAATGAAGACTGGACTATTTCAATATATAATTTTATAACTTTAAATTCATTAATCATATAGTAAATAGCCCTTGGGATTATCATTGGTAGCACTTGGGAGTCCAATACAGAATAGGCCCCATTCTCAATGCCTAAACTACCCTATTTCTCCCAATTTCTAGTCTGATGTTTCAAACTCATCAAGATATTGATGTCATGATAATAATAAATAATAATGGTACTTATATAGCGCCTATCACCGCGAGGGCCCTATTAAAGCGCTTCACAGTATTACGCCCAGCTGTTGAGTAATGCTGAGTCTTCTGCATGCAGCCATGCATTTTTATAGGCGATTCACAAGAGCGGTTTACAAATACCCAAAAACCAGGTACAACGAAGCGAGCACGGAACAAGTGACTGGTCATGCCCAAGGATCACAACTTGGTGCAAGATTTGAAACAGCGTGTGGCTATATATAGCACACTCACTGCTTAATCCGGCCAAGCCACTCAGTAGAAATGATCCTCATGACTTAATCCAAATTTTAACATTTGGAATCATTGCTCAACTAAGTCCAAACATCGGTTTTCATTTTACTCAATTAATTTTTTTTTTGCAGAGGTTACTGTTTGAAAATTCCAACTAGACACGATATATTGCATTAATCATTCCCAATGTTAAGAACCCATGCCCCTTTACCAATCTGAGTACGAAAACCAATGGTACTGTTGTTTCACGACTGTCTCAGCAGAAATGAAACTTGAGGTTCTCCTGTTGATACACCATTTTTTCGGGAACATCTTGTTCTCCACTAGGCCTATCAACTTCAATACGAGTCCTGTGTTTGTGAAGCCAGAGCACGTGAGCTCATATTAGACCTCAAGACATGCATATGATCTAGAGCCTTGGTCAGAATTGGTCGCACTGTGTTGATTTCCATCAGTGTTAGATGATTTAGCTGGAAAATGAAAAACATTAGAAATAAGGAATAAAGCATTGAATGATATATATTAATAGTGTGAACTTAACAACACTAATTGTAAGAGCTGATAAACAATACCAGCTAGATATGCACAGAACGACACAAGTATTTTAATTGGTTTGTTGATACAGCATGAGTGCCAGAGCGGATGGATGGAGTGCAGCCAAAAGTTATATTCTTCCATGATGACACAAGTGCCATAATGACAAACCCATTAACATGCATTGTGTTCTCTGTTTATTACACGCCACCTGTCCTGGAATCCGAAAATTAAAAACACAGACTTACAAGGTATATTCAGGCACATACAGGTCTTGTTTTGTCATGTGTGATGATGCTTTTATTTTATAGTTCCAGTTTCATGGTTGAGGCGAACATCGTTCACGTCATGTGACATAAACGGGATGCCTATGGAACACATGTGGCATACAGATTTGTAAATACGATACAACAAGAACACTGTATTCTAGGAACAAGCATGTAACAAAATACTATAGCCCATGGGTTGTCATCACATTGGTTTGAGCTTTCTATGTGTGTTATTAAACATGCATTATCCAATTTAACACACCAAAATTATGAATTCTTTGGCTTCTGGGGTGAAAAATATTTCGGCTCAGCTATCAGATTTCAATTTTTTAAATATATTTATGTTCTCCACCTCGAATTCCATAAATTGTGATGCATGGTTTGAACTGGAATTCCCCAGCATGTGTCATCAATGAAAGTGTCAATGACACTGTAGCTTAAGTTGGAGAGGGGATAATTTCATGTGTTAGTCAATGGAGCGATTAGGAATGCAGAAAGTTGCAATGTCTAAGTAATACTAGATGTCAACATGAAGAGATATACAAAGTTTGGGATTCAGCATGAGAGATGTGACCCATAGAGTGTGCCGAGGGATTTAGTCACGCAATGAGTAAAATCCAAGATGGCTGCTGGTGGCCATGTTTTTCAACAAAATTCAGAAAAATTTCATGGCTCCAATCTCGAGGTTACTCCGAAGATCCATATGAAATTTGCTGACAATCGGAGAAGGGATGTCGTCTGTAGAGTGTGCACTGTGCCGAAGGATTTAGTCATGCAAATAGTAAAATCCAAGAATGCTGCCGGTGGCCATGTTTTTCAATGAAATTCGGAAAGATATGATGACTCCATCTAGTGGTCACCCCGAAGATCCAAAAGTTTGGTGATGAACGGATGGTGGATGTTGCCTCACAATTGACTACAGAAGTCAGCAATGGCAAAAGCCATTTGCTGAAGCAAACTGGGCCATGGCACAGTGTTGCCATTGCGGATTGCCATAGCCAAACAATCTGAATTAAGAGGGAAGCAAAGGATTTAGTCATCGAAAGAGTAAAATCCAAGACGACTGCCGGCAGCCATGTTTTTCATTGAAAATAGTTAAAATTTGATAGCTCCGGCCAATTTCTGTAAAATAATGATTGATTGATTGATTAACCCTTTCTTTACTAACAACTCATTGATGAATAGTTCCCTTAGGAAATGTTCAGATAATAAGTTCAACAATAGGCAGGCTGTTTGTTGAACTTATTATCTGAACTTATCCCACCAATGAATAGGAATCATGATTTTCTAATATCTTTTCATCTGCCTGTCGTCTGCTAATTTTTGCTGAACACGAACACCCCTCCAAATGAATAATATACCATTCCAATATATACTTCTAGAATTTGCTGGGAAAATCTATTCAATAAAGAAATGTTTAAGTAACACAAGCTGGTCTCACCTTAGCATGTGTGGCATCACTTTTCACGAAAACGTCAATACTGCTCCGCAGTTTAGCAACTCGAAGATCCCAGATATCTTTGATCAACGTCCTTACTTCATCAGCATGTGGAATGTCATCAGGAGCACTAATAAAAATAAACGTGTCAGTCAACTTGAAACTCTATATTCACAGAATGGATGTGACTCAGATTGGTGTAAAAAATATTTATTCCCAATACAAAACAAGAGCTACGCTGGGCGTGCAATATACGCCCTCTCTTGGGTCGGCGGAAACTGGTAAAAAAGGGACATAACTCTGGTAAAAATTGGCGGACGGAACTCAAATTTGAACTTGACCTGTGTTTTGGTGGGAGAAAGTAATATACCAAATTATCATTGAATCCGATAAGCTCTAGTAAAGTTATCATGCGGACAACAAATTTCAGGGATTTTCTAAGTCAAATTACGTCAAATAAGGGGCATAACTCCGGTGAAAATTGGCGGACGGAACCCAAATTCGAACTTGAGCTGTCTTTTCTCCTAATAAACCCACATACCAAATTTGATTGAAATCGGTTCACTCTAACTAAAGTGATCATCCGGACAACAAATTTCATGGATTTTCTAAGTCAAATTACGTCAAAAAAGGGGCCATAACTCTCGCAAAAATTATCGGATTAAAACGAAATTCGGACTTGAGCTGTATTTCGATATATGTAATCCACAAAAATACGGGTTTTTCGTATAAACATTCCAAAATCGAGTTATCATCCGGAAACCAAAAAACATAAGAAAAACTGAATTTTCTGAGTCGAAAAAGGGGCATAACTCTGCCAAAAATGGTCGGACAGAACCCAAGTTCGAACTTGACCTGTGTTTTGGTGGGAGAAAGTAATATAACAAATTTGGATTCATTCCGATAAACTATACTAAAGTTATCATCCGGACAACAAATTTCAAGGATTTTCTAAGTCAAAAAACGTTAAATAAGGGGCATAACTCCGGTGAAAATTGGCGGGCGGAACCCAAATTCGAACTTGAACTTACTTTTCAGCTAATAAACCCACATACCAAATTTTACTAATTTTGGTTCACTCTAACTAAAGTTATCATCCGGACAACAGGTTAACGGACGGACGGACGCCCGGACGCCCGGACGGACAGACCAATACTATAATACGGCCTTTTTTTCAAAAGGGTGTATAAAAAGATTAATATTTTAACAAAATGCTAATGGATGATTATGGGTGATTGGAATGGGATGAGACAGCAAGCCTATTGTGGCTTTTTTGTAACTTTCCCAAATTTCATACACTTCAATCAAGGATGGGGTAATTTTAATTTGTAGTTAACTGTAATTAATTACTTTTTCTCAAGTAATTAAGAGTAGTTTGAAATTTGGCAATTTCTCAAATACAAGTAATTAAAAGTAATTAATATCTTTGATAAATGCAAGTAGACATGTATTCAATTACTTTTTATTTATATCCAATTACTTTCTAAAACTATCATGTACAAACTTATGTATGGTGTGCCAAAGGATTTAGTCATGCAAAGAGTAAAATCCAAGATGGCTGCTATGTTATGTGTAACCATATAAGGTAAGTGGGTGTCTGACCAGGTGGCAGAACTGACAAGGTTAGTGACCCCACACCTAGCACACTAGAATGACAGAGAAAAGTCAGAGTAATGCACTGGCTGGTTGACCAAGAAGGCCTTTCAGAAAGTCAACTAAGGAAAAAAGTTAAATGGCTAGGAACGCATTTGTCATAAGAATTTTCCACACAATATTTCCCGGTCGGTGCAATATGTACGGTCTATATAAAATGGTATAGTCTAGTCCCCCGTAAGTTTGGAAACAATTACATATATGTGACACGGAAAAGGATTATACAGCTTATTCCATATAAACCGTAATACATATTAGTAAAACTCTCTTTATATCACCTAGTTATCTCATGTGGTTGATATACGCGCACAAGTACAGTATCTATATAAATGTATACGTGTTCATACAACCATGCGTTGTTATTTAAGTAATATATGATGTGGATGTCAACCCACACCACCAATCTCCAAATTACAAATCGGGAAACGCTACATATAGGTAACGCGAATTTAATAAGACGTATGTATGTTGGAATGTACTTTCCAACTTTGAAATGTAGATTATTAGATTAGTATTTGGAACATACATACATGTACATATTGTATCTCACGTGACTTTGTTATTGAAATCAAGCTTTCCGATTGGTTGGCTACTCGACTCTATTAGTCGTAGTTGTATACTACGCCTTCAAGTCTCTCCCATCGTGCACTATGCATATGTAGTTTTGGCTACTAAAAATAGTAACGAACACTACATCAAACTTTGTTCTGAAACTACTTGTTATTTCGCCGCTGATCCAAATTAAAGCTTCAGTAAGGCGAACATCAATTGTCTGAACTTAGTAAAAGTTGAAAATTTCTGCATTTGTTCGATACAATATAATAATTAGAGCATGACTTGTCGTGAAATACGCCGATATAGTGCATAGTGCGGTTGTGTAGTTCACTCCGCTTCGCGTCGTGAACTACACAACCTCACTATGCACTATATCGGCGTATTTCACTCCAAGCCATGCTCTATTTATTAAATAGCGCTATACAAGTATATTGTGCATATACGGCATGGATGGTCTAAACCATTGTATTAAAATCTACACTGACTATAGGTATAACTATAGTTAAACGCTCTCTATATTTTATTGTTAAACGCTCTTTATGTGACAAGGTAAGCTATATATATATGTCAACGCGAAGTATCTATACATATTACACTCATGCAAATTTAATCGTGGAAATGTATTCAGTATATGACTATGTGATATATAGGAGGTGGTATAAACCATTGTACTATAACCTACACTGTGGTATAACTATAGTTAAACGCTCTCTATATTATATTGCTAAACATTCTTTATGTGACCAAGTTAGCTATATATAGCTATTATATATGTCAACGCGAAGTATCTATACATATTACATCCATGTACATTCAATAGCTGAATTGTATTCAGCATATGCCTATGTAATATATCGGTAGTGGTTAAACACTTAACCAAGAACGAATTATGAATTTAGATGCGTCACATGGGGTAATGCATCTTAATGTGAGATGTATGCATGCTGTAAAGTACTTACCAACACCAGTAAATTATCAACATAGAAATATGAAGCATATTATAAATGGGTAGATTCTATACTTAAGATACATGTAAGTGTGAATTATATCTCACAACAAATAGTATATGGGTAGAGATTAGTATTTATTACATGATCCTACCCTTATTCCATTCAATAAACCCATTCTATAAATTGTGATATTAAACGTTCGTTTAATAACAGGAAATAGTGCCAGGTGACCTTTGACTTCCGGTTTGTCGACCTGTTAACATTCCGTACGCTACGTCTCAAAATACTATGGCTTCCAATATTTTTCCAACAAACTATTACGAATGAAGAGTTTTAAAAGTTATGTCATTAAATATACGCCATTAAATGCGTTAAAAAGTCTGTATTTATCTGGGACTATTTCGTTACGCGGGCAAACAACGAATAGTTACGTGAAACGTCATCGCATGACTTATAGAAGCTGACGTTAATTTCGCGTCACATTTGTCGATTTAAGTTTGTTTTGTCGATGTTTTGGATCATGTAATAAATAGAATCTACAACTCGTCCCCAGTTTATAGCGGAAATTACAAAACTCGTCCAGTAAATTAGGTCTGGACCTCGCCAAAGGCTCGGTCCAGACCTAATTTACTGGACTCGTTTTGTAAATTCCGCTATAAACTGGGGACTCGTTGTAGATCCTCTATATATATACATATATATATGCACGTATATCATATATCAATATATGTTGCTAATTAATAAAACAGTTCGTCCATATTTCAGTTTGTATTAATGAATGTAGTACCTAAAGGTATGGGTGACACGAGAAAAAGAAGGATGTCTGCTATAGGCATGTTAAAGAAGAGGCTATGTTTAATGATGACCAAGGTCCCAATTTATCGCAGACAAATTGCTCCTTGTTCTCGTGACATAAATTTTGGAATGGAAGCTGGATCCTGGAGCGGTTTAAATGAATTTTGAAAAGAGTTTTGGAACGTACCCCCTAAAAAAGATTTTATTTAATGCCAAAAATAGAATTTAGAATATTTTGGAAATATACTCCCAATGAGTTGAAAAGATGTCAAAATGGTTTGATAGCATCATCTTCAGTTGCAGATTGCTGACTATGTAACATACTAAGCGTATGTCACGTGACGTTTTGACTCTTTATCTGCAAAATTGGAAATAAAAAAGATTAGAGGTCCCCCACCCCCCCCCCCCCCCCCCCCCCCCCACCGAAGATACGTATGAAGTTTGGTGATGATAGGATGAGGGAGTGGCCTGTAGAGTGTGCCGAAGGATTTAGTCATTATCATACAAAGAGTACAATCCAAGTGGAACAAAATTCAAAAAAATTGGATGACTCCAATCTAGTGGTCAAACCGAAGATCCATTTGAAGTTTGGTGATGATCGGATGAGGGATGTGATCTGTAGAGTTTGCCAAAAGATTGAATCAGGCAAAGAGTAAAATCCAAGATTGCTGCCGGCGGCCTTGTTTTTCCATCGAAAATTTGATAGCTCCCATGCCTGTAAATTTTCAAACCATCTCTCCAATAAATGAGGCTGCAGGGTGTGCCAATGGATTCAAATTTGAAATCCATGTTGGCTGCTGGTGGTGGCGGCCATGTTTTTCAACAAATTTTGGGGAAATAATTGACGGCTCCTATCTAGAGGCCACCCGAAGTATCATATGAAGTTTGGTCATGATAGGATGAGAGATATGACATGTAGGTTGTGCCAACGCATGGCAATAGCTGAAACTTGACTTTGTCAAGTTGAGCTAAAAATGGATTTACCACATAGACCAGGAATATTATACGTTTATTTGTGGCTCATTGCCTATTTTTTTTCGAAATAATTGCGACTCAGAGAAAAAGATTTATAAAAAGTTATTTTAAAGGGATAATTATTACAATTCACAATTTAAGTGAGCCACTCTCCCAGCCAACCACAATGCATTCTAAATGATTGACAATAGACATGTTCTATAATTCTATTATATTGCGCACCTTTTGTTTTAAATTTGCAAAGATGATTGCGAGGACTATTGTTGTGTGTGTGGTTCACACAATATCTCACAGGTGCTTATGACCCCATCACTCAAGACACCTGATAACCATACAGTTAAATACATAACATATCATAATGACATGAATAATAAAAGGCTGCTCGGCCACAGTGTCCCCCGAACCGGTGGCTTCATTTGGAGTGGAGGCTTTGTAGAAGTATACTATATGGATAAGACACTTGTGCATTGTCTCATTACTGTCATGCATACAAATAACCAAATCTTTAAAAAAACTCTTAAAGTCAAAATATAACCTCAAAATTACAAGAAAAATTGAATTTTCTAAGTCGAAAAGCCCATAACTCTGAGCAAAATCATCGGTTCAAACTCAAATTCGTCGAACTTGATCTGTCTTTTGTGCTAGTAAACCTACATATACCAAATTTAATTTCATTCAGTACACATTTACTAAAGTTTTCATCCGGAAACCTCAAATTGGCAAAAATTCGAAATAAAAAAGGGACATAACTCTGGTGAAAATTGGCGGGCGGAACCCGAATTCGAACTTGACCTGTGTTTTACTGGGAGAAAGAGACATACCATATTTGATTTAAATCTACTAAAGTTATCATCCGGACACCAACTTTTGGGGTTTTATATGTCCGGTCGGCAGACAAAAAAGGACCATAACTCTCGCAAAAATTATCGGATTAAACCGAAATTCGAACTTGAGCTGTATTTTGATATAAGTAATCCACAAAAAAACGGGTTTTGCATATAAACAATCCAAAATCAAGTTATCATCCGGAAACCAAAAAAAAAATAAAATTGAATTTTCTATGTCGAAAAAGGGGCATATCTCTGCCAAAAATGGTCAGGCAGAACCCCAGTTCGAACTTGACCTGTGTTTTGCTGGGAGAAAGTAATATACCAAATTTGGTTTGAATCCGATTAACTCTACTAAAGTTATCATCGGTAAACCAACTTTCAGGGGTTTTCCAAGTCAAAAAAGGGCCATAACTCTCGCAAAAATGGGCGGAGCAAACCCATATTCGAACTTGACCTTTATTTTGGTCTGATAAACTCACCTATGAAATTTGCTATTGATCTAATAACCGAAAATAAAGTTATCATCCGGAAACCATTTCTGGACGCACGGACGGACGGACACCGGCTATTTTATACAAAAATACCACCTTCTAGCAGCTTCTAATGCATTTAATGACCAAATTTATGAAAGAATTTATCTCACTAACAGCATAATACGATCGCCCATGAAACAAAAGACCCTGATCCGAAATTCTCCATAAAACATCTTAGTTTCACTTTTCAAACTCCCGAGATAATTTTTCTATATAATGCAAATTCTGTAGCCATGACATAAGTTTACAACACATCTACGACATGATTCGCTAATGATCATTCAAATGACCTACGATGACTGAGATACCGTACAGAGGACCAAATTTGGCACAGACAAATTTTTCACTCTAAAGACCATAACTCTGCGACAAATGAATGGACGAAACACGTTCCATGTGAGTATCCCATCCCCCATGGTAGTTCACAAGCATATCAATGATTATTAAAATCTCACAAATGACAGTGATAGAGAGCTCCAAAGTTGCAACGGACGGACACATTGACGGAAATCCATTTATATATTCCCCACCAATCTTTGTTTGCGGAGGATAATTACTTCATTGGGGGGAAATATTATTCATGCATGTAATGAAATTTTTAAAATGAATACAATTTTATGCAGTATTCAGATGACTGTGTTGAATCCTTATTTTTTCATTAGCATGTTGCAATGGCACAATCAGTTGTCTATGTTTACCTGTTCACACAGGAGTGTTGCATTATAACGCAGACCTTCCAATTGTAGCTGACAAATTTTATATTGGAATAAATTTTCACTAAATGCAATGTTGCAGACCAATATAACTGATTCGATAAATTCTACAAAAATACTTAACCTGCCCAGTGACCTGCCTAAATCTTTATTCTCACAAAACAAGTCTTTTCTGTCACTACATAAAGCCTACATCTCTGATCAATTATAGAATCACTACAGAAACATCATAACGCACATGCTTCCAAGCCATATAAGGTATGCACTGTGGCTTGCGTTGTGTATGTTAACATATACAATGTAACGGATGCATCACAGCCATCAGTACAGCCTTATTGGTGTTGCCTATATTCCAATCTCAATGCAATGTGCCACCACACAACGTAACAGATTTGTCTAAACACTCTTGTTGACATTGGCTGAACTAAAACTTTGACTTGAACCTCATACTAGCACCCTGTCTGCAACACTCACCACTTGAGTAGTAACTGTGTAACTTCCATATAATAGCTGGACATCATTTCTGTGAAGAATTTCGAGTTTATCTCCTCATCTTTCTTTTCTTGTAACTTTTCTGACAATGAAAATATAAATATTATCAATTTTTTTTTCTACTGTATGCTGAAGATGCATCTCACTTTTTTTTTTTGGAATAATTTTTGGAAAATGATAGAAGCCTAATTGCAAACTTATTTTCATATTATTCTTGTGTTCAAATAATGACCCTTTCGGTGTCAATGAGACAATTGTTAAAGTGATACCTGGCAATGGATGGGACATTCTGCAGAAATAATATGGATAAGTTACTGCAGAATGCCAAAGGTAAAAAAAAATAATTTTTGTTTCACAGACAACATTTTTTTAAAAATCAATGAAGCAGAGAAGTTTCCACATGTATTTACAGTAATTCTCTATGTTATCAACTTCTTAACCACAGCAGAATTATGGGTAATTTTTCAGGATTTAGTCGGAAATATGGCTTGTTGCCATTCATAGGGAGAGCTTTCCGATGAATGGCAACAAGCTATATTTCCTACTAAATCCTGAAAAGTTACCCATAATTCTGCTGTGGTTAAGAAGTCGATTACTTAGAGCATTACTGTACCTTCCTAATAACAGCCTCACAATTATAAGATTGATAACCTAAATTTTAACATTACAAGTAAGGGTTATCTCTAAAGGCCCATAGAGACAGTAATGTGAGCGTCATGAGCAATGTGTGCGTTGCAAGCAATACATCAAAATATACTCATGGAAATTCCGTCACCCTGCATTAGGGGTTTCTCTTGTAGTTTTACATTTTCAAATGGCAACTGGTGTCAGCAAGTCATCATATAATATGGTATATGTGGAGGTTTCCCTCAAGGGCCTCATTGGTCCAACAAATGAGTCACTAACACTGAAATCTAGTCTTTTTAATGCCTTCTAATAAAAAATAAAACACCAGTTTTATTATAACATCACTGGTAGAAGGGTCACACTGTCCATCCATATGTTCTCTTTGAGTGCTATGTATGATGCAGATTCTTGCTATACTATGGTACTTAGTCTTTTTGCACTGTGATTATAATTTGACAATATTGATGGACTCCACATTCGGAGAACATATGACAAATATTACAGTCCACAGAGCGATAGGGAACTCAGACAGTTTACATGATTAAGTAACTAGTTTGGGATTAATCAGATGAAATAATTTGGCTGTAGAGAGTGTCAAAGGATGCAGTAATACTGTAAAATCTGAGATGGGTCCAATCTAGAGGTCACCCTGAAGATCCATTTGAAGTTTGGTGATGATCGGATGAGGGAGATGGCACCAAAGGATTTAGGCAAACAAAGAGTCAATAATTATTTATGGCTCCCATTTAGTGGTCACCCAAAAGATCCATATGAAGATCGGATGAGGGATGTGGTCTGTAGGCTTTGCCAAAGGATGTAGTCCAAGATTCAAGATGAGTGCTGGTGGCCATGTTTTTCATCGAAAATCATTCAAATTTGATAGCTCCTATCTAGAGCTGATCTAAAACATGTCTGTATTTTAATGAATTTCGGAAATAAATTGATGATTCCCATCTAGAGGTCACCCAAAAAATCCATAAGAGGTTTGGTGACAATCGGAAGAGGGACGTGATCCATAGGGTGTGACAAAGCATTTAGTCATGAAAAGAGTAAAATCCAAGAGGGCTGCCGGTGGCCATATTTTTCATCAAAAATGTTTAAAATTCGATAGCACCTATCAAGAGGTGATCCAAAACATACCTGTAAATTTTCAAAACAATTCTCCAATAAATGCTGGCTGCAGCGATGGATTCAAATTTGAAATCGAAGATGGCTGCTGGCAGCCATGTTTTTATTTTATTACGAATTTCAGGAAAAATTGACGGCTCTCATCTAGAGGTCATCCCGAAGATCCCTATGAAGTTTGGTGATGATCGGATGAGGCAGGTGTCCTGTAGGGTGTGCCGAAGGATTTGGTCATACAAAGAGTAAAATCCAAGATGGTGGTGGCCATGTTTTTAACAAACTTCCGAAAAAATTTATGGCTCCCATCAAGGTCACCCCGAAGACCCATATGACGTTTGATGACCATCCGATGAAAGATGTGACCTGTAGGGTGTGCTCATGGAAATTGTTGATGGACAAATGCAAAGACAGACAGACGCAACTATACTTCATCAAGTTGAGCTAACAATTACTCTAAAAGTAAATCGGGAACTACATCACTCCCTCGGGGCACTTTAATGGAATGTAAATTTCAAATTTGTGTAGAGCAGATGCCAGAACATGTTTCTGAAACTCAATTTCTCTGTACTTTTGCAGCCATAGAATGTATAAAGTTGATATTTCAAATGAAATAAATATATTAAACTTTGGTGTGTCTGTTAATTATTGACAATATGCAATGGAGAATTAGGAAGCAAATATTGCGAACATATTCAAAGTTAAATTTAAAACAAAACCTTGGTTTATAATTTGCTAATATTACTAACCAACATCCATCCATTCTGGTGGTACAATACGGCACTTCTGCCTTTGCTTCAAGTTGACAGCCATCCACATTGGAACAGTAACTGGTAAGCCTGGGTTAAATGGTCCAACATCTCCCTGAAAAATTCATTACATACAGCTACATGTATTTTGATTTATATTTATAAAATTCATGTAAAAGTGTTATAGGTTTATATGAGGGAAGAGGATTTCTTCATTACTGAATGAAGCGACTCTTCATTTCGGGAACGAGATGCACAATACCAGGGTTTCCGCTAGGGGTTGGGGGAATGTGGCCGTATTTGGGAAGCACATAACAGGCACCCTGTCGAGAGAGAAAAAGGATGTTTATCACTGAAAGTAGCCATTTCCTTGCACTTGAGGGACAACAGGCAGGAACATTGAAGCTTCGTATAGAAATTAAAACAGATCGTCTTGCTTAGTTCTCAAGTCAATGAACTAAAAGCATGTAAGCACAACATCATAAAATGGTACGCCTTTTATTTAAACAGTAGCAATATTAAAAGCAGACATCAAAGACTACCAACATCAAAGATTGCCGGAGTTGGCAAAAGACACATTGTATTGTCACACAGTCCAGCAGTAACAGGTGTTACGTAAGGAGATGAGCGCGTGCTATACCACGTTCTGTGTCGCTGCTTTCTTTGTATTTTGTTCACAGTACCGATCAAAACTTGTTGTAAAATCAAAAGCCATTCCTCAGATGAGGATGAACTCATGCTGGATGCGTAAAATGGATAATATTGTAATAATTGGATAGGGAATAAATACACTGATAATAACTATTAATAATTTAATTGTTTTATATTTAACTAGCAGGTTAGCCCGCCACTGGCGGCGTTTGTCCGAAACATGACATTTTTTTGCTTTTCAATGAGTTAATTGTGCCTTTTTAATCAAGAGAAATTATAGTACCCGTCCCTAAAAGAGGTATGCCAACAATGTCGTTGTTGTTGGCATTCACGGCTTGGGGGCCACCGGAATATTCTCACATTGCCGTAAAGAGAAAATAGCATATGTTGTTGGCATTCACGGCTATATTAACTAATGGTACCCGTCCCTAAAAGAGTCATTGTTGTTGGCATTCACGGCTTGGGAGCCATTTTCTCGCCAACAAATCACAGCTATGTAGATCCCGTCATACAGATATAAAAAATGTAGAGTTACACCTCTTGGATCGGTCGTGAATCGATAGCGAAAACTAATAAAAAATATAGAGTTACGCCTCTTAGATCAATTCTGCCTTTTTAATCGAGATAAATGCATTTCGCGTCCATATTTCGTACGCATGGGGTGATCGTTTAGCAGCAACGTCGATGACTATAAAGAGCGTTAACCGGTTAAATCTCCTAATATGGAAGATATAAGGAGCGTTAGTGTGTTAACCCCCACGGTGCCATTTTTTGTGACTGGGAAGGGAGAAGCGGTGCTCTGAGCTTGTCCAAAATGCGATGTGGATGATCCCCGTGGGTTTTTACCCTTATATACGAAATTATATATAGTAGACTAGCAGGTTAGCCCGCCACTGGCGGCGTTTGTCAGAAACATGACAATTTTTAACTTTTTTTAATAATTTTTTTTTAATTTCAAATTTTTTTAATTAATTTTTAGTTTTTTACCCGATTCGACCTTGAATTGATCATTTTCAAGGTCAAGGTCAATTTAACCCGTCCACGACACTTCCCGTAGGTAGCAAGTTTGAGCTCAATCAGTTCGAGTCTATAAAGGACACACACATATATATCATTTGTGGGTACCCGTTTCAAGGTGAAGATCACCTACGGCGGAAAAACTGACCCGATCTGCGTTCCTAGGAAGCCCTAAGTACGTAAGAATCACACAACACGCTCATGTCTGTATACTAACGCACACGCCCAGACCCAGACGTAAGAATCACATTACGCACATACGCTCTTTATCAACTACACTGCGGATATGAACACTCTTTAACTATCAATGCGATTAACCCCCGCAGAGCTGGTTGCAGTGATTTTGATGATTGGGAGTGGAGAATGAGTGCTCAGAGCTTGTCCAAAATGCGACGTCAACCATTCCCGTGGGTTTATACACTTATATATGATCCGAGCAGCCGTTTTCGATTCTATGAAGTACCCACACACACACATATATACATATATACGGAAGTCTCAAAATATATAGTAGGTTAGCCCGCCACTGGCGGCGTTTGTCAGAAACATGACAATTTTTAATTTTGTAAATTAATTTTTGAATTAAATTTTTTTTTTTCAATGAGTTAATAATAATTTTTTGTTTATAACATGAGTTAATTGTGCATTTTTCATTTACTGGATTTTTGAATTAATTTTTGAATTAAATTTTTGGTTTTTCAATATTTTACCCGATTAGACCTTATTTTACCCGATTAAGGTGAAGAAGACATAAGAATCAGACAGCACGCAGTACCCGTCCCTAAAAGAGTCCGATGAAAATGTCCCCCGTTCCTAGGAACGACAGACATAACAATCAGACAACACGCATTTTTCTGCATTTTTTAATCAAGATAAATGCATTTGGCCATTGCGGTAAAGAGAAAATAGCATATGTCGTTGTTGTTGGCATTCACAGCTATATTAACTAATGGTACCCATCCCTAAAAGAGTCGTTGTTGGCATTATGTCGTTGTTGTTGGAATTCCTGGCTATATTAACTAATGGTACACGTCCCTAAAAGAGTCATTGTTGTTGGCATTCACGGCTTGTGATTCCCGTCATACAGATATAAAAAATGTAGAGTTACGCCTCTTGGATCGGTCGTGAATTGATATCGATGACTATAAAGAGCGTTAACCGGTTAAATATCCCAATATGGAAGATATAAGGAGCGTTGGTGTGTTGGTGTGTTAAGCCCCACGGTGCCTTATATACGAAATTCGAGCTCGACCCGCGCAGCCGTTTTCGATTCTATGAAGTACCGGTACCCACATACACACATATATATACACATATAGATATATACATATACGTAGTTCTCAAAATATATAGGAGACTAGCAGGTTAGCCCGCCACTGGCGTGGTTGGTCAGAAACATGACATTTTTTTATTAATTTTGTATTATTATTTGTTTTTTAATTTTGTAATATTTTTTTAATTTGTTAATATTTATTAATTTTTTAATTGAATTAACGCATTCTTTGTTTTTCAATGAGTTAATTCATGGTACCCGTCCTAAACTTCCCCGTTCCTAGGAACGACAGACTTTTTAATCAAGAGAAATTATGATACCCGTCCCTAAAAGAGGTATGATTTTTTTTAACCTGCCCGTGGCCGTTGAGCAGCCCCTGACAGAGGTTGTCCACCCTTACGAGATGGTCAATATTCCCCACAAAGAGCGGACAGTCAATTAATCCCATCGTGAACCCCATCACCAATGCGACGTAATTTTGTTTGGTATCATGTGTTGCGTTCTAAAAATAGGTCGATTACAGTGGATTCGTAAATGACGAAATATGAATGCGACAGAGAATATTGTTTGATCTAAAGCAACTGGAACGAATGGCAGTCTAGCTATTGAATTGTAAATCAACTGCGTCTGATCCAATTGTAAAAGTACTATGACTTCCAATAACTCCCCGCATAGGAAAGCACTCAAAATATTGTTCCCGTATATCTCTCTGCATAATATTTCGAGCGATAACGTTGCTTTGAATTGTAAACAAACGCTCTTTTTATAGCGACGCGTCATATACAAAGCTCATTAAATTATCACTTGATTAACCACCGCAGTGCCGTTCGCGGTGATTTTGATGATTTTACTCTTAGATAGGAAGTTTGAGCTCAATCCGTGCAGCAGTTTCCGATTCTATGAAGTACCCACATACACACATATATATACACATATACGGACGTCTCAAAATATATAGGAGATTGGCATTTTTTTGGCTTGTCAATGAGTTAATTGTGCCTTTTTAATCAAGAGAAATTATGGTACCCGTTCCTAAAAGAGGTATGATTTAAGGTACAAACTGACACAATGAAAATTTCCCCCGTTCCTAGGAACGACAGACATAAGAATCACACAACATGCATTTTTTAATGAGTTAATTTTGTCTTTTTAATCAAGAGGAATTATGATACCCGTCCCTAAAAGAGGTATGCCAACGATGTTGTTGTTGTTGGCATTCACGGCTTGGTGGCCACCCGAAAATTCTCACATTGCCGTAAAGAGAAAATTAGCATTGTGTGGATTTAGTAAATATTTTTTCGCCAACAATGTCGTTGTTGTTGGCATTCACAGCTTGGGAGTGACCCCCACCTTTACGAGATGGTCATTCACGGCTTGGGGCAACACGCATTTTTTAATGAGTTAATTCTGTCTTTTTAATCAAGAGGGTATGCCAACGATGTCATTGTTGTTGGCATTCACGGCTTGGTGGCCACCCGAAAATTCTTGCCCGAAGATTATCACATTGCTGTAAAGAGAAAATTACCATTGTGTGGATTTAGTAATTTGAACTAATTATTTTCTCGCCAACAATGTCGTTGTTGGCATTCACGGCTTGGGAGTGACCCCCCACCTTTACGAGATGGTCAAAGGAGAAGGCAGTGGAAGTCCCGTCAGATTCAGGGACGTATCGCACTGCCTCGTATTTACTAAATTTTACCAGCCATATAAGGTGCGTGAGTTAGCACGAATCGAGGGGTGTAAGTTTAGAGCTTGTTTATATGAATGTATTGAAAATAGACTAAGATTTTCAGCCGTAACAAGAAATGTATATATGAGAAAATGTAAATTCTATATTTTGGGAGGTATTAGCAAGTTTTGGCTCAACGGGTTTAGCAGTTTGAAGTGAATATGGATATAAAAATATACATATACAGATATAAAAAAATGTAGAGTTACTCCTCTTGGATCGCGAGCGAATATCAACCCGATTAACCCCCGCCGTGTTTGCGGTGATTTTATTGATTGGGAGTGGAGAATGAGTGATCAGAGCTTGCCCAAAATGCGACGTCGGCGATCCCCGTGGCTTTTTACTCTTATATACCAAATTTGACATCGATCCGCATAGCCGTTTTCGATTCTATGAAGTACCCACACACACACACACACACATCTCATATATATTTTGAAGACATCTGTCTGTCTGTTTGTCTGTCTGTGTCATTAATACAAATCTACGATTCTCGACCGATCGGGACGAAACTTGTAAGTGTGTGTAGTTTGAGGAGATAGCTCAACAAAAGCACATATCTGCTTGCGGCTAAATCCTCTTCCCCTTTTCTAATCTACTCATGTTTCCATCATCTAAATGTTGTTCATCATAAATGTAATATTGGGGCTAATAAATATTGTTTAAATCAAGTGTGTGTAGTTTGACCAGGCGGTGGTCGTTGTCGTATTGGCGAGCCCGTGCGCGCATGCGCAGACGAGATCTTGGAAACGGGTGGAGCTATCGACTTGAAATTTGCTATGTGAATGTATCTTGCCCCGGATACGAATTTTATCGGGTCGCCGAGCCCGTGTGACACCAGCTTCGCGCATGCGCAGACGAGATCTCGGAAACGGGTGGAGCTATCGACTTGAAATTTGCTATGTGAATGTATCTTGCCCCGGATACGAATTTTATCGGGTCGCCGAGCCCGTGTGACACCAGCTTCGCGCATGCGCAGACGAGATCTCGGAAACGGGTGGAGCTATCGACTTGAAATTTGCTATGTGAATGTATCTTGCCCCGGATACGAATTTTATCGGGTCGCCGAGCCCGTGTGACACCAGCTTCGCGCATGCGCAGACGAGATCTCGGAAACGGGTGGAGCTATCGACTTGAAATTTGCTATGTGAATGTATCTTGCCCCGGATACGAATTTTATCTGGTCGCCGAGCCCGTGCGACGCCAGCTTCGCGCATGCGCAGATGAGATCTCGGAAACGGCTGGAGCTATCGACTCGAAATTTGGTATGTGAATGTATCTTGCCCCGGATAAGAATTTTATCGGGTCCCGAGACCGTGCGGCGCCAGCTTCGCGCATGCACAGACCAGATCTCGGAAACGGTAGAGCTATCGACTTGAAATTTGGTTTTTTAATAGCCCGGACAACGTCGCCCGGACAACGTCGGGCTCATCGGCTAGTCTCATATATATTTTGAAGACCTCTGTCTGTCTGTCTGTCATTAATACAAATCTACGATTCTCGACCGATTGGGACGAAATTTGGTACGTGTGTGTAGTTTGACCAGGCGGTGGTCGTTGTCGTATTGGCAAGCCTGTGCGACGCCCGTGCAGCGCATGCGCAGACGAGATCTCGGAAACGGGAGGAGCTATCGACTTGAAATTTGGTATGTGTATGTATCTTGCCCCGGATACAAATTTTATCGGGTCGCCGAGCCCGTGCGATGCCAGCTTCGCGCATGCGCAGACGAGATCTCGGAAACGGGTAGAGCTATCGACTTGAAATATGGTTTTTGAATAGCCCGGACAACGTCGGGCTGGGTAGAGCTATCGACTTGAAATTTGGTTTTTGAATAGCCCGGACAACGTCGACGCCCGTGCATCGCATGTGCAGACGAGATCTCGGAAACGGGTGGAGCTATCGACTTTAAATTTGCTATGTGAATGTATCTTGCCCCGGATACGAATTTTATCGGGTCGCCGAGCAGGCGCCCCTATAGAGGCTACTGCCCACATACATAATAAGTATAAGTAACTTATGAGCCACAGGCGCCCCTCGATCATTAGAGCATAGGGTAATAACAATAACTTCTTCAGTCCTGAGACTTTTGCGAGCAGCCATTTTCGACTGATAACCACGGGCTAACAACAATGACGCAATATTCCGGCTCTGACTGTACTCCCATAACGTCAGAAACAGCATGACTTTGAGGACATTGTCGCTTTAAATTGTTCGCGCGCAACAGTACTACAGATAAATACATTGTGCACTGTCAAACATGCCGGAAAGACTGGAGTTATATCCCATACATTAGACTACATACCAAATTCGCAAAAATGCGCGATTGGCAGCGTCTACGAAGTTCGCATTTATGCGCGTTTGGCAGCGAAAGAGTTAAAATTCTTAGATATAGATCGTTAATATTCTGCAATAATTTGTACACAAGGGACGGATTCTTATGTTTTATTGTGTTTTTAAACTCTGAGGTGGCGAAATCTCGGTTTGTTTACATTATGAAAGTTTGAGTCCGTAATCGGAATCAGAATCTGGATTACGACAAAATAATGATTATGATTACGGTCTGTTCGTTTACTGATTCTGGTCTGTTCATTTACCGAACCACGTCGTACCGGGTCTAATCCGTAATCTGAATCCAGATTCTCCCACCAAATAACGACTCTGGCAGTGGCAGTGGCCAGGTCGGGCAAAGATGCAAAATTGGCTTACTAGCGAAATCGGGCTCAGTAAGCCAATTCGATGTCTCGTTTTAATGTGTTTTGTCAACGCACACCTGACTTTGCTAGGTGCCGCGAAAATGCGACATCCAATTTTCAACCCATCATTTAGGATGCATTAGCACGCTTTAAAAATACCATTGTCTCACCTCAGTACTTGTAACGGCGTTAATCCCTTTAATTGGTGTTACTTATTGTTCGTTTGATAATTTCAGTGACTGTTTCATAGCTTTGTTCTTGCTCATAAGTGTCTTTTCGAAATGTTCTTGGGCCGAAAATGATAAATTGTGACAGCAGCAGAAAATTTTCAAAAGGTTAAAATCTACGGAAGACTGCTTCAGTATTTCGGCACAAATACATTCTAGCCGTTATTTTACCACTCTCGTAGACGTTTTTTCCTACCGCTCGGGGTGCAAAAACGTTAATGAGGTCGAGACATGGGTAATCGTGATAACGAGCTCATTTCATTTTCAATCGTCATGCTTCCGAATTTGTTCTTTGTTATTTTGTGATTGTCCGTGCGTGCTTCCATACTAATGTTCTCTTAACCATGAAAATAATGTGAATTTGCGAAATAATATCCTCCGATCAATTTTCTTGCAACCAAAAGCTTACCTTGACCTTTGTCAACAGATTGTCTTAAAAAAACGACGTGGATGGCCATCACCAGACTTGCGCTACTAACTTAATCAGGGAAGAAAATAGGAAGCTTAATTATCGGCTGTCATTAAACACCAATTAAAGGGATTAACGCCGTTACAATATAGGTGAGACAATGGTGGTTTTTAAGGACTTTGCTAACCCAATTTTCCCTAAATTTAATGGAGTCCAAAATAAAGGTTTATGTTCACTTTTATTAGTAATCGCAGTAATCAAACCCATGGATGCTACATTTGAAGAGTATAATTCATGGTAGATTATGTTAGAAATAGAAAAATAATGTGAAATTTGTAGAAGTTTTTAAAATCTATTTTTTCGAACCCAAATTCAACAAACACAAAGATCATATCTAAGAAAAAGATATGGGTATTTGTACTGAACACTGTGAAGAATGATGAACAATAAAGATATACTCACATTTCTTCAGTTTTATTAAGACTTTTGGCTGAGAAGCAGTTGTTTACAAATGGTAGATTTCATTGCTCAGAAAAGCAATTTGGGAACTGAATTTGGGTCAAGCTAATGTTCACTCAAGCCAGCTGGGATTATGACCAGCAGGTTTTAACCCATGAGAATATTAATATTATATCCTATTCAGGCCGATTGATGACCTAGTTTCTGGGCTATGGGGTACCACCAGATTGGGGATTACACAGTTCTTTTGTCAAGAGATTCACAACACACCACTGTCCACAGATATTAACACTCAACTGTCACCTCACTACAAGCAATGTCAGGAAAGTTTCTAAATTATTTGTAAACAATTGGTTATTAGTAATTTTATCAAAGAATGCTTGATAAATATAAATATTATTTTATTGTTCATCATTCTTCACAGTGTTCAGTACACATTGCCATATTTTTTTCTTTGATATGGACGAAAAAATAGATTTTAACACGTTCACTGCCGAAAACCAATGGGTAATTCCGTCCAGTATGCCACCATGGGATTTCATGATTGGCCGATAGTAGATCGTATTTGACGAATGTAGGAGTGATATTTCGGCCAGAATCGCCTTAGATCATGCTGAAACATGTCATGAAGCTACTTCGAGATAACTCGTAGTCGGCACACAGGATGGAATTTACCAATGTTTCATCGCTGGTGCCGCTACGAGTTATCTCGTAGGAATATGACTACTACGTTATCGACGTATTATATGACGTACAGTGCTATACCGACGTAAGCATATCGTGTGTAAGACACGTGTTTGTTTATAAGTTTGTCCAGGACTCAAACAACCCATGGTCACAATGTCCAAAAGATCCACCTCAATTTCAATTCACCGAAACACCCGGCTTAGTACATCCTCGTCCAGATGCTGACCCAAGTGAGTTTTTTCACGTCTTCCTGTCTGATGATATATTGGAACTAATGGTCTAGCAAACAAATATATGTGCGGAAATAGAGGTGAATATACAACGCCCCCTTCGAAGACGTTCTCGACTTCGTTTCTGGAAACCAACCAATTTGGTTGAAATGAAAAAATTCATTGGTCTTCTACTCCACATAACTTATAACTTACCTTCAATAGAACATTATTGGAGCACAAAATCCATGTCAAAAATGGTTTGTACAGTAAAATAATGAGTCGCAATAGATTCCAGCTTATGTTGCGATTTTGGCATTTTGCTGATAACGAGGGTCCCACTGACGATCGACTGTACAAAGTCCTGCCACTTCTCAACCACCTAAACACAACAATGTCATCGGAGTATTATCCTGGATGTGATCTGTGTGTGGACAAGTCAATGGTTCTATGGAGAGGGCGATTGTTATTCAGGCAGTATATCAAAAACAAAACGTACAAATACGGCATAAAACTCTACGAACTTTGTGAGTCAGATGGTACAGTCTTGAAGATCCGCATTTATTGTGGACAACCCGTAGATGATTCGCAGCAATTGGGACAGTCTGGTGCTACAGTAATCAATCTTCTTGATGTGTATCTTGATAAAGGTCACAAAGTCTTTACAGACAACTACTATAACTCAGTCGGGCTCACATCCTACATGACGGAAAAATCAACCTACATTTGTGGTACCCTCTGGTCAGACAGAAAAGAAAATCCAACTACTGTCACGAAGAAAAAGTTGAAGAAAGGCGAATCGGTATGGGCGCGATTAGGATCAACTGTCGTTTGCAAATGAAAGGACAAGCGCGAGGTACTTACAATAAGTAACATGCATACAGTTGAGATGGTTGATGTACAAAATAGGAAGGGCGATGTTGCTGTCAAGCCAAATATTATAAAGGATTACAATAATGGGATGTCTGGGATAGACCGCTCTGATCAGATGTTATCATACTACTGCGGTTTGAGGAAAACCATTCGATGGTATAAGAAAATTGGTCTCCACATCCTCGAAGTATTCATTCTAAATTCTCATACATGTATCTGGTACAACAAATATGGAGCGCATCACTGAACCATGCCAATGTTGAAGTTTAGAGAAACCGTCACTACGAATCTTTTTGGCGATTCCTTGTCTAACATTGTCGCATCGCCACCACGTCAGCCGGCACCAGTTGTGACCCCTAATGATTTCCACTTCATGATGTCACTTCCACCAACAGAGCGAAAGGTTCGACCCACAAAACCATGTCGGATGTGTTATCGCGTTGGGGCGAGGAAGGAAACCAGATACGTATGTGGTACATGTCCAGATAACCCAGCGTTGTGCGTTGATAATTGCTTTAGACTTTATCACACCCAGTGGGTCCCAGTGAAACACTTGACAATACCTAATATGTTGAACACAGCGAAATCTATCGGACATAATGGCCTGATTTATGGACATCACTGAACTTAGTTGCAGAGATACATGTATGTGTTCAAACTGTTCATGTTAATTTGTTTGATTGAATTTACCGATAAATGAATTTCTATATAATCACGGCTACACTCATGTCCATGGCATTGAATCTGGGTAAACATATGCATACACTTGATGTACAACTCGAGTTTCCACCTGAGCTTTTGATACTATTATTGACATCTTCCACTGACATAAATAAACCAAATATAAAATCTGAGAAGTGCGGTAGCTGTGTAATAAGCATAGAACCACACCTGTGACAGGTGTGGTTCTATGCTTATTACACAGCTACCGCACTTCTCAGATTTTATATTTGGTTTATTTATGTCTGTGGAAAATATCAGATTAGTTAGAAATTAGCATACTCAAGCACGATAGGTGCACAATAATACCAATCAAGACATCACTCAAACATTTATTTAGACCGGAACAATCTCGAGCTATCTCGTGTATGGCTGTATGCAACGAAAAACTCTATGAAATTGGCCTGGTAAGGTTTACCATGCATGGGGGTCACGTATGAATTCCTGATGTATGGTATTGTCCGACCAATGTTTCAAATTGCACCCCTCCCCTTGATTGCGAACATAATGTTCGGCAACTCATAATAAATGGAGCGGTATGCAGTGAAAAGTCGATGGCACCCCTACCCCCACTGCCCCCGACGCGAATTCATGAGATATTTTATTTGGAAACACCCCCTGATTGCAAAATGACCAACGGTATGTTATGTTAGACGAAATGATCTCCCATGAGCACATCATTGTTCACATTTTAGATCGGATGTTCACATTTATGTAGGATATCATGGTCTTCATGTCGAGTTATCTGTGACTAAAATATACTCCCAGCACTAATGCAGGCCGCCTGGGTGTGAACCGCACTGGCTTTATACCATACGGTGACTCCAGCATACAACCAGTAATTAATTAGCTCTCCATATTCCTTTCATATCTCAGCCTGTGGGAGCATGGGCACGGCACCCTGGCAAATTAATCACCGTTTATTATTCGATGTATAAAATGTTAAATTGTATTGTTATTTTTAAAGGAAAAACAGAATTGCAATTAGCCAATAAAACGATAAAAACAATTATGACGCAGCAAAACAAAGTTATCAAACGAATTATATTTTTTAGAAAATCAGCAAAATATAATTGAATTAGTTTCCAAAATGACAATTTAACGCTTTAGTTCGTTCAATGCAAACGGAACCCAAAACCATGTATTTCCTATAAACAATGCGAAAACGATCGTGCATGAACATGTTTTTTATCGCTAATTGTATGAATTCAGTTCTTTCTAATTTCGGGTGTAGATTATATTTTTATTTATACATGCACATGGGTAATTTCCGTATTTATCAACGGATTCGAGCCATTGAAGTCTCAAACCACAACCGCGGATTCCAATTATACACTTGGTACATTTCGTTTTTGTCCAAAGCTGAAGTTTAATGAAATAAAAAAAATGCGATATATAGTATCAGCTTATTTTTCGATGTGTCACATGATTACGTAACTTACCCACATGCCAGACAGCAGACTGCGGCGACATAACCTTTGATCTACCGCCGACGGACTGGGCCTGGTAAAGTTATTTTTAACATGGCGTAAGGTAATTAGCCTGTCACACGGACTTCTTTTTTAATGGAGCGAGAACGAAATGCTGGGTGTGGGTGCGGACAGACTTATTATACCAAAGGCTCGCGCGGCTGCCCAGAATGCTTCACTCCGAAACCGCTATATCGTGAAATATTTAGTCAACCTATATGAATATCTTTATTGGATATTATAGAGCTATATTCTCCCGACATATAGCCATTTTCCAATCGAAAATATATCCACGGGAACTTTGATTTATTTTCAATTTACCAGACCTGGGTGTGGGTGCGGTTCGGATATTCACAGTCATCGGCAAACTATTTAATACTTCTTATACACAATGCTCGCGTGGCTGTCAGAACGTTTCACTTTGAAACCGTTATATCTTGAAATATTAAGTCACAGCATATGATTCTATTTATTGGATATTATAGAGCTATATTCTCCCGACATATAGCCGTTTTCCAATCGAAAATATATGCACGGGAACTTTGATTTATTTTCAATTTACCAGACCTGGGTGTGTGTGCGGTTCGGATATTCACAGTCATCGGCAAACTATTTAATACTTCTTATACACAAGGCTCGCATGGCTGTCAGAACGTTTCACTTTGAAACCGTTATATCTTGAAATATTAAGTCACAGCATATGATTCTATTTATTGGATATTATAGAGCTATATTCTCCCGACATATAGCCGTTTTCCAATCGAAAATATATGCACGGGAACTTTGATTTATTTTCAATTTACCAGACCTGGGTGTGGGTGCGGTTCGGATATTCACAGTCATCGGCAAACTATTTAATACTTCTTATACACAAGGCTCGCGTGGCTGTCAGAACGTTTCACTTTGAAACCGTTATATCTTGAAATATTAAGTCACAGCATATGATTCTATATATTGGATATTATAGAGCTATATTCTCCCGACATATAGCCATTTTCCAATCGAAAATATATGCAAGGGAACTTTGATTTATTTTCAATTTACCAGACCTGGGTGTGGGTGCGGTTCGGATATTCACAGTCATCGGCAAACTATTTAATACTTCTTATACACAAGGCTCGCGTGGCTGTCAGAACGTTTCACTTTGAAACCGTTATATCTTGAAATATTAAGTCACAGCATATGATTCTATTTATTGGATATTATAGAGCTATATTCTCCCGACATATAGCCGTTTTCCAATCGAAAATATATCCACGGGAACTTTGATTTATTATCAATTTACCAGACCTGGGTGTGGGTGCGGTTCGGATATTCAGTCATCGGCAAACTATTTAATACTTCTTATACTGGCACGGTATATTTGTTTGGTTCCTATTTTGTCGGTTCATAGATGCCGACCAAAATATTATAGCTGAGTTTAGGCGGAGAAAACTCAGAAAATTAGTTTGCTACCAGTTACCATACCTAAAAAGAGTGTCTTGCTACCAGTCTTCCTTTTTAAATGTAAGTTAGGTTTTAAAACTTTTAATTTCGTTTATTTATCATTTCAGATTCAGGTTTTTAAAAAAATCATAAAAATTAAATTAAATTTTTTTTAAAGTTCAACTTTGAATTTAAAATTTAAAATTATAAACTTGCAATGAAAAAGACAGTTTTATGGTGTATATTAGGCTGGACTGAGGATCTGAAAATGTAAAAAAAAACAAAAAACAATTAATTAAATTTTAAAATTAAAAAAATGAAATTTGAAACGTGATATACATTGCTTATGAAGACATATCTAAGCAGCTGACTGCAAATTAATTAGTATAACAAGCCTTAAAGGGTAAACATACGAGCTGTGTTGTCACTGTGATTACCGGCATGGGCCGTCAGCGTTAGTTAATTAGACAGCGCTGTCTAATTAACTAACGCTAGTGGCCGGTATGCAATAACCCAGTGCGGTTCAGATGGCTCTGGATTTAGTCACAGTTAACTCGACATGTTGGGCCTCCATTGGGGTCTCCAACTTAGAAGGTCCAACTACCCCCCCCCCCCCCCCCCCCCCCCCCCCCCCACCCCATTGAGCGAGATCCAAATTCCCCATGGGAAATTGCATTTACACCACTCATTGGATTTGTCTTTTCCGACTGGTATAGTTGTACATGTACTTCAAGGTTTTGCACCTATTAAAAATGTTCAACCTCACACCTCTCTTATTCCAATAATTCCAACTGATGGTTATTTCTGTCCAGCAATTATACAAACAGTTTCCCACAAAATATAGAGGTTAGAAAATTTAAATATCGGAAACATTTCAACCTATTATCTATCCGATTTTCCAACTATTGCATCAGACATGAAATTTCCATCTGTTGAAAATGTTGACCAAAGTTACTGGTAAAACACCCACCCTCTGTCTCACGTCCCTGCACGGGGTGCACAGTCAGCCATGTCTATATAGTTACATGCCTACATGCGGAATCAAATACTCAGTAAGTGCATGTACATGTATATATGTCTTTGTGTTCCAACAAGTCCGACCAGTGAATGGCACAAGCGATGCATGGGCAGTAACTCTAATTATGCATCTACATGTAATACGCACACGTTTGAATATTGAAGTACTCAATCGGGATTCAAGGTTAGATAGCATTGGTCTGTAATCGGGATCGCGCGTCCCATGTGATGTTAGGATTATATTTCAAAATGAGTATCCTGATTCAATTTCAACGTTTTCGAACGTATTATTACTAAATACTAATGGAGACTTTACTGAAACATTTTATAACACCACAAACGATCAACTTTTGCCGTAACAAGATCCGTTGCCTCCACTCATACCATTTCCGGAGGGGTGAAGGAAAAGGCCTTTCAACTGCTCGGGGTTGCCCTCCCCCAAATACAAATTCCTTCTTCCTATTTCCGATAAGATTATATTAGTAATCTGTAGACTGATATTTAATCCAACATCGCACGGCACGTGTTATTCAGATTAAACTCCATTATTTTTGTAATCGTGAACTCCGATCTGATATTTTATATATCGTCCTTTGTGTATTGGCGGGATTATACAGAGCTAATCGCTGACCGACACGATCATTCGGATTACAATGTGGCAAGTGCTGTACGTATCTAAAGCCAATCAATGTATGCATATTTAATAGTTTAGAGGGGTCGTTGGGCATGTATTGACACGTAAACCACAGTCCTAGGAATCACTGTCCATGTAATATTAAATTTGATTAAAGTACAATAAATCAATGAATATATTACCTCTACTATTTAAAACAACTAACAGTTGGGCAACTTCAGATTTTTTTATTATGTAAACCATTCTCTCATTGGCTGGTACCACTCACAGTGATCTATCACTAAAACGAACAATTAGATTTTTCGTTCTTAAAAAATGCATTTATCTCCCGACATTTGACATGTGACAATTAAGTTAGTTGTACATAAATCGTAATATTCCATCCAATATTCACATTGAATAACTGTTGGCTATTATCAAGTGACGTAATTCTGCAAAATTGTTTAAAACAGGAAGTTATCAATCCAGTTCCCTATTGCACATTACTTATTTAAAATTTGCAGCCAAACCCAGCACGAGTTATCTCCCATCGTCCCTCTTGAGATACGGAGTTAACCGGGAGCTTGGAATATAAAATTTGCTTTCACATCTCAAGGTATCAACCACCCCCAGGGCCCTACTTGAAAATATATAGATATATTAGTTTGAGATGGTCATTTCTACATTTCTCTAGTAATGAGAATGAGTTAAAATGTGTACTTAGTAGTGTATAGCAGAGCCAGTTTTAACACACCCGATGTCTGTTTACTCACATCCGTAATCCCTTTTATTCGGATTATCACCGGTTGGCTATACGCGAACGAACTATTTACAGATTGGGTGGTTTTCTCATAAATGATTAGGAATTCCCGACAGTTAGACTTGAATGAATATTCGAGGAACTAACAGCTATTTTCTGGTAAGTTGGGAAATATACTAACAATCTGAATACACCATCGTTTCAAGAAAAAAATACGGAATATGATGATATAAACTCAGAAAGCGGGAATGTTTGTGTGGCATAAAAATTTGTACTCTGTAATTTCGTGCAAATCATCTGCCAATGAAAATGCAGTATACAAACTTTTTAATTTCCAAACTGTTCTTTATATTAATATAATAACTAAATACAATATATTGATTTAATATTTATTAAATAATATTTTATTCAACTAACAGTGATTCCTAGGGACTGTGCGTAAACCTATGTTGCTTGTGGTTTTTATGGTAATTTATATGGCATGGAAACCACTACGAGTTAACTCGTAGTAGCCGTCCCCATGAGCCCGTTTACTACGAGTTAACTTGTAGTGGCAGTGAACGTGTTAAAAACCTCTATAATTTTCACATTTAGTATTTCTAATATATTCCACCATGAATTATATTCTTAAAATGTTGTATATTCATGGGGTTGGTTACTGTGGTTACTAACAAAAGTGAACAGAAACATTTATTTTGACTCCATCAAATTTGGGGGGTATTGGGTTAGCAAAGTCCTTAAACAGGTCAGGGAGAACCCAAAATCGATGTACTAAACCTCGATTTGTGTAAAAAACCTTGAACGTATGGGAGGCCAAATTCACATTTATTAATAATTGCGCTGAAGCGCAATCAATTGCGCTGAAGCGCAATTCATAATTAATTGCGCTGAACCCCCCAGTTAATTAATGAACAAATCCAATAGAAATATAATTGCGCTTCAGCGCAATTCAATTGCACTTCAGCGCAATTATTTTCCCAACTAAAACAGAATGTACCAGTATGAATAAATCCAATAGAAAAATAATTGCGCTTCAGCGCAATTATTTTCCCAACTAAAACAGAAGGTACCGGTATGAATAAATCCAATAGAAAAATAATTGCGCTTCAGCGCAATTATTTTCCCAACTAAAACAGAAGGTACTGGTATTGCGAGTCGCCCCAACTAATACAGAAGCTAATGCTATTGCAAGTCGCCCTGACTGAAACAGAAGATAATTATATTGTGAGTCTATCTGACTAAAACAGAAGTCGCGAGTCACCCTAAAGTATACAGAATATAATGCTATCCAATTTTTATTTGAGTGCAGGACAAAATGTCAGGTACCAGATGAGTGGTGCCTGACATATTATTTCTCTGTAAGCTATTGCCCAAACTTACTAGTAATAGTCTATCATCCGATTTACATGGAAAAAATCTTGTTTGGTGGTACGTCTGTATTATCAGTGCTATCTTCTGTAATTTTTGTGTGGAACAGAACTGAAGAAATCTGTCAATTATTTTGACATGACAACATGCTGACATTATCAGAATTTCCAAAACCTACATCGCACAACCGAAACGAAATGCAGAAATATGACACTGCCTGTTATTAGTCTCACGATCCACTGTGAGGAATGGAGAAAAATACTACACCTATGGCTGATAAACACAAGTTTTACGCAACAAAATTCATTTGATAAGATTTTCAGACAATGCCACGACATAACCCCGATCGAAAAATATCTATTACTTTCCGCTATATTCCGGTGCTAGTTTTCAGAACAACTGTTTTTTCCAGGTATTATTTTTATCACCGGGGAAACCCAGCGCCCACACAGAATTTTTTTTTTGATTTGTCGCCCAACACGACAATAAAGGCTACCCAAACAACCACATATAGAAACTGTTCAAATATAACAGACGAGCATCATGACCAGCGTATTCAGATTTGCGTCGGGGAAAAATAATGCTTAGCCAATGCAATTTTCGTACCGGACAAAACAGAAGGTACAGGTATTGCAAGTCACCCCGACTAATACAGAAGGTAATGCTATTGCGAGTCTCCACGATTTATAGAGAACATAACGAATAAAACAGAAGGAAATGCTATCGTGAATTGCCCTGATCACTAATACATAAGGCAATGGCAATGACATCAGGAGCCGCCCCGATTCATACAGATGTTAATGGTATCATATGAGTCACCCTGACTAAAACAGAAAGTATATACCGGTATCGCAAGTTACCCCCGACTAATACAGAAGGTAATGCTATCGCGAGTCGCCATGATTAAAACAGAACATAATGCTATTGCAAGTCGCCATGACACTGACTAATCAATCCTATCGAGAGTAGCCCAAACAAATAAAGAAGATAATCCAAAAGTTAATCACCCCGACTAATACAGAAGATAATGCTATCGCGAGTCGGCCCAACTAAAACAGAAGATAATGCTATTACGAGTAGCCCCGACTAAAACAGAAGCTAATTCTATTGCGAGTCTTCACGATTAATAGAGAATGTAATGCTATCACGAGTAGCACCGACTAAAACAGAAGGAAATATGCTATTGTGAGTCCCCCTGATTAATACAGAAGGCACTATCACGAGTCGGCCCGATTCATACAGATTATAATGCTATCATGAGTTGCCCCGACTAAAACAGAAGGTACCGGTGTCGCAAGTTACCCCGACTAATACATAAGGTAATGCTATCGAGAGTCACACCGACTAAAACAGAAGGAAATATTTTGTGAGTCGCCCTGAAGGGAACGCTATTATGTGGTGCGGCAGGGGAAACTTAGTCTCCTTGCCTTTATTCCTTCTGTATGTGACTGAAGACTTCTAAAGAATTTTTTCTCTGATGTGGTTTTAAACGAATATAAAATGACTCAGTCCATAAATCATTTGATATTATCCTCTCAGCCCTTAAAGTAAAAGGTAGGGGTGCTCTCATGATTGTTTACTGTCTTTAGTTAACTCATAATACTCATGATAAGAGGCAAGGAAGCAGTCTGAAGCACAATTGGTTGGTATCGCATATGAATTTATGATAATGGAATAACTCACCTATTCAGGGAGCAAATTACTTTTGAAATTTTGATTAGCAAATAACCTCATAATGACATAATTAGATAGCATTGTTCTGAAATCATATAAAATTCATACCAAATTGCATAGCTATTATCCAAATTTGGGTAGCAAATTGCGATGCGATACCAGTTAATTTTCTCCCTGCACCTATTCAACCCAACTTTAATAACAATAATTGCGCTGAAGCGCAATTGAATTCCGCTGAAGCGCAATTGAATTGCTTGGGTAGTATTTGAAAACTTAATTGCGCTTCAGCGCAATTAATTTTGAATTGCGCTTCAGCGCAATTGGTGGATATCCCATATATGAATTGATGATAATGGAATAACCTATCTATTCAGGGGTGTAAGCTTGTAACAATAATTGCACTTCAGCGCAATTGAATTGCGCTTCAGCGCAATTGATATGAATCAAGCTGGATTGCGCTTCAGCGCAATTGGATTGCGCTTCAGCGCAATTGAATTGCGCTTCAGCGCAATTATTAATAAATGTGAATTTGGCCTCCCATATGAACGAGGTTCTTCGAGACCATGTGACCACTGGTGATATAGTGTGGAGTATTTCATTTTACACCTACCGCTATTCTCAAAGTAATTGACCAGAAAAACGGGGTGATACCCCGGTCATGACCGCTGTGATACCGGTAATAAACGGTAGCGGTATCGCGACGGTCATGGCGTGGAGTTACGGTATTGGGCGATAATGATACCGTGGTCTTTTAGCGGGCACCGCATTAATTTTGTTGAATACCGCAGTGATTTTCATGGAACTCTTTTAGGGGAGGTATTTACTCACACATACTTGTTCGCGTTAACAAGCGGTATCAGTACCGCGGTATTGGAGGATACCGCGGTATAGTACCGCCATATTAACGGGGTGACACCACATTATTGGTGGTCAATTACTTTAAGTATAGCGGTATGGGAGGCCAAATTCACATTTAAAATAATTAATTGTGCTTGATTGCGCTTAAGCACAATTAATTATTAAATGTGAATTTGGCCTCCCATAGGTGTAAGATGAAATACTCCACACTATATCACTTACACTATATTAGTTATTATTACTTCCATTAGTATCATATTTGGTTTAGAGTGTTTCCTCTTATATCATGGGTGTATGTTTTGACCAGTGATCACATGGTCTCGAAGAACCTCGATCGAGGTTTTTCACACAAATCGAGGTTTAGTACATCGATTTTGTGTTCTCCCTGACCTGTTAAAGTTAAAGCCTGCCAATGAGTCCTAAATGATGTGTTGAAAATTGGATGTCGCATTTTCGCGGCACCTGGCAAAGCGCGGCACCTGGCAAAGTCAGGTGTGCGTTGACAAAACACATTAAAACGAGAGATCGAATTGGCTTACTGAGCCCGATGTCGCTAATAAGCCAATTTTGCATCTTTGCCCGACCTGGTGGTAGCGACGACAGTGTTCCGGCCATTTCCGGTTTCTCAATCTGTGAATGAGGAAAACGTGTCTTTTTGCAGAGCTCAAAAGTGATATAAATTCAATAAATTATTGGATAGACTACTTACTTTTCTGTTTAAAATAGGTAAATGGACAATCGGAGTGTGCACCAGACAATTGTAATCGAGTTTCATGTGAAATATTGTCAACTGTAAGTGAAATAAATTCCGTTTGACTTTTGTTGTGTGGCCACCATTTTGATATCGATAAATGACCCCATTGAACTTTGATTTGATTTTGTAACAAGTTATACGTTAAAATTTTAGAATACAAATAAATGACAATGCACAATAAATATTGGCATTAATGTTGGACAAGGTTGTATTCCATGTTATTATGTTTTTGAAGGTAATAATCGTCTGAAAAAGTAGCCTATTTTCGTGCATAAAAAAGTTAAAGGAATCATTTGTAACTTCCAGTAACTCACGTGCCATGTTATTGGTAATCCAATTGGCTATGGAATGCATATTTTTAATTTTTTTTTGGCTATCATTTTCATTGTGTTTTGACTTAGTAAATACCACTACCCTACAAGAATCAATGTTATTTACATTGTGCGGCAATGGTATGGAGGGAATAGTATGAAAAGTTCTGCCAGCATGACTATGAATTAAGTTATCTAGCCACAGTAGTATTCTTCAATGTGCATTAACTGCCTAAATTATCAATTTGATTGATTATAATGATCTGGCTTGCGCCTCTAGGGGAAGTTCTGCCCAAATTTTTAATTTGATTGGATACGGGTGGTGTTAAGGATCTGGCAAGTGTCTCCAGCGGAAGTTCTGCCCAAATTCTCAGGAAACAACAATGCTAGTACATATAGTAGGCCTACACGTGTTGGTGACAACAGAAGTCTGGTCAGACCTGTCACTGAACAAACTTGTAATTCTTGTAGCGATTTAAAGAGAATATAAAAAAGTATTAAATGAAGCTTTGAACAAGCAACACACCGGGATGTGAACCAGACAATTGTAATTAAGTTTGAGGTGCAATTTTGTCAAAGATAATATATTGAAACAAATTTAGTTTAATTTAATAGTGTTGTGGTGGCTGTCATTTTGACGAATGAGAATACCAAATAATGATTTGATTATGTATACAACCATTTAGACATTAAATAATTAAAATGTTGAGGGAATAATAAGTAACAGTGCACAACGAACATTGATATTAATCATAGACATGGCCAAATTCCAAGTTTAAAATTTTTTGTATGTAATATAAATCATCTGAATAGATAGCCTATTTTCGTGCATAAAAAAAATGAACAAATATTCAATAACTTTCATGCCATGCAATCCAATTCGCTATGGAGTACATAACTTTATAGGCATTGTAGGCATTGTAATCGTGTTATGAATTAGTTAATGCCGATGTCCTTCAAAAATCAATGCTGTTGACATTCTGCTCATATCCCTCCCAAAGACATTAACATTTGCCTCACACAAGAGAACAACAAGAATTTGAAGAAAATAATTGATTGTTGTGTTGATATTATGAAATCAATTCATTAATAATATATTGTGAACAACATTTTAGGCTAGACAACTTCCTGTTTACATTGTTTGAGCATGTTCATGTAAATCTGCGGGTCAAAGAAAGCCCAAGATTGCGGTACTACATGTATTCCATGATTCAGGTACAACATACACATCAACTTTATTTAGGTTAACTGTACCATGTGTCATGATGTGTGAGTAGTTACCAGGACCCCCCACACCACTTGCTACATGTTGCACATATACCGATATCAACATCAAATTAAATGTTGATTGATCGGCAGGAGTAGTACCTTTTTTATCAAAACAACTAACACATCTAACTCAAATGTTAGTCAATTTTCATTTATGAAAAGAAAGTATGTGGTATTTTCTTAAAACTATTCTAGCAAATACTCAGTGATGAGTAGTGACCCATAAGGGAATGCTCAAATATTATTCAAGTTCAACAAATCTAATGATAGGTTGTAATTGTTGAACTTATTATCTGAACATTTCACTAAAATGTACTTTTATTTGTGTTATACTTGCATCTGTCGTCTGCTTATTTTTTCCTGAAAACCCACCAAATGATTATAGACCATTCCAATGCACTTTTATAACTGAGTGGGAACTTCCATTTAGTACATCATGTAAAAATGGTTATGCGATAATGTCCTTCTATAATACCGGTACCGGTACTGTACAACTCAACTTCTCAAGATCACCTTATATGTATTCATCCGACGCCAATTTTATTTATTGTAGTCTTGATGCTTGGGCACATGAAGTTGCATTACAGGATAGTTTTGTATTCTGTAATAAAAATTAACCCTTGGTCTTGCCCAAGATCTGTTACTTGTATAACTGTTGATTGTCTTCGTTAAATTGTTGTCTCATGTCAATCAACCTCCGGGTTAAATTTAACCAAATGTGCTGATGATTTCTCAGGCATATACAAGTTTTCAACCAATCATTCTACATTTATTAGTGTTATTGCTAGAAACCAAATATATAACATACAATCTTCACATATCCTAACTGAAAATAGACAATTGATGTTACAAGCTTGTTGTCCCTTAATACACCACCACGACCAACAGACTAATGTAGGAGAGATATTACTACACTGAATTATGAGTGGAAAGCACATTAGCAGTGTCTACAGACATTATTTGGCAACTTCTGGGTGACATAATGAGTTGACAGAATTTTTTTTCCAAAGTCCGAATTAAAAAAAATTGGCAAAAAAAAAATATTCATAGGATTTTTTTTTTTTAGCTTTCTATATGATGGTAGATGTCTCTGGCTTTGAAAAACATTGAAAATTTGATCGCCACTTGATTTTTTTCAAAAACTTGTGTCATCGCTACTGGTGGCACTGGCAGTGGCAGGCACTTTTGAAATTTGACTTTATAGTAACTTTACTCTTTACTGACTTACTCCAATCAGGTATATTTTGTCTTCTGAAAAATTTGGCACAACTGTCACTTGTTCTTTTTCTGCAAGAAACTCAACTTCTGCTGGATCCATAAATGCTCATATTAGAAACTAAAATCAGAAACGAAGCAAAGTTGAACACCATTCGCGGGAAATGTAGGTGAAGGACGATTTATTTAGGTTAAAAATAAGATTTACCTTTATTGAACGTTATATGAATTTTTAAATAAGTCTGATATTTTTAACTGGAAATCGCCTTTTAACACTGGTCCGATAAATTTTATTATGACATTCCGTTTGTTACATATGAGTGTGTCTTGGCTATATTTTCCAATTATGTTTTATCATTTTTTTTCATGCTCGATATGACTCCGTGCTTTATCATTTATGACGACGCGTTGAAAAATGACCCGACAGAGAGCACCTGCAATTTGTTGGCGCGCATGCGCTTTATATTTGTTTAGCTTTCTCAAAAGGTAGGCAGTCTAATAGGGAAGGTTGGCACTTAATAGTACAGGGCACAGGGTGTTACGTTCTGCGCATGCTCGCAATTAACCGGAAACGTCGCTAGCGTTACCTGGCAACGGCGTCATTTTAAAACATGCAATTAGTGCTTCGTACCTTCAAATTTGAATCGACGCAAACAATTGTAATTAATATAATTATTGCTGATTAGGGGCCAAAACTTATAATGAACTTTAAACAATAAAATTAATACCCCCCCCCCCCAAACAAAGAAGACATGACTGCTTGGACGCTGTTTTGACTTAGAATAGAATGTTCGATGAATTTTGGGATTTGATTGTCGATTCTGTACGCTGTCGTTTCGCAATGGATAAGTCACATTTGAAATTCAGATTTGTGTTTTAGAGGAATGTCCATCTACCACGAGCCGAACATTGTCTGCAGTTTATCCACACATTCTTTTTGGAAAAAAATTCTAAAACTGCGATGCACATTGGGAAGTCAATCACCCATTTTCGTTGTGTTTTGCCGATGGCGTTTCAACTCTGCTAGCAAGGGACTATTGCTGAGATATTCAAATTTGATGATTATTTAATAAATCATTGTTTATTAATTTCACTTGTTCAGTAGTTGCTTGTATTTATTCTCCTCCAAAATCAGTTAGATGACCCAACAATCGTTCTGCATGGGACTGGGAGTGGGAGGCCCTTTTCTATGGGATTCGGAGGCCCTTTTCAAATTTATTATTTATTTACGCTTAAGCGCAAATAACGTCTATCATTTGCGCTTAAGCGCAAATATTTACACTTAAGCATAAATCATTTGCACTTAAGCGCAAATCATTTGCGCTTAAGTTAAGCGCAAATAAAAATTAATAGGCTATTCATTGATTCCCCCCTGAATAAATTTTAAATGGCACAGTCATAAACAGATCACTCTATATATGCTATATAGTATGGGAGGCCAAATTCACATTTAATAATGAATTGCGCTTAAGCTCAATCAATTGTGCTTAAAGGGGTACTGTACCCAAGATGTTGTTGTTGGTTTCTATAATCCCCGAGTCGGAGAATAAGGTAACAACTTTTCCATTTTTTGAAAGTCTGTCGAGTACGAAGTATTGTTACGGATGGCAAATTTACCGGAATGCAAAAATACAATTTGTCGTTGTCGAGTACTTTTTGTACAGTTTTCAACCAAATGAATCAAATAAACATTATATTATATGCTTAGTAGTCCCATATACTCATTTAAGTTAGTGTATGGTCACTAGTCAATGAGTGGCTTGGGTTTTCTCCCCGTATAAGCATAATGTTTCAAACGATCGTGTGTGCAATTGTTTTATTAATCCAGTATCCCTCAATTATAATTTGATTACGTTTTGTACACGGAAATTCCAATTTTAAGAGACGCCATTTTATGGCTGGAGCCATAAAATCAATTTATATTAAATTATTAACTTTTAAATTATTAAATTTTAAGATAGCCTATTAACCTGAGCGTTTACAGAATACATCTTCGACTCAAATTACTTATATTTCTATATAGTATCGATAATAGATCGTTGTTATCACCGGGAATTTATTGAAAATGGCGTACAGTACCCCTTTAAGCGCAAATACCACATATTGTACGTGCTTAAGCGCAAATAGGGCATTTACGCTTAAGCGTAATTAATTACGCTTAAGCGTAATTAATTACGCTTAAGCGCAATCAATTGCGCTTAAGCGTAATTGTGACTACTATCTAACCTACCCATAAACTATTAGCATGATCTGGTGTATCACCTAGCAACACAAGATGAGCATTGGGCTAATTTTGACCTGTACTCAACAGTCAACTGTGAGTATGTGTTCAACAAGGGGAATCCCTGATTACATATTATCAGCATCCCTCTATCCAAAGAATTGATGTCGCCTTCCCAGAACTCTAGTAATTTTGTGTATGATGTTTTTAATGTATTTTTGCACAGATTTTAGCCTTTACTATGGTAATATCCTATACATGCATGTGGTGTCACTGCATGAGGGCTTTCTTACCTCATACAGTAATGCTCTAATTAATCGACTTCTTAACCACAGCAGAATTATGGGTAACTTTTCAGGATTTAGTCAGAAATATGGCTTGTTGCCATTCATCGAAAAGCTCTCGAGAGCTTTCTGATGAATGGCAACAAGCCATATTTCCGACTAAATCCTGAAAAGTTATCCATAATTCTGCTGTGGTTAAGGAGTCGATTAATTAGAGCATTACTGTATGGTTTACTTATTGACTTAAATCAGGGGGGAAAAATCCTATTTTCATATTATCAGCATCCCTGTCCAAAAAATGGTGTGTAATTACTGGAGCTTTGGTGTCTCAGTCCTGGAGCTCTAGTTTTTCTTATTAAATGAGCATCTCTTGCACAAATCTATAGTATTTCCATGATCAGACTTGCTTCCCTCATATGGTGTGCCTGTATACTCGAAAATTGAAGAAAATCAATGTCGCCCCGACTAATACAGAAAGTAATGCTATTGCAAGTAGCCCCAACTAATATATACCGAAGATAAGATAATATAATGCTATCACGAGTCGCTCCAACTAAAACAGAAGGTGATACTATTGCGAGTCAGCCATTTTGATAAAGAAGTTGGGCTAGCTCCCTACCCATCCAAACCAATGAAACCAAGAGGTGACATGTCAATAGGAGTTAATGCTAAGTTATGAAGAAACCTATTTATTCACCACGGGTGTTTTGTTACATATAACCATGAATTGTGCTTATTAAAGCGCAATTAATTACGTAATTGATTGCGCTTACGCGTAATTATTTGTGCTTAAGCGCAATTAATTGCACTTAAGCACAATTGATTGCACAATTGATTGCGCTTAAGCACAATTAATTATTAAATGTGAATTTGGCCTCCCATAATATAGTAGTCGATATTAGGCACACCATATGACGGAAGCAATCCGCCAGTGACCCCTAGATCCCATTTATGACCATGGAAATTGTATAGCTATATGCAGGATATGTCTCATTTATAAAATATACTAGATCTCTGGGATGGAGACACAAATTCTTGGGGACAGGGATACTGATAATATGAAAATAGAGTTTCCCCCCTATTTCAAGTCTATTGTGTACATGTACTTATAGGTGTTGTTGATCTAAGTCAGACTAAGACGACTAATAAACAATTATTATTAAATAATTAATCATATACCAAAAATATATGGACTCTGATTGCTGGAAATTCATATACAGGAGGTCCTGTTGGATAAGTATCGTTGATCCTAAAGGGGGGGGGGGGGGGGGGGGTAAAAATATATTATCATATCTGGTCATATATGGATATATAGAGTGTTCCTTATCAGCTTAGAAGAGCGTTCCTTATCAGCTTAGACGATATTAAGAGAAACTGACACACATCGGTCACCTACCGTAACTAGGGAAATATCATGGGATATGTGCCTTCATTCTCAGAATTAGGGGGGCTAATAAATTATATTAACATACAAGCCTGAGTTTAATTTTCGTGTCACCAAATGCATGGCCTCATCTGCTATGGGAGACATAGACTCAAATTGAAGTTCCCAAGTGATGAATATTGTTATGTACACCCATTGGGAACCTCAATTTATATGCAATGTGTTGTCTGCCAATTATGGGGGAAATAGTCTTCCAAAATAGAGAAACTAAACTAAAAAAGAAATAGAATCTATGTGAAGAAGTTTCTATAGAAATTTGATAATAAATAAACTTGCCAGAGAAGATGAGGCCTAAGCAGAATGAGGTCCCCAGAGGGTGAATTTAGTGATGCTGGACTGATATGCTGGATAATGATCAACGAAGAGCGCTTGTTATCATATCAGAAGATATATAATGGAAAATTTGCACACAGGTAATTTGAGGGAGTGCCATAGGTAGGTGTCATTGACCTCAGATGACTTAAAGGGACACTAATAATTACAAATAAAGACCGTTTATTATCAACTTAAAGTGAGAAACTATGGCAATGTGCCAAATTCCATATTTTCTGGTCAAGTATTTCAAAAGCTAGAGAAAAATTAAATAAATTGAAATCCATATGCTCTACTTTTTTCATATTAACTTTTAGTATGCTACATGTAGATTAAACAAATTGAAAAATAATTGATGGCCTTATGAATCCTTTAGTCAAATTCATTATTGCGCTTTTAAGCGCATTTAGCTCCTATTGCGCTTAAGCTCAATAAGGAATCTCTTATTGAACTTAAGCGCAATAATGAATATTCCTTATTTTCCCTTATTGCGCTTAAGTGCAATAAGGGATTCCTTATTACGCTTACGCTCAATTATTTATTAAATGTCAATTTGGCATCCCACAGTATTCAGCATAAATTATATATACTTATCTCAATGCCTTTGTTAAGGAAATAAATTAATTGAGCCTGGGGTCATGTGAGGGAGGGGTAGTGATGGCACCACCGATGACCTCATGGAGAGATTGATTCAAGAAGACTGATTTTCAAATTGATTTATTGTGATATTTTAATGCTATGAATTTTCACTAAATGAATCAAAATATAGTCAAGTGGTTAGCTCATACTTTTGAATAACTTTTCAAGTATCATGTAACTAAATAAAATATATGAATACAAGATTTGTCGATAAACTGATCACCACAAATGATTCTCACTAGTTAGCTGACTTGAAATTGAATCATGGATCCTGGATTGAGATTACAGATTTACTATCATGGGAATCATGGGAATGCGAACTGACAATTTGAGTCAAGTCAATCCTCGCACCTATTCTCAAATCTCAACGGCAATTTTGATGGAATTTTTTATTTTTAATTGGAATGAAATCATCTACTATAAATGGCAATTAACTTATATTTTGCTGTGTGGCAAACCTCAGCTTCTGGCAGGATTTAATTGATTTATTGTAGGTCAATATGACCGCTTTCGCAGATTCCTGCAGCTGTAGAGTCGACTCAATTAGATTTATTGTAGAATGTTTGGCTACTAGTAATATTAGTAACAGCCTTTAGCTACAGATATGTATTAACACATTACCTCAATACACCTTCCACGGTTATTTATTTTATGCCAAATGATTGATACTTGAAAAAATTCAAATTAGTCATTTTAAATTTACTAGTAGTGGTAGTATTACTATAGCCTATAGGTCAATATGACCGCTTTCGCAGATTGCTGCAAGGATACGCACTACGTTCATGACTGAACTAGTATTACTAGTAACTGTTGCTGAATAGGTCACTCTCACCGGTTTTCTGTGATAAAGTTACCCAGATTCCTAAATTTGTGATAAAGTTACCCAGGTTGGAGATAATTGTGATAAAGTTACCCAGGTTAAGCAAATCTCACAATATCAACTCGATTTAATAGTGACAGAGGGAAATATTGTTCAGTTTTGGCAAGTAATAGCCCTTATTAAGCATACATTAAGACATATTAGTACTGTAGTTCGTCATTTTTATCGCAAAAATCAATAATTTGTTGCTAAACATAAAATGTTATTAACCTGGGTAACTTTATCACAATCCTCTCCAACCTGGGTAACTGTCCACCACAGTTGTTGGAAACTTGTCAAAAACCCCGAAAAGAGATGTCGCCACCCCTACTTATTAATATAATTATATTAATATATAAAGTAGTGGTGGTGACATCTCTTTTCGGGTTTTTTTTTACAAGTTTCCAACAACTGTGCTGTCCACAGTCTTGTACATCCATAATTCCATTCTGTATCTGTATCTGTATTAGGTTCAGCGTAGGATCCTTCCGGATATGAGTACGCTGGTGCTGGATCAGTATGATGGTGTTTGACTGCTGGATGATGTTGTCTCTAGCAGTGAGGCACATGCACTTTCCTCAAGCTGATTCCATTCCAGTATAGTTTTCGAGAAGAATGAGTGTTTAAGTTCCTTTGTGTCGGCCTTGATCAGCTTGAAGGGTTTTGAGTTATTACACTCATAATTTTGCACGATGTTTTGTGACTGATAAGTTGATAACCCTCGAATTGTTTAGCAACGATCTTACGGCCCACTTTTTTGTCGATTAGTATTTCATGGGTTGTGACAGATGGTAACTTCCCGTCAACTATCTTACGGAAGAGTGTCAACCTCTGTGTGCGTCTTCTATCTTGGAGATTCATGTGAATGTCAACATCACGATTCACGGTCAGTCAGTCACTCAGTGTCACCAGAACTTCTATTCAAATCCAGTTTTTATCCAGTTTTACCAGGCAATAGTCGTCGAATTCATATGGAAGGATGTAACGTTCACATTCATTTTCCCTAAACTACGATAATACGTGTTCTAACCAATTAAGTTTGAATTCAGCAAGAGAACAAAACTTTTTCGCGTCATTTTTACAAGTACGCAAAATTGCATATGGCGCATGCGCGAAACTTAAATTTTACTTCCGTCGAGAAAAAGACAGAACGATGAGGCTGAAAGTAACTTCACAGGAATACAATTTTGCGCATGCGCATGACGCAACACCCTGTGCCATGTACTATTAAGTGCCAACCAATAGGGAATGCTCCAGACTGGAGCGAACCCTCGCTTCCCTCATTAATGTAATGTAAACATCCGGTACCGAATGTAATCATACCGTTGCGTGGGTGTTCAGCGCGAGCACTCCCTTGGCCCACAGAGGTCACAGGTCGAGGAGTTCAGAATGCGCGAGCACTGTTGCACACTTTGCACATGTCACATTTTAATTCTTTTTACGTGATTTTATCTATTAAAATTATCAACATTCCCAAGTGTCACGGCCATGTTTTTAATTTGAAAGTGGACTCGGGGTAGGGGGATTTGTTTTATTACTTAAACTTAGCTGTGGGGAGAGTTTACAAAGAACTAAATCATGGAAATTATGCCCCCTGAATTTGTGTAGGGAAACTCGAGTAAGCATAAAACAAATTATGGCAGCTGAATGGTGCATAATATATTCGATTTAAAAAAAAATGCTATACTAAATCCTCTGTCATTTTTGTTGAATTTTCACAGAGTCAACGTTGGTCGCCAATTTGCGGAGTGATGGTACATTGTATTTTCTATCATACTAATTTTTTGTGCACAAAGGGGGTAGTTGTGGAAAATCCAATTTAGTTCCAAAAATAAGTATAATTTAGCTTTAAATCGTTTTTTGGACAATATGGACAGATAATTATAATCGGAAAAATTCCCTTTTTATGACCATGGAACTTGTATAAATCTGTGCAGGAGATGTACCTTTTATCAAATACACTAAAGCTCCGGGTGGAGACACACTTTCATGGGGCATGTATGCTGATATGCATTAGGAAATATGTTTTTTCTTCAATTTTCGCGTCTATATAGGCACACCACATGAGGGAAGCAGGCCCCCTGTAACCCCTAATTCTCTATTTATGACCATGGATCTTATATGTATCTGTGCAGGAGATGCCTCTTTATTCAAATACACCAGAGCTCCGGGCTGGAGACATACTTGCATGGGGCAGGGATGCTGATGACATGAAAATATGGGTTTTTACCCAATTTTGAGTCAATAAGTACACCATATGAGGGAAGCAAGCCCCCAGGGACCCCTAATTCCCTTTTTATGACCATGGAACTTGTATATATCTGTGCAGAAGATGTACCTTTTATCAAATACACTAAAGCTCCGGGTGGAGACACACTTTCATGGGGCATATATGCTGATATGCATTAGGAAATATGTTTTTTCTTCAATCTTCGCGTCTATATAGGCACACCGCATGAGGGAAGCAGCCCCCCTGTAACCCCTAATTCCCTTTTTATGACCATGGATCTTATATGTATCTGTGCAGGAGATGCCCCTTTATTCAAATACACCAGAGCTCCGGGCTGGAGATGTACTTGCATGGGGCAGGGATGCTGATGACATGAAAATAGGGGGTTTTACCCAATTGTGAGTCAATAAGTACACCATATGAGGGAAGCAAGCCCCCAGGGACCCTTAATTCCCTTTTTATGGCCATGGAACTTGTATATATCTGTGCAGGAGATGTCCCTTTTATCAAATACACTAAAGCTCCGGGTGGAGACACACTTTCATGGGGCATGTATGCTGATATGCATTAGGAAATATGTTTTTTCTTCAATTTTCGCGTCTATATAGGCACACCACATGAGGGAAGCAGGCCCCTGTAACCCCTAATTCCCTATTTTTGACCATGGATCTTATATGTATCTGTGCAGGAGATGCCCCTTTATTCAAATACATCAGAGCTCCGGGCTGGAGACATACTTGCATGGGGCAGGGATGCTGATGATATGAAAATAGGGTTTTTACCCAATTTTGAGTCAATAAGTACAACATATGAGGGAAGCAAGCCCCCAGGGACCCCTAATTCCCTTTTTATGACCATGGAACTTGTATATATCTGTGCAGGAGATGTCCCTTTTATCAAATACACTAAAGCTCCGGGTGGAGACACACTTTCATGGGGCATGTATGCTGATATGCATTAGGAAATATGTTTTTTGTTCAATTTTCGTGTCTATATAGGCACACCACATGAGGGATCGAAGCAGGCCCCCTGTAACCCCTAATTCCCTATTTATGACCATGGATCTTATATGTATCTGTGCAAGAGATGCCCCTTTATTCAAATACACCAGAGCTCCGGGCTGGAGACATACTTGCATTGGACAGGGATGCTGATGACATGAAAATAGGGGTTTTTACCCAATTTTGAGTCAATAAGTACACCATATGAGGGAAGCAAGCCCCCAGGGACCCCTAATTCCCTTTTTATGACCATGGAACTTGTATATATCTGTGCAGGAGATGTACCTTTTATCAAATACACTAAAGCTCCGGGTGGAGACACACTTTCATGGGGCATGTATGCTGATATGCATTAGGAAATATGTTTTTTCTTCAGTTTTCGCGTCTATATAGGCACACCACACGAGGGAAGCAGCCCCCCCTGTAACCCCTAATTCCCTTTTTATGACCATGGATCTTATATGTATCTGTGCAGGAGATGCCCCTTTATTCAAATACACCAGAGCTCCGGGCTAGAGATGTACTTGCATGGGGCAGGGATGCTGATGACATGAAAATAGGGGGTTTTACCCAATTGTGAGTCAATAAGTACACCATATATATGAGGGAAGCAAGCCCCCTGGGACCCATAATTCCCTTTTTATGACCATGGAACTTGTATATATCTGTGCAGGAGATGTCTCTTTTATCAAATACACTAAAGCTCCGGGTGGAGACACACTTTCATGGGGCATGTATGCTGATATGCATTAGGAAATATGTTTTTTCTTCAATTTTCGCGTCTATATAGGCACACCACATGAGGGAAGCAGGCCCCCTGTAACCCCTAATTCCCTATTTATGACCATGGATCTTATATGTATCTGTGCATGAGATGCCCCGTTATTCAAATACACCAGAGCTCCGGGCTGGAGACATACTTGCATGGCGCAGGGATGCTGATGATATGAAAATAGGGGTTTTTACCCAATTTTGAGTCAATAAGTACACCATATGAGGGAAGCAAGCCACCAGGGACCCCTAATTCCCTTTTTATGACCATCGAACTTGTATATATCTGTGCAGGAGATGTACCTTTTATCAAATACACTAAAGCTCCGGGTGGAGACACACTGTCATGGGGCATGTATGCTGATATGCATTAGGAAATATGTTTTTTCTTCAATTTTCGCATCTATATAGGCACACCACATGAGGGAAGCAGCCCCCCTGTAGCCCCTAATTCCCTTTTTATGATCATGGATCTTATATGTATCTGTGCAGGAGATGCCCCTTTATTCAAATACACCAGAGCTCCGGGCTGGAGATGTACTTGCATGGGGCAGGGATGCTGATGACATGAAAATAGGGGGTTTTACCCAATTGTGAGTCAATAAGTACACCATATGAGGGAAGCAAGCCCCCAGGGACCCCTAATTCCATTTTTATGACCATCGAACTTGTATATATCTGTGCAGGAGATGTACCTTTTATCAAATACACTAAAGCTCCGGGTGGAGACACACTTTCATGGGGCATGTATGCTGATATGCATTAGGAAATATGTTTTTTCTTCAATTTCCGCGTCTATATAGGCACACCACATGAGGGAAGCAGCCCCCCTGTAACTCCTAATTCCCTTTTTATGACCATGTATCTTATATGTATCTGTGCAGGAGATGCCCCCTTTATTCAAATACACCAGAGCTCCGGGCTGGAGATGTACTTGCATGGGGCAGGGATGCTGATGACATGAAAATAAGGGGTTTTACCCAATTTTAAGTCAATAAGTACACCATGTGAGGGAAGCAAGCCCCCAGGGACCCCTAATTCCCTTTTTATGAACATTTAACTGTATCTATCTTTGCAGTAGATGTCCCTTTTATCAAATCCACTAGAGCTCTGGTGGAGACACACATGCATGGGGCATGTATGTTGATATGCATTAGGAAATATGTTTTTTCTTCAATTTTCGAGTCTATATAGGCACACCACATGAGGGAAGCAGGCCCCCTGTAACCCCCAATTCCATTTTTATGACCATGCGTCTTATATGTGTATGTGCAGGAGATGTCCTTTTATTCAAATACACCAGCTAGAGCTCCGGGGTGGAGACATACTTGCATGGGGCAGGGATGCTGATGAAATGAAAATATGGGTTTTTACCCAATTTTAAGTCAATAAGTACACCATATGAGGGAAGCAAGCCCCCAGGGACCCCTAATTCCCTTTTTATGACGATGGAACTTGTATATATCTGTGCAGGAGATGTCCCTTTTATCAAATACACTAGAGCTCCGGGTGGAGACACACTTTCATGGGGCATGTATGCTGATATGCATTAGGAAAAATGTGTTTTCTTCAATTTTCGAGTCTATATTGGCACACCACATGAGGGAAGCAGGCCCCCTGTAACCCCTAATTCCCTTTTTATGACCATGCGTCTGATATGTGTATGTGCAGGAGATCTCCCTTTAATAAAAATTACTACAGTTCCGGGTGGAGACACAAATTCATGGAGCCAGGGATGCTGATGATATTAAAATAGGGGTTTTTCCCCCAATTTCATGTCAATAAGTACCCCATATGAGGGAAGCAAGCCCCCAAGGACCCCTAATTCCCTTTTTATAACCATGGGAATTTGGAAAAAATTGTCGTAGGGATGTTCCTTTGATGAAAAGTATTACTGGAGCTCCAAGATGGAGCTGGATCCTAGTTGACAAATATAAGTGCACAGTACAAATGTTTATTGGTTTAACATTTTAATTGTTCATTAATGGAATAATGTTATTGTTTTGTTTAAAAAATTACTTAATCAAAGGTCCACTTTTTAAATATTAAGAAAAGAACACGCAATGAGAACAGTTTTCAACGGCATAACACCATTTCGAATTGGCGGCTTAACGATACCGCCAGCTGATGCAATCACGGTATTTGCACCCAGTAACCTGTATGTTACCGGATGTTTACATTACATTAATGAGGGAAGCGAGGGTTTGCTCCGGCCTGCAGCCTACCCTCTATCTAGGCAGTTGTTACCGGCCGGCTTAGGAAGGTCGGCTGTACGCATGCGCGGACATTCAACAGGAAGTACATTAACATGAAAGCAGTTAGTAGTCACGATACATCGTGCGACCAGTTTGGAAAGTGTTTACATCCGCGAATTACGAAATGTTTTTCAAATTATTAGATAATCGCGGTCAAATGTAATGGAAACAAAGGAATCCAGAATACAATACAATATGAATTTAGAATGATTACGTTGCAAAACGGGATGGAACCGATGTGCTTACAACTGAAAGTGTTGACTGTTGTGCCTCGTCTCAGAGTCAGAGTCAGTCAAAGCACAGTTACTCAACTTACTCAGCCCTCTTAATTCAGATTGTTTGGCTTCGGCAATCCGCTACGGCAACAGTATGCCGTGGCCCAGTTTGCTTCAGCAAATTGCTTCGGCAATGCTGATTGCCGTAGCCAATTATGAAGGCTGACTTACTGGACATAAAGTCCCAAAAATAAGGTTTTAATCGAGTTTAGAAATCGGTATCCTTATATTAACTACTTCGTTATAAGGATACCGATTTCTAAACTCGATTAAAACCTTATTTTTTGGGACTTTATGTCCAGTAACTGTGGTCAAAGTTACACCGAGTCAGTGAGTCACACTCACAGAGTCTGGCAATGTCCTGAGTGTGGGATTATGAAATTCTGTTAATTCATGACTAGTTAAGTTAAGAGTCAACAATTCTCTCCCAGACTACCGCAAAGTCCATGATTCATGAAGATAGAAGTTAGAACTCTGCAACACAACATCAGTCATCACATTCACAAAGTGAATGTACACACCAGCAGCAGCTAACCAGCAATGGCAGCATTGACATTGTTAATCTGACACTGTGAAAGGAACAGTACAAATCCAGACTCTAATTGTTGAAATTATAATATTACTAGTGGTCTAGTATAGAATATTAATAACAGTATGATTAAATTTATTTCAATCCAAATTAATTCCATTTTTTGGGGGCGGGGGATATTACTTTAAGATTAATAAGAAGCCCCAAATGTCGGTCACCAACCCCACCCCTCTCAATGCACCATAGTTGGTTTTGTTAAAAATAACTTAAATGTAGAAATGTTATTTATCCAATGTTGTCAATCCGGTCAGGTTCAGCATTGACACAAAATTTAAATTTAAGTCATAGGCCTAATGTCAGTTGTTGAAAATAGTCGGTTGTGGTTATCTTCACTATGTTCAATAGTTGAGTTCAGTCTTGAAGATTTTCATCCCACCCTGCATTAATTAAAGTTCACCAGACGTGTTTATATATCATTCACCGTCACTCAAAACATTTTTTTTTTCATGATGTGAATTCCACCAACAACAAAATTGTCTAGCAGTGATAATTATTGTTAGAAATATTGTTCTAAAGGCATTCAGTTTGCGTATCTGCCATGATTTCTGTTAGAGAATAATTGTTTCTGTTCCAATGAATATTAAAATGTACTGAAAACAAACTGCTAATGGGCGCCAGACTTTCATAAACACAATTTAAGTAATGGTGTTCGTGCCGATCACAAATCCTGTGTACCCTTCAGCACATTTTCAAACCCTGTGTACCCTTCAGCACTTTTTTTGGTGAGAGTGACCCCTTCAGCCAAATTCTCCAAATTCTGCTGTGGTTTAGAGGTTGATTATATAGAACATTACTGTAGACTCATTTTATAAGTTTTGTTGTGTTATTGTTATTAACTTAAGGGAAAACAATAGAAAACATCAAGTTATTAAATCAATTATTCATGGTGTCTACTTTGGGGACAATAGTGGGACAAGTAGTTGGGTTTGGCCTTGGGGATTATCCATGCATGCAGGATGCAATATTTACACTACATGTAGTTAAATTGACTAGCTAGTGTGAATGCTTTTATTGATACTCATTCCTATCAGTAGCTCCTAAATTACTATTTCTTTGGCTTTGGGGGGGGGGGGGGTAATAAATATTTGATTCAAGTTGAGGATCCCACCCATCAAAGTTCAGAGTGCACAGATATAAATTTTTTAAGTTTGTTATTTCTCGAGATGTGTAATAATATGTGGCCCATAAAGTTGGCATAAACACCTGGTCAAACAGGGTTGAAGGGATAACTCTAAAATCAATATTCATATCAAAAACATTTTGCTGGCCATTTCAGGATAAAACAATATCAGTAATCACTGTCAGAGTAAAAAAAAATTCTCACTTGGAAAAAAAAAATATATAAAATATATAAAAAAAATATAATTAAATCTCAAAAAGTATTTTTTCTGGCCAATTCAGGATCAAACAATATAAAAGGGGTCAATTTTGTTATTTATAGGTGGGGTGGGATGATATCCAGGAGGGAAATGTCCAGGGTGGGGGAATATCCAGGGGAGATGACATGTTACTCTGGGTTTGCCATTTGTTCTCATAAATGCACTAGACTTTCAAGATTTCTTCACAAATACAGATCCAGGGAATTTTATATGTATATAGTATTTCTTCCTGAACAAAGAGGTGTATAACTTGGCTGATTTAATCCAACATCTGCCCCACAGCATACTGTTACATTACCACTGCAGTAGGCAAAATCCTATAAAAATCACCATACAGGTATAGACCCAGTGGCTATTCACCTAATCTAACTGTATGTTTACCACGATGGCCCTTGCTGGTCAAAAGCATGGATATTCATGATATTAAGCTGGATCATTGTACCAACTATAAGCACATTTGGTGGGCTAAGATCTCATTTTGAAGATTATCCATATTAATTCACAAGACAAAGAACAATAAGATAATATAATATAACAACCACCTATTTACTCAAGTGACACCTAATTATTAAATTTATGCACAGGACATCCATCGTTTCCCCAACACCAATAGAGAAAAAACTGCCACTTGGGCCTCCAGTCAAGCCATACACAGTTGACTTGTGCATGGATATTATATAGGTTTAGCACTATCACAGATTCAAATAACTGTTCCACAAATTAGGAATAGTGCAGAGAAAAAGGATGAAGTACATAGAAATCCATAATTCCATATGCATTAACATTTGTGCTAAATATTTGTCATGGAAATACATTATATGGTGAAAAATAATCTAATCTTTTTAAAATTCGAACAATAACCAGAAAAAAAATGTATACCTTTAAGGTATCCATCCTTGCACTATTATCAAAGCTATTTAACCCAGAATTAGATATTTCCATGTATTTAAGATTCAGCAAGATTGGACCTAAGCCCTTGGCCAAAGTGAAAATTTGTGTCTATTATCAAAATCAATGTTTGGCATTTGTTGAAGAAATAACAGGTTGTGACCTTAAAATATGTCTCACAAGAAAGCCCTGAAATAATATTTTAAAAAATGGATTCATGTTGACACTGGGAGTATCACAAGAAAGGCGCAGATATCTTTAAAAAGACACTAATATTTAATTCAATTAAAAGATAGTGTTCGAGAAAACTTTTTCTGGAGATTAATTTTCTTCAATTTTTTGTGTAATTTTTTAACACTTTGTTCAATCTAGTATATATAATGTTAATATGAGAAAAGTAGAGCATATGGATTTGAATTATTTAATTTTGCTCTTGCTTTTAAAATACTTTACCAGAATATGTAGAATTTGGCACATTCCCACAGTTTCTTTCTTTAAGATGACAATAAACGCTCTTTATTTGTAATTATTAGTGCCTCTTTAAGTCATCTGAGGTCAATATCAACTATCCCATGACACTCCCTATGTCAATTTATCTCTGTGTGCACAAATTATCCCACATATCTTCTGAGCTAATAACAAGCGCTCTTCATTGATCATCTACATGTATGGGTTTTTTTACTAAGAAAAAAAAAAATTTAGTCCCCATAGTATAAATGCAAAATTAATATCAGAAAATTTTCGACTTATAGTTAGTTTGAAATATACCAGGTATGAAATTCCCAACTGTTAAAAAAATTGGGTTGTGTTATCTATTGGATAAACCCCACCCCTATCACCAATTCACCACATTGTTTAGTTATAAAAGGGTTAATTCCAATGGAGTATTAAGTACTATTTACTGAAAATGAACAAGTCATTCACATTATTTACCTTAAAATTCAGTCTAGTTTGGACACCAGTGAAACATATACATGTATGTACAAAATAACAATTTTGCTATTTAAATTTGCTATTATATTCCCAATATTGAGCCAATATGGTCATTTATAATTAACCATTCCATGATTGGGGCTTCTTGAAATTTTGTGAAAAACCCTGTGCCAATGCATTCTCTTACATATATAAAGATCCTGTGCCAGTGCATTTTCTTATATATGAGTCTCCCATAGGGATCCTCACATATATGAGAGCATACCTTGACCTAAAAATATTTACCTCAACCTTGTAAACCAGTGCATTCTCCCTATGGGAGACACATATATAAGAGAATGCACTGGCACAGGATCTTTAATGCTGCAAGCGGGTTAATATAATTTATCTTGGCAAAATATGGACAAAACTGATTATAAGTCTTCAACAAAGATGCCTTCTGATATTCTCTGTATCAAGATTGGCTGGTACACGTACCACGTCATCTGCCCCTGGTTTTCTTTCCCAACTCTGTATATCTCCCCCTCCCCCCACCATGGAAAAAAAATTCACATACACAAATATTTATATATATTTTGGCTAGAGGAGTTGATGAAAATTGGTACACATGGGCAAATTGAGTGTCATAGGATAAGTGGCATTGACCTCAGACAACTTAAAGGGGCACCAATAAATAATTTTAATTAAATAATTAATGACAAACCCAAACTAGTTGGACCCTGGTCACTTGAAATTGGTACGGTATGTAGGGATAAATTGACCCAGGATTACCATTGGATAGGTGCCATTGACCCTAAAGGCAAACTTTAAAATTATATTATCATATGTGATGAACAATAAAGAGAGAGTTCTATATCATATAGATAAAATAAAGAGCATTCGTTATCAGCTTTGACGATATGTATGAAAATTGGTACACAGGGGTCACCTGACCATGGGCTAGGCGCTTTCACCTCATGTGACTTAAAGGGGGACTAATAAATTATCTTAACATATATGATCAATGAAGAGCATTTATTATCAGCTCAGGAAATGTGTGGGTAATTTGACATGGGGAGTGTCATGGGATAAGTGCCATTAACATCAGATGACTTAAAAACGCACAAATATAATTTATAGCAATAAAGAGCATCTGTTATCACCTTATAAGATTGTGGTAACTTTGTTTATTGTCAAGCAATGGGTGATGTTTACCTCATGTGATAATTAATTGAAATGACTTGAAGGGGCCCTAATAAATTACTCATTCTTTACCCGGTGCAACGCTTAAATCATTTTATCTGATGCATATATAGTTGGAATATATATCTACTCCTTGTGAATTTATTTGTCTAATTAATCCTTGCTACATGATATAAGCAAACAATTACCAGGTTCAAGTTAGAGCCTGAACAGTGAAATGCTTCAAATTAAAGTACAGAAGAAATTGTAAATTTGTTTCCCAAAATTGTTTTACTTTTACTGTAGTAATTATAGTATAAAACATATCTGGTTACTGCATGGTTAGTGTGTTGGGACTCTCAATATACATGTTTAAACCTTCTCTTTTGAATTTATATATGTAATATGTATGCTCCGTGTAGGTCTCCAAGGTTATGCTGGATTTATTTTATGGGGTGGCAGTCAAAGAAGAAATTATTCATTTATATGGATATCTACTACATCATATCATATAACATGTAGTACATGATGATTTATTCAACAATTGAAGAATTTGGTCAGTCTGATGTTTCATTTTGACAGTCCATGGTGACGTTCATTCTCAACAGTGGAACTCGTATTTGTTGAAGCTGAGTGAATGGTGTTGCATCTTTTCCAATGATGAAATAGAACTGAAAATCACTGGATTTATTCATCAGGCAGTAGTGGTAGTACTAGTAACTGTAAATAAACTATTGAGTCTTTTGGCACTTGTACACCCATAATTCCATTGCAATTGAATATGTACTCCAGCTTGACTTAAGTTAAGACCAATGCAGTCCAAATCTTATTTATAATAGTATTGTCAAATTCCACAGTGTAGTTGGTACATTTTCATTCTGTTGGTGCTGCTATACACACTGTTGACGTGTTGAGACTTGAGTGTTGTTGTTGTTGTTGTGTTCCAGTAGTCACTTGCATTTGAAAACATTAGAATGATTAGATCACTTGTGAACACTGTGGTTTTCTTCTTGTGAGAATGTTCGCTGATGTACAAGGTTGCTCAATTTCTCTCGTTGAGACCCGAGTGTTGCCGCTAACAAAATTCAATAAAAAATGTCAACAACAATGTGAATGTCAATATCACGATTCACGGTCATCGTCACTGTCACTCGAACTTCGATTCAAATCGAATTTTTAACCAGTTCATCAGCCAATAGTCGTTGAATTCATATGGAAGGATGTAACGTTCCCACGCAATACCACATTCTATTTCGGTAAACTCTGATAATCATATTCAAATACGTGTTCTAATCAATTAAGTTTGAATTCAGCAAGATGAAAAACTTTGTTTGCTTAATTTTACGCAAGTACGAAAAATTGCACATAGCGCATGCGCGAAATATAAATTTTACTTCCGTCACGAAAGGTCATGTCATGTCAAGGTCAACAATCGAACCTTCCTTAGCCGGCCGGTAACAACTGCCTACCTTCTCAAAATGGCGACTTCCATGTTTAGGAAGGGAGCCGGGTCATTTGGAAGGTTATTGCAACATTCCAAGGTTGTTATTATGCCCTTGTCAAAAAAATTAAACACCACTCTTAATGTAGAGTGGACATATATCCAGTCGAAGTGATTAAAAGTCCTTATGAGGCTGTGCCGTTACGAAAATGTTCAAATTCGGCGAAGTGTTTTTTTTTTTTAAATATACTGTTATAACTTATACAGATTACAGTCATTCAGGCAGTAAAGGGTAACTTTTTATGTTTGTGCTGCACCTGTCTGTATGCAAGTACAATGGATACAAACTGGGCCATGATAAAGGGTTGCCGTAGCAGCTTGCCGAAGCCAAACAATCTCAATTAAAACTATAAAAGGGCTGCAAATTTTGCTCTTTCTGTTTAAAATATGCGATCAAAGATAGCACGAAATTCAGGCAATAACTTAATAAGGGGTCAATTCAGGGGACACACTAATAGTTGTAGTCCGAGCCCGAGCCCGAGTCCAGTAAAATGTGTAGTTGGGATTTTCAATTTCGTTTATTGTCGTTAATACAATTCCAATAGTGATGAATTTTGGTTTGTGGTAAGTTATGCCAATTACAAATAAAAAAAACTAAAAAGATAATTTGTAAGTCTTATATTTCAACTTTTATCGACTGTTTTCATTCTCCAGCACACTAAAAGTTGTAGTTGGAATCAGCCGAGCCGGCCGCCGAGTCGCTAATTAGCTGTTAATTGCTATTGTTAGGCGGCTGATTGGATTAAGTCAGTGGTGGGTCACATGAAGATCAAAGGGCAAGTAGTGGGGAATAAAAACAAACAATTACTTTTTATTAAGCAATATATGAAGGTTTAGCAATTTTAAAGATTACTCTTTAGGAGAAAGTGTGGCCCTGATAAGGGCCGTTTTATCTTGACTTCCATCTTCTTCGCCATGAACTGCACCTGAAATTATAAACTTGAAAAACATTAATAACACCTGAAATAAAACGTGATATTAGTACATTATTAATATATTATTTACATAATGACACTATAATAATCCGACTGATGTCTACCTCGTTTTCCGATACGTTTACCAAGGAGCTACACGTTCAGCGTGCGTCACTAATGGTGACTGGCCTCAATGCGAGTTAGGCATCAGTTGAATTATAATATATATCGATCAACATTTAAATAATCATGATTAGAATCCTACTTATGTCCTCGTTTTCCGATACCAAGGAACTCCACGTTCAGCGTGTGCCACTAACGGTGACTGATCCCAAGGTTAGTTGGGCATAAGTAGGATTCATCATGTATAGCAATAAACCTGATGTATAATTTTGATCAAACTGAACAACTGTTGCATATATAACTCTGGGGTTCACCTGTACACATATGGTGTACCCATGTCTCACAATCCTCCTTAGAGCATTCCCCATATAAAAATCCCCCTTGGTGCCACCATGGTAAAACACCACGGTAAACCATGGTAAAAAAACCGAGATATTTTGGCCGCCCATCGTGGTGTCACCATGGTGGTTTACCTTGGTGGTTTACCATGGTTTTACCGTGGTGGTAATACCGTGGTGGTTTACCGAGGTGTTACCATGGTGGTAAACCACCTTGGTGATACCACGATGGGCGGCCAAAATATCTCGGTTTTTTTTACCATGGTTTACCATGGTGTCACCATGGTGGTATACTTTGGTTTACCGTGGTGTTACCATGGTGGTGTACTGTGGTTTACCGTGGTGTTATGGTGGCCATGATAGAGATTGGATAGTAAGGACATACGCACCGCCAATAAACACTGTTAAAATATATTTCGGCCAGTTTGACCGAAGTTGAATTTTACAAAAAGTGAGCATATTATATCATCACTATTGAAACAGGTATTCCACGAAGCACCAGATCAGATATGGACTCCAGGAGGACAATGCGAGCCCATGTAAACCTTCCGGGAAATTAATAACGTATTTGTGTACAGTATCTTAGATTTTCAAACCAGAGCTGTTTTTCTCCGAAAAGAGTCATAATTGTGGAAATATCTAAAATACGTAATTGTGAGATGTAAATTGTACATATTGATAAATATTGCCTGTTGTGTTGGAAGCAAACAGTACTAAATTATAACATTATAAAAGATGTATTAAAGGTAAACAAAGTCTTCCAAACAACTCCATTCAGTTTGTTTATTTATTCCATAATAAAACATATTCATATTAATTATTACATTATATACGTTTGTTCGTTAAAAGTTATAACTGAGATATCATTTATAATTATAATTAATAATATCTTCCTCGATCTAAACATTCTTATATTATGAGATACAGCATTACATATACAACTATTGACAATGCAGTAGAATATGAATGTGCTGTAGTATGTAAACCTGCTACATGTATACTATGACAATCTACGTACATTGGTACAATATGGCAGCATATTATAAACAATGACTCACCATATACCATTGTATATATTGTAAATAATAAATTAATCGAAGTATGTAAATACCATTGTAGATGCGCATGCACGAGACCCACAACATGGTAAATAGCATTGTGGTTGAAGGTCAAAGTGAAATGTAATAGTGGTACCTTGATTGAAAACTTCACTGGTGCTGTGCTACCACCGTGGTTATACTTGGTGATACCATGGTTCACCTTGGTAGAAAAACTTTACTGTGCTACCACCGTGGTGATACCTTGGTGTCACCTTGGTAGAAAAACCATACTGTGCTACCACCATGGTGATACCTTGGTCGGGTTTACTGCCACCATGGTTTTACCTTGGTACAAAGACTTTAGTGTGCTACCACCGTGGTACCACCTTGGTGCCACCATGGTTTCACCTTGGTACAAAAACTTTACTGTGCTACCACCGTGATACCACCTTGGTACCACCGTGGTGTTTTCACCGTGATGCCACTTTACTGTGCTACCACCATGATGAACCAAGATGTCACCATGGTGAACCAAGGTGGTACCTTGGTGAAACCATGGTTTCACCAAGGTGACACCAAGGGGGATTTTTATATGGGTCGACCATGTCATCAAATGAATTTGGCAAACGACATTTATCACAATCTAGTTCCAATTCATACGTTAATACATGCTTCTTACTGAGTTTCATTTGCTTCTTCCTTGAAGGAAATGTGGAGAAGCATTTCTGTTCCAAACAATCTAAAAGGTGTTGGCGTAATTTAACATTTATAAAAGAAGTGTTACCAGTTTTCTGGGTTGTACAAAATTCTACCAAAAACGCTAAAGAGAATATACCACATATACCACGGAGTTCGTTTGCTGCTGGACGCTGGGTATGATGATTGATCCATTGATTTGAGCCGCCAACATATTCCTAACAATAGCAATTAACAGCTAATTAGCGACTCGGCGGCCGGCTCGGCTGATTCCAACTACAACTTTTAGTGTGCTGGAGAACGAAAAATGGCGATACAAGTTGAAATATAAGACTTACAAATTATCTTTTTAGTTTTTTTTATTTGTAATTGGCATAACTTACCACAAACCAAAATTCATCACTATGGGAATTATATTAACGACAATAAACAAAATTGAAAATCCCAACTACACATTTTACTGGACTCGGACTCGGGCTCGGACTACAACTATTAGTGTGTCCCTCAATTCAGGCAGTAAAGCCTTACTAAAGGGTCACCTTTCGTCTGAGCTGTATATATCACAATTTATGGCTGTTTGTGTGTTATTAAACCACAAATAACATGTGCAAGATGTATTTATTCCAATTAAACGTTTTGTATCAAACACAAACTTGTTTACTAGCCTATAGACTCCATTTCAGCATCAACAGAATGTAAACAAAACGTCCTGTAAAAGCCAGCTTTGGTCACTAGGACGTAACAACTACAGATGTTCAAAACAATTACCAAGGCACATACGATATATGTGTACGTCATCATCGGGAAACTAATTCTATGTTTTTGATGATGATAATTAGCGCTTATATAGAATCACAAATCAATAACTCATTAACTGATTTGTAGAAAAATCAGTTGCTGAGAAATATGTTTTTATTTATTTTTTTATATTGGAAATACAAACTCAAATTAGTAAAACTTATTTAATTACATATCTTTAACTCACATTTTTTACTCATATTTAATTGTCAGTGAAATATCAAAGGGCAATATTTTTTTTCGGACAGTACACATTTTATATGTTTTATAGTTTTTAAATTAATTAATGACACAAACACACACAAAACTGACAACATATTCATTTGGCCTATATGTTTATATGACCATGAGTAGCAAATGTTGTGTACTCATTTCATTGCAACATGTGCAGCACTTACCTGTGCCAAATCTGATTGACATATACATTATACATACATGTATCAAATCAATATCATTGGTTTGTGAGCTGGCCACTTATCGCTTTATTTGTGGATCACGATTCAAGCAATTTAGAATACATTTGTATTTAACATATACATCAAGAAAGAAGCAAACACAAAACAAGGACTTGCAATTACTTTCATTTTGCTCTGATCCAGAAAAACAAAGGTAAACGTTACTACCAAGGACGTCGCAAATGACAGTAAGTGTTGGGTATATCTCGCCACTGGTATGAGTAGGCCCCCTATACCCATTTCCACCAAGCACCCAACCCACCCTCAGTTGTGTGTTAATTTAAAATTTGCTCAGCCCCGTCCCAATATAATCGACCTGCCAACTAGCACTGCATGAAGTGCCTGGATTCATCCCTGTCAGAGGTTACTATCACAGCAGTTACATGGCACACGAACTGATTGTACACAGAATGCAATGTACTAATATATCTATTTATAACGGAACAATTGAAATTACAAAATTATCATTTGGTGTTTATATATTCTTTTTATTTTGTGGTTTTCTTGGGGAGGATTACCGGTATATGGCTTGGGCACCCCATTTGGTGGATGCACCTTATCATATACATATGGGCACCATCCAACATCCTGAATCCAGGTAATTATATTCACACCCTCCTGACAGGTCTGGTGTTCGGTGTGACTACCCCCCCCCCCCCCCCCCCCCCCCCCCCCCCCCTCCTCAACATTGATAAAAATGTTCAAGCTAGAGAATCATGCCTGATCCGGTCCAACAAAACTGTTATAGTTAGAGCATATATACAGCACAAATTGTCCACAATTACCCGCATACATGTAGGTTGAAATTGTTCTCAATTATTTATATGTATGCCCAAACCAGTTATTATACCGGTATAGTGGGGAATAAGTTGTTTTTAGACCAACTGGCAACAGCAGAATATTTCTTTTCTATTTTTTTGGTCAAAATTTGGGTCTGAAAGTGTCCATTATTTGGAAATTTTCCAACCTTAGGGGTTGTGGGGTTCGACATTTCCAACAGTTGGAAAGTTTGAGACACCAATCACCAGATGAACATTTTCAAACCAAGGGCACGGCTTTGGGAAATTGTCTGTTTCAATGGGGGGGGGGGGGGGGGGGGGGGGGGGGTAATCGGAAATTCCAAGGTGGAGGTCACCAATGAAGACCCTCAGGTCGCATCCCTGTCCCTCGCACACCCCTTGTGGGTGGGTTAATCATTTGGCTTGGATACCCCCCCCCCCCCCCACAAACATGTACCTCAAGAACTCCAACTGCTAGAATTTTTCAACTTGGCACCCTGTATACTGGTAGCTGGAAATGTTCCAACTGATAGCCATTCCAATCTAATTATTTTACGACCACTGGAAAACATTTGACTGTTGGTCTAAAAAAAAACATTCACTCTTCATTCAATTCTGGTTGGAAAATTAAACTATAAGAACAATTTCAACCTATATTATGTCTCAAATTGCCAATGAAGGCATGAAATGTTACTATGTTTTATTATTTCCAACGTATGCTAATCATTAGACATGTTTGTATTCAGTCCGTGATAGCACGTGTGATCGACTGTAAACAAAAGCATGTGACCCGCTATTGACAACGGAAGTAGGTCGAAGCAAATTAAATGTTTACACAATAAGACATATTTAACTTTTGTGGGGGTCTGGGAGTTGAAAAATCAATAATTTGTTAATATTTTACAGTGCTTAGTTTTGGGTGTATTTTATTCAGTTTTTTATTGGCAGCAGCCGATCTGCAACTTGACATATTTTGTTGACCTACTTTTCTCCGATGTGTTTCCACTGTCCGTCAGAAAAATTGAAATTAATTCTGAAATTACCGTCAGAACTCGCCACAAATTGCAGATGATATCCAACACATATTCATTCTCAAGAATCAACAGGATTTTCGGAGATCAAGTGCATCTGTGGCTTTTGCCCACGACGATAAAACAGCAACTGACCCGTTACTGCCTGAATGACTGTACTGAAATCTGCAGTACATATACCATATTATAGACCATGTTTATTGTTAATTTGATACTTGTAAACCTAGTATTGATATTCTCAGTAAGTAATCTTGTTGTTGTGTCAACTTGGGGTGGGGAATCATTTTTTGTTTGTTTGGGTGGGGGGGAGGGGGGGGGGGGGTGAGGGTGGCTCCATGTGTTTCTCCCCAATTCTCTGATGTAGACTTTAGAAGGTAAGTTTTGAGTGAAAACTTGCCAACTATTTATGAAAAAATGCATGTATATATTGACTGCAGAGTGCAGACACTGCCAGACACATGCAGTGCAGAATATGTCCGATACATTGATTAGTATGATATTGTTGCTGGGGCTCGTGCTTTTAGCGCTACGGTGCACCATCCAGGTTTGCTGTCGATATTCTTCCTTGGATGTTATATATAATAATGGAAGAGAGATAACTCTTTATTCTGGAATATAGAAATTACGAAAATAACTCGCAATCTGGGACGATATTAGATTATTAGTTCACCAGGTCGTGAAATTTAAACTAAGAAGGCATTAGTTTTCGTTGTAAACGTACATACAATACCCGTTCTTGATATGTTTAGCGTTTAAATTATGAATTTTGAGTGGTGATTATGTCCACGAAACAATTCCACCAAGAGGCCGTCGATTTGATGTCTGGTGACGCTACCAAACTTGTCACACAAAACTGAATCAGATGTGAATTCTATATTGTTTCGTTATCCGGTAGAGGTGCCACGATTATTGATTTTGATAATCGATAATCGAAGTTCGTCAATAATCGATTATAATCGATTAATCGTACCTAATATCAATAACAGTGGAAGTACCGTATTCCGTAATATGACCCTATTGGCTGGGTGTTGGTTAAAAAACTTGGCTGATGTAATTTTTACGTTAATAATGTGCACCATAAACCATCGGTGATGACTAATGATCACAATGTATTCAATACCAGCACATTTCTCGGCGATGTCAAGGTTATAATAATTGTGAGTTCATTAGAACGAACATAACCATTAATTTCAGTGTTATGAATAGCCAAACATACAAACATAAAATTAGGAATGCATGACGGACCGCCGGCAGTTCCTAAAATAAGGAATCTAATGTTACAGAAACTATAAGTTTCAGCAAACTTCCAGAGTGGATAACAATCACAAAGGTGGCCCCCCCACCCAGAAATTTCAGGACTCAGAACAAGTTAAGTAATTGTGATAGTAATAGTGAGTTTGAATGCCGGCTGATACGGACCCTGGCTCTTACAGACCCTGGCTCATACAGACCCTGGCTTATACGGACCCTCGGCTTATACGGACCCTGGCTTATATGGACCCCCGGCTCATACGGACCTCAATTAAAATATGCAATTTTCAAACTTATATTTATGAATTTTATATATAATTATGATTGTCTTTTCACACATATATCTGTGTTAATTGAGAATTTTGGTGATTTTCAAAACTTATGAATTTAACCGATTTTTTCGGTGATTTTCAAACTTATATTTATGAATTTAATATATAATTATGATTGTCTTTTCACGCATATATCTGTATTAATTGAGAATTTCGGTGATGTTCTGGCTTGAAAAAGCATTTATTGAATCGTGTTAATTAATCTTTTCACCATTGTATAAACACGCATGTGTGATCCCTTTATGTCGTTGTATAAACAGACACACAGTGATAAATGGTCAGTGAATGGTGATCAGGATGAATCCACTGAGTTTGATTTGTTATGAAAACATGTTAGTAAATTCTCAATTAATACAGATATATGTGTGAAAAGACAATCATAATTATATATTAAATTCATAAATATAAGTTTGAAAATCACCGAAAAAATCGGTTAAATTCATAAATACAAGTTTGAAAATCACCAAAAAAATCACCAAAATTCTCAATTAATACATATATATGTGTGAAAAGACAATCATAATTATATATTAAATTCATAAATATAAGTTTGAAAATTGCATATTTTAATTGAGGTCCATATGAGCCGGGGTTCGTATAAGCCAGGGTCCATATCAGCCGGTGGTCCGTAAAAGCCAGGGTCTGTAAGAGCCAGGGTCCGTAAGAGCCAGGGTCCGTATAAGCCGCATACTGTGAGTTTCATTTAGCAGTCACCACACGATAAGTGATAGGCTGTACTAATAACATCTAAGTATACAATACTCATGTTGTCAGACTCTTTCTGATGCACAATCAAAGGTTGTTAAACCTTCGGTTGTAGATTAAACTGTGTAAAACAACACACGGTATTCAATAATCCCCGGCACTTTCCGACGTCCGAAATAAATAACGGAGATTAATCGACGACGGAAATGGTAATCGATTATCGGCTTTATCAACGGTTCATCGATTATACGATTAATTGTGGCACCCCTATTATCCGGAACTGGGAAAATCAGTCTTCTCAACAAAAAGTATTTTTTGTTGGTAAGAATTTATTTGACTGCAAACACTTTTTGTGCTATAATAGGGTAAACATTTGTCTACAAATCGCGATCTTTAGTTACAGAATTGAAAATTGATTTATTGAGATATTTGGTTCCAAAATAAATTCCGACTTTTGAAAACACCCCTAAATTCATTTCTGCTTTAATGATGGTTTAGAAAAACGTGGATTGCTAGCAAAAAAAAAGTTTTATTGTACTAGTTTTGCTTCTATTTGGTCTTCAAGAAGATAAATTATCGGAATATGGTTGAAGAAAGTGAACTACATGTAACAGGGTCTGCATTTAAATTTTGACCAAAACGGCAAGTGTTATCCATGACTAGGAAATATCCGGAACTTGGAAATTGACTGTACCAGTTAGACAACTACAGATGTTATTATGCATACCATCATCTGATTGGCTGAAGACCACCTGCCATGATTTATCACTGAAATGGAGAAGTTGATTTTTCGTTTGGAAAAAAAAAATGCAATTACCTAACCACATTGCACATACCGGTATGCAAATTAAGTAAATTTCTCTTAATGTGTCATTAGGTCAGATAATCTCTACCTTTTGGGAGTTGTACAGGAATCATAATTTTTCATCCATATATTCACATTTTGAGAAGTGGTGTTGATCCATCGGTTGAAGTAATTCTACAAAAGCAGGAAGTTATCTATTCAGTTACCTATTGCACATTCCAACCCTGATTATTAGCGGTCGGCTATCGGCAAAGCCGACCGTTTTGCCGAGGAAAAATTTATTATCCTCCGCTAAAAAATAGCCGAGGACATTATCTGAAGAAATGATAAACAGACACTAGGCAATGATAACTACCAGGTATATTGTCACCACGAGCTGCCCAACCCCCAAGTTTATTAAGTCAAATGTGTTACCGTGCGGAAAACAATTATGAGATTTCCAATTTCGGGAACGCAAACCGGAAAGAAATATGGTGCATATTGGCGATGTGTATGCTGGTTTAATATGATAGTATTTGAAGTTTTTATGGCTAGCATGTATAGTTACTATAGTATAGATGGATAAATATTAAAGTATATAGATAGATATAAAATTTATAATCCTGATTTAAACTTTGTTTGTTTTAGTTCCGTTTCCGTCTTTGTGGTATTCCGTGTTTTATATACGCAGTAACCGTGAGACCGCAAATTGAACAGACCTCAAACAATTCTGTCCATGCGTATTCTCTTAAATTCACCGATGTTGCTGAATATATTTGGCGACAAAATTATCCGAGAGCACCAGAGAGCACCATTTTATAGTGTGCAAATATATTTTTAATCTTGTATTTTGGCTTGATGGAAATAAAGCGTGATCCAACCGAAAAATCGTAATTTTATTCCCAATGATTCAGTGATTTTAGAAATTAGAGACACTCTGTAATCGGTCGGTGTCAAGGCCGTTAATTGTGCATAGATCATAGCTGTACTAAACTGTGAAACTACTGAAAGGGTGTGCCTTTGAATTCAGAAAATCAAGAAATAGGTAACTGAGTATTTCAAAATGTGGAAACTTAACAGAAATATTCACTGAATCTATTCAATCATCATTCAATATGTCAATGAATGTTATTTGTTAATCATTTTAAGTACATTTAGTTAGTTAAAAAAAAAAGCCTAAGAGAATGCTGTTTTTGCCTAGGAGAAATATTTCTCCTAGGCATTTTTTTTGCCTAGGACATTTTTCCTAATTATCAGGGTTGACATTCCTTGTTGCATCTTAGCAATATCACCTGGGGGTCTGGAGACAATTTGCAGACACGAGGCCCAAACAAATACTTTCCTATCTGAAGATAACCACCAACCCTACTTGAAAATTTGAGATGGTCATTCCTACATCATCTAGTTATGTGAAGGAGTTAACACTTGTAGTTAGTAGAGCCAGTTTCTGCTCATCCGATGTCCGTTTACTTGCACACATAACCCCTATTATTCAGATGATCACCGGTTGGCTATTTGTGAACGATCTATTTATAGATTAGGTGGTTTTCTCCAAAATGCTGAGGAATCCCTGGCACTTAGACCTGAATGAATATTCGAGGAACTAACAGCCATTTGCATGTATCATAAGTGGGGAAAGATAGAAACAATCTGAATACACCAGCATTTCAAGAAAAAAATACTGAATATGATAATATATAAACTGAGAATGGGGGAATGTGTGTGTGGCATGAAAATTTGTACTTTGCAATTTCGTTCAAATCATCTGCCAATGACAAAAGTTTTACTTGTATACAGGTACATGTATGTTGCATATTTTGGACAGTTTAACATTTCATGGTGTTTTTGTTTTGTTTCTTGAACAAATCTTGAGCTCGATTACTAGAATTTGTGTGGCAATAGATTTTACAACCAGAGGGAGATGTCCTTTGAACTGAACATATTAACACACGGATATCTCAACAGGCTGAGTCTATACGCTAAAGTTTGGCCCAGAATATATATCAGCAAATACTATCACATTAAATGATGTAATATCTGACAATGAGTTGGCCCAGATCAATTGGCATATAATAAAATCAATGCCTCTTTTATTTTGTACATGTATTAAATTCACACTGCACATATACATTTGTTGCTTTCTTTTTCCAGTTGGAACCTTTCATGAAAGGAAATGGAAAATTCTTCAGAGTCTGTATCGTGCCTTATAGCAGGTCAGGTTTGAGATTGTTGTCAACAGAGGTGAAAGCAGCTGATGCAGAAAAACCAGTTATCCATCCAGAGTTGGATATTCCAAAAGATGCTAAGCTATTTAAGTAAATACTCCTATAATTATTGATGTAGTTATGGTTTAAAGTGGATTTTGTTATTCAGCAACTACAAAAATTAAAATGTCTATCAAAATTCTTGTAATCAACCCTGTCTGTCTGCGTGTCCGATGATTTTAACGGAGTTATGCTTCTTTTGCTACTTAGAAATTGCTGTTTTTTGGGTTGTCTGAATGATAACTTGTGCAATATTTAACTGAGTTTGGTATTTGGTACATGGTTCGCATTTGAGAAGACACAGGTCAAGTACGATTATAGTCATGGTACGATGATTTTTGACAGAGTTGTGCTCCTTTTTTAGCTTAACTTTATTAAAGTTTGAGCCATTGCCATGGTTGAAGTCCGTTTTCCGTACGTCCGTCCATCCATCTATCCACAATTTCCTTTGGCTCACCCTACAGGCTGTATCCCACATCCGATCATCACCAAACTTCATATGGATCTTCCGGGTGACCCCGAGAATGGGAGCCATCAATTTTTTCCCAAAATTCATTAAAAAAAACATGGGCACCAGCAGCCATTTTGGAATTAAAATTTGAATCCAATGGCACACCCTGCAGCCCACATTTGTTGGAGAAATCAAATGTTTTGAAAATTTGCAGGCATGTTTAGGATCACCTCTAGGTGTGAGCTATCAAAGCCATTTTCGATGAAAAACATGGCCGACAGCAGCCATCTTGAATTTTCTCTTTGCATGACTAAATCCTTTGGCACACGCTACAGACCACATTCCTCATCTACATGTAATTGCCAAAAAACTTCATATGGATCTTCGGGGTGACCTCTAGATGGGAGCCACTGATTATTTCGAAATCGTTAAAAAAACATAGCCGCCTGTAGCCACCTTGGAATTTACTCTTGGCATGACTAAATCCTTTGGCGCACCCTACAGGCCACATCCATCATCCGATCATCATCAAACTTCATACAGATCTTTGGGGTGACCTCTAGATGGGAGCCATCCAAGACTCAAAATAAGTGGCTGGTCATGGTCATTGTCTGACGAAAAATAGCTTATGACCAGTGCACTTCTGTATCTGTTGGACATTTTGTCCAATGCAAATTTTTAAACAATCTGTATCTGCTTGGGTACGTCCAATGAGCAACTACTGGCCAAATCTGACATTGAAAGTAAAAAATAGTTCTTTTTTAATTTCAGAGTGAATATAATCTCGTTTGTGAAGTGAATGTGTATTTATTAATCAACGTAAAGTTTTTGAACTTTTGAAAACAAAAATAACATAGGTTTTTCCTGGGTGGCGATTGGACGCTCACTAAAATGTGCGCATCATTGAAGAATAATAAGTCGATTGGAAATTTAAATACACTCTCATACAGTACATCTGAAAATTTGACAGGCACCATTTTGAAATGACCAACACCATTCATTTGGTGCCTGTCATTTTGACAGTCAGTAAAAAAAAAATTATTTTGAGCCTTTGAGCCATCGATTATTTCTGAAATTCTATATAAAACATGGCTGCCAGCAGCCATCTTTAATTTCAATTTGAGTCCATTGGCACACACTGCAGCCTTAATATATCTAAGAAATGTTTTGGAAATTTACAGGCATGATTAGGATCACCTCTAGATCAGAGTTTTGGAATATGAATGATTTTCGATTAAAAACCTGGCCGCCGGCAGCCATCTTGTATTAAAATACAAGATGGCTGCCAACAGACCTCTAGGTGGGAGTCGTCAATGTTTTCCGAAATTTATTAAAAACCATGGTTGCCAGTGCCCATCTTGGATTTTACTCTGTGTGGCTAAATCCTACAGCATAACCTACAGGCCACATCCCTCATCCGTTCATCACCAAACTTCATAAGGATATTTGGGGGGACCTCTAAATGGGAGCCATAAACATGGCTGCCAGTGGCCATCTTGGATTTTACTTTTTATGTTTACCCATACCATAGTATGGTAAACATAGTGTCGTTGCCCGGATTGATCACTCGTCGTTCGTTCGTCCGTCCGTCCGTCCGTAGACACTTTATGTGTAATGCGATAACTCAAACATTTTTTATCTGATCAAAACCAAATTTTGTATATGGGGTTTTCAGCCCAAAATACAGATCGAGTTCGAATATGGGTTTGATGCGACTTTTTATTACGGAGTTATGGCCCTTTTTCAACTTAGAATTCATTAATTCTGCCATAACTCAAACATTTTTTATCTGATCGGAACCAAATTTGGTATGTGAGTTTCTCGGCCCAAAATACAGATCGAGTTCGAATATGGGTTTGATCAGAGTTTTTTTTACGGAGTTATGGCCCTTTTTCGACTTAGAATTCATTAATTCTGCCATAACTCAAACATTTTTTATCTGATTGGAACCAAATTTGGTGTATGAGTTTCTCAGACCAACATACAGATTGAGTTCGAATATGGGTTTGATCGAATTTTTTTTAATGGAGTTATGGTCCTTTGACATATGATTCACACATACATGTACTTCGATAAATCAACCATTTTTCATCTGATAGGAACCAAATTTGGTATGTGAGTTTCTCAACTCAAAATACAGAACGAGTTTGAATATGGGTTAGATCCAATTTGTTATACCAGAGATATGGCCCTTTTTAAACTAATAATTATCCAGATTATAACCCAAGTAACTTACAATTAATGAATACCTGCTTCTCTGTGAGCAAGATAAAAGACAATATAGTTTATTGCTTTGAGAGTTATTTATAGCCCTCATATGTTAGCTCTGTATAAGAGACACAGTTAGTGAATTATTGGATAAATTGATTTAGCTATCTTTTTAACCACAACTTAGCCATGTGAATTTATTTAACTAGACCAATGGAGCTCTCTAAGTACTTGGATGATGGGACTACATTGGATCAAACAGGGCAGAGATAGGTGATTTAACCCCTTTTACCCATTCAATGTCTTTTAACCTTTTCCATTAAATAAATAATGATATTATTTTGATATCTCACATGGCAATTTGCAACAACATGAATAAAACTGCTCACACTATGATAGTGGTGACTGGCTCTAGAGTTTAGATGTTATATTAACCCTTCTATATTGACTCATACATTCCAATAATTTGTGTTATTACTGGTTATTATGTACATTTGTCATATACTACTTTAGATCATAACAGTATACTCTATAATTCAACATTAAAAGATTATGATTCTGATCTTAACAATTTACTATCGCCAAGGGATGGGTTAAACATCTGCCGATCGTGATCGGCCTCTCGTTATATATCTCTTCATGTTGACATCTAATATTACTTAGACATTCAACTTTCCGCATTCCTAATCGCTCCATTGACTATAACACATGAGATTATCCCCTCTCCAAGTTGAACTACAGTGTCATTGACACTTTCATTATTGATATATATGCAAATTGGCACTGATGAAATGGCAAATGATTTCTCCATGTTATTCTAACTGCACTATTTTCCTGTCAGGTTTGTCAGGGCCTAAAAAAAAAGAACTACATGTAGTAGGTAATATATATCCTCAAATTATTGACAGTATGCCATATAGTTTGATTATTAATTACCTTACAATACAGTTTGTATTCTGCATATATGAAATAGATCTTTCAATTTTGTCCAATGTAAAGTCCCAATCAGACATTGAAGTTATTAGTCAGTAAAGAAGATGCACAATTCGAATTAACGCTCCTAAAAATTGGGGGGGGGAGAGAGGGGGGTAGGGGTTAATAACAAATTTGCAGGAAGGTATGCCGGGGTGTTCTGAGAGACAAAAAACACGTTTTTTACAACCTCATTCAAATTTTTTACAAAAGACCTTTTGTGCCCATATTTGACATTTGTAACATATTATAACTGCAAAAACACCATAGTTATGTTACTGCATATACCATTTTACCTTACTATACTAATGTTTTATGTGCACCTTTCAGCAGGCCTCGCATATCAAAATCAGTGCGAGGCTGCCAAGGTGGCCCCGCAAAAGAATTTGCGAGGCTGCTTTTGTTTGTTGGGGGCCTACATTTTGTTTATAGAATCCAAATTAACCTAAAATTGGCTATTCCAAAACTGCTAACCGACAGTGACACAAATATTTTACTAAATTAGTAAAATTACTACTATTTTGTCTAGGCGAGTATACTTTTCAGCTTCATGTTACGATGTGATTATATTATTAGTAATTTATGATTATTATATTGTTGTATTCCCAAATTCTAGGTAAATATTGTTAGGCCAATGCATTATAGTATATATGCAAGGCTCCCAGTGGGTAACTCACATATATAAGAGAATGCATTTGTGCACCACAGTGTTTTCACACACATTACAAGAAGCTCTCGGACAGTCATAGATGATCCCGTTCTCAACTTCTCTCTAGGCTCTTCAATAGCTTATTGAAAATAAATTTCAGTTTTCTTTTCACAACTCTACACGGTCTATGACTCCCTGTGGTCCCAGTATTGTACAGTATACATGTACATTGTGGCTTGAGGTACCAGTAAAATAAAACTAGTAGACAACTGAATTCAGTTTAAAAATAGATATCTTCCATAACAGTGATAACACAATAATAACAAATTCAGAATAAAACGTTAACCCCTTCATGATGGGAGCTGCGTTGGATGCCACTGGTGCAAAATTAAAGAGCCTGTGGCTGTGCCTAGTGCGCCAGTGCATTACCTTGTACTAGTACATGCAAGTCTCCCATATTAAGCCTCTCAGAAATACCGTAAGAGGGTGCAATGACTTACAGGGTTAAAGTAAATATTGTTGTGGCATTGCATTATTTTAGGTATGTGTGGCTCCCTATGTACTAGCATATAATAGCAAAATCATTTATGACAATGCCTCGGCACAGGTTTCCGCAACATTCAAGAAGCTCCAGTCGTGAAACGGTGAAAGCCATTTCATGACTCAAGCTTCCTGAAATGTTGCAAAAGCCCTGTCCCAAAGCACTTTCTTTATCTTTATAGACCATTTTATATGCAGGAATACATTAGCCTATGTTGCCTATCAGTATTAATCTTAACCCTGTAAGTCAGTGCATTCTTTAATATGTGGGGACTCCTTGTGGGAGATTCACATACGGTATATCAAAGAATGCACCGACACAGAGTGTCGATTGTGTGATAGCATTAGCACACATGATAGGCACTAGCACATGATATGTAATGCTGCACCAATTTACTTTTAAAGACTACTTTGAAATTAAAACAACAGTTGATGATAAAGTTGTCTTTAAAAGTTAATTTGTCAAACGTAGAGACAAGAATTGTTTTGTCTTTCTTAAAGACCGGCCAGTCGGGATCGCCCATTTTGAATCCCGATGACAATAACCTTGAAATCGATACCGGAAGCCGCTAAGGTCAGCGGTGCACTCGATCAGCCCTCCGTATCGGTCAACCGGAAAAATCGCGACTTAGATGCACGTTCCGGACCCCGGATTGAGTCCTCTTGACCGGAACCCGCCGTGTGGTCGCGTGGTTGTTGACGAGGCCACCGAAGAGACCTCGTTGACTTTTTTGCGGGGCCGGGCGGCCGCGGCGTGGCCTCGTGATAATGAGAGGCCTGCTTTCAGCTTATGGTGGGTTACTGTATTTGTCCACTACATTGATGCATTAGAATTTCCATTTAGCAGTTTGGAATTTGACCACCCAGGTAGCCCTAGCATACTCTTATCACACACTGACCTGGAAACTCTAATTCAGGTATGTGGTAGACATAGGTAGGCATACCTCCCCCTGCACATTTTTTTTACTGTAACCCACCTAAATTAATATTTATTGGCTTCGGGGTAAAAATTATTTGTTTCAAGTCGAGGAACCTACCTATCAAATTTTCGGAAGTGAATGGGAGATTACATTCAGTAATAAAAGTCTTAACAATTGAATTGAATCTATGTTCCAGGGAGAAGTTCATTCCCATCACCAGGAGATCAGTCGTTCGGCTTATCATGCAAGAAAAAGGCCTGCTATCTCAGGAGGAACGGCAAAACTTTGAGAAATTAGCATTTGCTCTGGACAGTGCAATCGTCAATAAATACCATGGCATTTTGCAAGAGTTAAAGGTATACTCATCTAAGTCACATACCATTGTTATACTCATGGATATTAACATCCGCACATCCACATGGAAGAGTTAGTTGGTTACAGAGCCAAAAATGAGTGATCCAGATCAGTTGTGTCATAATCCAATCTTATAAATTATCCTCAGATAATGAAACAGTGGATTATTGTCCCTTTTGGAGAGATACGTTGACATACATATGCCCTATTCCCCAGCGCAATCTGCCCAGTTTTTAGCTCACCTGAGACGAAGTCTCCGGTGGAGCTATAGTCATCACTCCGTCGTCCGTCCGTCCGTCTGTCCGTCCGTGTTTACTAATGACTACTTATGTGGCTAAGATTGTGTGAAATGGATATTTATGTGCATAACTTCCGTTGCGTGGCTAGCCACGTAACAGCTTTCAGATGGACGTTCAAAAATGATCTATTTGGCCTAATCAGCTTATTTAATTTTGTAGTCACTAAAAATTTGGAAACAAAAAGTCCATCGATTTAGACATCCATGACCCGTCAATAGGAGATGTCAGACACTGACTGACATTTATGTGGCTAGCCACCCAATCACGGACCTGTCAGTTTCTCCTATTCCACTGTCCCAGTTGCTGTGTGCAAGTTTTTGAGTTTTAATCAGCTTCTTTTTTAGACACAAAACACCCCATTCCACCCCTTTCCCTCCTCACCCCTCTACACCCCTGTCCCAACTACCACCCCCCCCCCCCCCCCCCCCAGTTTCTATATTCCCTAATTTGCTGTCAGAAGATAAAATTTATAATTGAAGTGCCCAATGGGTGCACATCACCAATTAACTGGACAACTTCAATCTGTTCCTATGTCTCCCATGGCAGTTGAGGCCTACGCATAATGAGGTCCACAGAGGGTGAATTTGGTGATGCTAGCCCACCTTACAGGATTGCAGCACTAAATTCACCCTTTAGTGACCTCATTCTGCAAAAGTCAGACACTATATTCAGGCTTGGCTGTTCCACTATTATATTCTTAACCACCACCTATCCAGTTGTACTCATTATACCCTGATTTGCAAAGAAAACTTGGGGGGGGGGGTATATTGGATTGAATTTGTCTGTCAGTATGTCCTCCCATCCATCCCTCTGTTGGGATGTTTCCATCCGTCCATCAATTTTGTTCTTCTCCACATACATATTAAAGACCAAAATGGTTTATATATTTTGACTCACATTCAGATTTGTTCAAATGAGTTCATCAGGTCATATAGGTGAGAAGCCAGGGCCATAACTCTTTCCCTCCATAGTAATTCTTCAGAAACCATCAGGCCTATTTAGCTTTTGGTATGGAGGGTCCTTTGGTGAGTGGGGTTCAGATTTGTACATGTGAGGTCATTTTTAGGAAACTTTTGAGGAAAATCAGTTTTCTTCAACTCTTAAAATCTACCGTTTGAAATTTCTAGATGAATAGATCTCATAGATGGGGATTCACATTTGTTCAAATAAGGGCAGAGATAAGAGATTTAACTCTCAACCACCCACCCTACCTGTATGTATGCTGTTTGATACTGGTATAATAATATATAGATTCCTATTGATTTCTAAGCTGCCTGGGTGGAGGCAATGAGGCTGTAGATTTGATTTTTCAACCAGTAACAGTCCACATTTTCCTACTTTGGGTTAAACTGTTCGACCGAAATCGCCACAAATGTTAACAGGTCTATTTTGCTGATATTTAGTATGAAGGGTTCTTTGGTGACTGGTATTGAAATTTATTCAGATGTGGTCACCAGGTTAAATAGGGTGGGACCAGGGACATAACTGTATGTCTCTATAGTCATTCTTAAATTGTCTTCTCAAGAGAGGTTGGACTATTTAGCTTACATATAGTATGGATGATCCTTTAGTGACTGATATTCAGATTTGTTAACATCAGGTCAACCTGTTAAGAAATGACGGGGGCTATGGGGAGTTAACAATTTTGTGTTTAAAAAATCATTGAAATACCAAATTCATTAAAACATCTTCCTTGGAACTACCTAACTGATTAATCTGACATACATGTATGGTGTTTTGGGTCCATGGATAAATGCGCTTCAAACATGTCTAAATGGTTTTATAAAAAGGCGCTTGTGAGATTGGAAATTTCCAACAATTGAGAAAGTTTGAAGTGTCGGTTGTGAAATTCCAACCCAAGACTTGGGAGTCTGGAGCCCGGTCGGGAGGGGACTTGTTGAGCTGGAGGTGGGGGGTAATCAGTAGTGAACAGTGGGCAATTTCATGGTGGATATTCACCTTGAAATTACCCACTGTACATTACTGAAGCCTCTCTAGCCACATCTCGTGTTTAGATCTACTTTTTTCAAAGTGCTTATGAAAAGTTCTGACTATTGTGGTCTCCAGAGTCTCATTATACCGCACTCTCGGAAGAGAATTGGAGGTTTACTGGATTGACCTCGTCCATCATTTATTCCTCCATTTTTTCCATCCTTCCTTACGTACGTCCATCCATCCAGGCAGATATCTCAAACACTGGTTGTCGGATCTGAATGAAATTTGGTATGGATGTTCAATCAGATTTTCTATTCTAGAGTTCTTCTTCATTGTTTATCTGGAAATGTTGGTTTTTTGTCAGTCCGAGCAGATATCTTTACTACCTGTTGACAAATCTCAATGAAATTTGTTATGGATGGATAGGATAGGATAGGATATTTTATTTGCAATACACATATCTATTACATAATAGTGGCGAACATTATGGAAAATTATGTCGTATATTGTGGGGGATGGCATAGTCTGGCAAGACTGTCTTCCTGCCATCCCCAGTATGGTGAATATAGAAACTAATAACAATAGTGAGGGCAATAAATTGAGTGTTCAATTTTATTTGTTTTTTCCCCGGTTTTCCGTTCAAGAGTTATTTATCTTTGTTTATTTGTCCGTATCTCCACCACTGGATGACTGATATCAATGATATTTGGTATGGATTTTTACTAATATGGTGGCCATCAATGGAGTGTGTTAAATCATTTCGTTCATTTTTTCTGTTCTAGAGTTATTTATCTTTGTTTATATGAAAATGATGGGTTTTTTTTCCGTCAGAGCAGATATCTCAATCATACTTTGTCGGTTTGAATTTGCCGCCATGGGGGTATGCTAGCACCACTGGCGCAACCTCTTGTTATAGATAATTCTGAAGTGTAATCTTCTGCATGTGGACTGACTTTTGCCACTTCAGTGACTGATTTTGACAGACATAAACAGCCATGCAACTGACATTGAACATTTCAACATGCCACATGAACCTGACCATGCTGTGAATCAATATAGATGACTAGCTGATATCAGGAGCTATCTTAATCAAATTGTTTGATACTACATTTAATATTCCATCCCACAAAACAACGAATGTAGAATGGCCCTTTGACAGTTAATAATAACTTCAAAAGACAAGACATTGTAGCAAAAAGCATGTAAAAATCAAACAGCGGTTTGCGATGGGTTATTGTGTTTCATGCAACGTCAACAGGACACCAGCTCTGAATTGGTAGGGTGGCGGAAACATTTGAAGCCATGTGGTGATTTGGAGCCCCATATTGTACCTATTAAACGCTCGCTTGCAGATCCTGGGATCAAAATAGGCTGATAAAATCATAAAAAAAATTTATGAATTTTATAATTTTCCCGATGAAAGACTTATCAAAGTCATCCAAGTCAGAAGAATCGGGTTCTAGTATTCTTCAGCATTGAACAACAAAGAGTGTTTTTTGTTAGTTTATTAGATACATGGTCGTTTGTTGAACTTTTTATCTGAACATTTCCTAAGGTAACTACTCATCAATGAGTATTTAGTATAGAAAGGGTTAATAAATTAACCCACTTTTGGAGCATGACTTAGTCACTAGTTCACACCATGATGTCATATATCGCATCATAAAACAATGGAATTTGAAGAACTTGCAACAAATGTGATCGCATGTAACTAGCCAGCTATACTTGTGATCAATTTGAAAAGCTGTCCACTAGTACAGATGTGATCGGTGCCTTGTGACAATGACCCAGAGGCACTGGTGAGGGCCATGTACCTATATTTCATACACTTATCGACCTATGTAGTCCCTACTATCAAATTGATTTAAAATAGCCTACTTTCTAATGAGCCATATCCATCAAAAGTTTTCTGTTCCAATTGTTTTTAATAGAAACTTGTTTACATTTTTAATTCACTTTTATTTAATATACCGGGTGTCTATTTGTTCCAGTTTATTTTGGTCCCGTAGCCCAGTTGTTCGTAAATCGACCAAGGATCAATTTCCTTTCATTTGGTTAATACTATGTATACGTCGTCCAATTTATATGTACATCCATTTAAAATCCTAAATTGTTTAGTGGCTAATACTAGTAATATTCATGCCTAAATATTAACCTCGTAATTGTTAATAATCTTGTTCTGATGGAGTCAAATTCGGTCGATAAATTGCAAAAATACTCCGGATCGGACTTCAGAAACCACAAACTTACCGAAATGCTAACATGTCTGTTCCTCTAAGAATGTTCTTTATTTGAGAAATATTTAACAATGAACACTCTTTATTGTTACATGCTATAAAAAGTAGTTTGATCGACGCTGGAATTCGAACAGAAGCAATTAAATTCTTTCAAAACAAAGTGGTTTTAGAGTTTTCGGAACATACAAGCCGAACAAAGCAGTAAGTGATGTGTATGTCGGTTCCGTATTTCAAACCACGATAACGCTAATGTGAGATACAGCTCTGCCTATCATTTTGATTGTTCTATTTCCCCCAGAATTTTAGTTAACACATGTCAGAAGATAGTAATGTGTATTATTTTAATTCACGTGTACTTTTACGTGGGTGAAAACTATTGACAATTGGTTGCTACATTGTATGTAATCTTCTGTTCAATGGATTTCACGGTTTCTGACTCTGTGGCAAGGAATATATGCATGTCTCCTGATCATAAATAAGGGCTATCGATGGGATATCTCATGAAACAAAATACAAGGGTAAAACATTCAAAGAGTTATTCGCCGTCCATCACACGGAAAAAAGCGAGTTATCTGTGAAATGTCCAGCAGAATAAAAACATCTGTTTTTCGTGGTAGAGAAGTGTTACACATCAGTATCTCCATTTGCGAAGAATTATATAATTGTTTTGACAGTTAATCCACTTTGTCTGCTCGGGTCATGCACGCCATCATGTAACCATCCATATTAGTGATGGCATTGTATTCAATGTATTAATGATGGTCGGTGTTTTATGACCAGTGAGTATAAGATTGTGAATGATGCCGGATTAATTTGTGACTCTTTGTCTGCCACACCGATACAGTCAAAATAGTATGTACACAGATACTTGTACTAAATTTATTAACTGTGTAACATTGTCCAAGGCATTTATTTTGTGTTTATATGTCAATTCATTTATTTACATGTATAAAGTTAGGCATCATAATTTTTATAATACAGATGACAAATAGAGACTTTTTCCTCAAAATTCCGCCATTTGATGCTCATTTCAATTTGGCAAGTCCTTTTTGAATTTGGCAAAAAAAAAATTATTTGGCATTAATTTTGACAAGTGAAATTTTAGTCCAGCGCCAACCCTGAAAATAGGTAATATGAGCACTAGTGGATGTGCACACAAAGTAATAACACTGCACTCAATATTTCACATGTTTTTGATAACATGAGAAAGTATTTTTGCTATTCTATTTCTTGATTTTATCAGGCAATTTAAGTTTTTCATGTCACATAGATGAATGATGATATTGAATTCATCGGCATTTAAGTCTAAGAACCAAATGCCTTTACATTATCATGGTATTTGCTGCAGAATCTAGTACAGAACAAATGTCTTATTCATACAGCTGATTCATATTTAGTATTCTCCTGAATCGATTTTGTACATTATCAAATCTTGCCATTCGACTTCTTACCCTTTGATGGCCTGTGACAAAACTTAATTGTTGTTGTAACAATTATACAAATCAATATTTGTAATGCTTTATATTGCAGACCTTATTTGACCCTCTTAATCCTGACAAAGACACAATTGCGACCCGGGAATGGAATCGCCGAGACAGATTAGATAATGAATTCTGGCTGCTACAAAGACTTGAAGATGTTATGGAGAAAGCCAACTTCCATGAGCTCCCTAAATCAGTGGTCGCAGAAGCACTGGCCGAGCGGCAAGTGAAGAAAGGAGTCCGGGTATGTTCACAATCATGTGCTAACTTTCAACACTACAGATTATATGTCAGATTTTGGTATGCCCGAAATAAACAGCTGTTTGGAATCCGACTAAACCAAATATTATAACCGGCAGAGTCAACCTGTCTGATACCTATGCTCGTCAATTTCAGGTGAAGGTCAATGCAGACAAGTATGATGTGTTACGGTTCTGGGCATTAGGAAAAGAACTACCAAAGGCTCCACAAACATGGTATATGAAAGCTTTACAGACCATCACCAGACGATCATTCAACAAGCCATCAGAGTACTACAAAAGAGTTGTCATCGCAATACGACTGAAGAAAGATCAGAAATTGACCTTGAAATCATTCAAAGAAATTCCAGCCAGTTCATTAGAAATGCTTTTACCGGATGGAAAATTAAAGATGACGTCATTTGATAAAGGAGTGATTGGAGCTGCAGTAGGCGTGGCATCATTGACTATTTTCGGGAAAATTATTTCATTGTTCGTTCACACATCTTTAGACTGGATTCTTCTCGTGACTGGTGCTACAGTGTTAGTAGGTGTACAGGGCTGGACTGTGTACCTGAATAGACGGAATTCATATATGGCTGATCTCAATAAGATCTTGTATTTCAAAAACATTTCAAACAATCGTGGATTACTGACGGTGCTTATAGACCGAGCTGAAGATGAGGTGTTTAAGGAGGCCTTGTTGACGTATGCTTTCTTGTTGTCGAGCAGAGCACCATCTGTGGCATTGTTGGATAGCAATTCTCAGCTTCCAGCTGAATTAGGTAATAATTTACACAAAATGAAGAAGATGAGGAAAACTCATAGAATGGTTACCATTAGTATTGAGGTCCTACTGAACTTTCTAAACATTATTTTACAACCATATTGACTATCGGTCTGCCATAGATTTGGAACGTTAACTTGAGACTTAATTTTATATATATGTACTAAAAGAAGTCTCACTTCAAATGCTTTCGTTCTTAGGTCTTCTTCAGTTGTTATTATTCTGATAAAATCACATGATGGAATTCAGTTAAACATACCGGTACATGTTTACCTGAATGCCATCATGTGATGTTGTCAGAATAATAATAACATCAACTGAAGGCCTAATCCCGAAAGCTTTTGAAGAGCGACCTCTTTTATTTACCAACCTACAGGGTCCCTCATCTCCTGGACCATTTATACGCTACAAAAGCTTTTTATTTTAATACCCCCCCCCCCCCCCCCCCCCCTACAAAGTTGGAGAGTTCCTTATTTAAATTTGGGCAGTACTATTTTAAACTGAGCGAAAAATAGTATGACTCCTGAATTTATGCCAAACCGAGGCGGACAATAACTGGGTTATATGTTCGTGAATTACATATATGATGGAAGATTGGACTGATCGAATAGACAATTATTTATTCACATGCGGGCAACCAATTGACATGTAAAGCAATAAATAATTGTAAAATCTTTGACATTTCAATGTTTGTAAAAATACACATATTCCAGTTTGAAGGTGCACAAAAGCACGTCTCTATACCCACAACCCTGGATGGAGTGGCGCCGCGATCATATAATGGTCTGAGTTATTGATGTGAACCCAACTATTTAAAATACAAGCAACAAATTGTTCCTGAAGTCCGCAGCCTACATGGTTTATTTTTTTTATTAGTTAATTTCAGTGATCGCCATAACTATTTAAATACAGAATAATTACTTGGAGCATATACACGGGTGATTCTCCCGTAAACGAGCAAACCCATGTCCTGCGTTATTAGTTCATCCTATGAAAAACAATGGCCACCATACATAAAAGTGATGGTAATGATCTTGTAGCTCACGATACAGGCATTTATTAGATACATTTCGGGTTTAGTATGGACGTGTGACAACATATATGCCATGTGTATATTACAGGCTACGTACCCCGAAACAGCATGTCCCAAATCAAAGGCATTCAACTTCCCTGATTGTTCCCATTCGCCACCGAACGATTTATCTTTAAACCAATTAATATTCTTGTGCGGAATTTTGCACTGAACGCCATGCAATTCGTATAATTTTATGAAATAAAATATTTAGTTAGTGGAAAGCATGTGAAGTCTTCCAAAAGCATGTCCCGTTATATAGAATCATTACCCAAACGCACGATAAAGACGGCGGATATTTTCACCAGAAACATAGCTTGTTCATATCTATGGTTGCATCGTGGAGTAAATATCCTTTAATGTCTAGAAAAAATAAACCAAGGTTATGTTTCCTTGAATAATTTTTCAAAATCAACCTTTGAAACTAGAAATCGCTAGCGTATATTTATTCAGCGTCATTACACAAACGCAGATAATTTGAATGTTACATGCTGTAGGCGAACGATTAAAAGTTTATTTCGAAAGCTCGCAGCGGTTGTTTGTTCATAAACTAGTTCATTTTCATAGGTGATGGATATTCAAAATATAAGAGCACGCTGAAACGAAAATCGTCATTACCCAAACGCGTCATTACCCAAACACTCCTTCTGTTTGGGTAATGACTCAATTTTAATTTTGAAATATCCAGAGACGCAAACACGATCTAACAAATAAAACATGTTAAGGGATGATCTGGGTGTAAATAAAAAGAACAAATATGACATATGGATTAGTTTTTTTAGTGCGTTTATATAAAATCGGGGGGGGGGGGGGGGTGAATGAGTGGTGGTGGGGGGGGGGGGGGGATGATCAACGGAATCTAACGAATTCTCTAAATGGATTGACGTTTACATCAAACAGTCTCAGTGAGAAGCAGATGACAGTTTGAAAAGTCAATTATTTCCGTACTTGTCAACAACCGTTCTGCCTGCGGGGCGATTTCCGGCTCGTGTGTTATAGCAACGGCGTCAAAATACACATTTTGGACCATCAGAATATCACACTGACAATTCTATCTGATTGAGCGCACCGAGAAACCCCTAAATACCAAATTTCAGTTCAATATCTTGAAACATGTAAGAGAAATCCATCGACAATGTTTTCTACTCTAAATTATCATTGCAATTTGGCGAACCCCTTGGGGAACAGACTTTGATTGACGTATGTTCACGTTGTCTACATCAGAGTTCCTCGATCGTTTGGAGTCAAACCAAGTGTACGAGGGACCAGGGCATGCCCGACTTGATAGGAATCGCCTTTTATGCGATCAAAATCTGTTTCCAATTATCATATATGAACGCTGTATTCGTTGACCTTTAGAGAGTTTGAACTCTAAGTCACGCCCACAAAGCACATCAATTTCCACCACGTATATTCAAATGGCTGTATCTCATAGACGTCTCAACACGCGGAGCTACGCAATACGTCGTTTGGGCGGACACATCATCGGCTACTCAAACAATATATACTCATAACGATAATTCAACTATTAAAGGGCACATGTCAACAAGTTTTGGAGAAAGCGCGAATTTGACAATGACGTTGCCCTGATTCAACCCCAAAAAACGTCATTGGCACATGCTGTAATGAACGACCTTGATTGACCTTGACCTGGCCCTATAATTTTTCCAAATGTCATTTTCGTGGTCACCAATATCTGTGCTACATACTCACATAAAATTCATCGGCATGTGACAAACTTTTTTTTCCCAGAATGTTCCGGACGAAATTGTTCATTTAATGGAGAATCACCCACACGCAAATATTGCGTACGCAATTATGCAAGTACGCACATGTACGCAAGTATTGCGTACGCAAATACGCGCATGTACGCAAATATTGCGTACGCAATTATGCAAGTACGCACATGTACGCAAGTATTGCGTACGCAAATACGCGCATGGGTGATTCTCCCGTAAACGAGCAAACTCATGTCCTGCGTTATTAGTTCATCCTATGAAAAACAATGGCCACCATACATAAAAGTGATGGTAATGATCTTGTAGCTCACGATACAGGCATTTATTAGATACATTTCGGGTTTAGTATGGACGTGTGACAACATATATGCCATGTGTATATTACAGGCTACGTACCCCGAAACAGCATGTCCCAAATCAAAGGCATTCAACTTCCCTGATTGTTCCCATTCGCCACCGAACGATTTATCTTTAAACCAATTAATATTCTTGTGCGGAATTTTGCACTGAACGCCATGCAATTCGTATAATTTTATGAAATAAAATATTTAGTTAGTGGAAAGCATGTGAAGTCTTCCAAAAGCATGTCCCGTTATATAGAATCATTACCCAAACGCACGATAAAGACGGCGGATATTTTCACCAGAAACATAGCTTGTTCATATCTATGGTTGCATCGTGGAGTAAATATCCTTTAATGTCTAGAAAAAATAAACCAAGGTTATGTTTCCTTGAATAATTTTTCAAAATCAACCTTTGAAACTAGAAATCGCTAGCGTATATTTATTCAGCGTCATTACACAAACGCAGATAATTTGAATGTTACATGCTGTAGGCGAACGATTAAAAGTTTATTTCGAAAGCTCGCAGCGGTTGTTTGTTCATAAACTAGTTCATTTTCATAGGTGATGGATATTCAAAATATAAGAGCACGCTGAAACGAAAATCGTCATTACCCAAATGCGTCATTACCCAAACACTCCTTCTGTTTGGGTAATGACTCAATTTTAATTTTGAAATATCCAGAGACGCAAACACGATCTAACAAATAAAACATGTTAAGGGATGATCAGTGTGTAAATAAAAAGAACAAATATGACATATGGATTAGTTGTAGTGCGTTTATATAAAATCGGGGGGGGGGGGGGGGGGGGGGGGGGGATTGGGGGGGGGGGGGGTGAATGAGTGGTGGTGGGGGGGGGGGGGGGATGATCAACGGAATCTAACGAATTCTCTAAATGGATTGACGTTTACATCAAACAGTCTCAGTGAGAAGCAGATGACAGTTTGAAAAGTCAATTATTTCCGTACTTGTCAACAACCGTTCTGCCTGCGGGGCGATTTCCGGCTCGTGTGTTATAGCAACGGCGTCAAAATACACATTTTGGACCATCAGAATATCACACTGACAATTCTATCTGATTGAGCGCACCGAGAAACCCCTAAATACCAAATTTCAGTTCAATATCTTGAAACATGTAAGAGCAATCCATCGACAATGTTTTCTACTCTAAATTATCATTGCAATTTGGCGAACCCCTTGGGGAACAGACTGCGGGGCGATTTCCGGCTCGTGTGTTATAGCAACGGCGTCAAAATACACATTTTGGACCATCAGAATATCACACTGACAATTCTATCTGATTGAGCGCACCGAGAAACCCCTAAATACCAAATTTCAGTTCAATATCTTGAAACATGTAAGAGCAATCCATCGACAATGTTTTCTACTCTAAATTATCATTGCAATTTGGCGAACCCCTTGGGGAACAGACTTGATTGACGTATGTTCACGTTGTCTACATCAGAGTTCCTCGATCGTTTGGAGTCAAACCAAGTGTACGAGGGACCAGGGCATGCCCGACTTGATAGGAATCGCCTTTTATGCGATCAAAATCTGTTTCCAATTATCGTATATGAACGCTGTATTCGTTGACCTTTAGAGAGTTTGAACTCTAAGTCACGCCCACAAAGCACATCAATTTCCACCACGTATATTCAAATGGCTGTATCTCATAGACGTCTCAACGCGCGGAGCTACGCAATACGTCGTTTGGGCGGACACATCATCGGCTACTCAAACAATATATACTCATAACGATAATTCAACTATTAAAGGGCACATGTCAACAAGTTTTGGAGAAAGCGCGAATTTGACAATGACGTTGCCCTGATTCAACCCCAAAAAACGTCATTGGCACATGCTGTAATGAACGACCTTGATTGACCTTGACCTGGCCCTATAATTTTTCCAAATGTCATTTTCGTGGTCACCAATATCTGTGCTACATACTCACATAAAATTCATCGGCATGTGACAAACTTTTTTTTCCCAGAATGTTCCGGACGAAATTGTTCATTTAATGGAGAATCACCCACACCCATCTTCACGACAAAATTATAATGCTGTTCTACTCGATGTAAATTTCCATCATGGTGGTAGTTATCTAAACATTTCCCTCAATAAATAGGGATCCTTCTGCACTTATATTTATCTGTCGTCTGCTTTTATCACCTTAACATCCATCCAAATGAATAATGTTCCATTCCGATGCTCACTTTTTAACTGACTGCATTTAGTATAGAAAGGGTTAAGTTCACAAACATATCTTTCAGATTGATTAAGAACTGAAACTGTCATAAAAATTTATACAGGACTTTTTCTAAAAACAATTTGTCAGTTTTGAATTCGCGCAGTACAGTGTGCGAATTTAAAACTGAGCGAAAAATAGTACTGCACGAATTTAAATATGAGTAAGGTACACTGTAATAAGATTTTAGCAGAGATATTTTGTTTTTATATTTTAAATTATCCCATTGGCCTGAAATTTACTCTTGCCACATGATAATTATTTTTGCCAAATTCTTTTAAAAGTTGCCAAAATGCTATCGGTTGAGTCTTATGTTTAGAAAATAACAGTTTGAACTGCTTTTGTAATGTTCATCATAGCGCTGATTTTTCTTTCATTCTGGTGTTGATAATTGCAGTGATATTCGTTCTTGTTAAAAACAAATAACCAATCACCAAAATTCTAGAAGAGCTGATTCGTCAAAAGTGCACCTCAAACCAAAGAGGATTACATAATGTAAACACCATCACCATTCATAATCCCTCTTTGCAACCGTTGACACTAATGCAATCAGATTAACTACATCTTGACAGAGGTGATAAATATTAACTTAAATATGTCTCCACTAAATGTGAAGCTTTCTGGAAAAGAATGATATTGAGCGACCAATAGTTCTTGTGGAATTGAAAAGTCGCTTGCCAAAACTTTTTCCAAATGAAAATATTGTTTGCCAAATGTAAATAATTTTATCATTTGGCAAGCGGAAGCCCAAACCCTGCTTTGTAGCTGCAACTTAGTAGCATGTCTGCAATAGTTACCAACACCGTTTCAGCCATGATATTGAGTGGGATGTTCATTATATTTTTCAGGAGGAATAACAGATTCTTTGCTGGAGAAAAACGTCGAAGAATGGGTCGCATCCAAATCGAGCTGCAATATTGAGTTTGACTCATCTGAGAGTGTTGCTTTATTAAAACATTTTGGTATATTAAGTGATGTTGACAATAAACTACATGTTTTACCTCTGAATGCAGCAATCAGCAATCTCCCTCAACAGCCGCAGTCACTTGTGGCACGAGGTCAGGATGCAGATATCACGGAAGGATATGACAGGGACTATTTCATGGAGACTGACGCAGAATATAAGAAAGAAGAACAGAAATCAAAGAAATTTGGGTGGTTTTGATTCCATCTAAAACAGTGCTATGTGATTGTGAAAAATTATTATGATTGGTGCATTATGTTTGAGTGCCATAAGTATATTCATTGCTAATAGTGCTTATGTGAAAGGAAAGATGTGATAATATGCAAGTGATAGTTAGACGTCCTATGGTTTGCTGTTACTTTAACCAGAATCTGATTGGCTTACAGAAAAGCCAAAATCTTAGCCTTCGTTAACGGATGTATTCAGTGTTCCAGACCTCCGGTTACAACAACAAAAAGTACAAAATCTAATTTAATATCGCTCTTCTTGTAGTTTCACTGAAAAAATGCAATATATAAACTGGACTTATAAATATCAGATAAAATCACCTTGTTATTGAAAACATTATAAATTAATTATTGGTGTCCATCTAAAACATCAAAAATGAATAAAATAGATGGATAAAAAATTCAATATCAAACTATTTTGTTTGATATTGAATTTCTTACATGCCTATTCCTAGAATCACATTGATCCTGCCATGTCATATTTTGATTCTGATTACACACACTTGTGTGGAATCGGATAATGTCGACGTAATTGACATTTGCCTCGACCATGGAACCGGAACTATAAAATAAAAGCATCATCAGACAAGCTTCTGAATACAATTTCAAAGTCTTATTTTTTTATTAATGGATTCTAGGATGGGTGGCATGTAATAAACAGAATGCACGTTTGTTATAGAAATCTCGTTCTTGTAAATCCGGAATTTTCAGACTTCAGATTTACAAAAAAAACACCCAGAACTCAAAATTAAGTATAACATCTGCTTTTATCCAACTGAAAGATGATTTTTAAACTATTGCCAAAGGTCCTTGTTTCGGGGTTCAACTTTAAAATATCTACAATAATCTTTGAGATGGCCTTGTGAACACACTGAAACACAAGCATTAGTACAATCCTGATTTTGTGGTGATGGTGAGGCTGTTTCAATTTCCGATAGGTATGCATTTGTGATCCATGCAGAGTGAAGGCCCAGTGATTCGTGTATCTGGGCAAGGTTGTCAGTTGCTTGCTGTACAGAGAAGTGAAATTACCAAGGTAATATCCCATCAACAATTTGTGAGAAAATGTAGTCGCAAGTTACAATCTATTATTAAATGGAATATTTCTTGGTATTTGTGTGAATTCCTTTAATTCATATAATAAACAAATTATAAGTGCAATGAAGTGATATTGGCCTCCACATCACGTCTCATTGTCAGATCCGGAATTTCGCGTTCTCAACTATACATGATGTGGAGACCAATATCACTTCACTGTAGTGATAATTATATCAATTGCCTTTTTTCATCTGTCTGAACATGATTAGACAATGCTGGATGCTCAGTTCTGATATCATTTTAGGTTAACTTATGTTTGTATGCTGGCAAGTTTGCACAGCATTTTTTGCATGCATTTACTCACAGAAAACCCTATTGTGGCAGAATATGAGTGGCAACATGCATATAAAATGCATATTTACCAAGCTAACGATACAAGGAGTAACATTTCGGTAGTTCCACATGTAACGTTGCCACTAACACATTGCATTGAAATACCTGTATGATTTATTTTTGTGAGATCATTCCATGCTATTTACAGGCAAATATTGATAGCATCGCCACCAGTGGAACTACATAGTATTTACTTATCACGTAGTTAGCTGTGGTAGAGATGCATTGCATTGTTTATGCATGTTTTCGTTCATATTCTGGCACCATATGGTTTTCTAGGAGAAAATACCTGAAAAATATGCCGTGCAAACTTGCCAGTGTAATGAATGCTATGTGATTACTTTAGCATAAATGTCATGCCATGTTTGCCAAAGAATGCTTTGGCTTGATTCTGTGTTCTTATCAAACTTGTAAAAAGCATTCAGCTGAGGGTAATTATATCACTTTGTTACCCAATAGTGGAGTTTTACTTCGTAAATCATTTGGATTTAGAATTAACTGGTTAACCCCAAATTCGCGTTCGTAACGCCACAACGAACTGTTGCCTGCCCTGAATGAACTGTTGCCCGGTTTGCAATCACGGTCAGCTTTCATGACGTCACGAGTGAACTGTTGCCCGACCCGAGCGAACTGTTGACTGGCTCCGAGCGAACTGTTGACTGGCCCGAACGAACTGTTACATGGTTTGCAATTTCCGTGACGTTTCGGCTATTTCCGGTTTCGTTTTTTAATTATACCGGATTTCCGCATTGTCACTGTCACTATTAAAGAGTGTGATTAATTAGCAATGACCTGCTTATATACAAGTAAATGTATTGGGTAACAAGGCAATTATTTCATGTGTCTTTTGGGAACAGGCAAAATTGTTGTCCCTCGGTATCAGGAATGACTATCGAACTGTTGCCCTCGGCCTTTGGCCTTGGGCAACAGTTCGATAGTCATTCCTGATACCTCGTGACAACAGTTTTGACTGTTCCCAAAAGACACATGAAATAATTGCTTACTGTATCAGATCAGACACATGCTAAATTCAACTAGTTTAGTTATATTCAATTAATATAGCTGGGCACCGAGTTATGTTCAAAACAATTTTTGAATCTTTTGTGTGCTGTCTGATTTTTTGGATTATGCCTCTTTATTGAATTCACAAAATGACAATATCACTACTAAACTGGTAGATGAATTCAATTATACTTAATTTCAGGATGTGCCACATCTGTATATCGGTATGGGCATGAACATTTGGTGACAAATGTATATGTTAATACACATATAATGTGGGTGTCTTGATAATCCTAATATTCCTTCTGCTAACTGAATGTTTTGTTAGATAATGTATGACTGTTGAACTAAATTATTAAAATTTATGAAATATCCAGACCTTTGATATTTATAACCCAAATTAGGTATGATATGGGAGTATGAAGAATTAATTTATTGGTGTCAGTTACTATTAATTTATTGGTGTCAGTTACTCTTGGTGTCAGGTACAAGTGCAGGTGAATTCACTTGACAAAGTCAAGATTGAGCTATTGCCTTTAGCCTTGAGCCCACTGTACAGGTCACATCTCTCATCCGTTTGTCACCAAACGTTATATTCATCTTTTGGGTGACCTCAAGATGAGGGCCATCAGTTTATTCGAGCTTTAACCCTTTGGAGAGTATCTGTAACGTCATATACATGACTTCATGAGTAAATTTTACGTCAAAGTCATAGCAATAATTATTAACAAGTTCGGGTCAAAAGTATCCAATAATTCGTTTTAATTTATGTGTATTTTGTGTTAATGTGTGTTATCATAATCGATTGCACTTATACATTTGGGACATTATTTTAATCAAAATAACTCCTATACAAATCATTTATAAATCAGATGATTTAATATTGTCCGCCGACCCAATGGGTTCGGAGGACTATTATAATCAGCACACGGACGTGCTGTCCGAGGTTTCCGGATGATAACTTTAGTTAGAGTGACCCAAATTAAATTAAATTTGGTATATGGGTTTACTAGCAGAAAAGACAGGACAAGTTCGAATTCTGGTTCCGTCCGCTAATTTTCACCAGAGTTATGCCCCTTTTCGACTTAGAATTTTACAGTCTGTTAACATTTTTGGTTTCCGACCGATAACTCCAGTTTGGATTATTTGATCTGAACCTTAAGTTGGTATGTGTGTTTCCCAGTTAAAGATACAGGCCAAGTTCGAATATGGGTTCCGTCCAATTATTTTTACATGAGTTACGGCCCTTTTTCGACTTAGAATTTGACTGTCTGTTAACATTTTTGGTTTCCGACCGATAACTCCAGTTTGGATTATTTGATCTGAACCAAAGTTGGTATGTGTCTTTCTCCCAGCAAAACACAGGTCAAGTTTGAATTCGGGTTCCACCCGCCAATTTTCACCAGAGTTATGTCCATTTTTGACTTCGAATTTTTGCCAATTTGAGGTTTCCGGATAATAACTTGAGTAAATGTGTACTGAATGAAATTAAATTTGGTATGTAGGTTTACTAGCACTAAAGACAGGTTTTTATGCGCAAACAACGGTCGTATCAAGCCGACGCTTAGAGGCGGACATGAGGTCTACTGACCTTTTATTCGACTTAGAATTTGACCATCTGTTAACATTTTTGGTTTCCGACCGATAACTCCAATTTGGATTGTTTGATCTGAACCAAAGTTGATATGTGTATTTCCCAGGTAAAGATACAGGCCAAGTTCGAATATGGGTTTCGTCCAGTTATTTTGACATGAGTTATGTCCCTTTTTTACTTAGAATTTTTGTCAATTTGAGGTTTCCGGATGATAACTTTAGTAAATGTGTACTGCATGAAATTAAATTTGGTATATGTAGGTTTACTAGCACAAAAGACAGATCAAATTCGATTTCCGCCATGCCAATTTTTATGCGCAAACAATGGTCGTATCAAGCCGACGCTTAGAGGCGGACATGAGGTCTACCGACCTTTTATTGAAGTTATGTCTACAAAAAATAACACTTCCTGAAACGACATATATGTCGTTCTACTCCTCAACCGATAGACGACATATATGTCGTTCTACTCGCCAAAGGGTTAAAAAAAACATGGCTGGGAGTCATTGGCAGATGACCAAGTCTTCTCGGTACACAACAGATTGGGATATCGGTTGGGATGATGCTGTTTTGGATTGAGACCCTTCCCGTTTCTCTTCTATAACAGACTTTCGTTGAAAAGACGTACATGTGGAACCAGGCATTCACGTGAACCCCTGGATGTGATTAATCATCTGACATATCAGCAATTAATGGGTCTTCAAAATGATATATCATTTACTGTGATAGAAAAAGGTAATGTGATGATACGATCATTTAATTTATTGTTAACATACATTTTCTGATAGGGCGACAAACTGAAATTCTGTGGAAAACAAGGCTTTGTTACTTATAAATCTCTTTGACATTCAACCGACCACTTGATATGGTACCAGTGCTGAAAGTCTCAATTGATGAGTTGCTGATTCTGCGTGACTTGAATTAAGGTGCCTGAAAAACATTTTAATCGAATGGGCATAGATTGCCATAAATGTAATTGATTTGATATCCAAATTGGTAACAGGCAATGATATTCCTATGCATAAATATGATATGTATCGAACATTCAACATGGTTGGCTGGATGGTAAGCTTCTCTGCTTTGGTATTTTTACAAAGCGGTTGAAAAAGCTTCAACGATCGAATATAATTAATTATGAACAGTTTATATTCATGAATACAGGTTCACTGACTTGACTATTAAAATTGTGGCGGTGGAATCTGATTTATATAAATCAAATACAATGATGTAATTCTGAGGCTGTTTGTAGAGACCAATCATTTAACTTATTTCAACATAAAAGAAGAAAAAAAAACGCAAAACAATCATTCCAATCGAGCTTCGAGGACAAGTGCATGTGCATGTCAGTTGCAGATTTGAAGTATAGAAATATACATGGTATATCCCCCTCAACATTGTTTCAGCTGCAGTTACTGCACGTGGCATCAGTCGGGGCCATGTGCATTGGGACTCGGTCTAGTCAGACAGCGATTGGTCATTTGTAATTGTCTTTTTGTTTAAGATCACATCTTGGTGGGAGCTATTGAATTTGAACATGACGATGTTGCCATCTTTGAATTTTACTCTTTGCATGACTAAATCATTTGGAACACTTTACAGATGACATCCCTCATCCGATTGTCAGCAAACTTCTTGTGGATCTTCGGGGGTGATGAAGCCATCAAATCTTTCCGAATTTCATTGGAAAAACATTGCTGCCAGTGGCCATCTTGGATTTTACTCTTTGCATGACAAATCCTTCGGGAAAACCCTACAGTCCACATCCCTCATCCGATTGTATTCATACTAGTGATGCGGACCGGACCACCTTGTGTGGTCCGGTCCACTGCCAATGCGGTCCAGTCCGGTCCGGTCCAGGCCATTCCGGTCCGGTACACATGCCTGGACCGGTCCAAAACGGTCCGGTCCCCCTATAATAGGCTATATGTTAATGAATACTCTGTTTTCTCAAAGTTTTTACTCTGTATAGTACAAACTATAAGGTTACTGAGTTCAGTGTATTGCAATGCGTCCATATATGTTAAAACTTACATTGTTTGCCGATTGTATGCATCATTGTCTGTCTCTGGTTGGATATACTGGGAACGATGCACGATAATAGTATTTCTAGTAATGTGAACATGCACTAATTAAATGTATTGGACAGATATATAGCTAGGGCCAGAATGTGTTATAACCAATCTAACATGGCACTCAACTGATCGTATGCATGATTCGTATTATACTTATTTTCATTAAATTGAAATTTAAACGAAATAACAATACTGATGACAATTATACAAATGTGTACTAATATGACTACTACATTAATATTGGAGTCTTGGATATTGTGATGGCTGATTCTATAGTCCTGACAATTACAGTCATATACCTAAGTACAACTACTATTGGATTAATGTGACTGTCTTGTGTATGTACTATGTAATGGGGTTGGCATGTTTCTTCGATAATTATAACTGTGAAAAACAATAGAATACTCGATATCCATCGAAATTGATTAGTTGATGCCATGTTACACTGTTTATGACAAATAGTTCCATACTCATTCAGTTGCATGTTTGTCGCATTCATAGGGTTATTCTATACATTGTTTTCGTGGCATCAAACGTTTAATAGATATTAACCACTTGAATGCGTCAATACATCGTTGCTAATTGATATGACGGCAAATACGCAATGATATTCGCGATAGTTTATTATAACTGAAGTAAAATAGTGGACCGGACCGGAGAGTACCAGACCGGTGGAAAAAAGCGGTCCGGTCCAGACCGGACCGCGGTCCACCCCTGGACCGCGGACCGGACCGATCCAAAGCGGTCTGGTCCACATCACTAATTCATACCCATCTTCAGGGTGGCCTCTTAGATGGCATCCATTGTCTTTTTTCCATATTCGATAGTGGTCATCTTGTATTTGACATTTGAATTAATTTTAACCATTTTCAATGAAAAACATGGCTGCTGGCAGCCATCGTGGATTTTATTCTTAGCATGACTAAATCTTTTGTCACACCCTGAAGGTACAACCCTCATCCAATCATCACCAAACTTCATATGGATCTTTTTCGTGATGAGAGCCATAAAATTTTCTGAATTTCGTTGCAAAAATGACCATCTTGGATTTTACTCTTTGCATTACTAAATCCTTTGGCACACCCAACTGGCCACATCCCTCATGGCCACGTCCCTCATCCGATCGTCACCAAACTTCATGTGAGTTTTCAAGGTGACCTATGGATGGGAGCCCGCATTTATTGGAGAATTGTTGTGAAAATTTACAGGCATATTTAGGATCACCTCTAGATGGTAGCTATCAAATTCGAATTATTTTCGATGAAAACATGGCGGCCATCTTGGATTTTACTCTTTGCATGACTCATTGCCACCAGCAGCCATCTTCGATTATAACCTGCATGACTGAATCCATCCAGACAACCAGCAGGCCACGTCCCTCATCTAATTGTCAACACAAACTTCATATGGATCTTTGGGGGTGACTTAAATGGGAGCCATTAATATTTTCCAAAATTTGTTAAAAAACATGACAGCCAGCAGCCATCTTTGATTTTACTCTTTGTATGACTAAATCCATTGGCACCCCCTGCAGACAGGGTTGAGTTGAGAATTGAGTAAATTCTAGTACTTCCTCAAATTACTTCATTAAAAATATCCCCCATGACCATGTATGCTTACATGTAGTTGAATGACAGTTACTATGTTGAATACTAATTGCATCATTATTTTACATCAGTGCTACCATCGAAAGGACTCAATTAATTTTCTTGCAAACCAAAGGCATCTAAGTTGGTGGTGGTTTTGCTAGTGAATCTCATGACTGATTTGCATGGTTTGTTTGGCCTCTCGTGGTGCCCTGTGTGTTCTAATTGGCAGATTATTATGTGTCATGAAAGTGAGGCGAAAATAACGTTGCTTGAACATAATTTATTGTCCAAATGGTATGAAAACAAAACAAATGAAATGATAACAATTAAAATCATAAATATTGCACCTTAACCCTTTACCCAACAAACCGGCCAGAACCGGCCAAATAAAGCTTCAACAGCCTAAAATATCTTCGGTCTGTCTCAATAAAACCATACACATATGGATAGCATTGGAACCGGCTCCTTGACCACATTGTGATAGTTACAGTTAGCCCTGTGCCAATGCATTCTCTTATATATGCGAGTCGACCATAGGTCGCCTCGCATATATAAGAGAATGCATTGGCCTAAAAAAAATCTTTTTTTAACACTTTTTACCATTTTTTCTTACATTCTTTAACAATTTTATAATTTTTAATGTGTTAAGCCAATGCATTCTCTTATATATGCGAGGCGACCTATGGTCGACTCGCATATATAAGAGAATGCATTGGCACAGGGCCCTTCTGTTGGGTAAAGGGTTAACTAACAACTGTTCTCAAAAACACAACAAAATAAGTAAAATATGAAATGTCACAAAATATGCTCGACAATAAAGTGTTTATTTCTCAGGAATCTCAGCATTAAATATGATCTATCACTTTGTAAACATGTGCTATATAGTTACCGGGGTATAAAATATTAGGTATGAATCAACTCCTGTCCGGAAATGCTATCGATTAATATTGATTATATTTTGAATATTTTCTGGTCTAAAAATGGTGTGGTTGTTTAGCTAAGGAACAATAGTCGTTACTGTTAACAGAGACCAGAAATTTTATTTTGTAATTTTGTCACAAATAAACATTAATTAGACTCATTATCACTTATAACTATGGAATAAATCAATACAAACAATCAATCTGGGATGTTTGACATTCGGAAAGTAGCTACAGGAACAGCCTAATTATCTCTATTGCTATATGATATCGCCTGAATGGTCTGTTCTAAAAATAGAACAATAAAAGTATCCGATTTAATCATCTAATTTCATAATAAAATATTTGAAATAAAATAAATATTAATTGATAGAAGTGTTTCCGGACAGGGGTCTTCAATTCATATTTATTATTTTATACCCACATAACTATTTCAAATTTGATATTTAAAGAGATAATCCATCTTTAAAAAAAATAAAAACCAATGCCTTTAGTACAGTGTATACTTATCATCATTTCTATAAATAACGACAATAGAAACAGTCTCAATCAATCATCGGGTGATGACTTAATTTGGCATCACCACAAATTGACAGGACAAAATTGTGCTAATCAGTCAGCATTTTTCAGGCACTTTCAAGAATTTTAATATGCTATCATAGAGCCGTATTGCATTGTTTTGAGTTATTATCACATGATAGTGGATTGCGGAAGCCTACCATCAGTGCCTCCAGCAGGAGGCGCTCATGAAATCCCTAAAGAGTGTTCAAACGAATCTGTTGAGTTGGTGCGTTGCATTGAAATTGGAATACAGACAATTACACGATTGTGTTTAGACAGCTGCAATACTTCCTTTATGCTGTGTTCGTTAATGCAAACAATTTCAATGCAACATATACCTTATATGGCAATTAAGCATGTGCGTCATAATAAAATATGGCGGCTGTCTGCGACTTGAATATATGTCCATAAAGATTTAGTTTTTGGGGATTTCACAGGTTTGCTATTATCGTAGAATTCATTTATAACAGATAGATTAATTTGCAAAATTGCATATATTCCAATATCAAACTTACAGTTATGCCCTAAGTAATCGACCTCTTAAGCACAGCAGAATTATGGGTAACTTTTCAGGATTTAGTCGGAAATATGGCTTGTTGCCATTCACCAGAAAGCTCTCGGGGAGAGCTTTCCGATGAATGGCATCAAGCCATATTTCCGACTAAATCCTGAAAAGTTACCCATAATTCTACTGTGCTTAAGAGGTGGATTACTTAGGGCATTACTGTATCAGCAGCAATTGGAGGCTCTGCATTGTAATGCAACACACCCATGTGAACGGATAAACAGACAAGGGATATGTCATCACAACGGACCAATGCAAAGCAGTCGTCTGAACGCTGCTTTATGCCACCTGCTCAAGTGGTAATCTCTATCCCAAACCAACATGAGTGTGGCTCTATATTTATTACACACCCCAAACACAAACAAAAGTTATGTTATTCAGAGCTCTTCCAACGGACTTTCGCTGTTTTGCAATGGTTTTGATGCAAACTTATGAAATTTTGAATATACGTCGCCTTGAGCAACATAATTACTTCATGCGTCTCTAATTAAAATTCTGGACTAAAGATCACCTTAATGCAAACTGTTGATAATTACCGCAGGCTGGGACAATTGAATTTACTAAGAATACAACATTATAACTGCTTTGTGATGAAACTCCACATTGTTCATGCAACTCAGCACTCTGTGTCCCCTTTGTGGATGGCAAGTAAGAGGGGCAGATGTCCCTTGGTGATATGCCCCTCAGTGCCCTTGATCCTTTGGTGCAAACAAAAAAAAGGAAAACCTTTGAAAGAAATTAGGGAGAATAATGTCCAGGTTTACAAATGAGAATGAGAATTTTATATTTGATAAAATTGTGGACTGATATATGCATGATGAGCTAGTTATCCATACAAATATACTATGACTAAAACAAATGAGACACAAGTATTTCTTAATCATAGTACCACACAAAAACCTACAACATAAATATCACATGTGTAATAAACGTACTGCACCCTTAAACACATCAACCAAGCCTCTCACCCAACGTAAGCTGAGGTTGATAACCACAGATCATTACTACTACACATACACCTCAACTTCCCTGGACATGTGGTTCTACTATGATGATATGATGTTGGTGGGTCCTGCTGATGCAGTTATGTTTGTGAGGCAAAATTATGCTCATAGGAAAAAGTATGGGTATTTTTTTTCTTAAATTGTCATTTTCAATGTCTCTGACAAGTCTAAATGACTCTAGATGCTGTCATTATCTGCAGAGAGTATTTACGTACACATATATTTGAAAATGTTCTAACCCCGGTTGTGTAAATTATTGCAACTTGACTCCAACTTACGATTGCTTTTTTGATAGTTTTGCAACAACGCACAGACAGGCTTGATAAATCACACAGACAGGGTTGATATATTCAAAAGGCCATATTATGTAATCATCCATCTGTTAACATTTTTGGTTTCCAATTGATACCTCTAGTTTGGATTAATTGATCTGAACCAAAGTTGGTATGTGTATTTCCCAGGTAAAAATACAGGCCAAGTTTGAATATGAGTTACGGCAATTTTTCGACTTAGAATTTGACCGCATGTTGGCATTGAAATTAGGGCTATATCAGATATTCTTTGCAAGCCCAAATTATTATTTTATTTTGCGGTTGTACAATTCGAAATGGCTAAAGGGCATATTTTGCCATGCCCTAGCGATGCTCTTGTTTAAAATATATAGGGTGGAATGTTTCCTGAACATATGTTACATTGTCCTCATGTCAAGTGCTGCAAAAATAGCAATTTGAGAAAAATTATGTTTTTTTTTTCATAACAAAATCACCTTGCTCCACCTACATAATAGTTCAATCAGAACCCACCAACATCAAATACCAAGTCAAATCTATTGAAGCATGCAGAAACAAAACTTATCAGCTTATCGTCAACATTACAATGAATGTTTGTCTTTTACAAGTATGCTTGTACTGCAATTGTTGCGGGAGAACACATGCCTGTCAGCTGTGTACTTGGCATGCGGTAGAAATTTGTTTATTTCGTTTCTTTTACATACATTTAGTCAGTAGATGACCATTATTCACGACTGGTCAAGAAAGTTATAATTTGATCAACATGATTTCAATTCGCAGAAATTGTTTATGAATTTACAGTATCAATTGCAATGACAGCCCTAGTTGCAGTGCTGTTTATATACATACTGGTGCATGGATATATGTATGATACCTGTATAATACCGTAATTGGTTTCACACCATGATTATGACACTGAGTTTTGTAGAGCAAATGGGCCTCTGAGAGTACCACTGTAAATAGCAGAAATGCTTGATTGGAAGTTGCGCCCATGCATGTGGGTTTTGGGTAATAATTGCTCCACCCATTGAAACTACATCCTGCCGAATGTGTTTAATAAATGAAGCAATTATTACTATTATAAGGATTATTATATATATATACTTTCAGCAGTACCATGCAGTGGTCTTTGTCAAGTGAAGCTATGAGTATCAGTGAATGCAAAAAACACATTTGGAAAAAGATTGGGTAAAACGTACGTCATATCTATTACATATTATGTGCTCAAAAATTCTGAATATGATTTGGCAAAAAGAAATTAGTTAATTTGGCTATTTGATAAATTTACTATTCCAGATTGTGAGCTATTGTAAGTGTATATTCATTTGACATTGGTCTACTGATAAACAACTTGAAACTTTCTCATGGAATGTGTAATAGATCAACCCTTCTTGGCATAGACTGTCTAGATATGTCCTCATATATGTACACACCTACCATACCTATATACAAATACACACATTGTTTCATTATTGCATATATCAGGTTTGACTAGATACATATTTACACAAAATTACGCACATATTACAATTGGCAGAGATGATTTCAAGGGCATAGCCTGGTTTTAAACTCTGGTATGGGTCAAACTTAGTATTAGACATAATTGGGAATCTTATGAAAATCAATTCCAACACGGCAAAGTCTATATGTTAGTAGGCTAATTGTTGCATCATGAAACTATTTCAATTAGATCGCTATATACGCTAATGATTATAAATAATATAATAATTTTTAATATCTATTATTTTGGCTATTTTTACTGCTCCTGGTAATCCATATATTACAAAAATCACACGAGGACCAGAATGCCGTAGAATAACACACATGATACATGTATAAACAAAGCTATCACCTACAAATCCAGATAATTTTCCATATGGAATTCATTTATTATAAATGAGTCTTGCCAAAGAGGCTGAAAGTAATTATGACCATTTCAGATGATGTGATGTGATACAAAACCAGGCTTTCCCCATTTGGTGTGATCTAATTTAAGACTCTATGATAATGCCTAAAATAAAGATAGGTATGTTTCTGCTGAGCTGACAGATTTCCAGGGGGGACCCCCACTGACAAAATTTTATTCTCCCAACACAAAAGAAGTTTGGCAGAGGATATAGAAATGTGTTCCATCTGTCCATCCATCTGAACTTTGGAGCTGTAATATCTCAGTAATCTGTTGTCGGATTCAAATGATATGGTATGCAGATGAATTGCATAATTGAGGTGCCAAACGGGTGCACATCACCAACATCAACTGAGGGAATTCAGTCTGATCCTAGGTCTCCCAAAGCAGTTGAGGCCTCAGCAAAAATGAGGTTCACAGAGGGTGAATTTGGTGATGCTAGTCCGCCATGAGGGATAGCATCACTAAATTGACCCTCTGGGGACCTCATTCTGCAAATGACAGACACACTATTTGCAGGGTTGTTTGTGAGGAATAATTACACAGAGCAACAGGGAAATAATGGAGCTTTCCACAGAGGCCACACCCACAGCGGTAGTCCCGCCCACTGGTAAAAATACTTTATCCACATAAATATTGTCTGTTACCCGAGAACGACTTCCGAAGTGAACACATCAGCATTAACCCTTATGACAACTAGCTGAAACAGACTCGTGTATGATTCGTGCAAATTTGATCTTTTAACCAGTTTGATTTAAAAAAAATAATTTAGATTAAAATTTAATTTTTTTTTTAGATTGAACTTTGATCTGCTGTTGAGCAAAAACAAAATCATAATTTGTTTTTTAAATTAAAAAAAAAATTACAAAATTTATTTTATTTTTAGATTTTTAGATTGAATCTTTTAAAATTTGTTTTAATTTTTTAATTTAATTTTTTTTTTACTTGATTACATTTTTTTTAAATTTAATTTGAAATTTTCTTTTTAGATTTTTAGATTGAAACTCTTGCCAAAAAATTTGAAAATTTCAATACAAAATTTAAACAAAATTTATTTGTTTAAAATTTTTTATTTAAAATATAAGTTCTTTATAACATCTGCCCCGAGGCACCACACTAAATTTGGTTAAAACAGATCAAGCGCTCTGGAAGAAAAATTGCATACAGACCACAACAGACAGATCACTGAACTCTAATATATCTAAACCAGATAACATACATTCGTTTTGCCATTAAATGTGAAAATTATGACAAGTGTCATGCTAAACGAAAAACATTGTTATAATCACGGATGAATTTATAACATCATGCCAAGTACGTTAATCCAGAGTATGCGCAACTGGCGCGAGATCTCGCAAAAGATCGCGAACTCTTTTGTTCCGTTTAAAAGCGGGTGTGATTGCGCGAGACTGCGGTTTCCAATGGTAATTGCATAAACAACATGGCGATAACCACGACAATTGTAGTCGTAGTCTTAACCGCATATATTAATGAAATAAAACAAAACCAAACATTTGTACGTGGGTTTAATATTACCAGAGGATTACATGGGCGTGATAATGCCAAACAAATCCTCATGTTTTCGTCTTCTTTTAATTGAATAGCAATTATAGCATCGTAATGTTAATCCTGTGTGCAATTAATTACGATTTCCGTACCATTGCTACTAGCAGTGACTAGTAGGCCTATTAGCCATTATATTGTCATGGCTGTCAAGATATAATATATATTACTTATTTCAACAAAAAGTCGCCAATCCACAACGGACGCTTTGATTGTTTTGCCGATGGTGATGTAATTAATTACCTATTATGACTAATTGCATTTCCCCAACATAGGCCGGCCCTACTGTGTGCACACACTGGATAGGTGTTACATGATTATCATCTAATATGGGTGATTTGAGTAAACAACTCCACATTCCTAATAGCTTTAAACATCCACAATTACACATACTTATAATCAACCCATTCAATTATATTGTAGTGGCTATTTGTCAATAATTCCAACATGGCAGTAGAATTGTGTTAACATTGTTTTATGGTACATTTGAGATAGAGACCGTAATTCTGGTCTAGCCTAAATAATTTGGGCATTATAATAATCCCATATTAGAAAAAGTGACAATGGTAAAATTTGTAATGAAAACAAATGCTAGGCGCCTATTCAAAATCTCGAACACCATATAAGTGTTCTGATCCCATATTTGTAAGTAAGTATATGAAAGGGTTAAAGTGAAGAAAAGATCAAGACATTGTTTTATTGTGAATAGGCTCCAATCAGCTGTGTTTTTGAAATGGGACATTTATATACAAAGTCATAAAATATTTAAAAACATAACGAATCCTGAATTAACATCACACTGAGTATCATACAGGTATTCCTGAGGCGACGTTGAATTTGTTTTCCATGCATGCTTCTTGTTCATTGTAATCTTCTTACGTTTTTTAAGTTTTGGCATCTGCAAAAATATAAACATACATTACAGCAATATGATAAAGTGACATAATCCTCAACTTTTTTTTACATTCTACAATGAGATAATAGCTCTTTAATAATTTAATTTAAATGTAGTAAATGTAAATGTATTAGACATACATTTAATAAAACAAGGAACGCTCTTTATTGTTACACATCAATTCCATATGATGTCACATGTAAAAATAACATATGATTTCAATGATGATAACTAAATTGGCATAATATTAGAACTTTCTAGGACGAAAGAGAATTGATGTTGATAACTTGCTAGTCCAACAATGCACGTGATGATATCATGACAATAATTTGATCTGTTTAACGCATGTGAAGCACAACTGTCAATGAAAAGATCTCAAACAAAACTTGCAAGATTGTGTGTTTATTATTATATAAGACACATTTAATTTTAAGTTAATTCCACGGAACATTACAAGTAAAACATTTCCAATATTATTCAAAGCTAAATTGGCCACTGGGTTTTGTTAATTTTGTCTAGTGAATCGCCCAACAAAATTATGGAGTGCCATGGCATGTTTTCATTGCACCTGGCGAAATGGTGAAATTTTTGGAAACTTTGTACAAGTAATTTTCGGTAATCTAATGCAAGATCAAACTGAATTTGCTTAGATTGTAGGAATACTGTCTTGTGAACATAAACAGACTTGTCTGGTTGAAATTATATGAAGCAATCTACCTTTTTTGTGATTAGATAGGAACCATCTATTTCTACTGAAAAATAAGTCGAAATTAGGATACATAACCGATCTTTTGATACTTAGGTAAAAGTTTTGCAGTTTCGTGAACGTAACCGACATTTTCTGGAAAATCCATTATTAAGAAACTTTAGGAGTACAAAATTTATCCCACACGACCAATTACGTTTATTTAATTGAAGAAAAATTAAATGTTCGTAGTTTTCCCATTGTTCGTTGACAATCAAAACAACGAGAACAATCGTCGAATAAAGCCATCGAATTTACGTTTCTGCGGTCAGAAAACATTAATTAACTACAAACAAAACATACAACCAAACACGAAGAAAAGACTTATTCAGTAAATAAAACATGTTACTTACTTATTATTGGAATTATTCACATTTATGTAGTCCACAGAACAACAAAACAGGTACGCAAACATCGTCTGAAATGAGATCTCGTCAATTCCCGTAGCGTTCGCGATATCTCCACGATGCGTTATTGAGCCAGCACTGTGAGTCTCGCATACTCTGGATAAAGGTACATGATCATGCCGCAAATATAAATCTCAGTATATTATGATTTGTCAACAAAAAAGTTGTTTGAATATAGCCAATTTAACACTGAATGTATGCATGGATCAAAATTAGGGTGAAGAAAGATGGCGTCGAAAAAATATCGGCAGCCAGCGGCCGGCTCGGCATCTGATTGGTCGAATATATTCTAATAAATTGCCATTGGGCGGGACTACGCTGTGGGCGTGGCCTCTGTGGAAAGCTCCATTACCAACAGTTCTTAGCCTGTCACTTAATATATACTTGAGAATCGTATGTGTGCAATAAATGTGATTCTGTCATCAAGTAGCTCTCTCTATTCCTATAGAAATTCCCATTGGAAATCTATACTGAAGCCACATAAATGATGTCACATTTTGAGTCACTTGTTCAACTAAAGCAGGTGTCCTAGCTAGACTATACACACATGCATCTGAGTCACTGTTTTGCAATACGTTACACAGATTTTGGTTATCTCCTATGGAGAAACTGTTTGTCAATCGGCCGATCTATCTATAGAATCCCGCAACATCTTGAATTGAGCTGAAAATGAAAAATATTTCAACAGGTCAATGAGATAGAGACATAATACTCCACTATACAAAATAAATAAACTGTATTGTTACAAATAGTAACAAGTGCACATAGACTATAGAGGACAGGTAGAGACTGGCAGACACAGAAGCCAGAGCTGACACTGTGCCAACTGCACATCTGTAAACATTGCAATATGGCAGATGTAGAACAAATTGGCCAGATTTTTGTAACCAAGCCAACCAATTAAAGCTAATTTACATATACATGTATAATGTTGACAAAAAACAAGTTAACAAAGACCTGAGTTGACACCCAGATGAAGCAGAGATTTTGCGAGAAAATTACCTTATCATCAGTAAGGATAAACCTCCACTTGGAGGGAAGATATTTTTTTCTGTTATATTTTTCACTATTTTATGCATGACTTGTATTAAATTTTGCTACTCTTCGTTTTTCACTTTTTCTCGATAAATGCTACCTTGAACTTTTAGCAATTGTGTAATAAACATATCATATTGCATCATAGTACATTGTTTCATTATTTATTCCAAGTAAATCCAGGTCAGTCAGATATATATCATATTTATTTCTTTACCAAACTTCCATGATCATTCTCGTTAGGATGGTTGTTTACACCTAAATAAAACCCACAAATATTCCGAGAAATTTCGACACCAACGTAATGTGTTTCCAATCATGTTAACACATTCCATTGTTCAATGTCAGTAATATATGAAAAAGAAAATGATTGGCAACTTCACTTCATATCTGCTTCTGTCATGTATCTACAGAGTGTAAATATACAGTAATGCCCGAAGTATATGACACTTTAACCATAGCAGAATTATGGGAAATTTATCAGGATTTAGTCGAAAATATGGCTTGTTGCCATTCATCGGAAAGCTCTCACCAAGAGCTTTCCGATGAATAGCAGCATGCAAGCCATATTTCGGAAATATAAGTCGGAAATATGGCTTGTTGCCATTCATCGGAAAGCTCTCACCAAGACCTTTCCGATGAATGGCAGCAAGCCATATTTCGGAAAGATAAGTCTGAAATATGGCTTGCTGCCATTCATCGGAAAGCTCTCGGTGAAAGCTTTCCGATTAATGGCAACAAGCCATATTTCCGACTAATTCCTGAAAAATTCCCATAATTCTGCTATGGTAAGGGTCATATACTTCGGGCATTACTATGATGAAACTAATTTGTAGGGCCTTGAATACTTGGAGGTTTGTTTTTATTTAAAATTTATTACTCATATTTCGATGGATTCAAAATAGATTTGATGCGACTCTTCCTTTCAGCTGGATTTCTCTTTTTCTGTTTCTTTCAGGATTATATGTGTGACATTTTTCGCTCAATAATTTAACAAATATAGTTATCATAAGGCCATACACACTTAATAGTTCGTTTCTCAGGGATCGCCGCCTCCCAAAAAAACCCTGCGCTACCCCTTATTTATTGGCAGCTGTAAATAATAAATATATAAATACCGCATATCCCAAACCGCCCCAGACCGATAACTTCGTCTTGAAACTTTACGCAAACTGCAAATCTATCCGGACTGCAAATCTATCCGGACTTTACATTCACAAACAAGGGCGGATAATTCTGACGAACTTCCTGTTTAAAATAATAACAAAATGGCGACTTTGGTGAACATTTGTATCGTGCAGAATGTTCCTCAAATGGCTGATATTCGATATTCGAGTGACCAAAGAAGATGTACCAGAGAATAAATCGGGAGAAGTAGTTGATGTATTCTCGGTGCTGATGACAAGTTGCAAGGAGGTGGTGTTGCCCAGTAAGACAAATGTGAAAAACAAACGTAACAAATTGTGCAATTCATTCATTGACTGGTTGAAAACAAAGTGGGCTTCCGAAAGGTTAGCGTTGACAGTGTGGGTCGGCAATGTGTGGCTATATTGTATGTAATGCACTCTGGTTTGTGGATCAGCACTATTCCAAACTTACAAGATTTTTATGAAAGTCTGTGATTAATTAGAAAATAAACCTTTTATTTCATAAATTATTGTTGTGATTTAATATTATCAATTCATGTGTAGTCCAGTGGAACTCCTTCCAATAAAGCTTGATCTGGCTGGTGGTCACCCTGAGTTACATCAAATTTCACCGATGTAGTTTCCACATCTTCTGCCATGAGTGAATAACTCAAACTGTTTCCTCTATACAACTTTATTACAAATCTAGATTATTAAGGGGATATATGATAGTCAGCTTCGCTGCTTCAGTATATTGCCCATATATAGTTTTATTCCTCATATCCAGTATTATTCCTTAATATGGGACTCCGATAAATATTATATATATAAATACCTGCCTCACCACAAAATTAATTTGAAAAAAATAATAAATATAAATAACTGCCTCCCTCATCACTTTGAAAAAAAAATCCCTGAGAAACAAACTATTAAGTTTATATGGCCTAAATGAGATCCAAAGGTACCTTTTATGTGATGGAAGAATTAAAAAAATGTTCAGTTTAATGTCCTTTATCAGCTTTGTATAAGCAGTCGGTTACATGGAACCAACAGTTTATACATATAAAAGCGCATGAAGGCCATGAGAGAGAATGATTTAATCCTTGGCAGATATAACTACTTTTAAACTTACATTTCTTTAGACTTGCTATTGTCGCTTGCTTCCTCAGAAATTCTATACATTTATCTTTACTGATTCCAAACGCTCTCATGTTGTTTGTGAAAGTCCTGAAATTGATGAACCATAATTAAGTTAAAGTGATGATTTAACCTTTATTTAATAGTATTTGCTAAATTTCGAGGCTACTACACTTCGAAGGTGAAGCTGACAGACATTCATTAACCCTTTCTATACTAAAAGGATTCTCCCATTCAGTTACAGCAGTATACATTGGAATGGTCTATTATTCATTTGGATGGATGTTAAGGATATATGAGCATACGTCAGCCAGGTGAAAAGATAATAAAAATGCAGAAGAATCAGGAAGAATGGTCTTTTGTTGAACTTATGATCTGAACATTTCCAATGGGAACTACTGCTCAATGAGTAATTACTATAGAAAAGGTTAAAACTATAGCAGAATATCAGCACCAATGGTGCAGTATTTTGGCCTAAAATCGTGATTAAATAGAAGTGTTTTATTAGCATTAGACATGTCATACATTCAAGTTGCCAAAGAATAAAAACAGTTTCTTAATAATTGCATACAAGATACGAAAACATCTGATGAGTGGTGAAAACACAAAAATCCAAAAGTAGCTGACATATCAGTGTATGAATTACTTTCACAGCAGAAGTCTGAGAAATTGTTTATTGAGGTAATGGTAAAACAGTTTTGTTTCTAATCAAACTAATTTTAAAAAATATTTTAATTGCTCCAGGGAATACTAGTAGAGTATAACTCAATGAGTATTAAAGTGACGGGCGGCCTTCATTGTAGGTTATAATTTAGAAATAACATTTGATCAAATTATGATAATTTCCTGAAGAATATACTAATAGTATAGCATAATGACATGAATGCGATTTTATTCACAAAACACGATTTGTGTCCGAGAAAATTCAGGTCGAGTGTTATTTAGTTTCTCCCAAAAAGTGCAGTGGATTGTTTATAAGCAGTCACGATATTATTTAGATTTGTGCGCATTATACCTCGGTTATAAAACCCCTAATTTGGTGCGTCTACAACTTACAATTCACAATACTACTCATAGTAAACTCCTTATTTGGTATGTATTACCATATATATGTTAGGAGACATTTTCATTGGACGATCTGGTAGTTCCAAGTGTTTGTCTATAAACAAACAGTTCTGTAACAAAGCGTACAAATGTGACAATAACATGCAATGTATGCGATATTTATGATTGGAATATAAAGAACAAAATCTGTCTATTATATAATATTCTTTCTGTTCATGGCGATTTTAGCAGATGTGACTATTTTAACATCTATACCCACAGTGAAGGCCGCCCATATCTTTAACCTCTTCACTGTTGAATAAAGTCATGATGTCGTGTGCTGGGCCATTGATGTTAAATTGCAGTGGAAAAATATAACGGGAATGTCACGAAAATCCTAAAACTGACTCCATGTAAAGCCTATTACATGTACCATAAAAAATCCTGAAGCACCATATACTGTTAAAATGTTGCGATAATACAATGGTTCCCTACTCAGAGGTTAAATGATTCAAATAAGTTTATGAACAGGTAAGATTACTAAAAATAAATAACTATATAATCAGGCAGATGGACAAACATAGTCAATACAGTATACCCCACAATTTCTTTGAAAGTGTTGATATGAGAAGTGCAACGGCAAGCATGGCATATGCCCAACAGACAGCTTTCATTGTAATGTTGTGACACAAAAAACTCATGCGATAATGTTCATCATATTCTCATGTCTGCATCATTCTGTCTATTTATCATCTGATGTCCAGTTTCGCCTAAATCGTGGATTCATCTCAACAACTCTCAGAAAGTGGACGCCCATTTAAGGAATTAAGCCCAGGCACTAAATGAGTTAACTCTCTTGGTGCTGGTGATGAGATATCTTATTGAACGAGCTAAATTTCAACTTGTTCAGTGACACTATATATTGAAAAAATATATCTACATCATAGAAAAGTCGCGGTTGCAACTTGCAGTATTGTTTTAATATATTGCAATGTCCAAATAGAAAATTCAGTATTGTAATGATCAGAACTCTTCAGCATCAACTGATGAAGCCATGAAACAAGTGTGTCTTAATTCATTCTTCAACAATCATATATAGTACTGAAAATATCTCTCTCTGATACATGTATCGATCACGTTTGTGACAAAATCAGTTATGTAATTGAGGTATTGAAGCACAGGTAAAGTCTATGATAAGCCAGGACATTCGCCAATTGGAAGGCGTCTGTATGGAAATTCACTAGGATGTCTGATAAATATGCTATTATACAATTCAGTAAACCAGGACAATGTACTAACGGGACACTTACTTTGATGATGACATTCTATTGACATTTTAATCTATTAATTCAACATATATCTTAAAAATTGTGGCTCTAAAGCCAGAAAATCACCTAAAGATGGCAGCCAACTGATGCTTAAACATATTATATGACGATCAAGGGGCTGGCTGCCATGCATGCAACATAATTTACTGGGGTCCCGGCATTGAATGAGTTAAAGGACTAGACTTACCCTAACTGACCAAATGTGATGTTCTCCTGATAGTGACCATCATCCAAGCGGTCTTCGTTATCCGACTCTCTGTAATAATGTGAGATTATGTCAGCTGGGATATAACAAACTTATTGACCTCATCACAGATCATGACATCACAAACAAGAGGTGTGCACTCGCGTGCTAGCATACCCCCACAATGGCAAATTCAACCCGCATTATCCGTAAACCCAACAAAAAAGATTTTTAACTTTAAAGAAAAATTTGGATTAATAATATCGATATGGTGTCGCAAGAAAAAATCATTGTTCCGAACCAATATTCGAAGAAACTTCCTGAAAATATCCTAACTTGATAGCATCCACAAAAAAAGTCAAAATAAGTCGAAAATGAAGTGTAATGTTAGGAAAAACAGTCCGAGCCAACCCTGAGCCGCATCATGTAGAGAGGGTGTTGTGAGAAGCATGTATACCAAAAATTATTGAAATCGGTTCATATTTGTTAAAGTTATTAAGACGGATAGAATTTTCTAAGTCAAAATAAGTCGAAAAGTAAGGCGTAACTTAAAAAAAGAAAGACGGACCGCACCGCAATTAGCTTCATGCGGAGAGGCGGTCCTAAGGAGATTGCATACAAAAAATTATTGAAATCGGTTCATAGTTGTTCGAGTTATGAGGTCGGTACGACGGACGGACGACGAACGGACAGACGCACAGAGGGAGAAAGTGTGACGGACAGACGCAGTCAATCCAGTATACCCCCCATTTTCTTCGAAAGTGGGGGTATAATTACAAATCAAATCACAACACCTATTTACAAAGAAGTCAGTGTTCAAATTCTATCCTGAATATATTCAAGAACTTGGTTGCTGACAAAAGTCAAACCAGACTCGAAAATTTCAGATTGTTGGAAATAGTGAGGTTCACTTTTCAGTTAGTTCTCATGTTGTGTTTTACTATTTTTGTTTTTGAGTGCATATCCTCACTGTGTCAAATTGAAACATGGATAAACAAAATGTCATAGATATTGGCTGAATACAGTGAATAGTAGTTATTACTTTGGATGGACGAACGCACACATGGATGTAAACCAATTTACTCCCCAATCTTTGAGTGGGGGTATAAATATGGTACATGCTGAAAATGAAGCAATGCAAACTCATTGTCATACCCATGGATTTAAAAAACTACTAATCAATTAAACAAGACAGTCAATGACTGTGGAGTCGCTCACCTGACTGCAAAGACTGGGATTCTGAAGACTACAACAGTCAGTACTTGTCACAATCACTTAAAACAAGTACTTCTAACCAGGGACATAGCTAGAGCAAGGAGTTAAATCTAATAACATTAAAAAAAATTCAATTTAAAAAAAATGTATAATTTAAAATAAATGTTGTTTTTTTTTTAATCAACATGGTTAAATGTTCAAAATTCTATGTCCTAAACCTCTTATGATCATTGATCAAGAGAATAAGTTGTTTTAAGAATAACTATCGCGGCAAAGATTTTATGTCCCTGGCTCTGCCCATAATTGACCCAGTGACCCAATTTGAACAAATTTGAATCCCAGTCAGACGAGGAACCTCCATACCAAATATAATCCAAATCGACCAGGGCGTCTATACCGGAAGGTTCCTGCACTGCAATATCTACAGATAAAAGCTTGATATTCGCCCCAACCAATTAAATTAAGTCTGGCAATCACCGGATGTTTATATCACGCAAAATGGAACTGTCTTCAGCAATTTGAAAACAGGGTGCTTGTTCTTGGAGAGGAAATATTTTAGCAACAAATACATTCCTTGTGTCTAGTTCTAAATTTTGATATGATTATATGGAATCAATTGTCTGAAATAGAAATTCTTTTTGTAAATACCAAGTCTATACTTTTAGCTTATTTAAAATCAGCATCGATAATATACAGTGTGCATGTTCAAAGTGACAATTATAATACATGTTCACTGCAGCCATATCGTATATGGAAATGAAAGCGAAGTAGCCCAGTCCAGTTGTGTTATACCTGATGTGTTGTATACTAGCATATTCATCGACAAATGTAAATTCTAAACATTGATGTCGAAGGTAGTTTTTCCATTTTTCGTAGTACCTTCCCATGTGTGGGTTAATTGGCCTATAGATATACAAAAATGGACGCTTTGCTGTAATGAATACATGTATGTTGTTTAATAGATGTTATTTCGTTAGGGGCATGGGAAAATGTTTTTCACATATGCGAAAAAAATGTGCATAATTTATCGTCATTTCTTTTTCGCACTTTTACGTCAACAGTTTTTCAACATTTTGTTCTAATTGGGGCGAATATGGAGCTTTCGTTAAGACGCCAAAATAAGCCCTCTACATGCTAAATTCTTTGAGATATCGGCCTACATAATTGCAAATTCTGTTCTGCAGTTTGTCATTCTGTCCCGCATTCCGTCGCATTTTGCAGTTTGTCATGTACTGTAATCTCGCTCGATCTCGCAGCGATCTCGGAGTACTGTCCGGAAAAATATGGCAAAAAATGGATGAAATATACTGATATTTCTTACTTCTTATGCGTTTCATGGCCAAGTTATGAAATAATTTATCGCACACGCAGCATAAAACAGTCGTGCGCATCGAATTGTCAGGAAACGAAAAAAACTGGTCCAAAATTCTCCTGGAAATGCTGTAAATTAGCTTTGAAAGCTCCATTGAAATCTTTCTATAAATTGGATATTCCGATCGATAACAAAAGCTGCAACAGCCCAAGTGCTGTTGAGCTAAAAATGAGCCCTCTAAAGCACTATATTCATCGAGATTGTGGCTGTCCTATGAAATTACAAATTCCTTTCCGTAATTTGTCATTCTGTCCTGCTTACTGTGCCATTCAACACTATTGTCTCGCAGAAATTGCAACTTCCTGTTTCGCTTTCATTTTGGAATTTCCCACAATCTCGCGAGATCTCAATCTCAGACTGCGCGAAATAAAATACAAAAATTTGATTGAAATATGCTGAGATTTCTCACTACTTATGCGTTTCATGGCCAAGTTATGGAATAATTTATCGCACACACAGCACAAATCGGTCGTGTGCATCGAACTGTCAGGAGACGAAAAAAAAATGGGTCCGAAATTCACCTGGAATCATCTAAATTACCTTTGAAAGCTCCATCAGAATATTTCTAAAAATCAGATATTCCGATCGATGACAAAAGCTGCAACAGCACAAGTGCTGTTGAGTTAAAAATTGTCAGAATCCATCAATAAATGGCTATGTTATATAGGTTTGTTGCCGACAGCCCGCCCACCAAACATCCCTCGCCATATCAACAAAAATATCATCATTTACCACCCCAAAATCTCAGCCTGTTGATTATATTGCTAAAAACAGCCCCTCAAGGTGAAGAGTTAACTCTATATGTTAACCCTCAGTGGCCATGTGATCAAAACCTTACTATACTATCACTATGAAACTAAATTATTTAGGTCACTGTGACTGAGGTGAATTTCATGTATTAAATTAAATGTGGAACATCAGAATATTTTTTCATTTCAGCAGAATACATAAAGGTTTCTGGAAGCAGGAATCGCTCAGGGACAAGGTAATTGCTTAATTTCGTCAAATATCAAATTTTATCACACCAACGAACATGATGATGGGTCTGTGACCCACAAAGGTAGGTATGCCCAAAAAATTAAGGGAAATTAAAGGCCTGCTGGAGTTGCAATGTATAACAAGGGTCCAGGTGATTTTGCTAACAAGCACAACTATAGGAGTACATAGAATACATTTCTAAGTTTTAAAAAAACCCATGAATTTGGCCAAGAAACTGAGTCAAATAATAAATGTCTCAATATATGGAAATCTAGTTTTTCAAAACTTTCATTTCATACAGATGTGGATGGTTTCATTTAAATTTAGACATGTGCATGCAAACTCCTTTCTAGTAATTTGAAGCAATGAAACAGACATTTGGTGCCATGATGTAATTTCAAAATGAAGCAAATGGCTCATAAAATGCACATTCACGCTGATTTCAAATGATCCATTTATAGATTTAACCATACCTCGTACACACTGGTTTCCGGGATCGCTCATTCTGGACAGCATCGAAGAAAGCGGCGTTCCAGAATCTGATTGATTGCCAAATTGCCTGGTCACGGAGAAAGCTGTAGAGGAAAAATTTCCTCAGCATGTTTCCCTGAAATGCTGGAGAGAAACAAAATTAGCGGGATGCTGAGTGATTTATTCAATTGTCTGACATATTAATTAATCATCTCGGCAATTTCTTCAGTATTAAGTGCAAAAGCACTGCAAATTGGAAACTCTGCAATTATAACAAGCCCAGGGCCAATCTCCAGAGTAAATATAGTCCACTTCTCTTAAGTGTCAACTCATTTCACACCATGTAATCAAAATCGGGTGTACACGAAATATAATGGCATACATCAGTAGATATACATATCTCAGAGTGAAAAAAACGATGTGGGAAGCAAACTGAAGCACAAAACATGCCATCCTTTACATCAGTGGATAGGACGGGAACATTAATTGATATGAAGAGCAATTTTCTACAGAATTCCAAAGATATTATAGCTTTATAACCATTATAGTTACAACTTCATTCTTAAAGGGGTACTGTACGCCATTTTCATTAAATTTCCGGTGACAACAACGATCTAATATCGATAATATATAGAAACATAAGTAATTTGAGTCGAAGATGTATTCTGTAAACGCTCAGGTTAATAGGCTATCTTAAAATTTAATAATTTAAAAGTTAATAATTTGATATAAATTGAATTTATGACTGGAGCCATAAAATGGCGTCAATTAAATTACGAATTTGCGTAATCAAATAAAGTAAATGAGGGATACTGGCTTGTTAAACCGATCGCACACACGATCGCTTAAAATATTATGATGATACGGGGAGAACACTCAAGTCACTCACTGACTAGCGACGATACAATAACTTAAATGATTATATGGGACTAGTATGCCTATAATATAACTTTTATTTGATTCATTTGGTTGAAAACTGTACAAAAATTACTCGACAACGACAATTTGTATTTTTGCATTCCGGTAAATTTGTCATCCGTAACACTACTTCGTACTCAACAGACTTTCAAATAATGAAAAAAGTGTTACCTTATTCTCAGACTCGGAGACTATAGAAACCAACAACAACATTTGGCGTACAGTACCCCTTTAAGTCAATCGGTAAATAGAGACATAAAAATAACCTGTCCAACTTATTTAACACCCCTAATTACTATTTCTTCAGTGTCGGGGTGAAAATAATTGATTTGAGTCGAGGAACCCACACTTCAAAGCTCAATTATAATTATTAGATTTTGATTTTAAAAATCTATTTCATAAGCAAGGTTACAGTTTGCAGTGGTTTTGACAGATCGGATATGATTTTCAGAATAATAGACAAAAATTATTACTGGAAAAAAAATGACAGTATCTTAATATACCATGTCGATCACACGTGAAAGTAGATGTTTGTTCACATTTTTGATGATACATATCATCACTATGGAATTAGAGGTGGGGAAAATAGACAATAACTGTGTATTGAAAGGTAGGTTCCTCTCGACTCAAATAAAATTCTGCCACCCCCCCCCCCCCCCCCAAGCTGCAGAAATAGTAATTTCGGGGTGTTAAATCTAACAGGGCATCTTTACCCTCTTCACTGCTAAATGATGTCATGGTGCCATGTGCTGGGCACTTGACATTATGGCCATTTTATTTTTCAGTGGAAACATATAAAGGGAACATAAAAAAAACCCTTTAACCAAGCCTTGAAATAGGGTGTCAGTCATTTGCAGAATGAGGTCCCCAGAATGTGAATTTAGTGATGCTACCCCGCATAGCGGGCTAGCATCACCAAATTCACCCTCTGGGGACCTCATTCTGCTTACACCTCAGCAGAATGAGGTTCCCAGAGGAGAATTTGGTGATGCTAGCCCGCTATATGCGGGGTAGCATCACTAAATTCACCCTCTGGGAACCTCATTCTACAAATGACAGACACACTATTTCAAGGCTTGCCTTTAACTGACACTGGTGACAAGACTATTATCATTCAGAATCCTGGAACATCATACACTTTTTCAAATGTTGAGATACAATGGTTCTGATGCACCAATATCTTGAGTTCCATTTATGAATAATGTCTGACTGCTAGTGTGCTGAAGTACATGAAGGTCCATACTCAATACTGACGTATAGCACACAGAGCGTGACATTTTAGGTCCGTACTCAGTATGGACTTATAAGCTAGTCAAGAGATTAAGACAACATGATAAATTCATATAAATTTATTCAATACTGAAAGTTCTATTCAATAAATATTTTGATTAACTTAATTGGCTACAATAATTTGATCAACTTGGCTAGAGGTAGATTGCTTTTTATAAAATCAAGACTTATTGATTTAATATGGGAATTACATATCACCAAATGGAAACAGGTTTACATATTGCCTGAAAATAACACTTGCATAGTGTGCAATTCCAGAACACTACATCAGCATGTATTATTGAAAATAGAGCTTTATGCCTTTCCAGAGATCATATGCTGTGATAGTATATATTATTAATAAGATATCATATTTTTCCATTGAGTGACTATTATCAACCGCGGCAGATGTCACCCCAAACTTGGCTGATAATTACCCCTCCTCCCGATGATCAACGATGGTATTACTATCGATGCGAGCAATTAATTTTGTCCACACGATCAAAGAGGTGTAACTCTTAAATTTATTGTAGTACACCACGCTATGATTACAGGTAAAATATCGCTTTTATGACCCTTAGAAAGCATGCTCTCAGGCCCTCTTTAACTGATAGGCCAACAATTTTGCATGTCATATTCTCAGACGTGCGAGCGTGATATATTTAATACAGATAGATTAGCACTGAATTAACATGCTCACTGCCGAAAACCAATGGGTAATTCCATCCCGTATGCCAACATGGGATTTGATGTTTTGCCGATAGTAGTTGATATTTTACGTATGTATGAGCAATGGTTCGACCTATATCGGGTTACATGATGCTAAAACATGTTATAAGGCTATTACGAGATAACTTGTAGTCGGCAACTGGGAAGGAATTTATTAGTGTTTCATCGCTGGTGCCAGCTACGAGTTATCTCGTAGGTAAATACAATTACGTTGTCGGTGGCTTAGGTCATGAGGAGTGCTATACAGGTACAAGCATATCGTGTATAAGACACGATAAAAGAATTTATACATGATGACTGGCACAGGCTACGTCACATAAGACGTCGAAAACATAATATGTATTTACCTACGAGATAACTCTTAGCTGGCACCAGCGATGACCACTGGTGAATTTCGTCCCAGGTGCCGACTACGAGTTATCTCGTAGTAGCTATATAACACGTTTCATCTCTCATTTGACCAGAATTTGATTAACTAAAATTGTATAAAGCACGATAATTAATTTATATATACACATCTTTCCACCCATTGCGAGGGAATGAACTTGCATGCCATGTGTATCCACTTGATCATACACTTGTTGTAGGGCTAGCAGAAGTTTCCAGCAGCCTCTGGTACTATATCCGATATATAATACTTTAGTACTATATACATTGTAAGTAAGAGATGTGTAATAAATATAGAACCGAAGCTGATAATCAGGTAAGTTAGAAATTAGCACACTCAACCAGGGTGCTGAGTTCTAACTAATCTCAACACACAAGTAAGTGCTGTTCTGTTGTATGTTACATGGCCAAGCTTTTGTATTTAGTGGACCTTCCAGTGGCTTGCACCCATCCCCTGACAGTGGGTTGTATTATCAGTTATAGGCCTTTAGCTTCAAATGAAATCTGAACAATCCAGAGCAAACTGATTACTGATTTATGCAACGAAAGCCCTCTATATGTGTCCGGGAAAGCTCTAATTTGCACATGTATATCATGGTTCAGGGACGTACAGAAGAGGTCCTGGTGAATTGTAGTATCCTAGCAAGATTTCTAACTGCACCACACCCCTTGTTCTGGATGCGGGAATCGTTGTATCTCAAGCCATTGTAATTATACATATAAAATCGATCAATGGGATCGTTGGGCTTGTATTGGCACATACATCAACATTGCTTGCGGTTTGTGTTGTTATTTATGTGGTATGTTCACTACTATGAGTTAATTCGTAGTAGCAGTCCCCATGGAACCGTTTACTACGAGTTAACTCATAGTGGCAGCCAACGTGTTAACAAAACAGAATCCTCCCATAGTGTCTCACAGGTGTGCAGTGTTGACAGCTCTGATGCAAGCCCAGTTAAATGTGCCTGTCATTTGCAGAATGAGGTCCCCAAAGGGTATCCCACATAGTGGGCTAGTGTCACCAAATTCACCCTCTTGGGACCTCATTCTGTATGGCCTCATCTGCTATGGGAGACACAGACTCAGATTGAAGTTCCCAAATGGTGAATATTGTGGTGTACACCCATTGGGAACATCAATTATGCAATGTTTCGTCTGCCAATTTGGGGATATAGAGAAATTAAACCATAAAAAGAAATAGAATCTATGTGAAGAAGTTTCTATAGAAATTTGATAATAAAGAAACTTTCCAGAGAAGATGAGGTCTAAGCAGCATGAGGTCCCCAGAGGGTGAATTTGGTGATGCTAGCCCATCACTAAATTCACCCTCTGGGGACCTCATTCTGCAAAGGACAGGTGCCTTATACTTGTGCCTGCTCTGATGTATCATATAAAAAAATGCGAAAAATAAAGGTCGCCCTCCCTATGAGATGACGTGTAATTACAGCATGATGGGACGGGGAGTTGGAATTACCAGTCATAAGAGTTATTGTCGATTCTCTTGAGATTTAATGCGAGGTTTGGATTGTCTAGACACAGAAATTGTTCTCTGTACAAGTCGATGGTTCTCATCGGAAAAGTTACATAGACCATTCTGTTTGTGACAACAAGTGTGGCTGTTCACATTGTTGGCAAGGTAATAAGGCTACATTTGTACACACTAACAATATTCAATTTGTTTCAGTCTGTAGGCCTAGCCTATATTGACCAATTGGAAGAATCAGGGACATGGTAGCATGGTGCACAGGGGACAGGGACAACTCACCTTCATGGGAGGCGCACAGATTGTCCTTGCTTAACCACAGAATGGCAACAAAAACTTTATAATGTCTAGTTATATTTCCCTATAAGTGTCTGAGAAATAATGTTTTCGATAATTTTTTTGTCTTTTTTACACCTATGCCATATACAAAAGGGTTCTTTCTTTTTTGTTTTTGAAGTGTCATAACTCTGGGGGAATGGTGGATATGACAATGAGCTGTATTTTCATTTGTAAAGGCAAGTTACTGGTCGAAAAACTGTTCATTGATGAACGAATGGACACATTGGTTACTATATATAACAACAAGAGCATCCAATCCTAAGTTAAAAAGGGCTGTAACTCATGTAAAAGTTAATTTGAACTTTCTATTTATGGCTGAGAAACACAAATACCAATATTCATTCTGATCAAATAAACAGAACTGGAGCTATCGGTCGGAATGCAAAATGGATGGATGGACTGAGAACATAATACGACATATGACCATTTTTTTAACAAGCATATAATAATGAAAAATATTAAATAGGGAATGGAAAGTCACATTATTGCATGCCTGTCAATTTGAATAATACAAAAAAGCCGCTTTAATTGTCCCGGAACATCTATAACTCTGAGAATCATATAGCAACCTATATCAGGAACCCTAAAATGAAAGTAAATTATGAAAATTTTTGAGAAAATGCAATATTTATGCATACCAGTAAGTTTAATATAAACCACAAATCATATCTGAAGATGATGAGAGTGGTGCAAATTCTGCTAAAACTAAACTCAAGGCTATTCAAGGCCTCGCAATGGCAACTGAAGCACTTTCCAGGCTTTAACCTCTTCACTGCTGAGTGATTTTATGACATCGTGTGCTGGGCTGTAGACATTCTATCAATTTTCCAGTGGAAAAATACAATGGGTCTATCTCGAAAAGCATAAAACTGACTCTGTAGAAAGGCTATTATCATTAAAATCCTTGAACTTATCAGACGTCAAGTTACAATGGTTTCAATGCACTAATTTATTAAATAATGAGTGTCCACTAGTGTGCTGCAGTATAGCAGCCAAGAGGCTTAACCTTTTCACTGCTGAATGATGTCATGACGACATTGACGTTCTTAACATTTTGCAGTGGAAAGATATAATGGGAATGTTGTGAAAACCATACAAATTACTTCATGCAAAGGCTACTATTGTTACAAATCCTGGAACACCATATATTGATCGAAACGTCGAAATACACTGCTTCAGTTGCACTAATTTCTTATTTCTGATAGTGCACGGAAGTAGGTCCATGCTCAGAACTGACATATAGCAACCGAGAGGTTAATAAATGGTCATTTGTCAGATTCAAGGCTATTCCACGTTTTGAAGGCCCTCAGGAACCCTGGAGAACCGAGGGGAACTGGAGCAATTTATCACCTCATATGGCCATGCCTGTTTTTGCTGTACATGTATTGGAAGCGGTCACTTCATATCCTTGCATATCTGACGAGACTGTTCTCTTAATGACACCCTGTCTAGTTAATTCCCAATGCGTAGCTGGCTTCATCAGCTTAAATAAAGCATGACACAGCCATTCTGTCATTGAGTTAGTGCATCCTGTAATCTTGTTTTGTAGCAGCTCGGGACTCATCAAGAAAGCAATTGATGGTCTTTCACTATGTGTGCTAGACGTTAATACATCACAAGAAATTAAGATGTTGCTAGGACAGCCAACATCAATCAAGAGAATATGTATGTTTTGGATAGAGAGCATGGTCACTGGAAATCATGGCACTATATGTCATACACTGGGTATTTGGCTTGAAATAACTTCCACCATATAAACAGGAACCCAGTTCCTCTCCCAGGGCCTACCTCCACAGTGTTGGCATATTCAGATAAACAAGTGCAATGCACATGCAGTGTCCTTTACAAAGATATGGCTTTTCGCAAAGGTTTGTTAATGTTCTGTGTTAGGGAGCATGTCAAAACCTCTTTCGCATATGCGAACAAAAATGCGATAAAAGTGCGAAAAATGTGGCGTCATTATCGTTGTTTTTTCGACATTATCAGAGTTTTTTCGTCATTATCGCACGCCGTAACGTTTTCGTCAATTTTTCGTCATTTTCGATGTTTTCGAAATTATCGCAGTTTTTTTTCCGGAGTTTTGCTTGAATGTTTGCTGTTTTGTTTTGACGTGTTTTTGCAGTGTTTGTTTTCGTCAAGATCGCAGCATTGTTTCCATCAATATTGCTGTGTGTCGATATGATCGACAGCACAGTTTGTGTTATGCCATGGTTGCAGTTTTATACCGATGTGTCGCGAACAAGAAGATGTCGGTGTCCGTGCTTTTTCTCCGATAAGAATTCCAACAATTCAAACTTCGTTTAATGAACTATTATTAATAGAAGATTAAAGTCCCAAATAAATGATTCCCAGACCCTGATTTATATAATAGGATACACATGCTATTTTCCGTGTCACATTTCAAAACTATGTTTTGATGTGGCCGCAAATCTGTGGGTTTACAGTAAAGGTTGAAGGCCCCAATATCTCGTGAAGCAAGTGCTATTAATTGCTACAATGTCGAATTATGAGTGCTGTAGTGGTACCGTAAACAATGCAAATATTGATTTTTATAAGTTTTTTTTGTGTGATTATGTAACTTGTCCTCATTTTGGGTAAACGGTCACCGTTTAATTGTGCGAAATATTATGAATAAAAGAATATAGTCCTAGCCAAAATAAATTATTCCACAACCCCGATTTATAGTATACTTTCCGTGTGCCATGTAGAGTTTCTAGTTTCAATTTGTCTTTCTATATCAAACCCACATTTTAATGTCGACGCAGATCAGGGGGTTTACACTATGGTAAAAGGTGACAAAGCTCTGAATTTAATTTGCAACATCGTCGGATTCTGAGATCGTCGGATTCTGAGAATACCGTAAAGCCGGTGCTATAGTTGTGTGAACTTGTGTTGTAAACAATGCTTTCATTTTCGCAATATAAGTATGAAATCATTGTTAGATAGATATCGGAAGCGCAGCGCTATTAATTCGTCGGCGACTTTTATTTCAAATCTACACATTTTATTCAATATATATCAGCGATCAGATGCTATAAAGTTAAGTTAATACAAAACCGAATATGTAATAGTTTGTTAAATTGGAATTTCCACGAATTGCACGTGCTCAGATTTTCCTGTTATGTTGTGCTATTTTTAGCACTGTAATTTCCCAGGCCAATCCTAGTTTAGTTTGTGGGTACCATTGGCTGGCAGAGGAGTTGAATGTTATATTTTTCTTGATTCTTTTTTGAATAAATAATTTAAACATGGATAATGATATACATACCATTATAAAACAATGAACCTAGGGGGTATGGCTCTATGTCTGGCGTTGATACAATGTGATGAGGGCTTGTTCTATATCGGATCCATGCTTTGCTGGATGGACGTAGCTGTCGTTCCCGTTGTGGGTTGGTGCAGCTGGTTTAAAATTTCTGTGTGATTTCATCCGTTTTCTGTTGGATGTGTGATACCTGGGGTTGTGAAAACCCTAACTTCGCAATATCGACCTGTGTAAACTGCTGGTCTAATAATTTCCCAACTGCGTATATATGCCAGCTAATGATAGATCTATTCGATTTCATCACGGTTTCGTAGCCATGATTGAACTGATATTATTATGACATCAAGTCGCTTGATTTGGGATTTTATATATCAAATGTGCTGTTTTGGCCAACGAGTTAAACCATTGTTCACTAATTGAGAAGACATCACAACACAAAAAAATATCTGTCGCACAGTTCACGCATAGTTGTGAGGGACTGGTATACGTCATAGGTTTGTATAGCCTTTGGCTAAATGTCACCACTTCACACATTTGGAATGTGTTGACTGTTGTTTAATTAGGCCTTATGCGAACTCATAGCTATCAAAACAGTCAAACTGTCAAGTCGTTGTACTTGTATGTTAACCGCATAGAGTTGTTTGTATGGCCTTTGGCTGAACTTTATTTTCCTTCACACAGTTCAGCCAATCAAAATTCAGCTGGCATCTGATTTCGCAGAAGAAATATTAAATACGCGAATTTATGAAGTGCAACAATATCGATTGTTTTAACTTTTCGTTGTTTGCGAATATCGATCAATGTTTCGACGTCGCGACTTTCGCGTTGTCGAAAGTTTCGACATTTTACTAAAATGTTTAGCCTGTTGTGGTTTTGACGTTGTAGCGTTTTTATGGCCAGTCGCTTTCGATGTTATCGCATTATTTTCGTCATTTTCGACATTTCATTTTTGCACAATTACGTCAGATTACGTCGAAAGTTTTTCGGCATTATCGACATTATTTTCGCATATGCGAAAGAGGTTTTGACATGCTCACTTAGCTTAATTTGAAACATTTCTTAATCCGGCCTGTGATGACTCCATGAATACAACCAGTTGCATTTGGATATCCTTCATCCGATTGTGGTTCATGAATATACCAAGATCATTCACATCCGATCAAAGAAGACAGAGATAAAGAGATACAAAATGTATTTTACAATCTAAGGGCCATAACTTCAGAGAATTAAATTTAAAGTCTGTTACATGCGGATATTGTTCCCTTCATGCTGCCTCATTAGCATACTATTTAAAAGATCATTCGAACACGACCTATGATGACTGAGATCCAAAATTGGCAGACAAATTTCCACTCTATGGGTCATAGGCCTACAACAAATGAATAGACGAAACATATTCCATGTACAGTAATGCCCTAAATAATTGACTCCTTAACCACAGCAGAATTATGGGTAATTTTTCAGGATTTAGTCGGAAATATGGCTTGTTGCCATTCATCAGAAAGCTCTCAGTGAGAGCTTTCCGATGAATGGCAACAAGCCATATTTCCTGAAAAATTACCCATAGTTCTGCTGTGGTTAAGGAGCCGATTATTTAGGGCATTACTGTAGATACATTCACCCATAGTGGTCATAAGCAAACCAAAGATCATTGAAATCCAACCTGGATTGATGGACTCACGTTAGGATGAGCAGAACCCATTTCTATATCCCCCACCGAACATCGTTTTGGGGATTTTATTTGCAGGGGATAACAAAGTAGGTAACTAATAATACTAAACCATCAATGGATCTTTGTTGAAGGATGTCCTATGGTGAAAATCCATATAAAATCATATTGAGATTCGATAATCCATGGCTGATATATTTGTGTCAACAGCCAATAAACATCCAACATATCATAAACGAAGAAGTAAAATTGTAAAATGTCGAATGATGATGAAAAACTCTAAAACACAAAATGCAAACAACACCTGATTTGACACTCCTTTAGGAAGCCATTTTGATGCCACACATCCATACCAGTACATGTTACATTGAGATCCAACAAACTGTGGCTTAGATATCTGACAGGATGGATGGAATGTCAAACAGAAAAACAGGATGCATGTAATCCAGCAATCCATCATGCTTGAAAAGGCACCGGATTCATCAACATGGGCACAACTTCATGAAAAGAGTGTATATCTAATCAGATGTTTAATTAGGCATATAAAGGGCTTTTAGGTTGAATATACATTTATCTCAGGATGAATTTAGTGACGCTATCCTGCATAGCGGGCTAGCATCACCAAGTTCACCCTCTGGGGATCTCATTTTCCTTAGGTCTCATCTGCTATGGGAGACATAGACTCAGATTGAAGTTTCCAAATGGTAAATATTGTGATGTACACCCATTGGGAACTTTGATTATGCAATGTGTCGTCTGCCAATTTGGGGATATAGAGAATCTAAACTAAAAAAGAAATAGTATCTATGTTTCTATAGAAATTTGATAATAAATAAACTTTCCAGAGAAGATGATCGAGACCTAAGCAGAATGAGGTCCCCAGAGAGTGAATTTAGTGATGCTATGTGGGATAGTGTCACTAAATTCACCCTCTGGGGACCTCATTATTCAAATGACAGGCACACTAAACTCAGGCCTGGCTGTGTGGCCAGAATTAAAAGACATTACAGAATTACAGATCCTGTGGAAGTGCATTCTCGGGTGCCTCGCATATATGTTAAAGAGAATGTACTGGCTTACAAGGTCAAGGTAAATATTGTTAGGCCAATGTATTCTCTTATATATGCGAGGCTGCTTGTGGGAGACTCGCATATATAAGAGAATGCATTTGAACAGGGATTTTGAAAGATTTCAGGAAGCTTTAGTCATGGAAGGATTAACATAACAATTCTGTTTCTATTGATATATAAGGTATTTCGACAGAGCATAAATTTGCACTTTCTACCTGCCCTACACTACACCCCCAATGGGCAGATGGCACCTCTGTCACCCAAGCTCCAACGCCTCTGCAGATAGTTGTAGTCTCCAAACAAGTAGATTATTGTTCTGCCTATCTATGTAGTATCTCTGCACACAAGGGACCATGTGCGCCGGCCCCACATTGAGAAACCAATTAGATTCGAGAGGTTCTGTTCCACCTCAAAATTGAATTGTAATTAATCCGAATGAATTCTGGGAATTACTTATTGATTCGTGTCTTAATCTCTTTAAATCAAACAGGGGAAGTAATCGTATTGTGTGAATACACAAAGTGTGGTGAGATATTTCACAGGCATTTAGCCAGTTGATGTTCATGGCATAAATATATGTCTTATTTCAGCATTAACAGCTGCCAAGGAATAAAAGTCTCAAATTAATAATGATCCAGAAATGGAGTTACATATATACAAATTATTAATGAGCCAGAAATGGAGTTACATATATACAAATTATTAATGAGCCAGAAATGGAGTTACATATATACAAATTATTAATGATCCAGAAATGGAGTTACATATATACAAATTATTAATGAGCCAGAAATGGAGTTACATATATACAAATTATTAATGAGCCAGAAATGGAGTTACATATATACAAATTATTAATGAGCCAGAAATGGAGTTACATATATACAAATTATTGGATTCATTTAATAGGTAGAGCACTAAAGAAGCACCAGTATTTTCTGAAATATGACACTTACTGCCTTTCAAGATAACACTAGGTGATCGAGACTGTCCCAGTAGCAAGAATACCCTCCCCCAGCCCACACAGTGCAATTCAGTTCAGACTTGCTAAAGTTACCAACCGGAAACAAAAAAAGTGAATGGAGGGACAGATGGGTTAAGGTAAGCCATTTATCTATACTAACAAATCTCAATTTTGTTTGTTTGTTTGTTTGTCTGTCAGGCTATGGGCGACCAAACGGCTGGACCCTCAGCGCTGAAATTTGTACATACGAGTCAATTGACCCGATGAATGTAGTGGTGCCATTGATGCCAGATGTCTTAAAAGGGTCACTAATAAACAATTCTACTTAAATATTTAATCATATACCCAAAATGGTTGGAATCTGGTTCTTGAAAATTGTTTCACAGGGGTAATTAACATGAGGAATGTCATTGGATAGGTGCCGTTGACCTCAGATGATTTAAAGGGACACTAATAAACAATTATAATTAAATAACTAATCATATACTCAAGGACCTGGATCACTGTAAATTTGGTATACAGGGGCAAATTGACCCGGGTAGTACCATGTATGACAGGTGCTAGTAAACCCACATACCAAATTTCATTCCATTCAGTTCAGACTTACTAAAGTTACCAACCGGAAACAAAAAAAGTGAATGGAGGGACAGATGGATGTTTTTTTTCAACACGGGCGTAAAAACCAACATTGAAAGAAACCACAATATTGGGGAAAATATTGATATCGATAACGAACCAAAAAATGGCAAAAAATTAAAATATTGCCTTCTGCACTCCTCAAATATTCCTAGCCTGAAGAACACAATAATAATGTTCATGCCACCCACGTAGCGATATATACTTACTCTCAAAGTAGTACGTGAAGCACATGTTCATCAGTGTTTTAGCGGGTGAGTAATCCTCAGCTTCATTGCACTCAAACAGCACAACTGCAAAATACTGAACTAGCTGGAAGAATGTTTCCTCGGAAACCCTCTGGTTGTGAACTCTCTGAAAGAAAGGAAATAACATATCTCAAAAACATAACTATGCCAAGATTTCTGAACAAACTCTTCGATAAAGTGTTGATAATTATTTGATTTGAACATTTGATTTGTGATGTATTTGAACATTTAATTTGACAATTAATGACAGATATACCTAGAATCAACAAGGCTGATCGCACTTGTCTTTCTTTGTCAATCAGTTGGAAGCTTGTCTTTTAATTCCCTTTCATACTTTATATGTTTTAAATAATATTGGATTACCTCAGATCAATTGACCCTTCCGCAGATCTCATCATTATCCAATCAGATAACGACATATATTCACTGATAGCCTGTGTTATTTCCGGTAAGACATCGTAGTTTGTTTAATAGCGTAGCAACAGTAATATCGGTGGATCTTTGTTCAAATTAAACAGCATTTTTTGTAATTAGCAAGATTATTAAATTTCATTCAAAGAATCCATGCATCTCCTTATCGTTTGATGAAATACATATTGGTGTTAATTATGTTTGTTTATGCTAGATTGTGACATTTGTGATTTTGATTTAAAATATATGTTATTCCAATTGAATAGTTATTGTGTTCTTATATCTGATTAATTGAAAATTGGGAGTAGGCAGCTCACATGAGGTGTCTTCACAGTTTGTGATCTGCAACTGATTATCGGATTACATAATACGGTAATGATGTGCAAACGGAGTCTCAGTCCCGATTCAATAAATCCTTGTTTAAAAGGACACATGTCATGCTAATCTCCTTGTTACTGAGTCTGCCAAATTTCGAGAGTTTCACTTACATCCTGGCTGCATCAGCAATGGCGTTTGAACTAATTGATTTATAATATGTGTCGTCTTAATGACAGGTATACCTAGAATCAACAAGGCTGATCGCACTTGTCTTTCTTTGTCGATCAGTTGGAAGCTTGTCTTTTATTGGACATTAATTGGTGATCGCCGCATGCATGCTCGATCTTGTCACCACGTGGAACATACCACATGTGAACAGCGACCACAACACGTGCCTGGGGGATCCTTGGATGACAAGCTTGAACGCTGGGGTTTACTTCAGTTTAAAAGTGTTTCAAACTGTTCTGGTTTTTATTCATAAAATAATGTATTATAGTATTTTACTGAATACATACATATGCCGATCCACAAATCGATAATGCATGACGCAATATTAGAATTTTAGAATTTCTAAAAGTTTTATAAATAAAAATAAATAAAAACAGACTCAATATGTATCAGCACGAATTTGTATCATTTCGAGTGGTGGTTACAGAACAGTAAATTGAGCCCGTTTAGGGGCGAATTCAAAATGCGATTATGTGACCCAACCAAATAAGATGCTAATTTGTGTTGACAAGCACAATGAAAGTGGTGATAATAAATGTTCTTAAGTTTAAATCGTCATTTTAACTCCAAAGTCCCGTTATGAACACACTATTTTAATACTTTACAATAAGGGAAACGCCACGAGCAGACTTGACATCACGCATAATCTCCGAATTGGGGGGGGGGGGGGCAAGCCAAACGTTCTAAACTTCGTGGGCATGACGTTTAAATTTAGATAAACACTAAGATCACTCGTTAATAATAATCAGAAGAATTTGCGGATCGGATATACATATATAATATTATCCACAAACTGTTTGTAGTTTCGGCAAATATGCGGTGGTTTTGACACACAGTCAAGCACAATATTCACAAACTAACGCAGCATTAGTATAGAAAGATGTGATTATTATTGCACTCAACGAGCTTGACAAGAGAAGTGGCCATCGAAAATAGTCGTTGAATCAACCTCGAAATTGACCTGGTGTGAACTTTAATTTTCCCTCTGGCTTCGGGGACATTTTCGCTCCAACAAACAGTTTATGTTGCAATTTATTTATTGACACGTTGTGATCATATATATATAACCTTCGCTATATTATCTGAAACTTTACTGACAGGATTTTAAAGATGTATCCACCGAATTAAAAAAGAATTTATCGAAATAATACAGCAAATCCAACAGAGCTCCTATACGCGGCTTCACAGTTTCACTCATATCTACCACTTGTTTGTCTTACCGCAGCTGGCTCTATGAAATAATTAGCCGTGGGCGAGGTTATCGGCCGCTGGCGGAAAGGTGAATTGATGGCAAGGTCTAATTTTACTCCATTGTTCATGTTCAGTCATCCTTATTTATTTCATTGTCATATATTTCAGGCATTCATATATCTCATGATAATGTTTATTTTATGTAATTTATATCTAATTATTGTTTGACAATTGATGATTAATTTGCCATATATTTCCTGCATTTAGCAGTAACTTTATTACTCCATATATTTTTATTTACGAAATTTGTGTGATTGCAATTTGGCTTATATTTGTATTTCTTTGTAATTTGTTTATATGTCATTTGGGCATGGTGCTACTGAACCTATATATGCTATGTCACACGCATATGGGCTAACTTTCTTATTATTTTGTTTTGTCACCAATTGGTCAGCATTATTCTAATGCAAATGTAATTATGTTCTAGATTGAAAGAATGCAATTGGACAACCTGGGCGTGGTGGTCTTTTCTCCCATCTCCTAGATCGGTTGCGAAACACTACATAATATTGATGATCAAAATGAAGAGAAAGCAGTGTGCTAAGTTTAAATAGTTCTCAGTTATCAGATAATGCAATATTTTCTAGACAGTCGCATATTATTCCAATCCCCATTCTCGAATTTCAATGAATGCATATGGCGTAACAAGTGCTTGGGCCTAGGGACCACCCTAGAGGGCGACTTGGGTTAAAAAAATGTAGTCCCTAAAATGTGCCACTTCTCCCTATTTTTATCCCAAGGAGAAGTGACTTCTCTCTCATATACCAGCATGCATTTGTCCCAATGGCATATTTCAAGTATATTTAATTCTTACTCACTATAATAAATGAGTTCTTGTGTCGTATAAAACTTATTGCATCATAGAAGGGTGATGTGGTGGTGTAATTGAACTTCAGCCATTGTTACGTTACTTCTCCCTGATAACATTCAACTTCTGCCTAATAACCAAACTGGGAGAAGTAACTTTTCTCAAATTGAACCCTCTAGGCTTGGGCCCGAACATTGTGTTGGAAGTGGTATTTTTTATGACTTCATTCGTTTCTGGAGCATATAGTGTTTGTAGAAAGGTATTTCAGGTATTTATCAACTTATTTAGATGCCGGGATAAATTCAATAGTAAATATTATTAGGTGTATGTTGGAAAGCAAATTGCCATATGACCTTAATGTGTATGCTTTTCTCAACCAGTTACTCAAAAAAATCGATGCCAAAACAGGGACAATATATGACACGAAATATTATACCTTTACTGGATTGTATATATCCCATCAATATTAATGAAGCGTATTTATACAAAGTATGTTGTTCGGCATCTGACACTTCTAAACGCCCAGGGATGCATCGGAAACAACATTTATTGTTTATAATTACGCCAATGAAACTTTATTTTCAGCTATCTACATGTTGTTATTGTAATGTATTCAATGAAGTAATAAAGATTGTCAAAACCAAGTGTATCCAAGTGCCTTGACCAATCAGATGCACATATTTAAGTGAAAGTAGGTGTAAATATACATGTATAGTCTGCACAATCAGTTTGTAGTATTATTTATTTTCTCACGATACTGGGTTGCGTATGCAGATACATGTATATATTCCGTAGGAATAGTTCCAGAAATATTTTGTCCCAATTAATCCAGCTACCAGCCAGAAGGAACCGATTTACTTGAAAAGTATTCACTACTTATGGTTTTTCTATACTACAGATGGTAAAATTTCATATAAAACGTTGAATTGTATGTTGATTGAACTTAACCAAATGCCAACTCTGATGATTCCATCAGCGCATTAAAATAAAAATAACCAACTTCAGACTGGTTCTCAGCGTTAATCGAAAGATTATGCAAAACATTGCCTTTTTCATTCACAATCTCCATGTTATTTTGTGAATACAACTACATTGGCGATTAATTAACAACAAGAATCTATTCTGAGCACAAGGGAGTTTCAAGTCAACTATCACGATTTAAGGTTTTTAGCACCAATAATTCACATCCTGCTTCAGATCACTTTAGAGATAGCGCACATTCTAATTCATCTCACGCAGTGAAGTGCAAATGTCAAATTGGTTAAAAGGTTGAGGAATTGTGTTAGGTAAACTATTGATGCAAATAGCACTACCTGACCTTGAAATGAGAAATTTTGTGAATAGATAGCTTTTGAACAAACAAAATTATGCCACCAAGATGATGTTGAGGAGAAATAAAATATGATTTATAAATCTAAAAACTACAAATTCAAATCAACGTTTTTCATCCACCTGACTGACCAAAATTAAAATACACCAGTGGCAATTAACCCTTTACCCAACAGAACGGCCCTGTGCCAATGCATTCTCTTATATATGCGAGTCGACCATAGGTCGCCTCGCATATATAAGAGAATGCATTGGCTTAACACATTAAAAATTATAAAATTGTTAAAGAATGTAAGAAAAAATGGTAAAAAAAGATTTTTTTTAGGCCAATGCATTCTCTTATATATGCGAGGCGACCTATGGTCGACTCGCATATATATATAAGAGGCGACCTATGGTCGACTCGCATATATAAGAGAATGCATTGGCACAGGGCATAACTGTAACTATCACAATGTGGTCAAGGAGCCGGTTCCAATGATATCCATATTTGTATGGTTCTATTGAGACAGACCGAAGATATTTTAGGCTGTTGAAGCTTTATTTGGCCGGTTTTGGCCGGTTTGTTGGGTAAAGGGTTAATGCCAACTTTAATCATACTGCAAATGTTTTCAAGCTGATAAAAGTTTTAATTAAGGCCAAACAAAATTAATGTACTGTTTCTCAGACACCTGCCTCCTCATAAAAATATGGCCCGCTGGGTGCCTTTTATGGTCCTCTGAAAATAAAAATTATAAATCATCCTGCCAATGAAATGTCCACAATCTCTGTCCACTACTGGCCATATTCTACCTAGACAAATTTCAACTTGTATTTGATATTTCCCTGTGCTATTTCTGTCTGATAAAAACAAAATGATCTCTTTGGCTTGTATTGTTTAACCCTTTGAGTGCCAGGGGCCGATCTCATCGGCCCTAAACCTACAAAATAAGTCTGTTAAAGAATATAAGAATAAATTATTAAAATTGTAAAAAATTGTAAAAAAAATAAAAAATTGTTAGGCCAATGCATTCTCTTATATATGCAAGGCGACCTATGGTCGACTCGCATATATAAGAGAATGCATTGGCACAGGGTATATGGGTTGATACAAAAATTGGACTTGGCACTCAAAGGGTTAAACTGTATGGTCTTGGGTTTATAACAGACAGTTACATTGAAATTGTATAAATACTTAATCATGGAGTCATTTTTCAATAAATATGTTTATAATGATTCGTGAGTAACCATATAAAAACATTTGTAGGTAAAAGATAAATATAAAAACCGTCCTGTCTATGCATTTTGAAGAAAAAAGTGTCCGGGAAACAGATAATAAACTTTGTGTGGCTGAGTTCAGAGTAATTATTCTAAAATGTTTGTTGATTGTCACATCAACGAATAAATATACTGTTGTGTCAGTTAAAACCCTTCAATGAGATTTCAATTGAGAACAAAATGAACTCATTTTTTGCAGAAGGATTTTCAATTCTTAATTATTTGTCTGATAATTTTCCAACTTTTTGCAGTAGTAAAATGGTAGATAAGCGTGTATGCATGTCTTTTGTACTGACTATTTTTGTTTTGCATTGTAACACGTTTTCAAGACTACACAGTGAATCTGCCTTAATTAATTAATTTATTATGAGAATGGAGTCAATAGCGCACTAATTATCATTCAATATCAATATATCACATATAACCCCTATAATATAATTGAAAAATCCATTAGATATATTCTTTATCTCTCACTATAGTGAGTAATCGCCGCCTGCTTCGTGGGATACTTGGCATCATGCCAAGTAAATTACCACATGAATTAATATTATTTAGAAAAGCCACGCTTGACAGCAATACCAGACATTGCAAAATGATTGCTTTGTTCAATTATTGTCCAACTTCGTTGCACTAATGAAAATAGGCACAAAAACAAAGAGGCAAATTGGGGGACTATATGTTTCATCGCAAGGCAGAGTGTGCAATACTGTCATATACGGTTGTGAAGTGTCTCAGCCCAGGGGCGCCGGAAGCATCCAAGGGCAGGGGGCAGAGCCTACAAAAAGGGCACTTTTCCGCAAAAAAGGGCATTTTCTCCGCAAACTCGGGAAAATGACCACAAATTCATTGCGGCAAAAATCCCTATTTTAATGGTATTTGTCAGTTTTTATGGCCGTTTTGTGATAAAATTGACAAAAAATTAATATTCCTTGTGAAATTGGTGGTATTTGGACCAAAAAAGTCACATTTTGCTATAAAAACACGAGACTAAACACACAAAAAGCATTTTCTGTCTCCAGAAAAAGGGCAAGTCCTGCCCCCGCTCGCCCCCCTTGGTCAAGGGCAGGGGGGTCAGCTGCCCCCTCTGCCCCCCCTCTTCCGGCGCCCCTGTATGCATTTTACATGCACCTTTCAGTTTCTTTTAAAGATTTTGATTTGTTAATAATTAAGGCATAAAGCTCTAGTTTTTTCAGGTGATATACAAGATCTCCAACTCGTTATGTACGACTCATTGTGAATCAAATTTATCAAACTCGTTTCATAAAAACTTATATCCCAACATAACTCATTGGAGATCCTCTATATCTATTTGTCTACAACTTAAATGCAGTGATGAATTCAGGGGGTTAAGTAAATGAGATTGGTGCAATTGTGTGTGCAACTGAGTTAAAATACTTCTCGGTCCATGAGGCGTGACTGATTCTCTGAGTTTTAAATTAGCCTGATCCATAAAGAGTTGTTTGTACTTCCGTCAAGGCTCCCCAGATCTGGTAACTGCATCATGGGACACGATCAATATCGCATACATGCGATCAGCTATATGCAGATCAAAGACTTGTCATAGTGGTAACTGACACAATAGCAGTTAATGGATGGTGCCACAAACGGTTTCCAAGATACAAATAGACCTCAGTTACACTGAACAAATTTACATCGGAAGCAGGTGGTGGCTGAACAAATTATTCTCTGATGGTACAGACCATCTGTGGGTATTAATAATGGAAGTATAGATTTTATAGAAGATATCAGTAAGAACCCTATTAAAAGCTTATCTGCAAATAGAAGTATAATAACTCTACAACAAGTTGGTCAGCTGCAAACAGTTTTAGAAAATCATAGAAATCAAATTTGGTTAAATTTCGGGTATCATTTGTCAGAGATATTGCACTTAAATCACAAACTACATCACGGAAAACATGCGATATCATTACAAATATAAACAAGAGCACGCCATCGGGGCATGACAAAATACGCCCATTTCTGGAGTAGAGTGGGGCAAGGTTTAATTCATTTGTTTAAAATCCTATTACTCTGGCAAAATATGTCGGATCGGACTCAAATTCGAAATTGACCTGCAAAATCATGTAGACAGAACCCATATTTGAACTTGATCGGTATACCAAATTTGGTTCAGTTCACTCGATTCAATCTAAAGTTATCATCTGGAAACCGCATATCAGGTAAAATCTAAGTAAAAAAAGAGGCATACCTCAGTCAAAATCATGTTGGATGAAACCGTTATTCAAACTTGATCTGTATTTTGGGGTGGTAAACTAATATACCAAATTTGGTTCAGTTCACTTGATTCAATCTAAAATTATCATCCGGAAAGCGCAAATCAGGTAAAATCTAAGTCGAATAAAAGGTCGGTAGACCTCATGTCTGCCTCTAAGTGTCGACTTGATATGACCGCTGTTTGCGCATAAAAACCTGTCTTTAGTGCTAGTAAACCTACATACCAAATTTAATTTCAGTAAGTTAATTATCATCTGGAAACCATAAATTGGCAAAAATTCTAAGTAAAAAAGGGACATAACTCTGGTAAAAATTGGCGGGCGGAACCCAAATTCGAACTTGACCTGTGTTTTGCTGGGAGAAAGACACATACCAACTTTGGTTCAGATCAAATAATCCAAACTGGAGTTGTCGGTCGGAAACCAAAAATGTTAACAGACGGTCAAATTCTAAGTCGAAAAAGGGCCGTAACTCATGTAAAAATAATTGGACGGAAACCATATTCGAACTTGGCCTGTATCTTTAGCTGTGAAATACACATACCAACTTTGGTTCAGATCAAATAATCCAAACTGGAGTTATCGGTCGGAAACCAAAGATGTTAACAGACGGTCAAATTCTAAGTAAAAAAGGGGGCATAACTCTGGTGAAAATTGGAGGACGGAACCAGAATTAGAACTTGACCTGTCTATTCTGCTAGTAAACCCACATACCAAATTTAATTTAATTTGGTTCACTCTAACTAAAGTTATCATCCGGAAACCTCGGACGCACACACGCACGCACGCACAGGCTGATTATAATAGTCCTCCGAACCCATTGGGTCGGCGGGCATACATAACTCAGTCAAAATCATGCGGACGAAATCCATATTCAAATTTGATCTGTATTTTGGGGTGGTATTATAACTAATATACCAAATTTGGTTCAGTTCACTCTATTCAACCTAAAGGTATCATCCGGAAACCAAAAGCGGACGGACGACCAATTTACATAATACGACCTTTTTTTCAAACGGACGTATAAAAATTAGGTTTTTCGCAATAAAAATATTTTAATTTGGCCAAAAACCGATAACAATATTGGTGCAATTGTGTGCGACTAGGTTTAAATATATTGCTAAATCTGTAAGATGTGCTCAGATCTGGTAACTGAATCATGGGACACAATCAATATTGCAAACATCCACTTTGCTGTATGTAGATCAAAGACTTATCATAGTGTTTTGTAACTGACACAATAGCAGTTATAAATGGATAGTAGCACAAATGGTTTCCGAGATACAAATAGACCTCAGTTACACTGATCAAATTTACATCGGAAGCAGGTGGTGGCTGAACAAATTATTCTCTGATGGTACAGACCATCTGTGGGTATTAATACTGAAAGTATAGATTTTATGGAAGATATGAGTAATATCCCTAAAGCTTATCTGCAAATAAAAAATATTTCTACAAGACTGTCAGCTGCTTGGTAGTTTAGAATATTCTGGTATATAGGATGAATCTTAAAGCCTTTATTGCAATGATCTGAGAAAGCAAGAGGTTGCTAACATACAGGAAGATGTGTACAAGTTGTGCTTGAGTAGAAGCCACAAATCAAAATTTCATGAGATCTGATATCGTTTGTTGGCCAGAATTTCCATGCTTACATCGTGAACTGGACCCCGAAAACCAAATTAAGGAACATACAGTAATACCCGAAGTATATGACCCTTTAACCACAGCAGAATTAAGGGAAATTTTCCAGGATTTAGTCGGAAATATGGCTTGTTGCCATTCATCAGAAAGCTCTCACCGTGAGCTTTCCGATGAATGGCAGCAAGCCATATTTCCAACTAAATCCTGAAAAATTTCCCATAGTTCATGCTGTGGTTTAGGGGGTTAATTATTTAGGACATTACTATAGTTCTTGATCTATAAGGTTTAAATTAGTCCAATCCATAAAGATCTGAAGATATCAGAAAGAAACCTATACCTCATCTGTAAATAGATAATATTTCTAAATTAACCCTATCTATACTCAATACTCATTGATGAGTAGTTCTAAATTAACCCTATCTATACTCAATACTCATTGATGAGTAGTTCTAAATTAACCCTATCTATACTCAATACTCATTGATGAGTAGTTCTAAATTAACCCTATCTATACTCAATAATGAGTAGTTCATTCTAAATTAACCCTATCTATACTCAATACTCATTAATGAGTAGTTCCCTTATTAACCCTATCTATACTCAATACTCATTGATGAGTAGTTCATTCTAAATTAACCCTATCTATACTCAATACTCATTGATGAGTAGTTCCCTTATTAACCCTATCTATACTCAATACTCATTGATGAGTAGTTCCCTTATTAACCCTATCTATACTCAATAATGAGTAGTTCCCTTATTAACCCTATCTATACTCAATACTCATTGATGAGTAGTTCCCTTATTAACCCTATCTATACTCAATAATGAGTAGTTCCCTTATTAACCCTATCTATACTCAATACTCATTAATGAGTAGTTCCCTTATTAACCCTATCTATACTCAATACTCATTGATGAGTAGTTCATTCTAAATTAACCCTATCTATACTCAATACTCATTAATGAGTAGTTCCCTTATTAACCCTATCTATACTCAATACTCATTGATGAGTAGTTCCCTTATTAACCCTATCTATACTCAATACTCATTGATGAGTAGTTCTAAATTAACCCTATCTATACTCAATACTCATTAATGAGTAGTTCCCTTATTAACCCTATCTATACTCAATAATAAGTAGTTCATTCTAAATTAACCCTATCTATACTCAATACTCATTGATGAGTAGTTCCCTTATTAACCCTATCTATACTCAATACTCATTGGTGAGTAGTTCCCTTACGAACAGGCCTGGGATTAGTGTGCCTGTCATTTGCAGAATAAGGTCCCCAGCGGGTGAATGTAGTGATGCTATCCTGCACAGTGGGCTAGCATCACTAAATTCACCCTCTGGGGACCTCATTCTGCTTAGGCCTCATCTTCTCTGGAAAGTTTCTTCACCAAATTTCTATAGAAACTTCTTCACAAAGAATCTATTTCTTTTTAGTTTAGTTTCTCTATATCCCCAAGTTGGCAGAGGACACATTGCATAATTGAGGTTCCCAATGGGTGTACACCACAATATTCATCATTTGGGAACTTCAATCTGAGTATATTTCTCCCATAGCAGATGAGGCCATGCAGAATGCAGTCCCCAGAGGGTGAGTTTGGTGATGCTAGCCCGATATGTGAGATAGCGTCACTAAATTCACCATCTGGGGACCTCATTCTGCAAATGATAGGCACACTAAACTCAGACTTGCTTTAAAAAATTTCAGATAATAAACTCAACAATTGACCGTAGAACTTACTATCTGAATATTTCCCACCAATTAATTGAAATCCTCTTGCACTTGTATTGTCCTTTTGTCTGTCTGTTGTCTGCTATTAGCTCTCCAAATGAATAATAGACCATTCTAATGTATACTTTTATTAGTGAATTGGAGAATCCATTCAGAATAGAATGGGTTAAGGTGACGCAGAGATAGCTTGTTACAGTTGGCAGCCATGAACATTTTTTCAAAAATAATATCATCCCTAAACATAGTTTTATCTTCAAACTATTGGATTCATTGAAAAGCTTGAACACTTTAGCCATTGCTAGAATTGGTTTATTTTCAATAAACTGTGCAATTGGTATGCTTATTTCATTATAGTGTGGTCACAGTATATCAATACGAGCATCCACCGGGAAAAATAGGTTTGATGTCATTTTGTGCATGCAAGAAAGTCCCATGTATAATATATCCAAAATTTGCTCAAATCTGCTTTGGGGAAACTCTGTAATCCAAGATGGCGGCCAACATGGTTGTCTATATTACATAATTTCTCGGAATAAGTCATACGATATATTGTGGCATAGGAATTACAGTTATACCAGTTTGAGTGAAATTAGAGTAATGGAGCTAATAGAGTGACAGACAGAAAATAATACAAATGCCACTACGAATTGATAATATCCAAGCCTGTTGTTAAATATATTTAAAGATGCACAGATCACTAACACAAATCCATCTGAAAGATTTATTGGTCACTGCAATGCAAGTCAAACCCAATTATTTATGTCTTTAAAGTTCGGGTTTTCGGGCCAAAAATTATAATTTTGGGCATCCAACATACAAAGTAATGTTTCACAGAGTGTGTGGTAGTTTCATTCGGCATGATGATTAACTATTGAATGTAATGTAGAAACTGAAATGTATACCCTTGCAGTATAAATAATAGCTACATTTGTGGAATTAAAACAATTCTCCATGATAATAAGCCATACACGTATATTATGTCGCAATGCTTATTATACTGTAATGAAACACTCATCTCTTCACTAGATTAGCACCCTATCTCACCCGATCAAAGAGGCGGTACATCATGCATTTTATATAAGACTAATGTTCATGCTGCTACCAAACCAGTTTCTTAGTAGAAAATTTGGTTCAAATTACTTCAGTCGCAGTCCTGGAAATCTCAAGGCAGGCTGGCGGGCTTTTTATAGCCTGCCTCGTCTAAGATAGGAAATTTATTTAGTTAAATTGCATTCATAGTATACCACCATGCATTCGTGGTTTCATCAATTGATCGGAGGCAAACTATGACTACTGTTATGAGACAGGCTCCACACATTTTACACATTACTCTATGAATATCTCTCCATACTGTTATATAACAGTGCATTTTGAAAGGTTTGATGTTGTAGATATCAAAATAATTGATGATCGGTCACATTCGTGAGACTGCATATAATTCTTCTTCAAGAAAGGTCACAGATTCAATAGATCCCTGTTAACTCCCATTTAACTGTTAACTGGTAATTACACATATATTACACGATTCAGGATAAACAATGCAGATAAAACTGAGTTGTTTGTCTGCTTCTGGGCATCCAAAAGTCGATCAGATTTAACCATTGTTTGCGACCCTGCTTTCGCTTGCCCTATCGTGTGATACATTAGAGACAATTCGTACAGCTCTGTGTTTCTCTTATACTCTGCAAACAGTCTTCCTCGCATAATTGGAGCATTGTGATATCAAACCAATTAGCTCACAGGTCTTATTTCTGAGTTTTGCAAATGGAAATGTGTTTGCTTGATCACTATCTAACTTGAGAATCGACATTTCCCCTGACAGTATCCACCTTTTCCAAATATCTGCACTCAGAACTTCGGTGGCTTTGCCAGAAAAATTTAAAAGTGGTCTAACATAATTCTGTCTGATATCTCAGCCACGGTGATTCTAAATTCTCAACCACTATAATATCACAGTGACATAAATTATTCCCGAAATATGCAGCCCTTTTAATTCAGATTGTTTGGCTTCGGCAATCTGCTACGGCAACCCTTTACCGTGGCCCAGTTTGCTTCAGCAAATGGCTTCGGCATTGCCGTAGCCAATTATGAGGGCTGAATATGTCACTGTTATATTATTCGATAGATCTCATTTTCGTTTAGTTATTGCATTTCTGGTCATGTTTTTGAGGCAAGTGTAAATTCTCCATATCAGGAGTTATATTAATTAAGAATCTTGCGGTATATATTTAGGTTCTCATAGTGGCTATCACTAATTTTTGTCAGTGACATGCGTGGGTACTCTAAAACCATGGATTTGGTGATCAGTGAACCATGAAAACAACGCTTCGATGCACATGTATAAAGCAACCTTAAAATGCATCCTGATATATCCTCTATGAAAAACACTATGATCAAAGAAAGACCTTTTCAATTTCCGATTTGGGAACTGAAGCAAACAGTGCTGAGTGGTGCACTGGGTGAGCGTAATCTCATCAGCGGATGACATATCCCTACAGGAAATTGGACAATCTCATCACATGGTAAATTGTCCCAGACCTATATTAGATATACGGCTTCAAGGAAAATGGGGGCAAGTAATACAATTTGGCAACATTTATCAAATTATGTCCCATATTGATTTCTGGACCCTAATGGTTGGACAGGTTTCAGTGTGTCAACAAATACTATGCATTTCAATTGAAGAACATTGCAGAGCTTGAATGAGACTCATCCATATGTTCAGGGACAGGCCAATAGGGAGACATAGGAGATTTCTATTCCTTCAAATGTATCCATCCAGAGTTAAGTAGTCCTGCTATTTTGTTATGATGATGGTGGGGGCAACATGATGATGTTAAGAAAAATATCTTCGCATTTCTTAACCCTTTCATGAAGGGAGCTGCGCTGGTGCAGCATTAAAGATAATTCGCGGTGCATAGGGAGCCTCGCATATATAAGAGAATGCACTGCCTTACAAAATCAATGTTAATATTGTTAGGCCAATGCATTCTTATATATGCGAAGTTCCTTGCATATATAAGAGAATGCACTGGCACAGGGTTTTCGCAAAATTTCAGGAAGCTACAGTCATGGAAGGGTTAAATTGTCATCATTAGAGATCTCTGACAATTCTAAATAATTCATGACAAGGTCAGAGTATTAAGGTACACAGATATCTGACAATATTTTAGTAGTGGCCATGAAAATTAATGGTAACCGACCAAAATCTAGATTGCACTTTGAGTCGTTTGGCAACAAACGCAGCCTTTTTTGAAATACTGTTTAATTTTATGTTTATGTTCTTGTATATTTCCTACAGGTGATGGCTTTTTCACAATTCGTTTAGATTTGTCAAAGTCAGCGAAAATGACAATTAAGAAAATAATGGGTACATTTTCTTAACATCATCATAGTTAAATCAGCAAGACTCGCCAACATCATAGTATTATAGCAGGACCTCTTAGCCAGAGATGGTGTCATTTCTCCTCTGTTAGCCCTTTCATGACGGGATCTGCGCTGGTTCAGCATTAAATATCATGTACCAGGGCATTCTCTTATAGATGCAAGTCTCCCACAGGGAGCCTCACATATACAAGAGAATGCACTGGCTTACGAGGTCAAGATAAAACTGTTAGGCCAATGCATTCTCTTATATACGCAAGGTGCCCTATGAGCGACTCGCTTATATAAGAGAATGCATTGGCACAGGGTTTTTGCAAAATTTCAGGAAGCTCCAGTCTGGGAGTAGGGATAAGTAACTTTTTGTGTATTCTTGTATGGTTATGGCCAAGCAGAAAAATACAATGACATTGTGATTGAAGTCGTATTTGCTTATTTCAAACAGTCATCACTCACTTGAACCTTCAAATGGTGCCAATGTAATTTGGAAGGAGATATGCAGGATCTCCAATGAGTTATTTTGTGATATCCCAACACAACGAGCTGAAAATGTTGTATATCACATGATAAAAACTAAAGCTTCTAAAAGAAGATGAAAAATACGTACATTTACAGTGTTAGCTGAGATGCTTCACAACCGTATACGACAATTGCGTGCTCTGTGGCTGGGACAGAAAATATAGTCCCTAAATTTGCCTCTTTGTTTTTGTGTCTATTTTCATTAATGCAACAAAGTTGGACAATAATTTAACTTTAATGAACAAAGCAATCATTTTCTCCCTATAGGAGACTCACATATATAAGAGAATGCCCTGTCCCAGTATTTTTAATGCTGCACCAACACAGTTGCCGTCATGTAAGAGTTAACATAGATTATCGGGAGAAGTATCTCATCTAACACATATCTCTAATATAAACGTTATATAACCCCTGATACGTACCTCTGAGTTAACATATCTTGAGAACCACAACCTTCCTGGTCCATACTGAAATATAAAATAAGGTATTTTTAAAGATGGAGTATTTTTTCCCTGAAATTTTGAAAAATATATTAAGATATTTAAATAAGAATTCTGAGTTAGGGAGCTTTTTCCTCTAAGAAGCAATTTTCTCCCAATTATTTTCTATGTAGTGGGACAGCAAATGTTTAGCTGTGATGCATGTATGCACTTTGGTTTTAAATCTATCTTTTAACTCTTACAGTACTAAATCCTCATTGACAAGTAGTCATCACTCAGAAATTTTCAAATAAACATTTCCCACCAATTAATAAGAATCATTCCGAAATTGTTGTATCTGTTCGTTTATTTGTCGCCTGCTTATATTTCCCCCCGAAAGTCCTTCCAACAAAAAAATTATGAAACTCCTTTTTCAGGTACTTTCAATTATTATCATACATGTGGCATTGCACAAATTTCAATTAAAAGTGTTTTGCAATCAATAATTTTGTAATGTTGAAAATTGTCACATTTGATGTCCCAATTCATAGAAAATTTTAGCATGTTAGCACATTCATATGTGTTAATGAATTTCATTACTTATCAAACACAGCCAAATTTGTATGTGTGGACAAAACGAATGATAATTCTCCCTATGCTCGTATGATGAAAGACATCATAGTGAAAAGCACTGCTTTTAAAATAAAGCTGTATAAATGTAAAATGTCCACAAAAAATCTCCCAAAAATTATCATCAAAACAAAAAAGAACTGCTTTTCAGCTTTTTACCAAGGGTTTACTGTTTTCTCCATTGTGTAACTGTGCACTTCCATCTTCCACTAGGAGACCACATGGGATGTTTTATTAGATATATCTGCAAACAGTCCACAATTACCATAGCACGACATCTATGATTGGCATAAACTATAGCTGGCATCAACGTCATAACCCCACTTCATGAATAATAGATCGCTCAAAATGGGATCCATTTTATACAACCACCAGCATCATAAATTAATTTGTTGTCTCAACTTGGGCCATGATAACATAACAAAGTACTCCTGATTTAGACTAAGTGCTTTTGGGTTCAGTGTAAAGTGATACCCTGCCTCAACAGCAATTTATCAGCAGCTATATCAGGCCAATCTTGACTGAGGTTGATCAAACCTAACTTGCACATTAATACTTGACACTATACATGCTCAGATTACAATTGGAGAAATCAGATGTACTACTAACACAAAGGTCAGACACATATCTTGTTATCCCGTAGACTCGTATGAGAGGCTATCTGGAAAATTTAACCCCCATCATGAAGCCACATTGGCAAAACTGGTCATTTCACATGGCTGCAATCATGGCATTCCTTGCTTTAAAGCACTTTATAAAGTGATAAATTGGATCATCCAATAGATCAATGTCCGAGGCTAATATCATTTTGCAATTAAACCTTTGACTTTCGTACAATACAAAATTGCAAATTGACCTTTCACACCATTGGCAGACAATTTTAACCCTTTCTCTACTAAATTTTTATGTGAGTATAGTCCACATACCAAATTTGAAAGCAATCATATGACTAACATTCATGTTACTGTATGTGGTGCCCCAGCCACGATAATTAAATTACTATATACCGGTAGATACAGTATAGCGGGGCGGGCACAGTGCAAAATTGTATATACATGTGTGAAATTGATTTATTCCCATGCATTGAATTGATATTTTCGCTCCATTTGTATATAGATATGTAATAATGTATATATGTTTTGCATGTAACATGTTAATTTGTGTCGAGCAATAAACCATTCCGATACTAATTTGTCATATAGGGGCATACATGAAATCCTAAAAAATTTATTTATATTTCAACTTGACCTGTATTTTAATGCGAGTAATCCACATACAATCAAATCAAATAATTATAACTCAAGTTATCATCTGGACAAAAAAATAATCAGAAAATTTAAAGTTGAAAATATATAACTCCACCAGGAGTGGTCCGACAGGCCAGAATTCACATATTTAAAGTCACATGGCAGTTTGCGCTCCAAATATAGACCTTATAAATAATAAATTTTGAATTTTTCTCAGAATCGAATTAGGTCGATAAATATTTGAACTACCTTTATATGGGCATTATATGTCTAATACCGTAAAGGCACATTTAAGTCATAAAAAAATGCAACTTTGAACACAATGTTTGGGTCGCAAACAAACAACAGCCATGTGCAAGGCACAGAACAGAAAAAAGCATTCTGTGTTAGTCTTTCCTGATATGGTAGAAATAAAGAGTGTTTATTTCATTTCCGTGCGAAAAAGTGAAAACAGCTAGAAAATGGCAAGTATTTTTCAGAGCATCTGCAGCTGGTACATCAATAATTTGTGTATTTGTCAACCTATGTTATATTGGAAGCTCAAATGAGCCAAGTCCGTTAATAGATCATATACATTTTTCATTAAATTATTAAAAAATATAATTCAAGTTATCATCTGGAGATATATCAACAAATGTTTTCAACAGAAGTTTAGACAAGACGGACACTGCTGATTTCTATACTCAACCAATTTGTTTAGGAGACAAAAACTGACAAATGCAAATTACACAAGAATCAATTTATCCAAGCTAAATGTACTGAAGACTGAATGAGGACACTTTTATAATAATAATTAGTTGCAAACAATCCATCCCATGAATGTGTTATCTTATTCAAAGGTCCATGGGATATCTAATTTCTAATGATGCCAAATAGCTCCAACCGTCTCTAAAAGAAGATTAATTTGGAAACATTGTCGGGGAAAATCAATGCTCTCGATTAAACATAGCAGCAGATAAAGCACGAAATTAATCTCCGAGCAGACAGATTCGACAATATGATATTGCTGCAGGCGTGAGGGAAGTGTACGGGATGAACAGACAAAAGTTCCAGCAGACGGGACAAAGCTTCATATTGGGCGCTTAACCTTTGTAAATATCGCCAAGAGTCTCACTGTCATGGATTATACTGCCGATATGGATCGTTGTCTTGGGGTATAGCACCAGATTGCCTGTCTTGCCTTGAAGATATGTTTGCCAATATGATAATGCTGGACGATAATGGGTTCTAGATCAAAGCAACGCATATGGTTTTGACCGATTCGGAGAAAGCCTCCTCTATTACTGGCATACCCAAAATGCCATGTGATTTTGAGGTCTGCAATCAGATATCTCTGGTTATAACATTGGTATTAGATTCAAAGCCATTTTGACTCGAAAGTCTTAGATAAAGTCTGATCCCTGGCAGCCAGTGATGGCATACTTAACACATATGACCTTGACCCAGTCAGATATCAACCAGTGTTGGCTTGTAGTCAGACATTGACAAGGCACTGGTTCTATGACACTCCAACGCTCTGCCATGTTTCTGTCATGACGGTGTGCAGAGTGAAATAAGTACTGACATACCTAACAACACATGTGACCTTGATCATCTAGTACAGGTATACCTAAGGCATATTTACACATACCTAATCACATTTGATCGCTGTAATCAGAAAATATGTCATCAATTTACCTTACATCGAGCGGTATGCAAGAAAATTAAAATTAATTAACTTTTCATATAAATGGAGGCATTGCATTTGTTCTGCTTGGAAAGGTTAATTTATCACTTGATTTCACTGAAATGAGGTAACTTAATGCATCATTGTTAGATACAGGGGCGCCGGAAGAGGGGGGCAGAGGGGGCAGCTGACCCCCCTGCCCTTGACCAAGGGGGCAAGCGGGGGCAGGACTTGCCCTTTTCTGGAGACAAAAAATGCTTTTTGTGTGTTTAATCTTGTGTTTTTATAGCAAAATGTGACTTTTTTGGTCCAAATATATATACCACCAATTTCACAAGGAATATTAACTTTTTGTCAATTTTATCACAAAACAGCCATAAAAACTGACAAATACCATTAAAATAGGGATTTTTGCCACAATGAATTTGTGGTTATTTTCCCAAGTTTACGGAGAAAATGCCCTTTTTTGCGGAAAAGTTCCCTTTATGTATGCTCTGCCCTCCCTGTCCTTGGATGCTTCCGGCGCCCCTGGTTAGATAAATGTATCAATTCCCATGTTTCTTCCTTGCTATTAGAGATCTGTAACTCTTATTGTGCCAGGACCAATCAAATCAGACCTCAAATAGCACATTTTTACAGATTGGGTTTATTAACCCTTTCATGATGGGAGCTGCGTGAGTGCAGCATTACAGATTCTGTGGCAGTGCATTCTCTTATATATGCGAGTCTCCCTCGCATATATAAGAGAATGCACTGGCTTACAAGGTCAAGGTAAATATTGTTAGGACAATGCATTCTCTTATATGGGAGTTCTAATTTGCTGGTAATTTGCTAATTTTGATGAGTAGCTAGCAAAAATCGTCAACAAAACTACCGCTCTGATCCTCCATTCTGCCACAAAGTTTTTAGTGTGGGAATTGTTCTCAAAGCACATGGGAAATTTGACTTTGGGCGATCGGTTTTCACCATTTTTGCTGGAAAACCCCACGGTAAATATAGAAACCACAGAGTCTAGTATACCCAGCTGGTGACAGAGTAAGAAAGGAAGTATGACTGGTGCACTCTGGTAGAGATTGCAAAATATCCAAGCCTTGAAATAGTGTGTCTGTCATTTGCAGAATGAGGTCCCCAAAGGGCGGGCTAGCATCACCAAATTCACCCTCTGGGGACCTCATTCTGCTTACACCTCTGCATAATGAGGTTCCCAGAGGTGAATTTGGTGATGCTAGCCCGCTATGCGGGGTAGCATCACTAAATTCACCCTCTGGGGACCTCATTCTCAAATGACAGGCACACTATTTCAAGGCTTGAAAATATCAGGATGCTCCAGTCATGGAAGGGTTAAAATAGATTGGGTTTTCAATATTTGCTTTACATTCACCATGCATAGTACAAACACCTGCTCCTAACCTAATTAATGCATTCATGTTGACACCATGTAACTTTCAGTGTCAATGCATTCATGTTGATTTCATCTCCAGGCAGACACACCCTGTTAGTTTCCAGTTTGACACCATGTAACTTTCAGTGTCAACACCTGCACAGTGGGCCTTTAATGCTGCCTTTAATACTATGTAGATTTCAATTTCAAAGCAGTGGCACAATTAACTCCCTACATTTTGAGACAATTTTCTGCCAATGTCCAAGTGAAAATTTACAGACACAAGTAAGACAATCAAAAAATTTGTACTGGAGAAAATTTAAACATTGTTCACTAAAATACATGTGTGGCATCTATCAGTAAATTTCACCTCACACAGAAATGATGACTACTGATCGTCGAGAGCTGTGTCCTATATTCAGTCCTTCCCACGAGGAAAACACAGCATGAGCATTTATTTGCTCCCGTAATTCAGAAGATGGGTGTAATAATGAACCCATAATATAATCTCAAACAGAACAGAGACCCCCATCACAAGAAAATATAAACAGCAATACAGCCTCCGATTTTCTGATGCATCGCCAAATGAAAAAACATCGTTTCTGTGAACATGTCATCAACTTGGGAAGCAGCAACATTCGAAGAATTCTCTTTGTGGTACTGTTCCGTGTTTTCACGCATACAAAGTTTATAAGTTAAATAATATGTGTTCTGGCTTATTATTGAACTTTCAAGACATTTTTTGGACAATTATGTTTCTCATAAACTGTTTATTGAAAAGAGAATAATCATATTTGTTCTCAGTAAAATGAGTTGTGCTTGATTTCTATTATTCCTGAAAGCTTAAGGACTTTACTTTTAACAGACCGGCATGTCATGGCTTTGCGCTTGTGTTTCATGTGTTTTGTTCTTCAGTTTGGTGTGCGGAGCAAACAATCTTCTGAAGTGATCATTCCAGCCGATTATTAAAAAACTGTTCCACAACAGCGCTTCCATATTTGACTTGTCTCAGTCACTTGTTTTCCAGATGAGAAATTTGTCAAATTCACTTGTTATTTTCGTTTGTTTTTGCATTTTCTTAAATGGTATAAAAAATGTTGTTCATCAATAATTTATTTCTTTTATAATAAATTGTAAAATTTAGCAATTTGTTGTTGAAACATTTAACCCTTTCATGATGGGAGCTGCGCTGCTGCAGCATTCAAGATCCTGTGCAATATATATAAGATAATGCAATGGCACAGGGATTTTGGAATAAGAGTTAAACTTAAATGTCGCGTTTCTCGTGAGGCCAGTAAATGAGAGACCACTACAAGTTTAGCTAGAAACTCACCTGACATAATTCACCGAGTCTGGCCTTATCAGTCTGTGTGATTTCTGAGCTGAAAAATAGAAAGGCAGACGAATTAGGAAATTTCAGCTACTCTATAACCGTATATGCCTCTCTAATTAATACAATTACATGTTCCATATGTGTTACACTGAATTCTGTTGCTGATTGGTCAATTGCCAATTAGGTCATGCATTTCATATCCCAATAAATGAACCAATGTAACATTTTGTTGACTACAAATGACAAATAACAAGCAGTCGCAGACGGCGGTATCCCACGATGAATTGTGCAGTTGGGGAAGTGCATTCTCAATCATGTTTGCGTTCTCAGTATGTGCTAAACAAGAGGTGGGATTTTGTCAAAAAGCCTGGCTTGCGAACTCATTTTAGGTACTGACATTTGTGGAAATTTAGCCATGTGACGTCGTCCATTTGCACCAAAAATAATAAACAGAAGTCCAATAACTCTGCTGAAAATATCCGGCCGGACCTGGTTAGCGAACTCATTCTAAATACTGGTCATGTGAACTGATATACCAAAAATCTTTGAAATCCGTTGACATTTGTGGAAATGAGCCTTGTGACGTCGTCCATTTGATAAATTCGACAAAAATAATAAACAAAGTCCATAACTCATTCTAGGTAATTGTCAGGTGAACTCATATACCAAATATCATTGAAATCCGTTGAGATTTGTGGAAATGAGCCCTGTGACGTCGTCTATTTGCTATTTCGTAAATTCGACAAAAATAATAAACAAAGGCCAATAACTCCGGTAAAAATAAACGGCCGGACCTGGCTTGCGAACTCATTCTAGGTAATGGTCAGGTGTGAACTCATATACCAAAAATCTTTTAAATCTGTTGATATTTGTTCAAGTTATGACTATTACAAATTCGGGACGGATGGATGGACGGACGGACGGAACACATTCCTATATCCCCCGCAAATTTTCAATTTGGCGGGGGATAAAAAAAGTGGTTGGTAGCATAAACGAGTCACTTGGGTGAAGTGAACTGCACAATGCATCAAGACCATCCTACCACGTCTGTGGCTGGAAACAACTCAACAACAAAAAAATAAATGAGCCATAGGTTGTACAGTAATGCCCTAAATAATCAACTTCTTAACAACAGCAGAATTATGTGTAATTTTTCAGGATTTAGTTGGAAACATGGCTTGTTGCCATTCATCGGAAAGCTCTCACTAAGCCATATTTCCGACTAAATCCTGAAAAATTACACATAATTCTGCTGTGGTTAAGAAGTCGACTATTTAGGGCATTACTGTATATTGAACTTATTATCTGTGTTCTCAGACCTTGAAAATATACAAACAATGTGCATTGATAGTAGCTTTTTCAGTAGATAATCGCCTTTGAGGTTCAATTCGGAGGTTTTATCTAAAAGTTCCCACTAATGACTGGGAATCCTTCTGCACTTGTATTATCTGTTGTCTGCTTATTTTTCCCCAAACACCCACTGCATGCCCCAATCTTATTGATGTCCTGAAATGACAAATCTCCATGGCATTCCTCATTTCAATCCCACCGGTCTGTCTGATAACATAATTAAGGGTGCTCAAATGACACAAAAAAATAGGAACGAATATGATATTCTTCCCTAAGGCTTTCTCCATTTGGGTTTATTGCAGCATTAGCATGGACCCTTTGAACCTTAAACGAGAATTCTTCTCCAATTTTCCAATCAAATTGTCTTGTTTGACAAATTGACATCTTTATTGTTAATGAGTAAAATAAGGTCAGTTGAACCTGACTTGAAAGGAAAATAAATTCTCGTTGGTTGATACAACGGCATACTAGTATTGGTGAAGTTCTCGATATTACTCCACATTTAACAATTCTAAGATATGTTGAACATTCACCATCTCTCTCATTAATTATACTTAATACTCTTAGATATTGGTCCCTGAGGTTTTGTTTTTCATATGAATAGCAATTAATAGTACTAACAAATTCGTTATTAGTATATCATTCAACATTGGTAACACACGTGTGCAGTTCTGTGTTTATTACACTTCAAACAACGCCCCATATGATATCTGATGTTATCTGAAGATTTCTTCATCTTATATTATTATTTTGTTAGGTATATATAATGTGATTTACACTGTGTGTATCCAAAATATTTGTATGTGGAACACTTAAAATGTCACACCAAATAGTATTCAGCTCTACCCTACAAACTGTTAGGACTAAAACTTTCTGATATCTGCCCATGACATGAATCCTTGTTCAGTGTTTAAAGGCAAAACCTTAAGCACAGTAAAACTTCACAGATACCAGCTAGGATGGAATTACTTGTACACTAGTGAACTGCCGGTATGTAAAGTGTTGTGCCATTTGTAATAGTTTGTGATAGAAAACCCGCAAATAAATACTGTTAACCAAATTAGAAGGTGCATTTTAGTTTCAACATTTCAGAAACGTCGTCCATTACCAAAAAATGGTACGTCCATTATAGGCCCCTGCAAATATTTTGATATTAATAATTAATATCAAAATATTAATAATTAATTTTATTATTCGATTCAACACCGATATTCGATTTGAATTTGATTCGACTTTGAAGCAACGCACAGTAATTTAGAATACACCAAACCAGAGAATGTGAACATAATATAATGCATTTATCGGTAATAATTGAACAGTCACAGCTACTGCGAAGTGTAAAAGTAGATACACTCGCAAGTATAACCGGTGTTCGCGCTGTCGGTAGCCAAATTGGCCAATGGCCAATCTTTTTTGAATTTGGCTAATAAAAATTTCATTTGGCTAAACTTTTGGCTAAACTTTTTACCCCAATTGGAGATGTAAGCATGGAGCCGGAAAGCCAATTAAAAAGTGCTGAATAGATCGACATTCAAGACGAAGTTAGGCGAGTATTTTTGTAATGTCCAATACACTGGCGGATCGGAATTGTATCCATCATTCACATTCACTGCACATAATCAAACTTCATGAGACAGCAACAGGTAAGCTCTAATATTTAACCAGCCTAATCGTCAAAACGCTTAATCTGTACACTGGTTATGTAATTTTTGTTGATTAGGCAGTCTGTAAGAAAAGAAAATACCTAAATGCATTGTTCCTTATAATTGGATGTACAGGCAAGCAGTTCTTAACTTAATGGTTACGTAATGTGTCATAAACTGCATCCCGTCTGATAACCACCTGGCTTCACATCATAAACAGTTTGAACAATAGATATCCAACAGTTATCACCTTACTATAATAAGCAATAGTTAGCGACCGTCATGGTGTCAGTGACATAAAGTTATTACAATTGGTTTAGCGGATTTATGTGATTATAATTATATAGAATGTTATATAGAATGTTAGATTAATGTTTGCGAATTTTGTTTCAGGTAATAACTCCCATAGTACATCTGAACAAATGTTGAAGGAGAGTAAAAACATAATGGAAATACAAGTAACAGCCATAGCCAAAGCAGAACAGTCCATCGCCTCCGCGATGACAAATTTCTGACTTTGATTTTCACTAGGCTTTTTGCATATGGTTGGATATGAAATCCTGCCGTATTTTGTATTAATGCTGTACATGAATTGATCAGTCTGTGCGATATAACGCATACCTATGTTCGTATAATATTGTTTTTAAAGTTGTTTTTGTGTTGTTTTAGTTGTTTTTATTCTGAGTAACAAATCAAGTTTAACACAAATATTTTAGTCATTAATTGTGAAGCGCCGAGAAAATGAGGATTTAATTAGTTTTTTTCATTTGGCTAATAAAATTTTCATTTGGCTAAAATTTTGGCCACAAATTTTTTCGGTCCAGCACAAACACTGAGTATACCCTCACAGTCTGTCATTTTAAGTTAATTTTAAATGTTCTAACCCTTTCGTTTTGTGACCGAGAATATAACAGTCGAGTTATAATTTATTCTGTGGACTTCAATTGGAGATTGACGGAAAGATACACTTCACAATTCTGTTGAACGGTATGCCATGTAACTGCGTATACACACTGTTAGATGTATTATCTTTTCATTATTTATTGTGTTTGTTCAGTTTTGACTTGCAGTGGCAGTTGTAATGTCATTCGCAAAAGTGCAGCTCAAGGCCCTTTAATCAAATTTGAGAAAGTCTCGATAACATCATTCTACAATGGTCCATCTCCTATTCTGCATTTTGCATCGATGTAGAATTCCCTAATAATGACATCGGAAGTTTTTATTTACCGCGCACAAAAAGTGTATTTTCCTAATTGTTTGTTATATTTTGAAGAAATTGTGTCTTTATTTAATAGATCATTCTGACATGCAGACGAAAACGGGAAACATATCTTTATCTTATCATTTCAGCGAGCACGATTATGAGAAATTCGGTACGAAATTTGATTCAATCAAAAACTCACTATTCGCAGGGGCCTTGCAGAAACGGTAGTCCGTCATGCATGATTGTTTTGTAATTTGTAAACAGCGTATTTGTGATAGTACACCAACAAATAATTGGACAATCAAATCAGAAGGTGCATTTTCGTTTCAACATTTTAGAAGGTACATCTTTTACAAAAAATGGTATGTCTGTTACTGTGAGTCAATGCAGAAACAGTGGTCACTCATGCATGAAATCATGCTTTTATTATAGAACATCCATATTTCCACCCTCCAATAGATAAATTGTACGGATATCTAGGGACTCTTCACAGAGTTTGGGGCTTAAGTGAGACAACCCTATGGATTTTCTTTTTATTGATTACTTCTGTTACCGAAGTTTCAATAGCCCATATCATCTAGAGATTCAAACGAGATGAAGATTATCATACATCATATGAACAACCTTGGGATGAGCTTTGAAAACATCCACAACTGGCAGTCAGAGACTCAACCTATCTCAAACGAAATGAAGTGAAATTCTAATTTTCTTCTGAATGGTACCTCCATTACCATGGAATTGCCCTTTAGATATTGGTTCCTGAGGTTTTATTTTTCATCTGAATAGCAATTAATGGTCCAGGTATAAATGGCACTCATTCATTTTAATAGTATATCATTCTACATTGAAACAATAGACTGCACCATTGGTGCCACATACTTTCAGCTGGTAATATACATGTGCAGTTCTGTGTTTATTACACATCAAACAACGCCCCATATGATATCTGCAGAGATGTTTCTTCATGTTATATTATTATTTTGTTAGGTATATATAATGTGATTATACAGTGTGTGTATCCAAAATATTGTTATGTCAAAACACATGTGTGTAATGGTTTAAAAATTACGAAAAACAGTTCTAGACAATTTAAATATTTAGTAACAGGTGAGTAATAAATTGACATTAACTGTTCTTAGTAGCATACATCTAAACTCTAAACAGTTAAGTGTTAACGCTTGTATGACTGGAGCATCCGGAAAATTTGCAAAGTTTTTGTGCCCAACAATAATATTTACCTTGACCTTGTAAGCCAATGGATTCTCGTATATATGGGAGACTCGCATATATAATAGAATTCACAGGCACATGATCTTTAATGCTGCACCAGCTTGGCTCCCGTCATGAAAAGGTTAATTGTGTTAATAATATTATATACACCAGTTTGTTACGACCGAATCCACACTGAAAAACATCATTAAACCTATGACTTTCCAGAACTACAACTTGGCCAACCATTTCCATTAACATTTTATGCTCAAAGATACCAAACAAACTACAGTAATGCCCTAAGTAATCGACTCCTTAACCACAGCAGAATTATGGGTAACTTTTCAGGATTTAGTCGGAAATATGGCTTGTTGCCATTCATCGGAAAGCTCTCGGGGAGAGCTTTCCTATGAATGGCAACAAGCCATATTTCCGACTAAATCCTGAAAAGCAAATAGTGTGTGTCATTTGCAGAATGAGATTCCCAGAGGGTGAATTTAGTGACACTATCCCGCACAGCAGGCGAGCATAACCAAATTCACCCTCTGGGAACCTCAATTTGGTTAGAACTCATCTTCTGCGAATTATCTATAGCCTCAAATTAACATTGTTTTAGTTACTTTACCCGTCTCTTCAGTTTCTATATCCCCTAATTTGCAGAAGATAAAATGCATAACCGAGGTGACTAATGGTGAACATCACAAACTTCAATGGGGAACTTCAATTTGATCCTAGTTCTCCCATAGCAGTTGAAGGCTAAGCAGAATGAGGTCCCAGAGGGTGAATTTGGTGACACTAGCCTGCTGTGTGGGAAATTCACCCTCTAGTGACCTCATTTTGCAAATGACAGACACACTATTTGCAGCCTTTAAAGGTACCCATATTCACTTTTTGAGTGGGGGTGAAACACTGCTGACAGGTATAAATAATTATAAAGAGACTTTTCGCTGCTAGCATTGAGCATGTGAGGAACTGACTGAGATCGATTATATTTTCATGGCGATCTGACAGGAAATTGATGTCTCTAACATTTTTGTTGCCGTATATCTGCAGCTAAGTATTGATTTCACATCACTGACATTCAAAACATCCCAAATGCAGATTGTATTAGCACGTATGCGATCAGGTTCCCACTGCATGGCTAGCTTATCAATATGATAAAGCTAGAAATCACACAAACCAATCATTTAACCAATGCCATTTTCATGACCTTGAATTATAATGTCGCCCAATCTTGTAAATTAAAAGCACAGGCATCCGGGAATAAAGAAGGTTCACAGGTCCCCATTTTGAGGCATTTGGTTAACCCTTTACCCAACAGAAGGGCCCTGTGCCAATGCATTCTCTTATATATGCGAGTCGACCATAGGTCGCCTCGCATATATAAGAGAATGCATTGGCTTAGCACATTAAAAATTATAAAATTGTTAAAGAATGTAAGAAAAAATGGTAAAAAGTGTTAAAAAAAGATTTTTTTTAGGCCAATGCATTCTCTTATATATGCGAGGCGACCTATGGTCGACTCGCATATATAAGAGAATGCATTGGCACAGGGCATAACTGTAACTATCACAATGTGGTCAAGGAGCCGGTTCCAATGATATCCATATTTGTATGGTTCTATTGAGACAGACCGAAGATATTTTAGGCTGTTGAAGCTTTATTTGGCCGGTTTTGGCCGGTTTGTTGGGTAAAGGGTTAAAAGGCTTCAAAAACACCTTTTTTTTCAAATTTTTCAAATAAAGCATGAAAATTTTCTTTCATTAGAGTGACCCGAATTTGGATTTGTTCTTGGTAAGTTATGCTAGGTATACTTATGCAGCTCGTTTGAGTATTCTAACATGTGGCTGCTTTAAATTGCTGGATATGGTGTTTCTTTTGGGTCCAGAAATAGCTAGTTGTAGACAAGGACATTGAAATTTTAAATGAAAGTGTCAATGACACTGTAGCTCAACTTGGAGAGAGGATAATGTCATACATTACAGTCAATGGAGTGATAAGGAATGCGGAAAGTTTAAATGTTTAAGTAATAATATCAGAGGTCAAACTGAAGAGCCAAAGGAAGATTGGGATGAAAAATGTTGACTGCAGGGCATGCTTTAGGTTACAGTGATGTTGACTGCAGGGCATGCTTTAGGTTACAGTGATGTTGACTGCAGGGCATGATTTAGGTTACAGTGAAGTAATTATTTCCCATAGGCCTCAGTTTTGACATATAATGGCCTGCAGCCCTGACTATCCACGAATTGTGATAAATGAGTACATGATCACCAGGATTGGCATCTGTGCAAAGTTTCTGCATGAAAAAAATCATATAGTCTAGCATTGTTTACACCTTTAAATTTGGGATTTATAATCTAGAGTCAGAATTGCATGAAAAAAATATTGACATTTTTTACCTCGCACCAAAAAAATTCAATCTAGGAACCACGTGCTTTACAATGTGCCAATGTTTTGTTTGGAGTCTGACATTTCAAGAGGAGTGATTGCATGTATTTTATATTTTTAAATATTGAAACTACTATTAACCAACCAGAGCCCAGAATTTTTTTAATTCTCTCCTGCATCTTGATCCAATATCCGTTGGAGTGCGCTACCAATCGAATTACTTCACTGTACCTTAAGTATTTAGTCATGCAAAGAGTAAAAATCCTAGATGGCTGCCAGCTGCCATGTTTTTCATCGAAAAGCATTCAAATTTGATAGCTCCAATCTAGAAATGATCCTAAACATGGATTCAAAATATTTCTCCAATAAATGTTGGCTGCAGAATGTGCCGACGAATTCAAATCTGAAATCCAAGATGGCCACTGAGCGCTATGTTTTTTTATGAATATGGGAACAAATTGGTGGCTACCATCTAGAAGTCACCACGAAGATCTATATAAAGTTTGGATATATATTGTTAATATAAATTAAAATAGTGTTTAATTAATTAAATGACACAGATCATTATTGATCGAATGAAAATCACCATGTCATATCCTATAGTAAATTGCGAAATTCAGAGACATATATATATATATATAATTACTGACAATCGTGTGTGCTCTATCAGTGATGCTCTGTATACATGTATAACAGTCATGGTACAGTAATGCTCTAAATAATCGACTCCTTAACCACAGCAGAATTATGGGTATTTTTCAGGATTTAGTAGGAAATATGGCCTGTTGCCATTCATCGGAAAGCTCTCAGTGAGAGCTTTCCGATGAATGGCAACAAGCCATATTTCCGACTAAATCCTGAAAAATTACCCATAATTCTGCTGTGGTTAAGGAGTCGATTATTTAGGGCATTACTGTAACTATTCTCCAAGCTGTTTGGGCTATTCAAATAAATATGCACATGTATAGTAAAACTTATGACTCTTAAGATGGGCACAGTCACTAGTTCAAAGTTTTCTTCTCACATATCCCCTTACTTAATAATATACATGTACATGTAATATTCTTGCTCTGTTGATTCGCAAAAGTCATGATAAATTTGCCCATTAAACATGCCACAACATCCTTGCATATGTTAGGCAGTTATGGTCTGAAACTCCAAAGAATTAACATAAAACAATGATTGTATTTGGTGTTACCTGTGCTTCGAAAATTGGCAGCTCTATTGGCACCAAATGCTAGCGTAATGGCTGTGATTTATATTTATTCTGAGCATTTGATTTGATTTGAAGCTGATAACTTAGATAATGATATATCCTCTCAAACTGTTAAACTGAACACCCCAAAGAGATTATTGAGAAAAGTTACGTTGAAAGCCCTCATTATGATAAACATCCATACCAAATTTCATTAAGATATAGAAAATATGAATGTTGAAATTTCCAGACGTGATATCTTGTCACCATTTTCGATCAAATTATGACGTCGGTTCTCGGCCCTGATATAAGGTCATAGAAATACAACAATGTGAGCTAAATATTCAAGGAGATCAAGCTTTCAAAGACAGAAGGACAGCGAAATTCAAGGCTCTGGTGGGATTTGATTTTCTCAGCAAAACATTGTGGGGCAAATAATGACTCGCTGCCAGAGATAAATCCTCACAATTACACGAAGTGAGAATATCAATACTCCCAACAAACCAGAGAACGGTATTGATCCGTTTCAGAGATTCCAATATTTGTTTTTCACTCTGACACAGCCTCACAAAGGTTTGCCAATGAAACCACTTAATGACTAGGAAAGTTTTTCAAGAAAACTATAAAAAGAAGTTGCATTACTTAACAAGGAAGCTCAGGTAGAACAAAAACAACTCATGTTAAAACAGTAAAGATGCGTGGGAAGATATATCTGTTAAAATCGTCTCATGGGTATTTTTTTAAAACAGACTTGTCAACTAAAATCATATCTTAATTCACATCTTGGATTGTGTGGGAGGAAAGGAATCTTTAATCAACAGCAGTAATGGTGGCGTCTGAGAACAAATCACTGCTTCGGGACAATTATATTAATGACGACTCTTAATTTTTTAAGCTTGAGATGGTAAAATAGAATGATGCAGACGAGTCTCATTAACCCTTTCCTAACGGGAGCTGCTCTGGTGCAGCATTAATGATCCTGTGCCGGTTCATTCTCTTTATATATGCGAGTCTCCCATAGTGGGCCTCACATATTTATAAAGAGAATGCATTCGCACAGGGTTTTCGCAAAATTTCAGGAAGCTCCAGTCATGCACGGGTTAATAGAGATACAAAGTGACAGAAACTCAAATATGTTGAGCTTGACAGGGGCATCGGAAGCAAACGAGGGTAAGGGTGGCACAACTTCAGAAAAGGGTTCTTTTTCAGTCAAAAGTAATGGCATAAATGCCAAAAAGGCAGAATTCTGGTACCCATACAGCATTATATAATATTTCTTGCCATTTCATAAATATTTGTGCCCTTCTGAGTCCCCCCTTGGTAGAGGACAGGAGGGGCAAGTGCCCGCTCTGCCCCTGCTCCGGTGCCCTTGGAGTTTGATTCCTTATTCAGGTCCTGCTTGCTATTGTTTGGAGAAGGTAAAAAAAAGTAATGGTTGTGATGAACATGGTATTGTTTACAGTAACTATGATAAATTTGACCTCTTGTATACCAATTCATTCACTTGAAGGGATTTTCCGAATTGAGTTCAACAAACAGAACGTCTGGTATCCCACATGATTTCATCATAGGGTGAATGGGAATGAAACAATTACCAATCATTGAGTACCCAGTTATCAAGGGAATGAAGTCTAGTTTGAACATGATTTTTGCGCTACAATGATTTGTTAGTTGTGGATGTAAAGGTCAATATAAATCAGGCCTCAAAATATGGTGCTGGACATTTGCAGATTGAGGTCCCGGGGGTTAAGATGGTTCCAGATGGTTAAGATGGTGATGTGCAGTTGTGCACCTCGATTTAATGAATTTCGAAAAATTGGATAGCTCCCATCTAGAGGTCACCCCGAAGAATCAGATGAAGATTTTGTCAAGTTGAGCTAAAAAGAAAAACAACCTTTCTAAAGAAGTTTCTAAAGAAACTAAACAAAAATTGTAAATTTGATAATAAAGATATTTTCCAGTGAAGATTATGCCAAAGCAGAATGAGGTCCACATAGGGTAAACTTAGTGTGTCACTATAGTGTCAGGAGGGGATGAGAATCAAGAAATGTTTTTATATTGGCCTAAAAAAAATGTGTTGTGCCTGAGTTGCTCTATTACAGTAATGTCCTAAATAATCGACCCCTAAACCACAGCAGAACTATAGGAAATTTTTCAGGATTTACTTGGAATTATGGCTTGCTGCCATTCATCGGAAAGCTCTCAGTGAGCTAAACCACAGCAGAATTATGGGAAATTTTTCAGGATTTAGTCGGAAATATGGCTTGCACGCCATATTTCCGACTAAATCCTGAAAAATTTCCCATAATTCTGCTGTGGTTAAAGGGTCATATACTTGGGGCATTATTGTATATCAGCAAGGATCTTGCAGGATAAAAATTGTGTGTTTGAACAGCATTGATATCATTGAAAGGATCTCAATGCTTGGAAAGTTTGCCAACACATAACATCACAGCCATATGTGTACAGAGTGAGATTGCATCAATGTTTAAATTTTCCTGCAAGTGCCATATCTTCATGACATCACTGGTTCATCCATCTGCGAGCCCATGCAGTAAAAAGGCCATTGGTTGAACTGCATATACATGTACATGTGTTTGGGAATTCATCTACATCATAATTTGCTCCAAAATGGCAGTAAGATGCCTCATATCGAAGTGAGTATTCTATGGGAGGCCGTTTTCACATATATTAGCTAATTACGTTTAAGCGTAATTGGGTTCTTCAGCTGCCTTACCGCAGGTATAATGGTTTAATCTACTGGCATGATAGTAATGTGGTTGCATTCATTTCAGGTTGAGGGGAGCTCTATGAGTGTATATGAATTACGTTCATTTACGCTTAAGCGTAATTAATCTTTCTATGAAAATGAATTATGCTTTAGTTTAAATGAGTTACTGAAGCGCAATATAGAGTCATAATTCACTTACTTTAAGCATAATTCACTCTTAAACGCAATAACTAGTCGCCAATAAATGTGTTATAAGATGACAGGAATTGAATTATAACACCTTTATAGACTCATTAATGTATAATGAGTCTATAAAGGTGTTATTATTCAATTCATGTCATCTTATCATACAGCTATACTTTATACATCTTCCTAATATATGTCAAAAAGGCCTACCATAGTGTTCATTGTTTTCTTCACCTATATAAATAACTCAACCAAAAAAAGATAGAGAAATAAGCTATGTTATGTGAGGCCTTTTTCACATTTATTAGCTACATTTATTAATATGTTACGCTTAATTAGAATGATGACTCTATATTACGCTTAAGCATAATTCATTCTCATAGTAAAATTACTTACGCTTATAAATCATAAATGAACTAGAGGTGTGACTGCCCCCATGGAACTAAGGATACCCCGCGTGTTTAGTAAACAAAATATTACTGAGAAAGTGAAGAAGGCCAATAACTCCACCAAAATAAGTCTGGACAACATTTAAATCGCAGGTGCACATGTTCCCATGGCGGCTGATGTCTGCGCAAAGTTTAACAAAAAAGTATAACTGAGAAAAACAGCAGACAAAATTGTGTCGACGATTGAAAATAAGTCAAGAAGGCCAATAACTCTGTGAAAGTAAGTCTGACCGACATTAAGATCGCAGATGCACAGGTTCCCAATGGTGGTTGATACCTGTGCCAAGTGCAGGTGCAGGTTCCTAATGGTACTAAATATCTGTGCTAAGTTTAAAATTGAAAGCGTCCAGGACACTAATCAACTTAGCGAAGAAGTTAAATTTTTGTAATGAGCAATGAATGGAATGATAATACCGGTAGTTTGCATTTTGAAATCCAAAATGGCTGTCGGCGGCCATGTTATTTGACATGGATGGCGGATACCAAGCCATGGCAATAGCTCAAACTTTACAAGTACTTAAAATTGAAGAAGAAGAAAGTAGTAATAAAAGCTCGGACAAAGGTATACCCCTGTTTTGAACATTTTCTAGGTTGAAAAAGGGGGATAACTCCACAAAAAAAGTTGTACAGACCTCATAATCGCAGGTGCACAGGCTCTCATAGTACTAAATATCTGTGCAAAGTATAATAACAAATTACCAAAAAATGTAGGAGTAAAAGCTCGGACAAAGGTATACCCCTGTACTGAAAATGTTCTAAGTTGAAAAAGGGGGTTAACTCCACAAAAAAGTCGGACAGACATTATAATCGCAGGTGCACATGGTTAGAAGGAACTAAATAAGTAGAATTACGTCCCTTTCGTTTTTACAGGGTATCTCGAATACGAGTTTAAAAAATTCTGGCGCGCGATTGGCGTATAATATGTCAAATAATTTTACAAATTCAAGAAATATAATACCCATAGCATGTAAAAACGTGGGCGTTTCCTAGTCTGAAATGCGTTCGTGTCCAAACAATGGCGGGATATTGAGGCTGTGTATTGGCTTTTGTCAGACTGTCAAATTCTGTGCAAAAAGTGGGGTAGTGTGGAAAACATATGCTGGTTTTCGAAAAAGGCGTGGCTCGAAAGGTACTCCTATGTGCGAACAGATGCCGAAAGGGTTGGTCTTTACGAACGCATGCATCGTGCACTTCGGAACTCGAAAATTTAGCGTGGGCGTGGTCAAACGTTAACACTGTGGCCTATGGAAAACATTTAGTTCCTTCTAACCTAAAGCAGAAAAATCGAATTTTTCGTATTTCGGCCTATGATGGACAAACGTGGTGAAAAATCACATAACTGTGATATGATTTGCGAAGCATACATAGTTAGACATTACATTACACCAGAATTTGGATTTTATTGCCATTTTTCAGGAAGTGGGGAATATTTGCACCTAATAACCTTTGTGAGATTTTCACTTATTTATCGTTATTCTGTATCTGGTGTGCCACTTTAAGAGAGAAATCACCTCACATCGATATCTTTATCTATTTGTGGACATCTGACCATCAGCATAAACTTGACGTCTCGAGTATTTTTAACCATGCAGCTGCCAACTTGTCGACCGTGTAGAAATTCCTATCTTTTCTGGTGCAGGGGGGTGGGGTGTAAAAATCTAACTATTTATTCAGAAACCCGGACAATTTTGGTCAACTAAGCATATCATCTGAAACATGATTTGCACGTATTGTCTGTGCCGCTATATACATGCGCGTCATGCCCATTAAAGGCATATTCTGTTAGTTTAATTACCAAATTTTACCAAAATTTCCACATATTTTGAGAATTTTCCCAAATATGGCAAATCTCGGCATGAAATGACCCCGAGGCACCCATAATTTTTTATGTTGAACTGCAGACGCTACTGATCAATTCCCAACTAGTAGTTCTTTTATTTAGGAAGGGGCGTTCCCATCATTGGCAACGACATGGACACATTTCCACAAAAATTTCCCCAGTAGATGAACCATCTTCAGATACAGTGGGGTTAAAATAACCATGATTGCTGGGGAACGAGAACAAAGAAATGTGTAAAATCAGTTTTATTTAGCATAGATATGACACAGCTTCACGCAGAGGTAGTAGGAATTACATAGGGTCATGTTTGCACATCTCTTAAGGTTAGAAGGAACTAAATAAGTAGAATTACGTCCCTTTCGTTTTTACAGGGTATCTCGAATACGAGTTTAAAAAATTCTGGCGCGCGATTGGCGTATAATATGTCAAATAATTTTACAAATTCAAGAAATATAATACCCATAGCATGTAAAAACGTGGGCGTTTCCTAGTCTGAAATGCGTTCGTGTCCAAACAATGGCGGGATATTGAGGCTGTGTATTGGCTTTTGTCAGACTGTCAAATTCTGTGCAAAAAGTGGGGTAGTGTGGAAAACATATGCTGGTTTTCGAAAAAGGCGTGGCTCGAAAGGTACTCCTATGTGCGAACAGATGCCGAAAGGGTTGGTCTTTACGAACGCATGCATCGTGCACTTCGGAACTCGAAAATTTAGCGTGGGCGTGGTCAAACGTTAACACTGTGGCCTATGGAAAACATTTAGTTCCTTCTAACCACATGCAGATTCCCATGATGGTTGATGTCTGTGCCAAGTTCCACAGAAAATGATTAAAAAACGGCTGAGAAAAGCTCCAGACAAATTTTTGTCCATGGATGACGGACAGATGGATGGCCGGACAAGCTGATTCCAGTCTACCCCCCCCCCCCCAACACAGTTGCAGGGGGGGGGGGGTATAATTACTCTTATTAAAGCGTAAATTGACACTATATATCAATACAGGGAAATTATTCTTTTATAACTGAATGGGAGAATCCATTTAGTAGCAAAAGGTTTAACTTGTAATCATTTGCATGGATCACAAATCTGTGCACATCAGGAAATTCGAACCACATTTGGACGGTGGAGACCTACTAACACATTATGTAGCTTACCATCTGAGCCACTGGCGGCATAACCTGTTAGATTTATTTGTCAGCATAAGGCATCTTATGCCCACGCTTAACACTGATGGAATAAATTAATTGGTCTGCCCGAATGTTTTATACACCAATTTCCTTTTAAGTAGCCCGAGACCAGTCATCAGTGTCACGCCTACGTTAGAAGTCAGTCCTTATCATTTCACCTGGCGACGCAGGCAAAATGCATTTAAAGGGATTGGTATTCGTTGTTTGTACTTGTGAAAATTGCATTACACTTACTGAACCTACACAATCTTACAATGCGCTAATAATAATCAATATACTTCAGCAGAAAATGATTCCTGGGAACGAAAGCGATACTGATTATATTGAGTGGGGTCCTATGGGGGTAACGATATACAAGTTTTATGTAATTCTCAGCATAACGGCATATTGGTTTACAAACCGATACAGCAATTAGGTATTTTATGAGAGTTTGTCACAAATTTCCCATCACGATCATCACAATCAACTGAATCAAATTGAATCATAATCAATTTTGGGCTTTACATTACATCTGAGGTGGTGCAGTAAAATGATTTACAAGCTTTGTTTTACTAAAGTTCATCTAGCAAAAACGTCAATCGATTATGAAATCCATCTCGTTTTAGACAGCTAATTCCCCGAGGATATGACATTGAATGTGAAGCCTCTTGAATAAATTCATACTTAATGTAGATCAGCAATATTCTTTCATAAAAAAATCAATATAGCTTTCAAATAAAGTCATTGACTTCAACTGCAAACATTTGTAAGACGTATAAAGTCATATTAAAGAAGTCTTTAGCTCTTCCTTCTTTTCATATTGCTTCCGGTATTAAAATGAAAATTCTGATCCAAAGACTTATAGCCAGGAATGAATGTGACTGAGCAAATCAGATGTAAATTTCACTTCACTTATCTATTGTGATCTAGAGGGAAATTAACAGCTATTGATCAGCAAGATAAATAAATTTCCCAAAATTTCTTTTGCCAGTATGGTAGCTGTTAGCCCAAAATTTATTTATAGACTGGCGATTCATAAATATATTCCGCCAGTATCAAAAACTAATTTCACTGTTGGGGTCATCGGTTTCAAGTTGCAAAAATCATTTCATTTTTGATATTTAGAAGGAGTGTGATTGCTATAGTCTGCAATGTATTTATGCGAGATTAATAATCAATATTGGGCAATAAATTGAGATGCATAAAAATTTGTTGTTATTCTAATAGTCAGAAACCTGCTGAATACAGCTTGGAACATGCTCTATTTATTCCCGACAATATAGATCCAACGACATCAACAAAATTGCATGAAACTCTTTTTGAGACAAATTAATTTGGATTGGGATTATTTTTCACAAAAGCAATAAGAGAACCATCTCGTGTGACATATATTTCACTCACAAGTTGTAAAGTGCAGCAAAGAGATGCATTATCTTCAAAGCAATGATTTATGTTAAAGTCTGACAATAAAACCACTTAAAGATGCATAATCCAAATTAATGCTCGCAAATTACTATTTTCTTGGCTTCGGGGGTTAAAACATATTTGATTTGAGTCGAGGAACCCACCCATCAAAGCTCAGAGTTATAAGATATTAATGTTTGAAATCTATTATTTTTCACCACCAATAATTTTAAATGGCCCAGTAAACAGTCGACGAGAACACGGTCTCGGACCAAATGGCATATAAAGATGGATAACTCTAAAATCAAGTGGCTTTTTTGTTTCAGATATTTTACATTTTAAATTCATGTCTTGGATTGTGTGGGAGGAAAGGGATCTTTTATTAACAGCTGTTATGGTGGCGTCTGAGACAAATCAATGCTTCGGGACATATATATCAATGACTCTAATTTTTTAAAGCTTGAGATGGTATGAAGAAGAAGAGGCAATGGGTTTTGATTATTATTCATAAAAACAATAGCAGAACCATTTGGAGATACATACAGTAATGCCCGAAGTATATGACCCTTTAACCACAGCAGAATTGTGGGAAATTTTTCACGATTTAGTTGGAAATATGGCTTGTTTCCATTCTCGGTGATAGCTTTCCAATGAATGGCAGCAAGCCATATTTCCAACTAAATCCTGAAAAATTTCCCATAATTCTGCTGTGGTTTAGGGGTCGATTATTTAGGACATTACATACATTACACTAACATGTTGTAAAGATAGATTTTCATTCAAAAATTGTACTTTTCTAAAAATAGTAATATTCTTGTCTCAGTCCTGGAACAGAATTATTTTCTCTAGTGAAAGTATCCACTGCTAATGGACTCTCTAAAGTTAGATACATTATCTTTAAAGCAATCACTTATGTTCAAACCAGACAATTTGTAAGATGTGGAGTGTCCTGAATCTGAATAGGATAAAAATACACCAATCTAAGACCTGAAGTCAGAAAAGTTTCGAGGAACTTACAAGTAAATTTCTCTCTATTAAATAGATAAACATGGTCTATTTTTTTCTGCCATCAAGCGACATACACAGATCACGGTTATTCAGATCAATAAATAGTCGGTGCATGGGAATTACGATATCAATAACAGAACATAATACTGATCTTCTGCTAATGGATGAGTTATATCGATATTCATATTTATTATATACTTCACCATATATAGTGAGATATTGATATCCCATTCCAGTTACTATGATGTAATAACGCCAATCAATTTCTGATCAATTGAGATCATTTGCTTTAGGATAGGGAGAACATAGTACTATTTATGATTTTTATACACCTGTACTCAATCAAAACTGGGAGTGATTCCATTTGTAACCCTTTCTTTACAATAGGCCATTTGTTGAACTTATTTTATTGTCTTAACATTTCCCACAGCTTATATACAGTAATGCCCTAAAGTAATCGACTCCTTAAACACAGCAGAATTATGGGTAACTTTTCAGGATTTAGTCGGAAATATGGCTTGTTGCCATTCATCGGAAAGCTCTCTGTAAGTTAATATATCCAATTGTTTTCAATATTTATATAAGTTAATAAATCCAACTGTTTTCAAAATTTTCTTGTGACTAATTTCATGATTAATCGATATACCAAATTGTTTTGAAAACAATTGGATATATTAACTTATGTAAGCTTATCCTAAACATTCCTCAAACGGATAATAGACCATTCCATTATATAAATGTATACTTTAATAACTGTGTGGGAGAATCAATTAACTAAAGAAAGTGTTAAAGAAGTATTTCATACTGAATAATCCATCATAATATAACTGATTATTAGAACAAACTACTAGTAATGTGTGATTTATACGAGTACCAACATACTGTAAACATGCTTTGCCAAGCATTATTTGGAATGTTAATAATTGTGTTCTCTGCTCCCAATGATAGAACATGAAGCCCAAGGGCATATCAAAATAAAACATCTACAATATTTGAATGGATACCAAAAATTTTCTTGTGACTAATTTCATGGCTAATCGACATACTGAATTTGAAACCAATTGAATATATTAATCATCATCATTTTGGAAAACAAAATAATCATTAATTCAAAGAAGAAAAGGGATCATAACTCTGGATTTGTTGTACTACTAACTTAATTAGAAAACAATCAGGTAGCTGTAACTAAAGTTATCATCCACAAAATAATAATCAGCTGATACTGAAGTCAGTATGGACGTATAGTCCATACTGACTTCAGTATCAGCTGATTATTATTTTATCTGGTAAAATGAGCCGAATAGGTATTATAAAGTAATTATGGATACTCCCTTAACCCTTTGAACCCTGCCGTCCTGAACGCTAAATGGTCCCCACCCGAAGCGCTGACATTATATAGTGTTTCCGACGATGTTAACTCGTACTCTCTTAACTGAGACGTATATGCATGTATAGGCCTATACTCGCTCCACTATACAGCAATCTGTTATGCTAACCAAGCTATATATAGTGTGTGGTGAAATATGACACAATGTATTTGAACGAGACATTCCATGTTCAATTATATTATCAATTGATTATATTGCGGCTTCCTTTGGTCGCGCTATATATTTATAACGAAATACTTATCCTTTGCCTACGATAAAAGGCATTTCTCAAAATGCATTCTGTGCATGCGCGATGAAACAGACCCCCTGTCACCAACTTGGCTGCTAAAGTCAGAGGTATGGACATGTGACTCAAAGTAGATGCACAATTCTAGTTAATTTGCGCTTTGATCACGAAATTTCTAATGAAATACTTCCCCTTTTCCGACGATTAAAAGCGATTTTTTTCTCAAAATAGGCCTCTGCGCATGCGCGAAGAAACAAGCCTGCTATCATCGGTTTGTCTGTCGAAGTCATATGGGTTAACACGTGATGCATGCTCTAGTTGATATGTGCGTTTATTGTGCTGTAATTTCGTGTCAAATAACGTATGATTTCCGGACAAGTATTCCGGTCTCCCGAGATATAAGAATATAAGGATTGGACAGGTATTCTGGGCTCTCGGGTTTAAAGAGTTAACGAGAGGCCGATCACGATCAGCAGATGTTAACCCATCCCTTGGCGATAGTAAATTACTATGATCGGAATCATAAATGAGAGTTTTGATGTTGAATTATAGAGTATACTGTTATGTACTATTATAGACAAATGTACATAAAACAAATTATTGGAATTTATGGGTCACTCGCATTTATATAAGAGAATGCACTGGTACAGGATCTGTAATGCTGCACCACCGCAGCCTTGGGTTAAATGTGAAAAATGTGACCTGGACATGGAATACTTGGGTTAAGAGAGTCCAATTTAAGTTTACAATGATAATATCTAAAATTCTACCAACAACAGGCATCAAAATAAAGACACCTCACTGCTGACCCATTAATATCAATTATATAGCAGAGCTGTCAACAAATCACAGACATTGTTTATATTGATGCTGGCATCTCTATTAATGCAATAACATTTAAAATGACCTCATACCATCTGTAGAGTTATATATTCAGCTGTGCAATGCAGCATCCAGCAAATTTTTTAAAGCACTGTTTTATCAGGAAATCTTTCACAGACTGTCCATCATAATTAACTGGTCTGTGGGATACAGTCTATCACCAAATAAATAACATTCTATTAACCAGTGGCAGTACACTCCAATATTGTGAACTACACATGTGTTTTTTATCAGATATCAGGAGGAATTCTGTTATTTAACTGCTACTTGACATTAATGGGGGATCCCTGCTGTATGCAAAAATGGCTCAGTGTGTAATGACACCTTAACACTATTAATTTATGTGTTCATTACTAAATATTTAAAGGGACACATTGGGAACCTTTTTATCAACTTGTATCATAATCATCAATATCTAAATGAAAACAAATGAAAGAGTCAATGACATTTTTTTGTTTTATTATTACATGTATAAAAGTTAAAAATAAATCAAAACAAAATCTATTTTTTTTTCTTTCGAAAAAGGGTCATAACTCCTTTAAAATAAATCGGATCAAACCCATATTCGAACTCGATCTCTATTTTGGGCTGTGAAACTCACATACCAAATTTGGTTCCAATCAGATAAAAAATGTTTGAGTTATGGCAGAATGCGTGAATTCTAAGTCGAAAAAGGGCCATAACTCTGTAACAAAAACTCGGATCAAAGAATATGTTTGAGTTATCGCATTACTCGTAAAGTGTCTATGGACGGACAGACAGACGGACGAACGACGAGTGGTCAATCCGGACGACGGCACTATGTTTACCATACTATGGTGTGGGTAAACATAAAAACAACACTAATATTCCTTATTTTCCAAAGAATATCCATGTTCCTTACCAAAGTAATAAACCAGTGACTAAACTAGATTACAACATTGGCTTTCTGTTTTGTGACTTTCATAAGGATTCAACTAAAGTTTGATTTAATTTAGTTTTTATAAATATTAAAGACATATTATGGACTTGTTCGGGTGCGTGAAATGGATGAATTAGTACTCAGATGCAATGCCATCCTGGGGAATGTAGCATTCTACTAACATCGCCGAAAATTTCAATGAAATTGCTCATACCACTCCACATAAAACATCGTCTGAACTACGCTCAATTGTAAATATTTACATCTCGATTCAGGACAAAACTATCGGCAATAAACTAAGACAAATGACTACGCCATCGAGAGACATTGCATTTAATAAAATAATAAGAATGATGGTGTGTGTTGTCAATTTCGATTAATATTTGTATAAAACAACTACGTTGAGCAAGATTATTCTCAATTTGATCACCCACCGGAGTGTTTCACATCATCTGTTCAAAAACATGTCACCTTATTCTAAGGTACGAATTAACATCTCCCTTTAAAATTCAACAGTATCAGAAAAGATGTCCAGTTAACTATAAATACAAATCGTGGCCATCAAATATTTTGACTTCCCAGTTGGGAGTAACTCATATTTCTACAAATGAGAAAAAATTGGTCACCTCAGCACCATGATCTTAACAACATTGCATAATTTCCCCTGCCAACACCATAGACTTAAAGCAGGACCAGGCAATGAAAATTGTGATTTGCTCATCAATCCATTTGACTTTATAGTATTTCTGTACCAGAAATCATTTGATCAATACAGTTAGACGTTTTAGTCTAATGATTTATTGCTAAGCAATTGAAAATACGAAGTATATATAGGCAAGTAAATCAATATCGAAATTGAATGGCGCGATTGGTGGATGAGTAATGCTGTAACTGATCTTCTGCATATATGCTAGGATAGCTGAATCATACAGCAAGGATTATAAATATTAATGAGAAAAACATCCATGAAATAGTCCCAGGTTTATATTGGTGAATTTGGAAGCCATGCATGACCTATCGAACCCATGAAATATTCAACTCTAATACTTAATTTTATGCCAAACATAGTTTTGTTTCACAAGCAGAACGGGTTTAGAAACTTGGTATTCTATACTGATATCTTACATAGATATAAAAAATGAGCAGAAATAAAATGTTTACAAGGAGCTGATATAAAAGAGTGTCAAGATTCATGCAAAATTTAGAGCGGCCCATGATGTGAACTCACACAGCAGTTTTTAAACAAAATCCACAAACAAAATTTTATTTAATTCTACTCATCAAAGCGAAGTTATACATGTATATCACAAACAAAATCTACAGACAGATGACTGGCAAACAAAACATTTTTATTCACTTAAAATCTGAATAGGAAGTTTCATTGACATTTCAAGTTTCATTTTTTTTAACTCTGTTTTAGTTGTCTTTTTGATTTTGATTGCTCTTTCCAATTTCTTTCACTATTAGACATGAGAGGCCAATCATGATTGGCAGATGTATAACCCATACCTTCACAAATACCGAAAACCATGCTTGAAGCCAGTCAACTGAAACGACCCCCTCCCCATAACCATGGCAACAGCCAATCAAACCAAAGCTTAGCCCCACACAGGCTATATAAAGGCGCGGTCACCCGCATTTCTTCACGAACGACATTTGGTCCTGAACGAAGAATCACCAGATTCGAAACGCGTTTCTCATTTACCTTTTCCGATTTATCTTCCCACCAGAAATCAACAATGGCTACACTAGCACCAGACATAGTGGTAAGTGTTTTGGACACAGCACTCAGCAGTGCCTCATCAAGCTCAACAGTCTTATCCTTCCAACTTGATACCACTAGGCCAGAAACACTCTCGCACAGGCGAGGAACTTAATAAATATAAGTATCACAGATGTGAACATCGCAACATACCACAATATACAGAAACTCACAACAAAGAAAATCTTACTTTCTCTCCAACAGGAGTTCATCGATTCATGTGTCTCACACGGAGTAAGCCAAAAAGGACTATCTGTGATCCTGCCAGTGGGGTCAGTGTTTTGAGAGTGAAAATCCAATGGATTTGATTATCCAATGTGCTCTATGGATTGCGATTGATAATGTCAATGATACACTATGACAGGTCATCATTACTGCTCCAGACATTCTTTTTCAAGGTCTGATATGGGCCCTTTAGGTGTGGGGTTTAAACAGGAAGGACTTTTAGTCATTTCCCTTTCAATATACTGTGATAATATTTTCTAAGCCAATCAACCAAGCAATACCAAATAACATACAGGTGAGGAGTGTGTCATCATGAACACTAACTGGGAGTAGAAAAACAAGCATTGCTTTTTATATCTTGGGCTCATGTCATAGACAAAAGGGTTATCAACCAAGCCTTGAAATAGGGTGTCTGTCATTTGCAGAATGAGGTCCCCAAAGGGTGAATTTAGTGATGCTACCCCGCATAGCGGGCTAGCATCACCAAATTCACCCCCTGGGGACCTCATTCTGCTTACACCTCAGAAGAATGAGGTTCCCAGAGGGTGAATTTGGTGATGCTAGCCCACTATGCGGGGTAGCATCACTAAATTCACCCTCCGGGGACCTCATTCTGCAAATGACAGACACCCTATTTCAAGGCTTGTTATCAACCCTGGTCAAGTGGTCCAAAACAGGATATGCCTTCTGATAATAATTCACTTCTGAGTTATTGATGAGTCTCTGCGATGGATGGAAAGAGTTAATATTTTCAAAACCGATCAACTGATCAATATGAAAAACAGGTAGGGGTCAATAACAGTGTCATAAAACTGCACATAAAATAAAATACGATCTGAATCATCTGATAAAAGATACTTTGAGTTTTCGAGTCGGATAGACCAGGTCTGTGGACAGACGAATGGCGGGTGGTTGATCCGGATGATGGCTTTATGTGGGAGCACTATGTGTGGCTTTAATATTTAGAGTCGTTGTGGTAACCTGTGGCATGTAATTTATACTCCCTCTGATCCAGTAATAAACCCATTAAACAGTGAACTATAAATAAAATTTTCCACTAAATGAACGAATGAAATTATGTGATAGCAATCAGGCACAATGAAATCCCATTGCAGATGTGGTGCTGGAGATTCCTAATTACGTGCGAGTGAGTATTTTGCTATGCGAACTGACCAAGATAATTGCAATAATACAATAATTTTGCTTAATCAATGAAAATGAATGATGCCACAAATACTGTAAACAGGGAGCACTGTGGCAGATAGATTGGTAACTTAATTATATCATGGCGCCCTCATGTCCTGTCGTCAGGTGGTGACATTTTTGAGTTTATAGCGGTGAATCGTGTGACAGCAAGAGGATGTTTATTCAACTCTGTATAAACCTCGCACCAATTTGTGATCACTGTGAAAGTTCACACTACTCATCATACTTAGACCTCTATTATTAAATAGGAGCCAGACCGACAGTTAAATGATCAATGATGAGTCACATTGTGCCAGAAAGCTGGACCGTGATAAACTCCCAGCATAATGACCGGGGTAATGACATTAAAGGATCGTATAATCTTCCGAGATTAAATGTTGGCCCAGACATTTCACTTTTGCTGCTTCCCGTTTCGCTAAGCAGATCAAATAAAAAACTGTTTACAAGGTTCATGCTGATTGGTCAGTATCCTGTGTTCCCACAGATATGTGAGGTTGTTTTGTGGTACATTTCTCTATTGTACTAAAATGAACATGGTACACGCAATGCAAAGCTGTCATTGCCTGAAATTCTCAGAACTCTCATAAATTCAAAACACAAGCAAATTGCTTAAACCATGCTAGGCTGAAGAAAGTGACACAGAGGGGCTACCCACTAATACAGATTATCATACGAGATTTAACAGAAATAAGCAGTACAAAACTGAAAATCTTGCAAAATCTCGAAAAACTTTATTTTGTTATGTTATAGTAAAAAAATTATACTACATGGAGATTAAAACAAGACTATTATAATAATGTTGCTCACATTCCTGAAAAGAAAATCTGCATATCGCTTACTATAATTTTTATGAAATTGTTCATAATTATATGTATAATCATTAGATGGGAATTCCAGTGATACAGAGTATATGGCATTCAGCTGTTCACATGGGAATTCTGTTTAAAGGAATACGGTCCTGAAAAAACACTATTATTTTCTTTCAATATACCGATAACATATATATAAAATGTCCATTGGGCGCATATAATCTAATATTCGGCCGCCAATCGTTATTTTTATAACGATTAAAAAAAATTCCGAAGTTAGCCGAAGATTTTGTTGTAGACGAAGTCACGTGATCATCAGCCCGATCACGTGATTGTCACATGTAAACAGAAGCATAGCACGTGATCGATCACGTGGTAACTCATTGACAACGCATAGATACGCGACGGCGGTATTTTAAGTTTGCTTGTAGTCGATCGCGGCCTTTGAAGATTGTCGCGTTATCACACTGCGAATGCAAAACTTCGCCGAAAACATCGCCTTTCTCGTAATTAAATGTCTTTATCGTGTTATTATTACTATTATTATATGTATCGCGATGTGTTGTTACTATAAAGCCATGCCCGTATATTATTCAGTTTTGCGCGCATTTATCTATATAAACGCGTGCTCGTGTTTATATATATTTTTTCGTTACCGGAATAGTCCAAGTTATATTATATATGCATATCAAGATTGCATATATACGCGAAGACTTGCACAGTTATTAGGCAATTATCATCTCGTAAACATTCCAATTTCAAGATGCCATTAGTCGTGTGTCAATAAAGAGCGTTTCGTTTTAATTTATCGTAACGCAGTAAAACAACACAAAATTGGTTTATTGCTGTCGGATTTAATCAATTATAATCAAGTCATTCATTACCAATATGATATGATAAGTTCATTTTTCCTTGGTTATGAATCATGTATATATTTGGGCAATATGGTGTTTATATATATTTCGGAATATTGCTTCCCCCACCCCAAAACAATCTAGCCGACTGTCACTGATGGAAACTCACTGCATCAATGCATGGTTATTGGCCTATAAAATTAGCACTCTAGCGATGCGGTCTATTGAATATCCAGGTCATAAATCGACCTCTATGTGTCAATTACGCATAACAATAGGGTTATAAAATATATAAATGTTCGCCGTGGTTCGTTTAAACATCCAATCATATATAACACTTTTTGAAGGAGGCATAATAATCCGGTTTAATATGGAATCACATATTCAAGTGCTCTTTATTCGCAATATATCGTAATAGTGAACGCTCTTTATTGCGTCAAGGTAAAGGGACTCGACTTAGAACAGTTGTTCTAGTGATTGTTTACTGATTACAACGATACAGGTCAATACATGTACATGAACTTCCGATATGTATGCTTTATATATCCTTCCATCATTGTCATAGCAATTTCCACTTTATTAAACTCTTTTTATTCGTACCATATTAGGAAACTCTTAACATGGAACGCTCTTTATTGAGCCATGGTGAAGGAAATGGGGACTCGACTTAGAATAGTTGTCATCGTGAATTATTCATCAACATACTCCCCACTTTAACTGCAATTGTATGTATTCGTAACCATGACTGACTCGTCAAATTAAACGCTCTTTATTTGGTATATGTAATCGGTTTCTGATTTTGCGCAACGGGTTTCCCACAGAAATCCTGCCAAATGTCACGTAAACGAACATCGTTTGGAAATGAATACAGCATATGCCTAACTGAGAGTCACTAGAATGAATGAATGATTTTAAATACGGGACACTCGGGGCATATATACGGAAAATTAAAACATCGCGAACACGCACCCGAATAAAGTTCACATGCCGGCTCGTGTTTTTATAAGCTTTATACGAAAGTGTTATCTACCCCGCTCAATCGTCCCTCTATATTTTTTGTCAAAACAATACCGTAACTTTCCAAACAGCACTTAAGACAAATCACAAGTGAAGATAACTCACCGCGCGATGACAATTCACCATGTGTACACACTGCTATTGATATGCCCCGCAGTAATTCCATTACACTCACGCGCTGATGTCGATTCCGGATTTTCCATCGCCATATAGGTAGACATAATTAACTCCGACTCCGATTCCCTGTTTTTAATTAGTTTACCTCGCTTGACGTCATGCGAGGTTTTGCGACGGAGATAGCCGACAACCGGTGGTGGTATTATTTATTTATTTCTCGGCTTATTTATTACGCGATTTTTATGGGACTTGGATCATTGTGATCACAATAGGGGTGGCTTTCCGATAGAGTTTTGTTGTTTCATGAGGATAGTAATCCTTTAACATGATTGGGCTCTATATCTCACTCCTTTGCATTTAACCTTCACTACTGAATGACATCATGGCATTGTGAGCTGGACTATTGACAGTATTAGCATTTTTCAGTGGGAATATCTTGAAAAATATAAATCTGAATTCAAACAAAGGCTGTTGTCACACACTGTAAATGGAGCATAGATGCGAGTTATTATGAGAAAAGTGTTGCACAAGAGTACACCTTTACCTTTTCTATTCGAACACTGGAAGAATCGTCGTTATTTTCTTTTATCAGCGTCACCGCAAGAGTTTTCGCTTTTTAAACTATTGCATGACATTAATCATGCCCATACGATTCAACACCTAATGATATAAAAGTGGTATTTGAGGACATTTGGGCATTTATTTCAGTCAAATAATTACAACTCCGCGGGTACAGAATGTTCTCACAGATAGTCATCTCGAGGCACAAATAAATGCTCAATTCTATTTTTATATGATTGATGCCGAATTGTTTGTAAGCATAGTTAACACCAGCCAACAATAAAAAAAGAGAAAACACTTGCCGATAAAAGAAATTAATGACATTTCTTTCTGTGTTTGAATTGAAATTTTGTAGGTTTAGTTTTGTGCGATACTTTTCTCGTAACATCATGACATCTACGCTCCATTTCTATTAAGAGCACTATGACTGAATATCTGGTCTGCTGCCTTAATAACGTGGAGAATGAATAGAATTACTTTGAGATACACTCCATTTTGAGCTGAATTCGGTAGTATTGTAAAAATGCACACCGAGAATGGGACATTTAACTACCGAGAACGTGATGTGACATCGAACCATATTCAAGTGATTACAGAGAGTGATTGTCATACACAATCTTGGAACATGACATAAAGTACAATGTATTAAACATCGAGATACACTGATTCCAATGCGATACTTTCCGAGTTTCCCTTATTAATGATGGCCGACTACTAGTGCACGGAAGTAGGTTGGTACATAGTATAAATGAATGGTACACAGCGTGACATTTTTAAGTCCGTCTTAACCCACAGCATGACATTTTAGGTCCATACTCAGCACTGAGTCAGCAGCCAATAGGTTAAGGGTCTATTCCAAGCAGTAGTCGTGGGTGCGTCTAGTCATGGTGACTTTCAGGGTGCAAATTAGCTTTAGTATACTGTAGATCAAGCTATTTATTAATTGCACATTTATCTGTCAATCAACCCATCTTTGTGATAGTTATAATGTACGAGCCATTCCAATCAATCACCGGGATATCAGTGTAATCCAAATAGAGACGCGTTATCACAGTAAACCAACAAGCTATAAAATCCATCCATTTTTTAGTGAGAATCAAAGTTGACTCACATTTTTGATGGTATGAGAATCAAAATCGAATCATGACACATGCCACAAGTTTGGTGGGAATGGTATATGGAGTATCACTTGTTCCATTTCGAAGGTTATGCCGGAAATATTTTGAAAATTCAATGCAATGAGAGCAAGTATTGTGACCGCTTGTGCTTTACTTTAACCCTTTGAGTGCCAGTTCCGATTTGTATATCAACCCATATACCCTGTGCCAATGCATTCTCTTATATATGCGAGTCGACCATAGGTCGCCTCGCATATATAAGAGAATGCATTGGCTTAACAATTTTTTTATTTTTTTTTATTATTTTTTTTTACAATTTTTTACAATTTTAATATATTTATTATATTCTTTAACAGACTTATTGTGTAGGTTTAGGGCCGATAATATCGGCCCCTGGCACTCAAAGGGTTAACTGTTCTCAGTGATGAATTTAGCCAATTTCTCAACAGTAATATCTTACTGTATCTTCAGTCAAGTGTTTGCTCTGAATCTTCAGTCAAGTGAGTCGCCTTTACAATATTTATTGTGCATGAACAGCTTTTAGTATGGAAAGATTTACTGTTAGCCAAATAAAAGAAACTCTGTAGTACCTATGATATGACTATCATTCCTATAACAAAGCAGAGATATGTATGCGAGAATCACAGTTGATTATCATGTTCCACTTTACAAGAAACATTTGCGAGAATCGATTCTGATTTGCATACAAATTATAAGCCCTAAACAAACCTTAACCCTTCCTGGCTTCCATGACTACAGTTTCCTGAAATTTTGTGAAAACCCTGTGCCAATGCATTCACTTATATATGCTCCCACAGGGAGCCTAGCATATATAAGAGAATGCGTTGGTCTAAAACTATTTACCTTGACCTTGTAAGCCAGAGCATTCTCTTTAATATAATTGCAAGGCTACCTATGGGAGACTCGCATATTTAAAAGAATGCACTGGTACAGGATCTTTAATGCTTCACCAGGGCAGCTTCCAAAATGAAAGGGTAACCATTTCTTTAAATTCAGTTATACAGTAATCATTGGAATGGTCTATTATTCATTTGGAGGGATGTTAAGGAAATTTAGCAGACAATAGCCTGGTGAAAAGATAATACAAGAGCAGTAGAAATCATATTCATTGCTGGGAAATGTTAACATAATAAGTTCAACTAACATTTGTTGAACTTACTGAACATTTCTATAGAAACTTCTTCTTCACATAGATTCTATTTCTTTTTTAGTTTAGTTTCCCTATATCTATAAATTGGCAGACGACACATTGCATAATCGAGGTCCCCAATAGGTGTAAATCACAATATTCACCATTTGGGAACTTCAATCTGAGTATATGTCTCCAATAGCAGATGAGGCCATGCAGAATGAAGTCCCCAGAGGGTGAATTTGTTGATGCTAGCCCGCTATGTTAGGATAGCATCACTAAATTCACCCTCTGGGGAAATCATTCTGCAAATGACAGGCACACTAAACTCAGGCCTGGGTGCACAAGTTACTGCACAAGTTATAACTCTAGAATGGAAATTCAAATATTATTGGACACTCTTAGAAACATGAACCTCCATACCAACATCTATTTAATTCTTTAATCCATGACTGAGATATCTGTGCAGATGAGCGAACAGACAAATTTAAATACACGAAGAAATATAACTCTAGATTGAAAATTTCAAACAACGTCGCTATAGTCATAATTTGAAAACACTGATTGTGAAAATCCTTTTCACTTTCAAATCTAATAACCAATGACTGAGATATAGGCACGAATGGATTGCTAGCTAGACAGACAGATTGCATTGACTATATCCTTCATTTTCTTTGAAAGTGTAATATGTTTTGTGAAGCTATTGACATTTTCTACAGAACATACTCACGTTTGATAAAATATTTTGTTGACGAATTGTTTCATGAAGTCCATGCTGTCCAGCGTTACATCATCGGGCTGACTGTCTATGCTATAATTAGAAGACACTGATTTGTTTGAAAACATTGAATCTGAACGCTGAAGCTGCTCTCCACCGAAGTCTCCTCCATCAGACGAATCGATACTCACACCCGGAAACGTGTTTTCAACTTCAGACGAGTCAACGCTACTTGAACTCAGATATGAATGTTTTGGTGAAATTCTCTGCCGGTTGGGACTTTTTTCCTCAAAGTTTATCAAATCTTTTGGGTTCCTGCTAACAGGTGTTGGGAAAACTACGTCCGGTTCTTGTTCAGCTGGCTCCGGTCTATATGATGTAATATTTACGTTGACAGGTGGTTCGATATACTCATCACAGAGAAGCTCATCAACTGTACTTGACCTTCGCTTTGACTCCTTGAATCTTGGCGGCCTAGTTGGCCTCTCTGGTCGTCCGTCACTAGAGCAGGTCTGCTCACCACTCGCATCACTTCCAGCACTGCTACCAACGAATGATGACTCTGGAGTGTCTGCATGTTTCAAGCTGCTTCCGTCTGTATTCTTGCTCATTGTCGAGATCCCGCTGGACTGGCTCTTACTCTGGATATCTTCGAAGCTTTGAGCACCATTCATGACTTGTTCGCTACCAACGCTACTATCAGAATTCGCTGAAGCTTGACGGTAATTATTCCTAGGTTGAGGCTCAGCCTTCTGTGTGATATTTCGTCTTGCTGCTACTGGCTTAGCATAATCTTCACTCGGATCATCATCCACCACTGCTCTGTTTTTTTCAACCGGTTTCGAGTTGGCGGCTGAAAGTGATTGATCAATAGCCCTGGCACTCTCAGTCTCGCTATCCTCAAAACTACTATTACTTGTACTGTTGCTCAACCCTGGCATGAAAGTATCGCCAATTTTATTTGATAAGTCACTGAGCTGCCGGGTTAGTCCGGCTTTTTTAGCTTTCACAGAGTTCATGAACCTTGATGTTCCTCCAACAATTGATGAGGTGATAGATTTTTGTTCCTCCTCGACATTATTCTCTAAGTTTCCTGAATCTGAGCGTCTTCTAAATGCAAAATCCATTGTGTAGATTTTGGACTTTCCCCTTGAGTTGGAACTGTCAGAGTACAATCACCATTTCCTTATCGCATGTAACTTTTCCTGGAAAATAAAACAAGTACCATATTAAATTCTGTATAATGACTATTTTTTTATCTCATGTAACCTTTGACTTCTCCAAAAGAGAAAACCAGTTCCATGTTAAATTTTCCACTGGTCAAAGTATAATCACCATTTCCTTATCGCATGTAACTTTCCCTGTAAAAGAAAGCACGTACCATGCTAAATTCTGCACCAAAGTTATCGACAACGTATGACTTTAGCACATTGAATGAGTAGCAAAAAATCCATAATATCTTAGATTGTTCTTACTAGCCTGGTAGACAGCTGAAAAGTATTCCGATTGATTTTTCTGGCATCCGATATCGAGCGTTGCATTTCCCCATGATTAACTTTCTGTCCTTGATGGAACATGGCAGACTATTGCTACACAAAATAGCTCCATAATTCTCCATATAAAACATGAAAGCAGACAATGGTGCTGAAAATAGTTGGTACACTTGACCATTTAATATACGACAGATTGAATTGTACTTATACAATGATTCTGGATGCTAACTACAGTAATGCCCTAAATGATTGAATCCTTATTAACCGCATCAGAACTATGGGTAACTTTTCAGGATTTAGTTGAAAATATGGCTTGTTCCATTCTGAGAGCTTTCTGATGAATGGCAACAAGCCATATTTCCAACTAAATCCTGAAAAGTTACCCATAATTTAGCTCTGGTTAAGGAGTTGATTATTTAGGGCATTACTGTATGCTAGGATAATAATGATTGTAAAATTGCTATCTCAGGTATCCAAGTTCACATAATTTAGTACAAACATACCCATGTAGGCTCAGGGACGTGATGATGGGGTGGGTGGAAGGTTTTTTCTCACCCCCCCTCCAACTTTGTTCAAATTTTTCAACAGTTAATGCCTTCATTTGGAAATTTCGCACAAAAAATAGTTTCAATTTGTTCTCATAGTGATTTTCCAAACACGCAATTAGTACGTGGCGAATTTGTGGTTTATAGACAAACACACATATTTTCCTATTTTCGATAACATTTTGGACTGAAATGGTCATTAGCAGAGTAGGATGTTTTCCAACCTTAGGGATGTGTCAGATTGGAAGTTTCCAACGGTTGGAAAGCTAGCAATACTAGTTGAAAATTTTCAAGTTGAAAATTTTCAACTAGACAGGGTGGGAATGCATTGCAACTTGAATCTTACGAACTTGAAGAGTTTGGTCTGGTTTATGGCGGGGGGGGGGGGGGGGGGGGGGGGGGGGGGGGGGGGGGGGAGTGCAGTTATAAATTTCAAGGTAGACACCCCAAATGGAATTCCTCTAGCCACGTCTTTGTACATGTTCGTCAAAATTCAGATACGAAACCTATGTTGTTTCTATTTGATCTTTTTTACTTCATAATAATGTTATTAAATAACGATATTTAAAAAAAAGTTCCAAAAACTATGTGTACCTGTAATGTCAAAAAATATTTTGTCTAAAAATAATGTACATAACTTCACAGCAAAGTACAGTTCATCGCACAAAAAATAATAGATTATTTTAACTTAATGGCAGTTTTGCAAGGCAGAATTGAAATTGTATTAATGTCGAAGTCTGACAGCTGGGTCAGAGGGCCTTTTTAACATGCCTGGAAACAATAAGAAATTCCAAAAAATAACAGCCTGTCATTGTGACAGGTTCCATAATAGACTCTGACGAAGGTTCGGAATTCGAAATCATCCTTCGATATCCATCAGTAGATTTGTTTATATTTTGATATTGGTTGCACAAATTATTTCCTTATTTCATTTCGTGAAAATTTAGATAATTAAGAAAATATGCATGCATTGCCGCATTAGTCTCCAGTAAATACCTGAACACATGGAAAACATTTCATGAGTTAATGCAATAGAGTAGTAGAGTTATTGTGCTTGTAAAAAGTACTTTCGTTCAGTGCACACACTACTGTGAATATGATCTGATGGTTACAATCAATGACACAGTGTCACACCTCTATCGAGTATCAAATCCATCCATTTCGACAAACTGTACGAAACAGTGCAATTACATTACTTAGAACTATATATTTTTGTCTCCGAAAACTTCTTCCGAAGTTCAGTGCCAAAAATATGAGTCCAAGTAATGTGATCATACAATTTGCACCAAAAATTTACATTTCAGAACAAGTTAGCGCATATGAAACAAGGTAATGTCAAAATGTGAATGCCGGCTGGTTGTATAACTAATACGGTTATACCTATAATATTCCAGTCAGGATTCAAGAGTTTGACAGGTAAGAGAATTCCAATGTACATAAACTTGTAAAAATATGCGATGTCTCCGTTGTCTGAAAACTTCTCTTGGTACGCTGCAATAACCAATTGCTCAAATCTTATTGTTAGAATTTTAAGAAGTGATGATTCGATATGAGGTTCGATTTGATGTGAAATCCTTAACCTGATTTGATTTGAGATTCGATCCGAGCCTTAAATGAACAATTCATCGGAGTCTAGGTCGCATATCTTAAGCTCATTAGATGATTTCTTCTGCGGGTCAAGAAAATGCAGTAATTGGCTTGTGTGTGGTGAAATATATTTAACGCCACTGTCAGCATATTATAGAATGCCTGTTGGTTAGGAATTCAGTTGCTACAGGCATCAAAGTTGATAAAAGAACTGAAGCCGTTCCTATTTAGCCTTTGATCCTCAAATTAAATCAGGCGATTGCATGTTTTATAGTAATGCATGGATTCAAATAGATTTATATCATAAAACACTTATAAATCCCAGAAAGACTTGACATGAAAGAAATTTGAACACCTTATAAAGTGAAAAAATAGGTCCCATTTTCTATGCAGCATGTGACAATAAAGGACATTCTCTATTAGTCTCTAAGGCCTGCTAGGATAAGGCCAATATATAAAAATTTATACAATCCTATCCCCTCCCGACCCTAATTTTGGCCCCCTTCCTCAATTTGTTTTACTTGGATAATTTTGCTGTAAACTTTTTTTTCTCATGCCTTGGTGCAAACATTTTTATTTCCAAATCAGAATGTCAGACAACAAAAATACAATAGAACATTACAATGAGACAATGGAATAAGATTATGGTATATGGAAAGAGAGTATTAGAAACAAGCATTTGCTTTTGTTAAGTCGTCTCCTCTCTGATGAATTCAACACCCCCTCCTTCAATGAAGTGAAGGAGAGGTGGCAGAAGCAGGAATGATTGGAAATGTCTGGTGGTTTTTCTCATGCATTAGCCTTCAAAGTACATTACAATGACCCAATATCACCAATAATATGACGGCCAAAATTCTACTCACTTATTGAAATGTTAATTGAGGGGAGCAAAAATACAGTAATGCTCTGTCTATTATATATTTTGGAAGATCTGTGTGTGTGTCTGTCTGTGTGTGTGTTCGCGATGGACTCGATAACGGCCGACCCGATTTCGATGAAACTTGGTATGTGGGGGTATTTTCTGTCGGGAAGTGGCATAGGCCTATTAATTTTCAGATCCGAGCTCAACTTTTCACGTGCCGAGGTCAAATCTGTTTTTACGCCGTTTTGCGCTAATATATTTCAGTTCGGTGCTCACAAATCGATTCGATATAGCGCGAATAATAAATTGCCAGTCATATAATTTGCACGGTTAGAATCTGTGGCGCTTCATCTTTCCAATGATGTATCACACGCCTGTGTACGTTTAAAGTTTCTACCTTAATTATCGGGAAGAACGCAGGACCATGCTTCGCTCATCGAAAAACATTGCGTAAATATATTACGCCATCAACAGATCGTGACGTGATCGCGTTAACTCTTAACCGGCCGATGTCGCGTTAACTCATCACCGGCCGAGGTATCCGCAAATGACATTGGGCTATATATCTCGGAAACGGGTGGAGCTGTCGACTTGAAATTTGGTATGTGAATGTATCTTGCCCCGGATACGAATTTTATCGGGTCGCCGAGCCCGTGCGACGCCAGCTTCGCGCATGCGAAGACCAGATCTCGGAAACGGGTGGAGCTATCGACTTGAAATTTGGTTTTTGAATAGCCCGGACGAAGTCGGGTCACCTTCTAGTTATATATATAAAGTAATCGACTCCTTAACCAAGAGCTTTCCGATGAATGGCAACAAGCCATATTTCCGACTAAATCCTGAAAAGTTACCCATAATTCTTCTGTGGTTAAGGAGTCAATTACTTAGAGCATTACTGTAGATAACCCAGCCTTATCCAGGAGAGCAGTAATGACCCTCCTTATTTTGAATTTAGGAGAGCTGGACAGATGACCTCCTAAAAGTCTGTAGGTTGAAATTTTTCTGATAGTTTGATTTTTAGAGGGTGCTGTTGGACCTTCTAGCTACAGTAATGCTCACTGAGAGCTTTCCGATGAATGGCAACAGGCCATATTTCCAACTAAATCCTGAAACGTTACCCGTAATTCTGCTGTGGTTGAGGAGTCAAATATTTAGAGTATTACTGTAAGTCCATGACTGAAATACATTGGTGAATTGGGAAAGAATTTCAACCAAAATTACAAAATGTCAGTGACCAGGCATCACGGGCTTCCTGGTTGAATGTTTATAGAGTCAGCTAGCCAAGTAATTATTTGTATAGTCCCAATGAGAACCATTTCTATGGCTTTCACACCATTTATGTTATTTTTTAGATTAGCACGGCGCTATGTAATCAGCAGAATAACTTTCTTTATCCAAATGATTAGTCAAATACCTGGCAGACAGACGACATATTAGTCTGTTGGGAATTCTTCCGACTCCGACTTCCCGATCAGCCAGTCTGAGATTGCTCCTACACGTTATTAGATCGCAGAACATTGTAAAGAACTAAATTCATCAAAAGAAAATCCAGAGAAATTAGTTTGAAGTACGGAGAAAGAAAATGAGGGAGTTTTATAGGAAGCTGGAAGCTACAGTACATAGGTGGGACCACATGGTGAAAAGGTGGGGTCTTAGCTTTGGAGAGTAGTTATGGCTGGGTGTCCAAAATTCTCAACAGCTGGTAATTTGGAAATTTCATGCCTTACACAACATTAGTTGGAAATATCAGACCGAATATATAGGCTGCAATCATTACAACAGTTTGATTTTATGGGGTGCTGTTGGACCCTCCAGCCACATCGGGCTCAAATACAATAGTGAATTGGGTAAAGATTTCAGCCAAAATGTCAGTGACAAGCCCTCAAATCCTCGCAAGTAAGATTTTAGTCAACTAGCAGCAATTATTTGTAGTCCCAATATATAAGAATCATCTCTATGGTTCTCATCTCATTTATGGTTTTGTTTACATCAGTAATTTAATGGAAATGTGCACATGACATAACATGTTTGCATCATCCTAACAAGAGCACGCCGTCGGGGTGTGGCATAATACGCCCATTTCTGGAGTAGATTCAATCTAAAGTTATCACCCGGAAACTGCAAATCAGGTAAAATCTAAGTCGAAAAAGGGGCATAACTCAGTCAAAATCAGGCGGACGAAACGCATATTCGAACTTGATCTGTATTTTGGTGTGGTAAACTAACATACCAAATTTGGGTCAGTTCACTCGATTCAATCTAATGCTATCATCCGGAAACTAAAAGCGGATGGACGGATGACAGACGATGGACGGACGGACAACTCATTTACATAATACGACCGTTTTTTCAAACGGCGTATAAAAATTGAACAATAAAGAGCATGTAACAACAATCAAACAATGAAGAATATTCAAAAAGATAAATGAATTTCTGACAAGTTCCAAGTTACAGCTATGTGCACTCATATTGAGTCTGCGCCTCCATAATTTGATATCTATATATATATATATACACAAATGTATATATATATAATAATAATAATAATAATAATAATGATGGAGCTTATATAGCGCGTATCCCCGCGAGGGCCCTAAGCGCTTCACATTATGACTCCAGCTGTTGAGTAATGCCACGTTGAGCAATCCTTAACCCTTTGGAGAGTATCTGTAACGTCAATGTCATAGCAATAATTATTAACAAGTTCGGGTCAAAAGTGTCCAATAATTCCTTTTAATTTATGTGCATTTTTTGTTAACATGTGTTATCATAATCGATTGCACTTATACATTCGGGACATTATATTAATCAAAACAAGTCCTATACAAATCATTTATGAATCATATGATTTATTGAAGTTATGTCTACATAAAATAACACTTCCTGAAACGACATATATGTCGTTCTACTCCTCAACCGATAGACGACATATATGTCGTTCTACTCGCCAAATGGTTAAACGCATGCTGCCATAATGGCGCTACACAAGATTGCTCTTGGCTTACACTTACCCAACAACCAGGTACCTATTTCTCGTCTAGGTACGACGAAGCGAGTACAGTACAAGTGACCTTGCCCAAGGGTCACAACCTGGTGCGAGATTTGAAACAGCGTGTGGCTATATATAGCACACACACCGCTTAATCTGGCCAAGCCACTGTTGTGGAGACGATAGTCCACCGGCCGGGCGTGAACTCACGCCAGTGCAGTAACACCATTACTGTGTGTTTGAAGTCCGACACTCTAACCACTGGGCTACCACTTCCACTATAGGTTGTGTGTATATATATATGTAATCAACCTAAATTTCTTCATGCAAAAGATTGTTAGATTATTAGATCGCAGAACATTGTAGAGAACTAAACTTATCGAAGGAAAATCCAGAGAAATTAGTTTCAAAGATGATATATATGGGAAGAAATACATCAGGAGCTTGGGAAGCTGGAAACTACAATACAGATATCACAATGAATTTCAGTAATTGTGTTCTCAACATTATGACGAGTTGGGCACTACATAGGATGCTGGTGGAACACGTGGTGAAAAGGGGAGGGGTGGTTTGTTCGGTGCCAAATTCTCAACATTTGTAAATTTTATGTCTGACACAACATTATTTGGAAAAATCAGACCAAATATAAGTTAAAATTTTTCTGACAGTTTGATTTTTAGGGGGTGCTATTGGACCCACTAGCCACATCCATGGCCAAAATACAATGGTAAATTGGGACAGAATTTCAGCCAAAATTAAACCTCAACAACTCACTGTAAGAATGTTTTAAGGCAGCTACCCAGGTAATTCTTTGGAGTCCCAATGAGAACAATCTCTATGGTTTTCACATCATTTTTGGTATTTTTTTAGATTGGCACAGCGCTATGTAATCAACAGAATAACTTTATTTATTCAAATGATTAGTCAAATACCTGGCAGACAGACGACATATTAGTCTGTTGGGAATTCTTCCGACTTCCAGATCAGCCAGTCTGTGATTGATCCTACACATACAGAGAAATTAGTTTCAAAGAAAGCTTGGAAATCTGGGAGCTATAGTAAAACATGTACAGTAATGCTCTAAGTAATCGACTTCTTAACCACAGCAGAATTATGGGTAACTTTTCAGGATTTAGTCGCAAATATGGCTTGTTGCCATTCATCGGAAAGCTCTCCCCGAGAGCTTTCCGATGAATGGCAACAATTTAAGCCATATTTCCGACTAAATCCTGAAAAGTTACCCATAATTCTGCTGTGGTTAAGAAGTCGATTACTTAGAGCATTACTGTAGCTTGGGAATCTGGGAGCTATATTAGTATAGATGTAAATGTCGGAGTGAATTCCATGTACGTTCTCACCATTATGTGCTTTGTAGGATAAACATGGGACCATGAATCTTTAACCTTTCTTTATTAAATGGATCCTCCCTCCAAGTTTGAACAGTACACATTGGAATGGTCTATTATGGGGGGGGGGGGGGGTAATATAAGCAGACAACAGACAAACAAAAAGATAATACAAGTGCAGAATATTCATATTCTTTGGTTGGAAACAAACTGTGGCTGCTTCATGAACTTAATATCTGAACATTTCATAAGGGAATAACTCGGTATCTGGAGAAGTCGGCCCTGCACGAAAACAGCCCCATACGAAGACGGCCCCACTTGTAGTGGGCCCCAGTGAAGTGGGCCCCATTAATTAGTAGGGATTAAATCGGCTTAATTTTATTAAGATAGTATTTATGTTGGCCAATTGTGAGGTCCCCAACTTAATTTGATTGATTTAGTTAGTGTTAACTCGTCAATGAGTATTTAGTACAGAAATGGTTAAGGAGATGTATACTGGCATGTAATATTACACTATTAACAACATGCTATATATGATATTCTCACATCTAGCACACATCATAGTGCTATTCATACTTAATCCTTCCTAGACGAAAATTGACTATACTATAGTATACATTGATATCTTTATCCCGTAGATTTTCGACTAAACCCTTCCATGACTGAAATTTAGCGAAAAACCTGTGCCAATGCATTCTCTTATATATGCGAGTCTCCCATAGGGAGCCTCGCATATATAAGAGAATACATCGGCCTAACAATATTTACCTTGACCATGTAAGCCAGTGCAATCTCTTATATATGTGAGGTTACCTATGGGAGACTTGAATATAAAAGAGAATGCACTGCCACATGATCTTTAATGCTATAAGAGCACATCTCGTGTCATGAAATGGTTAAGATGGGTTTTTCATAATGAGAAATCTGCATCTGCCTATGTTTTGTGTGCAATTTGTGTGCTTCGTAAATGAATGTTCAAGTGATATATGTCCTCATTTCCATTGAAGTAAACTGATGACATTACAAAAAGGAGTTCAATTTCAAAAAGTATCAATCAACTAAACAAACACGTTCAGTATGGGTAGTTAACCTTCTCATGATGCCAATGTATTCTCTTATATATGCCTCACATATATAAGAGAATGCACTATCTTACAAGCTCAAGGTGTACATTGTTTGTCCAATATATTCTCTTATATATGCATGTCTCCCACATGCGAGTCTCCCATAAGAGAATGCATTGGCACAGGGTTTTCGCAAAATTTCAGGACGCTCCAGTCATAGAAGAGGCCCCCACCCCCCATGGAATACGGAATACCACTTAATACAGAGGGTGGAATACGGAATACCAGTTAACAGCCATATGGAATACATACAAATATATGAAAACTTCATTTTTTGGAAGGTCGGCGTACGAATACCGGTATATTTGGAATACCGAATACCTCCTAACAGAGGGGCCGGAATACTGCGTACCTCATAACAGGGCATGGAATACGGCGTACGAAAAGGGGGGGTGGGGGCCTCATAGAAGGGTTAGTCACCTTCAAACATTGTCATAAGGAAGGCATTTCTGACAAAGACGAACCATAATACAATTCATACAGGAATTATTAGGCTTTCCACAATAAATAACCGGGAAAATACAACATTATTCAGGGAAATATGCAGAATTCACCTAAAATTTCGCTGAAAAAGATTTGACCCAGCCAATACCGATGAAAATCTCTGGAAATTTTCGACAGACTTGCGATTATTATTGGTGTTCAGTGTCCCTTTAAAACTGTTGATATAGAAATAAATTTAAGTAGAAAAAATTATATCTATAGATTTATCGCCATATGTAAAGTGGTTCACTCAGCATTTTTTACTTAAAATACTGGAAATGATATAGAAAGTGTAGGGGTGGTTGGGGGCAGTGCATGGTGGTGATGGGTGGGGGTGCAGAGTATATCTTTAATTAGTTTAACTATGCTTGAATGATTTCTCTAATGATACATAATACTCATCTCAACTCATATGAAATTGGAATTATTCTGCTTTATCTAATGAGTATCTAACTAAAATCAATGTATAGCATATATCTGGAAATCTGGAGTATGTCAAACTATCCTGACACGGGCCTAATAATATGTCATATTTCTATATTGATTTTCGAGGTGCGGTGTGGAATTGTGTCCGTTAGCCAGAACTAATTGGTGCTTATTGTGCCAATGCCGTCAATGATAACAATTGAGAAGACAGGCCTTACTGGAACCAATCATGAACCCCGAGAAAATTAAGTCGATCAAGCCAAGTGGAAGCTATGCACTTTAAATGGGCCAACAAGCCCCGCTGTGATGATTTAATTTTTATTTTTCGACAGCCGATTGATTTCAGTCAATATAATTTGGTATCATATTCAGCTGCAAATAATGCGAACTCAGGGACCAGCCTACTGGGAGACATAGGTGATACCTCATGGTATAAAATTGTGATAAAACAACAGATGTGTCAATCGCATTGAACAGTATACTCAATGGGGAACTTTCGATTGAAAAGCTTCTAACGTTGCCCATCAAGCATAGCAGACTTTAATTCTATGTTGTTGAGGCAGGAAAATATTATCCAGTAGTGAGACAGCTATGTTCTTTTTCCAAACAAAGTTTGTGCAACATTCCACAGCAGTTTTATTAGCTGTTAATGAGCCATAAAACATTCCATACTAGTCAGCATTAAAGTTGGCTATTTGTGCGTAACAATTCACGCTCATTGTTATGTGGAGTTATCAGCCGGCTTTAGTTCAGCTACCACTGGACATGATATCTTGCCACATCAAAGAGGCATAGTATAGTATAGCACCTTGCTTGACAAACGAAATTACAAGTGTTCTATCTAGTATTTCAAAAATGGAATTTGCTTTGGCAATAGGTCTCTCAACACCATTCCTCAACTGAAAGTAGGGTCCTGCGAATATTCGATATTCGATTTGAGATTCGATTCGAAAGTCAAATTCGATTCGAATTCGAGTCGAAATGTCCAACTCGAAATTTCGAATATACACTGACGAAAAGGTAGGCTGTTTACGAACAAGTAAACACGTCGATCTTAGCTGTTTCTGTGCCATTTAGATCCCGAAAATTATGAAGTGATGCACCTTATAATTCTTATTGTACATCGCGAATGTTCGCATGATATTACATTTAAGTATACCCAGTAATTAGCCACAAAAGGACGACTAAATACGTCTGAATTCTAGCATCGAACATAGTAGTCAAAAGCTCGGAGATTGACCGACGACGCACATAAATTATAATAGGTATGAGACTGAGAAACCGTTAGCGTTATCTGCTGAATATCCATCTCAGATTCCGATTTATGTAATAATTATCGCTGAGAATGTAAACAACACGTGTTTCTAGCGTCGAAAAGTGCATGTGGGCGGTGTTTTCTTTTGAAGTTGACTTTCAGTTTTGGAGCATTTTTTGACACTGTCTTGTCTAACTTATGCCGTTATGTAAGTTATGTCTGCGAATTTCATTTTACCCCTGTCTTGTTTTACGACTGTTGTTGCATCTTCTGACTTCAAGTTTATAACAACGCCAACGGGTGTTTCCGAATGCCGATTTGCAATTTTGCATGTACATGCATACTGTACAAATTTCGCGTGAGATCAGTTCCGATAATCCGTTCAGTGATTATATATTAATCGTCGTGACGGCCGCATGGACGTTTTGATCTGTTTTTATTTCTCTCGACAATTATCAATTGAAGTCAATACTATCGCGAACGACGGTTGATCGCCACATATTAAATTAAGTTATGATGGAACTTCATTAGAACGTGTCACAAATCGTCTAATCGTTGACAAAACTTTCCTAATTGAGAATGCAACAAACAGGTATGACTCGATTCGATATTCGGTTCGATATTCGATTCGATTTCGTCGATTCGATTCGACATTCGATTCGATCAAAATCTCCAATTCGCAGGACCCTAACTGAAAGGCATGGATTTTTAACCTTGGCGGCTGATTTAAAGGTGGCCTTGGAATTTAGAAATAAGAGTTATAAGAAAATACTAATAGTATATAGTATAATGATAGTATAAATGTGATATTATCCACGAAACACACTTTGTGTGAGCCGAACATTTTTTTATCTACAGCACACAAAGAGTGCGATAAGCAAAACACTCAACACTATGGCAATTTTTTTTGGGAGAGTGATTCAGAGTGACCAATTCAACACCAAAATCTTGAGTGGCGAGGATTTGCAAGCACTATATATTGGTACCTTAAATGTAAACAGTATGGTGGCAATTTTAATGAAAGTTCACTTTAATAGTGGGGTCTCATCGATGTTGAGTGTTAACTGTCTATAGCACAGTCTTAGAGTACATAATCATAACATGACTTTTGTTTACTAACAAGGCATACGCTCTTGACCATAACATTCTATTTATGCGATATTTATGATTGGTACAAGAACAAACTCTGTCTATATTTTAATATTCTTTCTGTTTATGGCGGTTTTAATGGATGGGACTATTTTAACAGCTATATCCGTCAAGAACGCCAGCTGTGCCTTGAAGCATATAAGTGATTTGAGTGATGGTGTTGAAAAAATTGACTGAAAAATGTAGAAATACAAGCTCGGACAAAGTTGCCTCCACGAACAGACAGATGGACAGGTGGCCAAACGATTGAACAGACAGACAAGCTGATTCCTATTGGCTCGTTACGAGGGGTATAAAAAGACATTTTGAATGCAGCAATGGCGTGAAAGTTAACAATGGTATACATGAGTCATGTATGGAGATATTGGTGATCATCCATTGTATCCGAAGGTACCAGACTTTAAACTATTTAAAGCCACATGGTGGTTTGCACACCAAAATACACATTAAAATAGTCGCTTTTGACCAGAACTACCTTTCTATGAGCATTATATATACCAGAAAGATGAATTGAAGTCAAAATAATTACAACTTTGAACCCTATGATCAGGTGCCAATCAAATAGTGTAACATTTGTATTCACGCAGTGCAATTCTGGAATCAGAAACAGAATAACCTGAGTCTTCTGGAAATGGTATATTGGGTTATCTTAATTTATCGAAACATATAAGAAACGAAATATGTTTCTCAGCGATATATCAACGAATTTGTTCAGAAATCTTCCACGTATGTACGATTTGAGAGGTTTGAACGAGCCATGTCAGTTTAATGTTTGAAATTCATTCAAATCAAAATATGTGCGCAAGACTGTAAATCAATAGGCTTAGTTAGACGAAGAGGAATAACTTTAAATCAAAACATGCAAGTAATATGGCATGGTAACATCAGAATCGACAACCTGTGGCTGAGATTCCCCCACCATGTCCCTGGTGCCATGTACAGATTACAGTGGCAGGACCGCCAGTCTTGATTATAAGCCAGAGCAGTGCTAATTGACGCCTAAGCTATCTCTCAAAGACAGAACCTTACAGCTGAGGTGAGGCTTCACAAATTTAACACCGAATATGTTCCGATAGATCAATATTTTTATGCGGATAGAAATAAAAGCTAAATGGGACTCCTTCCAGGAGTGTTAATGAAGGGTGTCGTTATAGCTTGAGCTAACTATATTGGAGTGTCAGTCTGATCTATCTTGGCCCTCTAGAGAAACTGTTAGTTGTGCTTATTAGCTAAGCCGAATATTGCTACAAATTCAACATCAAAGTGCTTCTATGCTTTCCGTCTGCTTATATAGCATCGAAGAATCCCTATAAATCAAGAATGGCTCATTCCAATGTATTCTTTGATAACTGAATGGGTGAATCCACTCAGCGTTAGAAAGGTTAATGTGTGGTGATTGAAATGGATGCCTTCCTCACACAGTCGGAAACTTCTGGGGTGGTTCTATATATTATTTATGATTCCCAGAGCGAGGTGTCAGGACACATTTGGACAATATGATTTATTTCCGAGACGGGCGACCCCCTCGGGGAATTTAACAATTGCTAACCACAAATGAACGAACACCACCGAATGAAATCCTAGACAATGCTGCTGTTCTCCGGAGACAGGTGACAATTTTCCAGCAGATCAGACTGACACTCTGACAATAGTTAGCTAGCTATAATGACAACCTTCATTCACACCATGGAAGGAGTCCCATTTAGCTTTTATTTATATCCGCATATAAATATTGACCCCAGGGACATGGGTGGGGGTGTTTACTGCCGCTCCAACTTTAGCAAAAACATTCAACAGCAAGCCTGCAAATAGTGCATCTATCATTTGCAGAATGAGGTCGCCAGAGGGTAAATTTAGTGACGCTATCACGCACAATAGGCTAGCATCAGCAAATTCACCCTCTGAGAACCTCATTCTGCTTAGGACTCAACTGCTATGGGAGACCAAGGATCAGATTGAAGTTCCTCAGTTGGTGATGTTCTCCCATTAGTCACCTCCTATATGCATTGTATCTTCTTAAAATTAGGGGATGAAGAAACTGAAGAGAAGAGAAAAAGTTACTAAAAACAATGTTAATTTGAGACTCTAGATGCTTCCCAGAAGATGAGGCATACACAGAATGAGGTCCCAAGAGGGTGGATTTGGTGATGCTAGCCCAATGTGCATGATAGCATCACTAAATTCACCCTCTGGGGACCTCATTCTGCAAGTGACAGATACACTATTTGCAGGCTTACTCAACAGTTGGAAATTCAAAATTGTTGGGAGTTTCTAACCAATATCTAGTGTAAAATATGTTGTTTTTAGACCAAGATTTGAGTCTTTTTCTACTTTCAGTCAAAATTTTACGTGAACTGAAACACTATGCTTGGGTATTCAAATAAGCATAGCAAACAATCTTGATCCACGCAGATATTTTTCATCCCAGATGGCAACAGTTCGAGCATCATTCTTTTATATTTAAAAATAAACTAGAGGTGTGACTGTCCCAATGGGACTACGGATACCCCCCTGTTTTAAAAATACTAAGATGTTTCACATGTCATTAAACATTTAGTTTAAAATAATAAAATAACAGTTCCCATTGCAGGTGTACAACCATAACCCTAATCTTAAACCTATTGACCGAAAAATGTAGGAATAAAAGCTTGGACAAAATTATGTATGTTGCGAAAAACTTTCTAAGTCGAAAAAGGGGAATAACTCCACACAAAAAATGTCGGACAGACGTCATAATCGCAGGTGGACAGGTTCCCATGGTACTAAATATCAGAGCCAAGATTAAAAAACATTGACCGAAAAATGTAGGAATAAAAGCTCGGACAAAATTATGCATGTTGAAAAAAAAGTTTCTAAGTCGAAAAAGGGGGATAACTCCACCAAAAAATGTCCGACAGACGTCAAAATCGCAGGTGCACAAGTTCCCATGGTACTAAATATCTGTGCCACGTTTTTTTAAAATTGACCGAAAAATGTAGGAATAAAAGCTCGGACAAAAGTATACATGTTGCGAAAAATTTCTAAGTCAAAAAAGGGGGGATAACTCAAAAAAACAAAAAGTCCGACAGACGTCATAATCGCAGGTGCACAGGTTCCCATGGTGGTTGAAGTCTGTGCCAAGTTTCACGGAAATTGATCAAAAAACGACTGAGAAAAACTCGGACGACGGACGGACGACGGACAAGCTGACTCCAGTATACCCCCCCTAACTTCGTTGCGGGGGGTATAATTATATGTTGTTGAATACTCTCGTTGGTGGAATTAGTGAGAATTATTTGTTAGACGTCCACCCCCCCCCCAACAAAGATCCTCTAGAAAAAAATAGCAAGGATGTGACAAAACTGTTACAAAAGAGCACAATATCCAGCTTCAAACCACCATGATTCTTTAACACGTACAGCAACATTCGTAATCCAACTCCATACAGTAATGCTCTAAATAATCGACTAAATATGGCTTGTTGCCATTCATCGGAAAGCTCTCCTCGGGGTTTAGAAATTCAGGCATGCTAGGGATGAGTGCAAAATACACTCATGTGCTCTATGAACAATGGAAGCAACATGGTAATTATAATGATTCTCCAGATGGGCTAGCATCACTACATTCACCCTTTGGGACCTCATTCTGCAAAGGCCTCACCTTCTCCAGAAAATTTATTTATAAAATTTCTATAGAAACTTCTTAACATAGATTCTATTCCAAATTGGCAGACGACACATTGCATAATTAAGGATCCCAATGGGTGTAAATCACAATATTCATCATTTGGGAACTTCAATCTGAGTCTATGTCTCCCATAGCAGATGATGCCATGCAAAGTGAGGTCTGCAGAGGGTGAATTTGGTAATGCTAGCCACTATGAGGGATAGCGTCACTAAATTCACCCTCTGGGGACCTCATTCTACAAATGACAGGCACACTAAACTCAGGCTTTTGTCCACACAAATATATTCTAGCATGTAATAACTTTGAGCCATGGACTCACCACAGACTAATATAGGTATGGCGACATGAGGTGATATTAATCATAGTTATAACCACAGAGACCATTGGGCCACTGTGTTTATATTAATTTTATTGCACAAACATTACTCTGTAGAGGACTGGATCATTATCAATCCAATAAAATCAATCTCCCCATTAAATCAATGATGGCCTGATTATGTATAGAAACTCATTGGTCCGGTGGTTACAGCGGTTGACATGGTTTTGCACTAGAGGGGCAGAGTATGGGTCCCATTTAGGGTTCCAAGGTGATTGCCCCTATAGCGGAAACCTTGAGCGGAAACCTTGTCAAACGCTATATTGGAGCAGAGTGACATAACTAAAAGTGACATGGTTGATTCTGTCTGGATATATCGTGATTACGTTCTGAACTAGCACTCTGTTCTGACTGGTTCTCATTAATAATTATATAGACAAGGTCCAGATGTTAGCCACTGAAGAATATATCAGGAATATTTCATGGTATATAACACATTGTCATGAATGTAGTCGGAGGTCAAATAAACTGCAAATTTTAACAAATTCCTCTACCATTGTTGGTGGCAGTACAAAAAATTGTCAGTACAATTATTTTAGCCGCGAATTTAACTTGAGGTTGTTTTGCAATGTTTACGGTACCTAAATACTAGTAGATATTCACAGTTTTTATGGACTAAAATTTCCCCCAGTGGCCATAGGGGTACCATTCCCCCAATCCCTACAGGAAACCCTGCTATATAGGTAGGGACCTGATACACAGATTAACCCTTTCAACACTAAATACTCGTTAAGAGATTTGAAAATGTTTGAAATAGGAAACATAGCAAATATAGAATAAAAAACATAGGAAATGATCAGATAATAAGTTCAACAAACGACCAAAGGTCACTTGTTGAACTTATTATCTGAACATTTACCCTTCTGGACTTTTATTATCTGTCGTCTGCATATTTTTCCTTAAAACCCCTTCCAATGTATACAAGCCTGAGTTTAGAGTGTCTGTCTGCAGAATGAGGTCCCCAGAGGGTGAATTTAGTGACGCTATCCCACATAGCAGGCTAGCATCACCAAATTCATCTCTGTCCTCATCTGATATGGGAAACATAAACTTAGAGTGAAGTTCCCAAATGGTGAATATTGTCATGTACACCCATTGGGAACCTCAATTATGCAATTAGTCCGAGAGCCCATAAGGTTTTATTGTCGTCACTCTGACCAAAAGACCCACTCTGCTCATTTTGTGGCTGATAATGATGCGTTATATCATCAGCTTCCAAATGTAGTCGTCCGCTGTTCTGATACAGATGTTCTGATCATCTTACTGTACCACGTGGTTGGAATAGAATCATTTGTATGGTTAGATGTTGGTCACGAGAGCAACAACACAAGACGTTTTGTCGATGTGTCAAATATACAGGGCCATCTTGGGAGAATCGTTTGTGACGCATTACCAGGAATACACGCCTTTACTGGCTGTGATTATACAGCTTCTTTCATGCGAAAAGGTAAAATTAAACCTTTGACATGGCGATTAAATCCATTATAATTCTTATCTGCCTTCGCTAATTTAGGAACATCGACAAATGTAAGTCGTGAGACATTGGACTATTCTTGTGTCGGCTTCCTCGTGTTTACAGTGTAATTCAGTGGCATCTCTGCGGTTCATAGCGTTCCCACAGGCCCGGTACTCATAACACACATTGGCAAACCCAAACATCAAACAACGTTCCCCTAGCACTTCAACAGAAATATTCTTTGCCCACTCATCTGCCAAAAAAGACACTTTAAAAGTCTCTGAGTTTAAATTTTCAGCAAAAGTTTTCGGTTTGACTCTCTGATCTGGTCGTAACGTGCGACTCATTGATGATTGCTCCACGACTCTCTCACTCAATGTCTTTAATGGACGGATGATTGTATGTGTCAGCTACAAAGTCGACACGATTTGCAAATTTGCTGAGTGTTCTGAGCAGATCACGGGAGATACCGCCATAAGTTGGCTGAGTGTACGAATCAGGAAAAATGCATCAACGATATAAGCGTCTACAGACTTGGGCGCTTCTGATTCTACCATTCCTTCAAGTTTGTGAAACAATTTTGCTTTATCTGTTTTCATTTTTGTACCGTCAATGTGAGCCATGCACAGCGGCACAGGCGTCAGCGGTTAACTGAAAAGCTTGCGAAGATCGATGTCCATTAAACAAGATAGATATAACAATCGCCCAAATAGGTCACGCGTGCATTTGATTTCTTTCAACTTCTTGTCTTTAGAAGTCAGTTTCATCGAAAGGGCGGTTGATGCAAAATTCTTAACCTTGCGCCTGACTATAGGCTTCTCGAATCTCTTGTCATCATTGAGGCATTCAGACTTGAATTCATCCCGCCATGCCTCTCCAGTTTGAACAGCTTTGAGTATTTCGGTAGCTACAATTTTCCCGACAGCACGGCCCGTGGATAGCGAATATAAATCAGAACTTGGCACTTTGTCCGAGAACGATTTCAGTGTGGACTGTATTCCTTCCATGAGCTTGTGAAGATCTGAATTGTCGCGTTTTACTCTGTATGTTTTCAAATCGTTCACACTGTCTTCTGTTGGGGACTTACCAGCTTTTACATTTAAGTAACTGATTATTGACCCCCTCATGAATCGGGTAATCATCCATCGTCTACGTGCACCAGCAGAAGATAGGGACGATATTCCAGTCAGTCTAGATGCAGCGTCCCTGTTGATGGTTTGCTCAAAGGTCAAATCAACAGGGCTCCTGGAGAACGAGTTATGAGTACGTCGAACTGATAGGGCTCCATTTTCAAGCATCTCTCTTACACCTGGATGCATTGCTTCAACATTATATAAATCCAGTACATACATCACCATTCATCTGGCAAAATTGTGCCTGGATGTTGCAAAGAAGATAGCAGACATATTGCATGTAAAGAATACATGTACATTTCAAGGTCGTTTGTGTGGCAGGCTCGACTAATCAGGAGAAACAATTCAACCAGATCAATGTACATTGCCCAATACTTTGCTGTTTCGCCGTGGGCGTCCGCTCTTGTTTTGTCAAAGTATTGTTCATATGATGTCATGAGAGTCTCATATTCAACAGACTTCTCGACAGTTTGCATCAGATCTGGCGACGGATGTTCGTTCATCTGTTGAAAATATTTCAGCAAACCTTCAGGCATACCCTTTTGGTACCAATCTAGGAATTGTCGGAAGTGTAAATTCTGAATGCCTGTGCAAGTAATGGATGTAGGCGTTTGCACCTATTATAATGTTTTCCAGATATAAATCCTTTCAAAGAACCACTTGCTAAGACTCCAGTGTCGACAAGGATATGCGGACCACCGGACTCGTCAAGTAAATATCCAAGTGAACCAAAATATGCTTGTTGAATATGGAATGCACCAAAGCATACAAATATATTATCAAACTTCGAGCTCTCAACTGATTGAATTTATTTGGCTGGTTTAGCTATCGCCAAGTCATAATGGACTACAACAGCCTTCTGACTGCACTCTTGTGCTACCTTCTGAGACATCCTCATGGTTTCCGCAACTACATCTAGACGAGTTGGGGGGAGGTTGATGTTCTCCATATATGATATACATTACTGAGGCAGTGGATCACACTGAAGTCCAGAGTTCCAACCAACCCACATGGGTGTCGATTTAAATAGATGACATGAAATCATCCAGGCTTCGTCGCGTCTCTTCAATTGCTGAAGATTTGTGGGAGGTGGCTTGGTCTTTATTCGGTAATCAAATTTTGACAATTTAGGTTTTTTTCTGTATGGCGCTATAGGTCAGTTATATTAGAACATTCCAGGGAACATTTCCGTCTACGCTGGTCGTGCGCTTGGGGTTCAAAAGTGGTTTGTTTGATGTAGGCACAATGGCTGGTTTGTTCTGATAACATATTCCCACAGTGTCATGCAGTGTCCCACTCCCAGATAGAGTCTCTGTGTTTTCGTCAAAGTTATCCCAGGCCAATGCCGTGGAGAGACCAGGCGCAGTGGTCATACCATCAGGTGAACATTGCTTTTTCTCCGACACTGAGAGAGCCATGTCAGTCTCCAGCTCCTCAATGCAATGGTAATTCAAAGAATGACCAAATCGGTTCAGGATTTTGATGACGCGTCTACTGCCAGTCATACTCTTCAAACCGAGACCAAGACACACGTGCTTAGATGGTTTTAATGCGCCCTTGGTGCAAGAAAACATACAGTCGTCAGCCGATGCTGCAGCATACCGCTTTGTGCGATGGCTTTTTGATGGTCTCGAATATCCTGTGTAAAGCACTCGAAAGAAATCTATCAGGAGATTTGGTGGTTGTGCAGTACCTTTAGCAAGATCTTCTGGATACAACGGGAAGGGGAAATCTTTCGTCGTATTTTTAAGTTCCAAGATCAATGTTCGTAGATGAAGGGCTGTTTGAAATACCCTATTATCAAGAGAACAGGCCTGTTCCATGATTTTTTCAAGTGTCACCTGCTTCTCCATTTCAGTTGAGTAAATGACATTGCCCTGTTGTTATTGAGTTTGCCCATGCGAACAGAACATTGGTACCGTTTGAGAATCTTATCACTCAAAGTAATTGCTTTATATTAACTATCTGAGAACCCATGTGTGGCCAGATAAGCCATGTATCGTTCATGCAGGGATGTAAGCATCTCGGCACGTTTATCATTTATGATCGCATACTGTATGTATTTGTATAGATCATCAGTTGCACGAACGTGTGCTTCCCTCAACAATACGTGCCTAGTCGGGGCTATTGAGTCGTGTGGATGGGTGTTGTCTTTGTCGCTGACACTCGTTTTATTTAGATACTGTCTGCGACAGGAGTGGTGATATTTCACTTCTTGAGCAACAAAGTCTATTCCACAAATTTTGGCAATCATTTCGCTATCATCGTATTCCATTGCAGCATTTTGTATCACTTCTGCTGCTTCCAAAGTTTCACAAGAACCCAATGGCTTGAAATTGGAGCTTCTGGTTCGATGTTTTCGCTCTTTATTACAAAAGAGACATAGTGGGGCCAGAACTCCCGATGATGTGTTCATATGATGATTAACATCTGTCCTCAGAACAACATTCCTAACAGCAGAGGTACCAACCAAGTCTGTAGCAGCAACTATTGTGACTGCTGTGAAGTTTTTGTGGCAGACGCTGTGATACCCATAACTCTCGGAAAACAACTTGCCAGAAAGCTTGGCGCAGATGTCTGAATATTTTGATGAGCCGACTTTCGACAATCTCGATTGACACGCAACTTGGACAGCATCCCACATCTTACTGTCGGAGCGTTTCACTGGACCAAAATCACCAGTTCCGCTAACATGCAGCACACATTCTATACCGCTTTGGGAGAATGTAGCCATCATGAAGCAAAACGAAAACGAAACTAGATATAATAGAACTATAATAGACAAAGAATACAGAGTTAGAGCAAAATACAAATATTAGAAGCTATGAGTGAGCTGAACGTGACTGTATGGACTACCTCGAAATAGTGAAGCATGCCCGCGCATAACACACTTTATTTGCCAACTACCTTAGTAGCAAAAAAAGAGCGTTATGCGCTGGCTGGAATTTCGGTCGCATAACTTCAATTACAGGTGCGGTACCCATTTCTGTGAAAATTTAAGCGTTTGCATGGTTACCTTTGGATGGACATATTAATCTTCTAGTTTAGTTCAATGTTATTTCCTTTGATCATAATAACTTATACTCTAGATATATTTTCCTTTGCTCACTGGCAGAAAAGGCATTTCTCAATGAGTGAGTGACATCACAGTGATAAGACTTATGTACACTGTAAAAATTTGAATCTTGCACAGGAAAATGCTTGAAATGTACACTTTTCGCAATTGTACCGGTCTTGGTGGTCTTCATTTGCCGATTACGTAATCGAAATATACTCTGTCACATCATAACAACACCTTGTTTTAAGTATGTGACACAAATGTAACCAATATCCCATGAATATCCTTCCATTATGGAGTCGTTTTCAATTCTTATGAATTTTTACTGTTTTTGGCTATTTTGGCACACATTTTGGCTGACATCTTGAATGGTTGCAATAACGGCTGTGTTAATTTTCTTTCCACATATCCGAATCTGGTATACAGTAAAGTTCAATATTATACTAGTACGGATTCCAACCGACGATTATAAAATTTCTGAAGCTAACTTTGCAATTTGACATTTTAAAAAAATGGTGTTTCAAAATATATTTGACCTCTCGTACTAGATGTCAGTGGTCGAAATTCTAGTTCTGTGTTTATTCACTAGAGAGAGTGACTTATTGCCGACAAAATGGTATATATAACGTGTTAGCTGACACTACATATGTTGCATACATTCGAAATTACTAACCCTCCCACCAACAATTAAGTAACATTTTTCGCTCTCACCAGGCATCATTCTATGTTAAATATCTCCCAAACGCCGCGTTTCCCACTCGCAAGAAATTGGTTTAATAATAATAATAATAATATAGAGTATTTGTATAGCGCCATATCCCGTATGGCTCATGGCGCTGAACAATTCACACAAACGCAGTCACACACATTCACACTATAACATATACGCAATAAATAATATGCATGTATTTCAATAATTAAGTCTCCTCAACGTTTTCTGATGTTATTTGTCCGAAATGGGAGATGAATAGGTGAGTTTTTAGGGCCGATTTGAATGTTTCCAAACAGTCAGACTGTTTCACCTCTTTGGGAAGGTTGTTCCAAATGGTCGGCCCGTAGACCTCGAAAGAACGGCGACCAAAATACATCAGATCTCGTTTAGGTACAACCATCGCATTCGCATCCTGTGATCGAAGTGGTCGAGCAGGTACATATTTGACCAACAATGTATCAATATATGGTGGCAAAGCATTATCAATATCCGACTTTCTATAACACAAAGTAGCATGTTTGTACACAATTCGTTCAAATATGGGAAGCCAATGTAATTTATACAACAGTGGGGTAACATGATCAAATTTGCCTGCACGGCACACAATTTTTGCAGCAATATTAACAATTTTTTGAAGTTTGTGAAGTTGATAATCTGGGAGTCCTGCTAAAATAGAATTACAGTAATCGATTTTGGATAACACAAATGAGGACATCAATATTTGTGTGGATTGTTCGGAGATATATGGACGTACATGCGAAATGCGCCGGAGCTCCATATATAAGGACCTGCATAGGTTGCTGATGTGAGATGACATTGAGAAGTTTTTGTCGATGGTCACACCGAGGTTTTTAATAACATCAGAAAATTCGATTACACTGTCGCCGATGAGCGTGGCATTAAGACTGACCCCCTTCAACCGAGCGTTAGTTCCACAAAGCATAATTTCAGTTTTGCTTTCGTTAAGTTTGAGTTTGTTGATCTCCATCCATGTTTTAACTTCTGAAACGCATGTCTGAACTTGAGAAATTGCTTCGTCTAAGATCGATGGCTCAACTGATATGTACATTTGGGTATCGTCTGCATACATGTGATACTGAATGTTGTGTTTTTCGATGATGTTTCCAAGAGGCTGTGTGTAAACGAGATATAGTACAGGTCCCAGCACAGAACCTTGGGGCACTCCATATGATAGATGCACGGGGTTAGACGTCGTAGAATTAACAATAACTGATTGAGTTCTCTCGGTTACGTAAGAATGGAACCACTTTAATACCGTGCCGGACATTCCGAAAGTCACAGAAAGGCGTTTTAACAGGATGGAATGATCGAGCGTGTCAAACGCCGCAGAGAGGTCAAGGCATGTAAGAATGGAGAGTTTGCCCTCATCTGTCGCACACAGCAAGTCGTTAAAAATTCGAGTCAAGGCTGTCTCCGTACAGTGATTTTTCTTGTAAGCTGACTGAAAGTTTTCTTCTAAATTATTGTCTTTCAAGTGTTTACGAAGTTGGTGGAGCACTACACGTTCAAGGACTTTAGATAAGAAAGGAAGATTGGAGACTGGTCTATAGTTTTGCAGCAAATTTTGATCTAAACCAGACTTCTTTAACAATGGGGTAACACTGGCGTGTTTGAAGCATTGGGGAACAACACCCGTTGAGAGCGAGGAGTTAATTGTTAATGGTTTCCATAAACTACATATAATTTGCCACAAAATGAGCAGAGTGGGTCTTTTGGTCAGAGTGATGACAATAAAACCTTATGGACTCTCGGACTAAATGTGTCGTCTGCCAATTTGGGGATATATAGAAACTAAACTAAAAAAGAAATAGAATCTTTCTATAGAAATTTGATAATAAAGATTTTTTCCAAAGAAGATTCTTTCTTAACTCTTTCACCACTGGATTTCCATGGGGAAATTCCACCAAACCCTGGATTAATTACTGATAATTCTCTGAAATGCGTCTCAGTGCTATAGTACCATGCGCTAAAATTGAGATAGATGTTGTACAAACATTGGACCATACTCATCGTTTTCGGGTATGATCACACGCATGGCATGACCATCCTTGGCAACGGTTGCTAGGCAACCACAGGGTTGTTAAAAAAAATCACCCAAACCATGTAAATTGGTATATAATGTAACAGAAATATGGGATAGCAATCACATTTCATACCGAATAGTACATTGTAAATATGTGGTATGAGCTAAGAGCATTTTTCGTATCATGTTTGGTTAGCAACGGTTGCTATGTGTAAGATTCTTAGCTATAAAAGGTACCAATTAACCCTCTGTTATCAGAATGAGACCTGCGTGAATTTATTTTTTCATCGAAATAACAAGCATGGAACTTGATATATATATACATATGTGTCCATTGTCTGTGGGAATTATTCTAGTTTTACAATCATCTCAGCTTGGTTCAACCCAAACAACCGTTGCTAGGCAAATATTGGATGTCTTGAAATGTAGCTATACTATTGATTTTATGGTCATTAAGCCATATAACACATGCAAATAAATTTCTCTCTCCAACAACATTGAGACACTTACATATAAATTATAAGCCGATCCAGGCGCTTCCAATCTGTGTCAATTTATAACTGTTCCTGGGCAGGTCGGCCCCCAGGCCTTTAAATTACCCCAAATTAACGTCGTTAAACGGTGTCCCCATATAATGGATATGACCCCAAATTTTTTTTTAATCTAAAAAAAATGACAGTTCTGGTCTGTTTATGGATTTTCCTGACGTAATTTTTCGCAGCACCTCCAGTGGGAGTACAATATTGATTCCAATAACAATCATCGTGATATATACATTGATCCTTCTTGAATATAAAGTTTATAATATTTAGTTATAAAGTAGGGAAGTGAGAATGGTTTCGCCAGCCCGCTGTAGCGGGCCACCGGGGTGAACGTAAATGACATCGTGTCCGCTACAGCGGACCGCCGGGTTGAAAGAGTTAAGCAGAATGAGGTCCCCAGAGGGTGAATTTCGTGATGCTGGCCTGCTATGCGGGATAGTGCCACTAAAATCACCCTCTGGGGACCTCATTCTGCAAATGACAGACACACTATAATCAGGCTTGAATGTATACTTTTGCAACTATTAAAGTGGGAGAATCCGTTTAGTATAGAAAAGGTTAACGCCTGTATCATGCATTTACCTCTCACTAAAAACATGCAACCATGCCAGAGTTTGGTGTGCCTGCCATTTGCATAATGAGGTCCCCAGAGGTTGAATTTAGTGACGCTATCCCGCATAGTGGGCTAGCATCACTAAATTCATCCTCTGGGGACATCATTTTGCTTAGGCCTCATCTTCTCTGGAAGTTTCTTTATCAAATTTCTATATAATCTTAGATGCTATTTCTTTTTTAGTTTAGTTTCTCTATATCCCAGAATTGGCAGACGACACATTGCATAATCGAGGGAATTTCAATCTGAGACTTTGTCTCCCATAGAAGAAGAGGCCATGCAGAATGAGGTTCCCAGAAGGTGAATTTGGTGATGCTAGCCTGCTATGCGGGATAGCGTCACTAAATACACCCTCTGGGGACCTCATTCTGCAAATGACAGGCACACTAAACTCAGACTTGCATGCAACAGGGAATGATAATTTCATATTTAAATGCTGAAATTTAATGAACCATTTTACTCAAATCTAGGAAAATAATTTTCTTCATGGGTACACACATCGACAATTACTGACTTGTTCTGAAATATATCAAAGTCGACATTCAGCTAAAAACCATGGGTTTGATTCTGCCTGGTTACATCCAATTACGTTGTCAAATAAAACATCCAGAATTGTATTGATCATGTCACCCTGCAGGTGAAGGTTGATCTGGAATAATTTATGGCTCAACAATGTTTTCATGAATTTATTGAAGTTGGACATGAAAACAAATTGCACATTTGAACAGTTTCCTCTGTTGTTGAAGATGGCGTTACACTTATCTTTTAACTTTTGATCAAGAAATTCTATTCCGAGTCTCCGACCCAGGTAATAGGCTCACGTTGTCCATTGGGGGGGGGGGGGGGGGGGTCTGCCTGCAATGCAATTTCCAACTATATACCCCCCCCACTTTGCAGCAGACCGAAATTTCCATGCACAAGAAATTGTATAATCGCTGCACCCCATCTCCCCCCTCCACATTGAAATTTTCAAAGTAATTGCTAGATTAGTACAAAAATTTGTCCAAACGTATGAAAATATTTGACTGATTTCAGAATAAAACAAACATTTTTTACACTATTAGAAAATCCTGATTGGAACTTGGAATATAAAAACTATTAGAACAAGTTCAACCTACTGTTGGTCTGAAATTTCCTATGTTATGTCAGGTATGAAATTTGCTAAAAAATTTGGCCAAAGTTGGGGAATGGGACACATTCTCCAAACCTTTCTTGTTGCCACATGTCTTTGACACCATGATGTCATGGAGAGAGTACTATAAGCACCGGACCATCACAACATGACATTATGATGTCATGATCTTGTGACATAATAACAGACTTGCCTCTCAGCTTCATCATAGCAGATCATTGATATAACATGGTAGACTCTTGGGACTTTCAATTAGGGCCAGACAAGGCAGTTGTAGGTATGTTCAACCCCCACATTTGTGTAACTTGGGACCAGTTTTTCGAGCTTGATCCAAGTTGAGGCCAATTTGAGGGACATCTATTTGTGACATTCCAATTGCAATTAAGCACATTACACAGAAATAAACATCTCATACGTTAGTTAGCCACTACTGATCAGGGCCAGAAACCTACATCACTAATGTGATCTTTAAACCATCTCTTAATTCAGACATTCAGATAGCTGCTATCTGGGACTCATTTGTTGCAGGAGTTTATTGTACTTACGAGCAGTTACGAGTAGAATTTTTTTTGAAGGGGTTATATGAATTTTACAAACATATATTAAATGTCCAAGGTACAGTAATGCCCTAATTAATCGACTTCTTAACCACAGCAGAATTATGGGTAACTTTTCAAGATTTAGTCGGAAATATGGCTTGTTGCTATTCATCGGAAAGCTCTCGGCGAGAGCTTTCCGATGAATAGCAACAAGCCATATTTCCGACTAAATCCTGAAAAGTTACCCATAATTCCCGAGAGCTTTCCGATGAATAACAACAAGCCATATTTCCGCCTAAATCCTGAAAGTTACCCATAATTCTGCTGTGGTTAAGAAGTCGATTAATAAGGGCATTACTGTATGTCTGATGTTCAAAATCGGGACACAATCGATACCTATTTTCCTTGATTTGTCTACCACAATAGAGTTTCCAGCCTGGTCAGTGGGTGGTGAGAATATGCTAGGTCAACCTGGGTGACCAGGTGGTCAATGCATCAATGTAGTGGACAAATACAGTAACCCTATCAGAAGCTGATAGCTACACATACTAGCTAGCACTAGTATAAGGCATATATCCAATTTTACAAAAAAGCTATACATATCCAGAGAGATATCATTCCCCCCTGCAAGCTACAGTAATGCCCTAAATAATCGAGTTCTTAACCACAGCAGAATTATGGGTAATTTTTTAGGATTTAGTTGGAAATATGGCTTGTTGCCATTCATTGGAAAGCTCTCACGATGAATGGCAACAAGCCATTATTTCCGACTAAATCCTGAAAAGTTACCCATAAGTCTGCAGGAGTTGATTATTTAGAGCATTACTGTATTACATGAACCGAACATGTGTATTGGCTATTTGGCTGTAATACCTTTTTAAAGATGATAACATTATCTCAGGACAGTGAACTCAATTTTGACTTTCAAGTCATTGCTGACATTTTGTAGACATGCCTATGAGATATCAGTCGTTTGTCAAGCTCCAATTCAACTAGAGTTGACATATTTTGAAATTAGAAACTGAGAGGAGATTTTCAGACTGCAACCGGAAATATTATGTGATCAATTGCAGACAAAGTTGCATCCACAGACGGACAGGCAGATAGACAAGCTAATTCCTATATACCTCCCCCATAACTTTGTTGTGGTGGGTATAATAAGAGGGTTCTGGTTATGAGTAATATGATACTATGCAAGGCATATAAAACAACCCCGGCATAATGGTATGAGAAGGATATTGTGAAGGATCGTGTAAATAGTTATGATATCATATATACAGTAATGCAATCATAAATGTAATCATAAAGTTAAAAAAAGGGTCCCCTTTCAGGTTTAAGAAAACAACTGCTTCTCCTGTCTTTGTGATTTCATCCAAGCTAGCAATAATGGTCAATGAAATTTCACTAAACTTAAGAAATCACCCAAAATTAATGGATTAATTAACACTTTCATGATGGGAGCTGCGCTTGTGCAGCATTAAAAATCCTGCGCTAGTGCATTCTATTATATATGCGTATATGTAAGAGAATTCACTGGCTTATTAAGGCCAAGGTAAATATTGTTAGGCCAATGTATTCTCTTATTATATGCGAGGCTCCTTATGGGAGACTCGCATATATAATAGAATGCACTAGCACAGGTTTTTCGCAAAATTTCAGAAAGCTCCAGTCATGGAAGGGTTAAACACTACCAACATTGTTGGATTCCTATTGAAAAAAATGACAGTGAGTTCACTTAAAATCAGAACCCCGAATTTCTTGAATATTAAAAGTTTTATAATTCCTTCAGACAAGAAATGACGTCATGTTAGTTGCCAAATTTGAATTCTGATACTTTACACTGATATATACATGTAATACTCCTATCATCAAAAGTGGTTATTTGATTCCCATTGATTCATTTAGAGGTGTGTTCAGCTAAAAAGTTCAACAAAAAACCTACGTTCTTAGGCTGTTTGTTAAAACTTATAAACTCAACATCCTTACTATAATGAATCCAAAAACAAATCTCCTCTAGGTCTTCCTGTCGTTGGCTTATAAGATCAGAACATCCCTGCAGATGAAGAATAGACCATGTCTTTGTGTATTTTTATAATTAATGGGAGAACATAACCGGTAATCATAGGGTTAGATAATTATATGAAAAGATTCAGAAGATTAGCATTGATCAGAACTTAAGGACATAGCTGCATGAGTAACTTCTGGCAATATATCAGGCAACATGCGTTTTATGAAGTCCTGCAATGAACTGAGAGACGACAATGAAAATATAACAAAGCAGAAAGCGACAAGTAATAAGCAATTAAGTATACTAACAATGTAATTGGGCTAGATCTCAACACAGTCCGAATATCCTTGCGTGGAGCGATGAAACAGTGCTATACATGAACGGTCTGAGATTTCTTGTTCTGTGGCACTATTCTTGTGATGTCGTTCGATCAATACGACGTGCTTTTATACACAGCCTCCCACTGCCAGCGATCAACAGATCAATACACTCACCAGGCTCGAACCTACTCTGCTGTAATCGCTTTATTGTTGCCGAATTTATTCAGCATCGACCCTCGCCCCTTTGGAGAGGCACTCAGAGCTAAAGAACAATCTTTGATGGGTGATCAATAACAGATAAATTTTTCAGAATGCTTACTAGAGCTATTCCCATGAGTCCCGAGTGTATAGAGGTAAAGTATTTCAAACTGAATCTATGCTATCCACAGGTGCCCAACCCTACATCCAAGGTAGCTTTAGTTGGAAAGGACTTTAGATGCCTTGAATGGAGCTGAAGAACAATCCTTGATTGTTGATCAATAACAGATAAATTTTTCTGAATGCTTACTTGGCCTATTCCCATGAGCCCCTAGTATGTAGGGGTATAAATGTAGTCATTCAAAGTGAGTCGACTGTTCACACGTGGGGCCCCTGGTAACTAGGCTGGAATGGACTTAGTGAATTGCACTTCATGCAGTCATAAGTCAACCAGCACTGAAAAAATGGCTTCAATCCCAGTGAGCTTAATATATTGATAAATTCCAGGAAAACGGGGGGTATCTGCATATCTTTGCAAGTTTGTTAGTGGCTTAATACTGGAGGTATATATTTTGTACATAAAGTGGCATGTATTGCTAGGGACATTCTCCTGTTGATTGGTGCCTGACTCAAAAATATCTTATACCCCTAAATCAATACAGGGACTTGACAGTTCTAAGAGATATAATATAGTCATTAAACAATATGATACTTCCTAAGAGATATAATATAGTCATTAAACAATATGATACTTCCTAAGAGATATAATATACTCATTAAACAAAATGATACTGATATTTTTGCAGGTATCGCAGTAATTTAGTGCTTCTCAAGGCCAAATCAAATTTCACAGATTTGGAAATGTCGGTCTACAAGAAGGTAGGCGGGGCAGTTGGAAATTCTAAGCTGGACAAGCTCCCCCCACACCTTTAATCAAGGCCCTCTAGCTACTAACCTATCAATGAATTTTGCAGGTATCGCAGTAATGCTTCTCAAGACCAATCATTGGTGATTGCATGTGTCGCTCAGTTAATTTTGTCTATTAAATCGATGAAGTTAAGATCCAAAAATAATCTCAATAATATATGAGACTGCTGATATTGAGATTGATTTATTCATTAAAGGATATACGAGAGGAACATAATCTTTATTGAACACCATATTGATCAATATTTGCTTCCATTGTAGTCCATTTAACCAACAGTGGTTACATCAGTCTGGGTTTATGTACTTCTTCGTACCTCAAATTAACTTCTACACACTTCTATATAGTGATATACTTACCCAATTTGTCAAGCTAGAACGATTGGTTCGGTTTTATTGATTCAAATTATTCACACGGAGAGACCCATTTAACCCTTCCATGACTGGAGCTTCCTGGAATTTTGCGAAAACCCTGTGCCAATGCATTCTCTTATATATGCGAGTCTCCCACAGAGAACCTCGCATATATAAGAGAATGCACTGGCCTAACAATATTTACATTGACTTTGTTAGCATGTACATTCTCTTATATATGTGAGGTTCCCTCTGGGAGACTCACATATATTAGAGAATGCACTGGCACAGGATCTTTAATGCTGCACCAGCGCAACTCCCATCATGAAAGGGTTAAATATAGTGTACATGTATCTCATCCAGACCATAATTACAACATCATTTCTATAAAAACCCAATTTTAAGACTAGAGTTAGATTTTTCATGAATAAAAAAAAGCAGATAAGACTGATAATTGAGTAAACAAGAGGTGTGCACTCGCATGCTAGCATACCCCCACCGTGGCAAATTCAACCCGCATTATCCGTAAACCCAACAAAAAAGATTTTTAACTTTAAAGAAAAATTTGGATTAATAATATCGATATGGTGTCGCAAGAAGCTTGTACAGAAAAAAAGACGGACGGACCCAAAACTGTGGTAAAAATCATTGTTCCGAACCCATATTCGAAGAAACTTCCGGAAAATATCCTAACTTAATAGCATCCACAAAAAAAAAATCCCAAAATTTTCTAAGTCAAAATAAGTCGAAAATGAAGTGTAATGTTAGGAAAAACAGTCCGAGCCAACCCTGAGCCGCATAATGTAGAGAGGGTGTTGTGAGAATCATGTAAACAAAAAATTATTGAAATCGGTTCATATTTGTTAAAGTTATTAAGTCGGACAGAATTTTCTAAGTCAAAATAAGTCGAAAAGTAAGGCGAAACTTAAAAAAAGAAAGTCGGACCGCACCGCAATTAGCATCATGCGGAGAGGCGGTCCTAAGGAGATTGCATACAAAAAATTATTGAAATCGGTTCATAGTTGTTCTAGTTATGAGGTCGGACGGACGGACGGACACACGGAGGGAGAAAGTGTGACAGATGGACGGACGGAGCGACGGACAGACAGACGCAGTCAATCCAGTATACCCCCCCATTTTATATGGGGGTATAATTATTTGTCTAGAGAGTTGGCATTAACAGAGGGTGCCGATAAGATAGAGTTATCATATTTATTATTTTATATCCTGAAAATACACCAGTCAGATATTATAACAATTTAGATTTTTCAAAATTTGTATTTAAAAATTAAATTCATGATATTTATAAATGAAAGTGTCAATGACACTGTAGCTCAACTTGGAAAGGGAATAATTTCATGTGTTATAGTCAATGGACCAATTAGGAATGTGAAAAGTTGAAAGGTCTAAGTAATGCTAGATTATCAACATGAAGAAATATATATAAAGTAAAACAAAAGCTATGTTTTCCAATGAAATTCAAAAACATTTGATAGCTTCCAACTAGTAGATCAATATTAATATGAAGTTTAGTGATGATCGGATGAGGGAAGTGGACTGTAGTGTTGCCTAAGGATTTAGTCACGCAAAGAGTAAAATCCAAGACAGCTGCCAGAGACCATGTTTTATGGCCAAATGAGCCCAAAATGGCTCGATCCCATCTACATGTCAATGTTAACAGCCATGACAAATTTCATAATGATCCGACCAAACGTACGACCTGTAGCCCATGCCAAAGGATTTAGTCATGCAAAGAGTAAAATCCAAGATGGTTGCTGGTGGCCATGTTTTTTGGCCGAATGACCCCAAAATGACTCGTTCCCATCTTAGTCATTGCTAACATCAACAACAAACTTCATGATGATCCAACCAAAGGTATGACCTGAAGGCCGTGCTAAAGGATTTAGTCATGCAAAGATTAAAATCCAAGATGGCTGCTGACGGCCATGTTTTTTGGCCGAATGACCCCAAAATGACTCGTTCCCATCTACATGCCAATATTAACAACCATGACAAATTTCATGATGATCAGATAAACAGTACAGCCTGTAGCCCATGCTAATGGATTGAATTTTGAAATCCAAGATGGCCGCTGATGGCCATGTTTTTTGGCCGAATGACCCCAAAATGTCTCGTTCCCATCTACATGCCATTGTTAACATCCATGACAAATTTTATGATGATCCAACCAAAGGTACAACATGTAGCCCGTGCCAAAGGATTTAGTCATGCAAAGAGTAAAATCAAAGATGGCTGCCGGCAGCCATGTTTTATGGGCGAACGACCCCAAAATTACTCGTTCCCATCTACATGTCAATATTAACTTCCATGACAAATTTCATGATGATCAGACGAACAGTACGACCTGTAGCCCGTGCTAATGGATTGAATTTTGAAATCCAAGATGGCCACTGGTGGCCATGTTTTTTTTTCCGAATGACCCCAAAATGACTCATTCCCGTCTAAATGTCAATGTCAACAGCTATGACAAATTTCATAATGATTCGACCAAAGGTTCGACCTGTAGCCTGTATTGTTGACACCTCACACATGCACACACTGATACCAAGCCATGGCAATAGCTCGAACTTTACAAAGTAAAGTTGAGCTAAAAATATAAGATAATTTGTTTTTGTTGATCAAGAATTCAAATCAAATTCAAAAATAAATTATTTTTTTCAATCAAAATGATTAAACGATCAAAATGTGCGCAATGTTCACCAAGGGGCTGCCTTGAATAAAGTCTCCCGGAGAGGGAACCTGACTAAGATAAAATTGCACACAAAGCACACAAAGGGGCCACAGGCGAAGACCACACAGATGCTGAATAAAGGTTAATAAATATCTAGACTCCATCTCATTTCTGACACTGCATGGACACTGGAACTCTAACTGATTTCAGGGATGAAGGGGGAATCCCTATTATGTGAAAACTCATTAATATTAATGTGACCAAATAAGGCAATGTTTACAATTGCGAGCAACACATAGATTGATCTACACAAATGCACCTGAAGTCATGTAAACATGTACATGGTCACTTTTCCTCGACCAATTTTCATACAATAAAATGCCTGTTTCAAGGTTTGCTTCACTATATACAGAATACAAATTTCACCATTCAGATGCTATGTAATAATTAAAGAACAATGAAATGAAGATATAAACACGCTACAATAAATATTATTGAGCTGTACTGTGGTCATGTTGCATCATTTCCTTATTTAGAATATGTGCGTGCTGTTTACTATAAGATTACGCCTCAATTTTCCATAGTAATTAATGATCCTTATTTATCTGTGTCAGAAAATACGAACTAGATTAATACATTTTTAATATCTCTGCAAATAGAGATCTATTATGAATACTATACTTGTTCTGTCTAACCATTTAGTGCGGTCATTGAAGCTGAATTTGGGATTAACCCAGAATAAATTGGATACATTAGCTGATTTTGGTGTCATTCGACACGGAAAAGCCTCAGGAACAACATATCCAAAATCTGCAAAAATCCACTATGGGGAAACTTTGTTATCCAAGATGGCGTCAAACATGGTTGTCTATATTACATCAGTTCTCGAAATACATCATAATACAATATATTGTGGCATCGGAATTACGCAGTTATAGCAGTGACAGCAAAAAGAGTGACACGGACAGAAAATAATACAATCACAGCCATAAAATGTCTGTCCTAATGGCCGCAACTTCAAGCTAAACCACAAAGAAATCAACTACGTATTGGTAATATACAAGTATGTTGATAAATATCTTTAGAGGTACACATATCATTAAAACGGATCCTGCTGAAGGATTTATTGGTCACTGCAATGTAAGTGAAACCCCCCAATGATTTAGGTCTTTAAAAATTTGGGTTTTCTACTTATCCAACATCCAACTGACGGGCAAAAAATAATAATTTCGGAATGCAAAGTAATGTTTTGCCACACAGTGCATGGTAGTTTCATTCGTCATGATGATTAATTATTGAATGTAAAACAGAAACTGAAGTATATACCCTTGCGGTATAAGTACTAGTTACATTTGCGGAATTTTCAACACTCTCCGTGATAATAAATGGTACACATATGTCGCAATGCTTATTATTCTATAAAGAAACACTCATATCTTCGATATATTAGCACCGCATCTCACCAGTTTAAAGTGATGGTATATCATATAGTTGATGTAAGACTAATTTTCATGCTGCCACCAAACCGGTTTCTTGTTCAAATTACTTCAGTCGCCACTTTACAACTGATATATACTAGATGTACCACGATATGCGCACTATTAGTTTTCAGTATCTTTTTGTTTGAAAATGTCTGACCATTACCACCTACGTACTCATGCTAAATATCAGGTGATCGTTTAAAGATGTTATTCAACGTTGAACATTCCCGACCTGTTGCTATTTGTGCTTTTTTGTGCAGCAGCTATGTGTAACATTAGGGAGAAGGGGTAACAGTGGTATTGCGGTTGCAGAAAACATAGTAAGCTTCGAGTATATGTGGCCTTAGTGAATACAACCAAATCTAATTTCCAGGTATAAACAGTCTTTGCCACAAAGTATGTAGGCAATTTTGGTCAAGTTTGGAATATATTGAAGATAGTCAATGCTGAAGGAAGCTATGCTATCTGAAGACCATACCAAGCATATTATATAAAAAAATGTCAAAAAGGTGACTTTAATTATATATTTAGAAGGGAAATTTTGTGAACAGTGTTCTCAGCAAGAATAACAAATTATTGGAAATGATGAACTGCCATAAAAAGTACATGATCTGAACTAGTGCAAGGATTGAATGAGTATTTAATAGAGAGTAATACTGCTTAACCCTTTGAGTGCCAGGTCCGATTTTTGTATCGACCCATATCCCCTGTGCCAATGCATTCTCTTATATATGCGAGTCGACCATAGGTCGCCTCGCATATATAAGAGAATGCATTGGCCTAACCCCAAAAAAAAAAATTAACAAAAAAAAACTTGATTTTTTTAGGGCACTCTACAGACCATAAACTTAGGGCCGATGAGATCGGCCCCTGGCACTCAAAGGGTTAAAGAAGTTAACAAAATGTTAGTTTGTGCTGGAAAATTGTAAGCATCCATTTTACAAGAACTAATATAAACCTTTGGGCTGAGATGAGTTTTAGGTCATATGTCCATAGCCAAATTCCCAGCTGACCAGCTATCTCTAACACTGTGTCCTGTTTAAGGTTGATTGCTCATGCTTGAGTGTATGACCTGCATTTCAACATTTGTATTAATTGGGCTGGTTCTTCAAGGTAACAGTGGTTGAAAAATGGATGCAAAGTTATCCTTGAAAAGTAAATGCCCTTCATCACTCATTCCCAAACAAATATCTTGCTAACAGCCTAGCTTGGAGAGTGTTTTAAACAAGTTGGCTGCTGATGGCCGTGTTAGTAAACAAATTGTGGAAAAATATTGATGGCTCCCATCGATAGGTTACCCCAAATATCTATATGAAGATTGGTGATGATCAGATGAGTGATGTGGCCTGCACGGTGTGCCGATGGATTTTGTTGACAAATGCAGACACTCACTTCGTCAAGTTGAGCTAAAAATATTTTAATTGCGTGTTACAATGATTACAGTTCAGGTACATATTTTTGCAGGGGTAATGGGTGCATATTTTAGCACCTGTAAACTGAAGATAATGAATTGACAGGTGTAATTGCACTTGCACCTGTTACTCCCGAAGCAATGCTCCTCAAAGTTTCAAGCACGCAGCACTACTGCACTCCTCGAAAATGTCAAGCCTGGTAGCAGATGGCAGAAGTTATGTTATGATGCTATAACTATTGTTGGATGTGCCACAGAATCACTAGGCAAGTTGGATGTGTATTGTTCTATTGTCTACACCAATGTGTGTATTCCAACCTGGGCTGGTATCATTATAGATAGAATATGGTGAAATCAATGGATTTTATAGTTTAACTGATTGAACGCCAGCCTCCTGGTGGATTACGTCGCCCGGCGGCCAGCCTCCCTGGGGCGACGTCATGACGCCCGTCACATCAAACTTTGATAATTTCTTATCTGCGCGCATATATAAAACAATTGGACCGTCTTCACTACAACAAGTAATCAAGTATCTTCACTATACAACAAGTATCCAAAAACAAGCGATACACATGGATGATCAGCTGACTAGCCAGTGATTTCACATCCCGAGATTATGATATCAAACCACGTAGGCCCATATATATAGATGGGAATTGAATTTTAATTATTTGAATATTATTTATTAATTTTATAATTTACAATGTGCAGGTTGTTATTTGAATCGTTAATAGCAATGATTAAAATTCACATACCTTGGTTTGGAGCAATAAAATTATATAACCAACGATTTCTACGATCTCATTTCCGTCACATGACAAATCCTGACGAAGCCATGAAACATTTCATAATGAGCCGTAAATCGGCGCCGTCTTTTCACTTCACGCGTTGAGCATGCCTCTAACCGTGAATTATGTGATAAAACTATCAGAATGGTTAATATATAAGAAATAGATAATATCACGAAGAATGGTTGGATAATAGTTTTCAATTAGCAGACGATATATAGCCTATGGGTACAGGGAACGCAAACAGAGCATTCGGAAATGAAAAGGACGGGACGTAAATCTGGGCGACGAGATATCTCGTTGCCGGCGTGCAACGTCATGACGTTGGGCGACGAGATATCTCGTCGCCGGCGTTCAATGAGTTAATACAGCAGATACTCTCAGACCAAGGGGGTAATATTGACGCCCCCTGGTGGCTACACAGCAGTCCTTTATATTCCCCCAACTTCAAGTCGGTAAACACTTCCCAACATACAGAAATGTGCCAGAATGTGCCCCAAATAAGACATGAAAATGAATTTTCTTTTTTTCCATTAGGACAAAGAAAATTGTATGTCTGGTTTGGGTTACAAGCCAAAAAAATAGGGTTGGTAGGTAGGCTTGAAACTTTATTTTTTCAATTAATTTTTTTATTTTGACATATACTTATGACTTTTCTTGTGCGTATTTTACTCTGCAAGATTGACATAAAACTACTTTTGATTATTATTGTATAAATTTTAATATTACACATTACTTTTACTTAGAAATCTACCTATTCTGAGATGCTTAAATGTATTTTTCGTTTTTTTGAAATTTTTGGAAAGAAAATTAAATAGATTTTCTTGAAAACCATGAAAAAAACTTTAGGGTAGGGGGTTTAAAATAGGGTAGGTAGGGAAACCCAAACCACAAATATATTTTTCTTTGGCCTTACCAGGTTTATATATCACTAAGAAACACTACAATATTACGACATGTCAATGAAATATCAATCATTCTTGGGACATTGATTGTAAGGAATTAAAGTTTTTGAGGTTTAAATTTCAAAATTTTCTGCTACCACAAAACATGGTACACCTTGATGTGCCTAAATTAGACCAATATATAGTCTTATTTAATTTCATGGTTTTATTTTGATCCTGGGATGAAAACAGGGAGGAAATTATGTAGCTCATATAATATTTATTATGTATGCATAATTTAAAATTATGTACTTCATATACTATTATATATATACAGAATATATAAGTATGTACTTCGTATAATATTTTATTATCCATCCCTTAACTAACACCATTTCCAATTGGGCAAAAGCCACCACGTGATAATCCTGGAAAAAGTCATATTGGACTCCCGAAAGTCATATTTGATTCCCGACTGTACAATATCACTTTTTATTGGACTCTGTGACGTCACAAATTAATTCTATTGCGAAATGTGATGCACGCGCAACACTGATGGATTTCAGCAGACGTTTCACTTCCGCATTGAGTTTTTTTTCTCACTTCCGTGTTTACTTTTCCAAATCATGCTTTCTGATGATCAAAATACAGGCTTATAGAGAATTAAGTGCCGACAAATACCAAAAATAATCACAAAAGTTTTATTCCCAAAATTTTGATAAACATACAGATGGATAATAAAAATGTCATTATACAATGTTGTGTACAGTATGAGTTTTTCTTGTACTCGTGTCTCGTCCAATATGACTTTTCACCACAACCTGGACTCGTACAAGAAAAACACATACTGTACACAACATTGTATAATAACTTTATAATATATGCAGAAATAAAAGAATGTACTTCATATAATATTATATATGCAGAATTTCATATGTCTTAAAGAGTCTGCTATATCATATAATAAAGGTTCAAGCTCTGTGCGATTTTAACCCTTTCTATACTAAATGGTTTCTCCTACTCAGTTATAAAGGTGTATATTGGAATGGTCTATCATTCGTTTTGGGGGGATGTTGCGATAATATAAGCAGACTGGGAACAGATAGTACAAGTGCTGAAGGATTCATATTCATTATTGGGAAATGTTCAGATAATAAATTCAACCTACGACCTATAGTCTAATTATCTGAACATTTACTAAGGGACATATATGCCCTAAATAATCGACTCCTTAACCACAGCACAATTATGGGTAACTTTTCACGATTTAGTCGGAAATATGGCTTGTTGCCATTCATCGGAAAGCTCAGTTGGGATGATGCTGTTTTTGGGCAGAGTCGCATCCCGTTGCTCTTCTATAACGGACATTAATTCAAATGATACGTAAACATGGATCCCGGGCATTCATGTAAACCCCTGAATGTGATTGATCAGCTGACATGTCTGCGATTAATCTTTCTTCAAAATGATATATCATCTACTGTGATAGAAAAAGATATAGTGATGATATGATTGTTTAAACTATTGATTACATGCATTTTTGGACAGTGCGACAAATCGAAATTCTCTGGAAAAATATGCTTTGGTTTACTTATATATCTCATTGCTTTGACATTTAACGGACCTCTGATATATGCATGTTTGATATCATCATGCTTGGGAAAGGATGGCCTCTATGTTCATATACGCAGAGCATCCATTTGATATTTACAAGCAATATAACTCCTGCCCACGATTCTGGGCACAAGGTCCGTTATAGAAGAGCAACGGGGCAGCATTATCCCAATCGATATCCCAAGCTGTTGTGGACCGAGAAGACTTGGTCAAAAACTTATATGCAATCAACGTATTTTTTTATGCATCTGTCGGTGTATAGAAGTGTCTGATGCCGAATTACATACAGTATAATTTTGCGATTGCTTATAATTATGACAATCCGCATAAATTATTTGGTGGTTAAACTAGTTTTATGAAGAAACTATATTTAAAACACTAAAATAGTAAAAGTACCCAAGTGATACTTGTGTCTGGACTTCATCTGCTCTTTTAACGGAAAATGGGAAATTGGGTCGAGACTAAATTGGACGACCGACTGGAAGTTCACACACAAACAATTCAATCTCTATTTCCAACTTTCCAACTGCACAAAATCAAGACACCAAACCCGTAAACTATTAAAATGTACTTGCTGGTGTAAAATTCACTTATTTAAAGTGATTCTAGAACATCTATTGTCATCAAGACACTCAGATTCGATAGCCGTTCCCAAATTTCCCCACCGAATTTGCGGTCTCCGGTGACAAACTCGAAAGGTAAAAAATCACTACAAAGATGCATACTTTGCTCTCATGTCCACTGCCATGTCATGTTTATATTGGCACGGAGCTGGATAAATGCTAATAATAATAATCGTGGAATAGTTATGTAACACATTCCTTTATCCCCCAACTAAAGTATCGCATTTCATAGTTTCACTGATCAGTCTAATTCGTTAATTTTCTTTTCACTGTATGGTAACTATGGACGCGTTAGGAAATGTTGGCAAACGTTGGTGCATGTCGCAGAATTTCTTAAAGTATCACTGCGCGTTTATATGATGCGGGAAAAGACATTTCCCTCGGTTGATAGAGATTGTCGCTGCCAAGCGTATATAAGGGTGTGACCAATCAAATGCACATATTTAAGGGAAAGCAAAAGTAAATGTAATTATATCCAGATAAACAAATCAGGTTAGCTTCCTAGGTGCATACTCTATACACCCGTCAGGTAGCTCATCCTTGAAGATAAGCCATTGTGGAAGTTTTTACAATCACGTCTTTCTATCCTGTAGAATAGAAGATACTCAAGCACATCTGTGCTTGATTATTTTTTCCAGTTGCTTTTCTTAAAAAATAAAGATGATAATAGAATACACTTGTATTAATATTATTGTGAATTATAGACATCTTATTCTATTCTTAGTTGTTGGATCAATCAAAGAAGTATCAAATCAATAAAATCAAAGTACGTGTCACTTATTGTTCATGGTCCTCTATCAGAGTAAATCCAATGGGATGTGGATTAATGACTTGGTGTTTTTGTAAGATCCTTTGATAATGCAGAAGAGTGATGAACATCTCACAGTTGTGTTGTTATAATAATAAGCATTAATGTAACTTAGTGTAACTAAATTAACTTGTGAACTCATCATACAACCCTATTGTGTTTACAAATTAATTAAAAAATTTCCAACCTTTTTCAAATTTATCCCAAATGTATCTGTCTATCACTGTTTCTGGGGTCCTCGTGAGTAAGCCCAGTACCCACTTTTTGAGCAAAAACATGCATTAGCACCCACCCCAGGCTTATAACTGATGGGTGTATACAGTATTGCAATTTGAACCAGCTTTGCTATCACTGGATGGCTTGTGTTGGTCTGATGTGCCATGCACCTTACCGACTGAGCCACTGGAGGCCCCAAACAATTTCATACCATTTAAATGCTGTAATAAGCCAATACTTCAATTAGCAACAATGAACAAAATTACTATTAACCCTTCCATGACTGGAGCTTCTGGAATTTTACGAAAACCCCGAGCAAATGCATTCTCTTATAGAGAATACACTGGCCTAACAATACTACCTTGACCTTGAATGCCAGCACATTCTCTTATATATACGAGGCTCCCTATGGCAGACTCGCATATATAAGAGAATGCACTGGCACAGGGTCTTTAATGCTGCACCAGCGCAGCTGCCCTCATGAAAGGGTTAAACCTGGGCCACTCACCTGAAAGCACAGCTTTCCAATGCACACTGATACACCAGTAGCAAAGACTCAATGTCCACGTCCTTGTTGGAAATCCTTCCGTTACATTATAATGATTTTTCAGTTCATCAGGTAGATTCGACCTGAATAGAGATAAATAAGTAATGGCAATCAATAGAAAGTAAATGAGGACACTGAGCGTATGATCCAATGATCTGATAACCCGGGGGCTCATTAATAACTTATAACGTCAAGGCTAACAATGCTTATTGTTACACCTTGATACTATTTATTGACTGACATTTTCATGAACACTGAAGGTACATGTACTTCTCAGATAAATCAACCTGATTGAACATCCCAAGCTATTTAAAAACGCTGACAATCATTATCTGAATATGTGACAATGTCCAAAATTATTACTTGCATGTGTTGGTGAAAAGCTGTCTCAAATAGAGTTTCCACTCTCACAATGGGACTAATGTATGCTATTGGGTTATCAGTACAAATGGGATAGCCATATTCAAGTTGAAAAAGGGCAATAACTCTGTTACTCTTTCATGATGGGAGCTGTAATGGTGCAGCATTAAAGATCCAGTGCCAGTGCATTGTCTTATATAAATATATGTGTCTCCCGTAGGGCACCTCGTATATAAGAGAATGAACTGGCTTAAAATTACAAGATGAAGGTAAATATTGTTAGGCCAATGTATTCTCTAATATATGTGAGGCTATATAATATATAATAGAATGCATTGGCATTGGGTTTTCCCTTAATTTCAGGAAACTCCGGTCATAAAACAGTTAAAGTGAGTCAGCCAATCTCATGATCGCATGTGCACAGGTTCCCATGCAGGGACGTGGCTTGAGGGTCTTCATTGGTTGGGGGGGGGGGGGGGGGGTGTCCACCTTGGGGAATTCCAACTGCACCCCTCTTTGAATCAGACCAAAGACAAGGTTTTGCATAATTCCCTTTGCACACCCCCCCCCCCCCCCGAATCAAACCAAAACACAAGGTTTTTGCATAAAATTGTATTGTATATTTTCTACCAAAGTTGTCAAGCTATCAAACCCTCTAACTTCAAAAGTGATAGAAATTTAGTGTGATTGTAAAAAAAATGCACCGGAGTCTCTAAATAACTAAACAGCAGATGCTCTATGACTATGTACCCATTCAAATGATCAGAACTTATTTACGGATGCATAATAACCGGAAATTTCGGAATATAAAGTTGCAAATACAGTGAATAATGTCTTAAATTTAACAAACCGGTAACCCACCCTGATATCTAAATTTAAACCTAAATTATGGTAGAACCTGTGCAAAAATATAAATTGGAATGTATTTTGCGACATAAAACAGAGACAATCGCCAAGTACAATTAAACTGACTCAACGATTTTTCGTAACCTAACTGCAACATAACTAGGTTAGTAGGTTAACTCCAAATAGATGTATTCCAGTGATGTCACCACCACGTCAGTTCCGATATGCATTTTCGTTCAGGGTCTATAATCTTGCAAAGATATCAAACAATGTTGTCCTCTGAGCTTCAAGTCTGCAAATAGCGTGTCTGTCATTTGCAGAATGAGGTCCCCAGAGGGTGAATTTAGTAACGCTATCCCGAACAGCGGGCTAGCATCACTAAATTCACCCTCTGGGAACCACATTCTGCTTAGGCCCTCAACTGCTATGGTAGACCTAGGATTAGATTGAAGTTCCCCAGTTGAAGTTGGTGATGTTCACCCATTGGGCACCTCGATTATGCATTTTATCTGCTGCAAATTAGGGGATATAGAAACTTCCCAGAAGGGAAAACTAAAAACAATGTTAATTTGATACTGTAGATACTTCCCAGAAGATGAGGCCTAAACAGAATGAGGTCTCCAGAGGGTGAACTAAATTCACCCTCTGGGGACCTCATTCTGCAAATGACACAGGCACGCTATTTGCAGGCTTGCTGAGCTTCCTTGTTTATATCCCAGCAAGATGAAGAGAAGTTTTATACATCTCTACTTTTATGCACAAGATATGTATTGTGTCCTGGGGTATGGTGTCCTAAAAATTAAATTCAACTGGAGGTTCAACAGGAGAAAACATGGGTAGGTGAACAAGGCCGTGAGGGGATCCTATGCCGGTATAGTGGAAACCCTAAACATGAACAGTATGCATCTTGAGCATTGCATCTTGTTTCCATCAGGAAATGTCGTTCTATATACAATTTCTTCATTTAGTAGCGAAAAATTCAAATTTTGCATGAATTTTATGATTTTTTAAAGAAAATTTCAGAAAATAGTAAACTATTTTTTTTACATTGAATTTTATCATCAAATTGTGGGCCAACTTCCATGTGCTATATACTCCAGTAAGTACATATTTTGTTTTGAAATGTTCTTTTTGACCTACGTTGGGACATACAGCTAACATAAAATGTGTATAATTGGCACAGGGCATAACTGTAACTATCACAATGTGGTCAAGGAGCCGGTTCCAATGATATCCATATTTGTATGGTTCTATTGAGACAGACCGAAGATATTTTAGGCTGTTGAAGCTTTATTTGGCCGGATTTGGCCGGTTTGTTGGGTAAAGGGTTAAGCAAGCATGAAGTAAGTTTTATATTTTATCAATAAATATTTCCACTGTGTTGATCAAGTAATACTTTCCCCACAACACGGGTTGTCATTTTATGTCACTTCGGTCGAGGTGTTTAATATTACTGCAGCTGGATAAAAATTATAAAATAAAATTAAAAAAAAAAATTCCCTACCTATACCTACCCTAATTTTTCACTCTGTTAGTGAGACATACAATCCTTTTTTTTTGCCTAATATGTAGTATGCTTTCTACAAGTTTGAATTGTTCAGGACACTGAGTGAGATATAATAAATAGAGCATGTCTTGTTGACTATGCGGGTATATGGCCCAGTGGGGTGGGTATAGTGCACTCTGCTTCGTGTTGTGAACTATACCCACTGGGCCATATACCCGCATAGTCAACAAGACATGCTCTATATCTGCATAGTCAATCAATCCCAAGCCTGCTCTATTTATTAAATATCCATCCTGACAGCTTGTTATGTTTTATCAGTGAATTGAGTTAGCCCTAACCAAAAGCCCAACTTCTTGATCCTTAGATCATGCCACAAATCTCTACACTGGCTAACGCCCATAGATATCATATTCAACCATACCAGATTACCAGTACAAAACCTTGGAACTTTTTGAAGTTTTGACAGGGAACTTTATAAAGTCAAAAAAATAACGCAGGGAATATATTTCTTTGTTATTGTCTGTTCCTTAATAATGTACTTCACTGTAGGTAAAGGTCCCCACTCGAAATTGCATGCTTTTCTGTGAGCCTATATTGCAAAAACATTGAATTAATTGCCCAGGAAAATTCCATAATTTTAAACGACGCAAAGCAAAATCGCTCAAATTCACTTGAATTGTGAAATTTCAAGTTGGGACCTTCACATACAGTGAACTACATTATTACTAGTAAGGAACAGATAATAACTAAGAAATATAAATAAACAGGGGCGCCGGAAGAGGGGGGCAGAGGGGGCAGCTGCCCCCCCCCCCCTGCCCTTGACCAAGGGGGGCGAGCGGGGGCAGGACTTGCCCTTTTTCTGGAGACAGAAAAGCTTTTTGTGTGTTTAATCTCGTGTTTTTATAGCAAAATGTGACTTTCTTGGTCCAAATACCACCAATATCAAAAGGAATATGAATTTTTTGTCAATTTTATCACAAAACGGCCATAAAAACCGACAAATACCATTAAAATAGGGATTTTTGCCACAATGAATTTATGGTTATTTTCCCGAGTTTGCCCTTTTTTGAAGAAAAGTGCCCTTTTTGTAGGCTCTGCCCCCCCTGCCCTTGGATGCTTCCAGCACCCCTGTAAATAAACTATATTAAATATATGGATCCACAGAAATATCAAGATATAAGATAGTGTCTTTCAGGTGTCATTTCACCCGGAAATTGTGGCAAATTACAGTATTTTTCACATTTCTGGCCGAATTATACATATTTAAGGTTAATTTGTCTCAATTCTGTTATATTTCTGTGTACATGTATGACATGTATATACAAAAACTGTGTTACAACTATGAATGCATCACGTAAAAAAAATTTGCAAAAAGTCTCAGCCCCCTAATAATTTGGGCGCCCATATGGCTATGGGGAGGGGGCTTGTTTGTCAACATGGCTATCAATTGATTAATTGTAAAATTCCAAATCTAGGTGTGCTAGTCTGTGGGCCAGACTATTCTAACAGAGCTATTAATAAATCGCTCTTGATTATAAAGAGCTTTCAGGCAGGGATGTGGCTAGAGGGGGGGTGTGGGGGGGTGTCTCACCCCCCCAGCAGAGAGCTATATTTTCAATAGTTGGAAATTTCATACCTGCCACAACGAAATTTCACACCAACAATAGGTTGAAAATGTTCTTGTAGTTTGATTATAAAACAATTTATTGGGGGAATTTATTGTTTTTCGACCAATATTTGCATATGTTCCTATTTTTGGTCAAAAATTTTGACAGAAATGGTCATTTCCAACCTTAGGGGGGTGACAGGTTGCAAATTTCCAACACTTGGAAAGCTTGTGTCCTGGTCTCTCCCCCGTGGCCAGTCAAAAACTTCTAGTTAATTTAAGAAAACAATATTGTCATACAATTGGTCAACATTGTCATTGGAATTGTCATCAGTTGGAAAATTTCCAACCTAAGTGGGGGTGTAGGGTTTGAAATTTCGAACAGTAGGAAGGCTTGAGGCTAGTCTAGATGTTAGGATTTCAAACTTTTCTTGTTCAGATTTCAAAATTTTCGCACACCGGGCCGAACCATGGTCGGCCCGGTGTGTCATTGCCCCATTCACATGGCCAATACAAAACTGCTAATTAGTTTAGCAAAACAATATTTTACTACATTTGGTCAAACTTGTAGACATAAATGGTCATCAGTTGAAGAATTTTCCAACCTGAGGGGGAGTATGAGGTTTGAAATTTCCAACACTAGGAAAGCTTCAGTTGAGGCCAGTCTTGATGCTAGGATTTGCGATTTTCTTGAATAGTTTTCAAAATTTTCTCACACCGGGCCGAACAACCATGGTCGGCCCGGTGTTTCCTGGTCTGTTGTCGGTAGCTGTGTGCATTTGTCTGGAATTAGATCACTAGTTGTTTTTTTGGGGGCAATTTTCAGGTTAAAATATCTTAATGTGGGAAAATAGCAGCATGGCTTATGAATATATAGGAAATTAGGCCTGAGCATGAGGTACAAGGGGGGGGGGGTGCAAATGGAAATATGCAAAAAGTTGTGTTGGTACGATTCCGACTCAAGGGGGGGGGTGCAAATGGAATTATGCAAAAAGTTGTGTTGGTGTGATTGCGACTTAAGGGGGGGGGGTGCAGTTGGAAATTCCCAAGGTGGACACCCCCCAGCGGAGACCCTCTAGCCACATCCCTGCTTTCAGGTTCACAGATTAGAGGTGTACAATAACAAATGGAAATACCAGGGCTTGGGATTCAGGTCTTTCTTATTCAGTGTGGGGGGGGTGTCTAGCTTCACTTGGACTGTTCACAGGAGCTTGGAACTTGATCAATAATTAGGTTAGTTAGTAATTTTGGCCACCCCTATACAAACACACTTAGGGGGTTGGTCAAAATTGCTAATTAGCATAATTAGCCTAATTATTGATCAAGTTCCAAGCTCATGTGGACCGTTCTAATCGAAGTCGGGCACCTACCTCTATAGCTACGTCCCTGCACGACATCGTGGCATGCAGGGGCGTAGGAAACGGGGGGGCCGGAGGGGCCTTGGCCCCTCCAACACAAAGTGTGGGTGGGCCTTGCCCCCCCCCCCCAACAAAATATAAAACGAGTAGGCTATATCATTGATACTTCTATGCTGAAACAGGTAGTCTGTGTCTGTGCCACCAGCTTCTCACATTTATCATCAACAACCTGTGTTCTGACAGGGTTCCGGTTCCCATGCACAGGGGTATGGTTTAACCACAAAAATGTCTATGCCAGTAGCATATGGGTCCAGTAACAAGATTTTACTGCCTAATGACAAGACACACTTAATAACACACTTATCACTTCTCACAATGTCATGCAAACTATTAAACGTATCCGGTGTGCCTGATAACTCACCACATGAATCTGTCTTTGAATTATTTGAAAGTTAACTGTATGAGCAATTAGCGGTTGGGGGTACCATTATAGAGTCATTATAATGATTAGGTGTCTTGACTGCCATGTTTTATTGTTTCACTGGTTTGTGTTATCATACAAGTACAAACATTTAGGTTTTTATGGGGTAACAAATTAAAACTTCCCATATGGTGCTACCCACTGGCCTTTGCTCCTTATAAGCCTTCCTGTTACAGTGCTCTCTCAGAAATCATTGTGTTAGCTCACAACCGGTATCTAATTTGTCCAAAGCTTCAAAACTAAATCAACACCAAGATTTCCAAGATGAATTCAATACGAAATTATTTCAAGAGTAAAGACGGAAACCAGACCATCGAAGGTAAGATATGCTTCATCACAGCTAGTACTTTGGCACTGCTTAAATGCCATCCTGGTGATGGCGAATCTACCTGCTTTATCGATGCCATCTTTCGCCCAATTTTCTTACAGGAAGTGATCCGAATAATTTGCATTATCACGAAAGGTAAATCATGTATAGTGAACGAAAAACTCACAAATTCAGGCTTAGATATATGTGTACTATAGTTCACCGTTGTGATTTTTAATAGTGGGACTGACATGGTAAAACACGTGCAGCTAGCTACTATCATTAACTAACTATAAACTAACTTATTGTCTCCAAATCGGATTCACTTATTCACTTAAGACCACAATGCAAGTCACTCTCTCTACCCAATTATTTCACTTATAACAAACTTCTGTGTATGTATTTTGCTTCTACTATAGATATTAAGTACTGTTACTAATGGTGATATATTACATATCTTTCCAGATAACACACAGACAAAAATAAATCACGGGGAGTTGTCTGCCAATGCACACAGAGATGAGATACAATCTTCCACTCCGTCAGAAGGTCCATGTAATATTAATGAAGAAACCACGGACTGTGATCAGGTATATTTCATTTGTCTTATCATTTATCGAAGAACGATTGGTATGCATGAAGAACTTGAAGCATAAAATGTAAAATATTAAACACTCAGCGGTCGGCTTCATATTAAAGCTGAACATTATGTTCATGTGTAAATAGTTCTCTTTTCTTGAGATTTCTTGGTTTATAATTCGGCTGTATAAACACGAGCTGATGTGAAATAAATATTCAGGGTGTGACGAAATCCGTTTTTAAAGACGCTCAAGTATTTCATGGACTAAAGATTTAATAATATTTTTTATAGATTCTTGACGGACAGATACCTTGGTTTTGAATTTATAACTCCAATCCATACGGGCTAATGTTATGGTCAATAAACGCTCTTTATCGTTTAGTAGCATAGAATATTGCTGGCGCATTGTCACAGTACTTTGAACATCAAACCTTCGCGAAAGCTTGACTATAGACTATTGCCGAACATTGTTTGCCAAAGAGTATGTTTTCTGAATATTTTGATAGGCCATTGCTCTGTCCGATTGTGTCTGAAGTTTGACATGCCCTGATGCCTGAACATTATGTGTTCGTTTAAAGGGGTACGTACTGTACACTAAATCCAGCCATTTATGGGACCATCTCCTTTTATAATCAATAGAATATATGCAGAAAATTAATGCATTTGAGCCATGGATTAGTGCAAAATATACTCGTATGCTCTACGAACGATGCAAACAACATGGTAATTACAATGAAAATGTATTTATGACTCCAGTCATTTATTCATTTTTATTATAATTACCATGTTGTTTGCCTCGTTCATAGAGCTCCTACATGTATTGTGCACTAATTCATGGCTCAAATTCATTTATTTGTTGCATATATTTTGTTGAGTATAAAAGGAGATGGCCTATGGCCATCGAATATGGCCCCTCCAATACAAACTTCATTCCTACGCCCCTGGTGGCATGGGTGGGGTCTTGGTCCATCAACGGATTCCATTGTTATGCACACACAAGATCACACAAAGGTCGCGTGTAAAACTGCTTATATAATTACATTATACAAATCCACATTCCATGAATCATGAAACCGCAGACTGATTCTTAAAATCGTGTAAATATTTCCCGCGCAATCAGCTAAACGTCATACTATAAAGGGGCGAATACTCTAATATTATCTCGACCCCGCATCTTCACAAAGAGTTATCCTTCTTCAAACGTGTATCCAGAGACTAAAAATTCATGTATGGTGTATCTTTCGGTGGCCCGTAAGTGCCACGGCAAAACAAACTTTTCATCCATACACACGGCAAAACAAACTTTTCAATCACGGCAAAATAGACTTTTCACTCACGGCAAAATAAACTTTTGACTCACGGCAGAATAAACTTTTGACTCACGGCAAAATAAACTTTTCACTCACGGCAGAATAAACTTTTGACTCACGGAAAAAATAAACTTTTGACTCACGGCAAAATAAACTTTTGACTCACGGCAGAATAAACTTTTGACTCACGGCAGAATAAACTTTTGACTCACGGCAGATAAAACTTTTCACTCGCAGCTTTAATAATCTATCAACTTCAACCCTTAGTTGTGCATGTACCCTTTATCAACTTCGAAACTGACGCTTATAATAAAGAGCGTTTAACCAGTATGTGCCCTTTGTCCACATAAAACTGATGAATAATAAAGAGCGTTTACTTTGAAAATTTCGTCAGTATATGGCATATATACCTTCAAAGCAGTACTGGTGCTTATTCCAAGAGAGTCTACCTTCCAAAATCTATGACTATGAGTCATAGCACAGAAAACCTCAACCATGCAGTATGTGCCCTTTATTAAGACTTTATCAACTCCACCTTAGTCTTACAATGGAGAGCGTTTAATCAGTTTTTGCAATTTATCAACTTCGAAATTGTCGCTTACAATACACAGCGTTTTATCAGTATGTGCCCTCTATCAAATTCGAAACTGGTGCTTGCAAAATAGAGCGTTAAGTATATGGCCTATACCTTCACAACTGAAGCTTATATATAGGGTAATACCAGTAAAGTGGGGCATATCATACAACACTTTAATCAGCATGTGCTATTTTCAACATCAAAACTGGTGCGTGTGATCAAGAGCGTTTAGCATTCCGTCAGTATATGTATGACTACCTTCAAAACTGTCGCTTATACCAAGTTTGTTTTGCCGTGAGTTAAAAGTTTGTTTTGCCGTGAGTGAAAAGTTAATTGCCGCGAGTGAAAATTTTGTTTTGCCGTGATTGAAAAGTTTGTTTTGCCGTGAGTGAAAAGTTTGTTTTGCCGTGTGCATGGATGAAAAGTTTGTTTTGCCGTGGCACATATATAGGGTAATGTGGGGCATAATGCGACGCGGGGCATAATGCGACAGACGGTCGTTATCAGGTCGTATGATTTTTCCATGACTGAAGTTGAATCGCACATTTATTATTTTAGTAAGACCAATCATAGAAGTGAACATCCCAATTGGACCGACATCATTATGACTGTTTAATCTCACATGCGAAACGCCGGAGTATGGGTACCCACATTTGGTGACCCCCTTTTTGAATGGTTTATAACTTCCGGTAGGTCTTGTACATGTTAAAACGAGAACATCTTACCACTACTACCAAAGCTACATGCGTATTTTGGTAAAGTAAGACGAGTTATATAGTAAGTTGATCAGTTCTATGTACATTGGTTATTCACATTCACTCATATTTGGGGGAGAGACAGGTTGTCTGGTTGTGGGGCATAATGCGACACTCGGGTACAACCAGTACGAGAAAAAAATATGATTATAGGCATATCGCAAATAAAACCTGGAAAAATAAATCTTATCGTAACCTTAGTTCAAAAGAAAAGAAATAAAAAAACATATTCGATCATTCCCAAACATTAAAACATGATATAGATAAATAATTATTGTTAACCCTACCCCGGCCATTTTCCTGAAATCAAAACTGTATGGTGCTATTTTACCCGCCATATAAATCAATAAAATGTCTCATTGGTCTGCTGCTATGACTTTAAATAACGATTATACATTCTTTCAATCCACAAAAGAAAAGAAACTGCAGACCGTCTTGCATTTATTAGGTTCGGTATATGCTGATGTTGTAATGTCAAATGTGTCGCATTGTACCCCGTGTATGGGGCATAATGCGACGGATTGGGTACGTCGACGGGGAGTATAATTAGAGACCTTTCGCAAAACTCACGTTTACGATTACGGATACGGATAGGGTATACTACGTCACCAACATTTGTGTACTTTCTAATCGTTGTCGTATTTTACTATCCGCAATAACGGTTACGATTTCATGGTTTCTAATAAGCTCAAATAACACCTGAAATTTATTTTCGGCAATATATCACTTTACTCCGTTCGAGACTGTATACGTATATCATGTAAACCATCCAGTTGTATTGAGCTACGACCTCGATGTGCTGTTTATATTGGCAATCACTGTACTCGTCGTCGTTTATCTCGAGCTTCCCGCGAAATAAGATCGCTATTCACAGTCAAAAACTTCTAGTTAATTTAAGAAAATAATATTGTCCTACATTTGGTCAAAATTGTCACTGGAATTGTCATCAGTTGGAAATTTCCAACTCTATGAATGCTTGAGGCTAGGATTTTGCGATTTTCTTGTTCACGTTTAAAAAAAACTTTCGCCCGGTGTGTCCTGGTCCCTCCCCGTGGCCAATACAAAACTGCTAATGAGTTTAAGAAAACAATATTTTACTACATTTGGTTAAAATTGTTGACTGAAAATTTCCAAACTAAGGGAGAGTATGAGGTTTGAAATTTCCAACACTAGGAAAGCTTGAGGTCAGTCTAGATGCTAGGATTTTGCGATTTTCTTGTTTAGTTTTCACAATTTTCTCACACCGGGCCGAACAACCATGGTCGGCCCGGTGGGTCCAGGTCTATTGCCCGTAGTCGTGTGCACACCCCAACGGAAACCCTCTAGCCACGTCCTTGCACATACATATTACATAATAATGATGACAATTATGGATAATTCTGTCGTAAATTGTGGGGGATGGCATATCTGGCTAGACTGTCTTCCTGCCGAAATCGCATTGAAATAAAATTGCGGACTGAAAGGGTCTTGAAGTGGTGGCGTCGTGGTTGATGTGAGGTCCAAATTTAGGAACCGCTCTTCCCCCATCAGCATAACGCCTATCAGGTCATCCATGATAACAACGAACTGAATTTCCACCACATATGACCTGGCATTTATACCTGTATTGCCATAATATATCACGAGAATCCCGGGTCGTACGTTGTGACTGGTCGAATTATTGACAATATAAACAGGTCATGATTATCGCATTGTTGCAAATGAGACGATAAGTGAAGTATTAAGGGACTGTATACCAAACACACGCTTTGAGTTGTAAAAGTGGTACGAAATAATGATGGTACGTGTTCGTCAAAACTCTTACGCGTAGTCGTTTTGCGAAAGGACTTTTTGGCCATACGGATAGACTTACGACTACGAATAGCTATCCGTATTCGTAATCGTAAACGTGAGGATGCGAAAGGTCTCTATTGTTGTTCAGAAATTGGTGCTTCCCAGGCAAGTGTGAGTATTAATATATATAGTGGAAATATTTATCTAACTTTTAGTTTAATAATGTGTGCCCTTCCATCGTTTTTAGTGGCATGATGGGGTCTAATGTGCTTATGTGTCGCATTATGCCCCACATTACGGCCTACGGGCCACCGTAGTATCTAAACCGAAAAGCAAACCAAGTGTGGTGATTGAAGCTGAATTTGGGAATAAACGAGGATAGTAAAACATTTGCGATAGACATATTCCGTTTATTTTTTTTTATTTTGGAAATGAACACCATTGGTTTGGGAAATAATATATTGATTTAGACACAAAATGCTATTAAAGTGGAATATACCTATAGTGAATGCTTGGTGGATGCAATTTGTTTAAACTATCTACTAAAAAAAAAAAAAAAAAACTATCCACTATTAATGTTTGTTTGACGTATTTTCCGACCAAGCGGTTTCCCATATATAGGCATTATATAACTCGAAAAATACTTAAAGGCCCTTTTAATTTTCGAACCCCCCAGATTACATTATATAAAATATATGCCATATTATATACCATTTAAAAGAGGAAGCGTTTTGTCATCTAGATTGCAGTAAAAATCAGTATTATTTTCAATGCAGGGAAATAACTCTATACATTAAAGATAGAGTTCTTCCCCTTCCATTGAACAAGTTTGAATTCTGTAGCATTCTGGGATCCAAAGCAGGGACTCATTCTTTGATTTCTTCAGTTTTCTATTTTATGTGGGCATCTTCTGAGACACAGATGTTTCAAATAGTGATGAATTATAGTATTTTAATCATAAGTTATGGCATAGATTGTTATTAAAGGCCCACTTAATTTTCGAGTCCCCAATTATTTTTTTTATAGTGACTTGATATACGGTTTTAATAACAATATATGCCATAAAATACCACCGGATAAGTTGATAATACAATGTTTTGGAACTTCCTCTTTCAAATGGTATATTATATGGCATATAATGTAATCTGGGTGTTCGAAAATTAGTTGGGCCTTTAAAACCGTATATCAAGTCACTATAAAAAAATAATCGGGGACTCGAAAATTAAGTGGGCCTTTAAAGGGGTACTGTACACTAAATCCTGTCATTTATGGGTCCATCTCCTTTTATACTCAACATAATGTATGCAACAAATGAATGCATTTGAGCAATGGATTAGTGCAAAATACACCCATGTGCTCTATGAACGATACAAACAACATGGTAATTATAATGAAAATGAATTTATGACTCCAGCCATTTATTCATTTTCAATATAATTACCATGTTGTTTGCATCGTTCATAGAGCACATCCGTGTATTTTGCACTAATATATGGCTGAAATTCATTCATTTGTTGCATATATTCCGTTGAGTATAATAGGAGATGGTACCACAAATGGTTGGATTTAGTGTACAGTCCCCCCTTTAACATTCGACGTGTTATTACGCGCGCCGCGTGTATATATACTAATGTAGAGATTCTTGTTTCGCCTGGGCGCATGGGTGTTTTATTTATAGAACTGGGAATTTTTGGGAGGATTAAAGTCGAACTGCGAACTGGAGGACGAGTCCGGTAAAAGGTGTAGTTGGGAATTTCAATTCGTTTATTGTCGTTAACATTATGTCTATCAATTTCGTTTATTGTCGTTAACATTATGTCAATAATGTTGATTTTTATGTGTGATAAGCTATGCCAATTACAAATAAATTATTGACTTTTTTGAACGTTTTTTTTTCTGCATTTATATTCGAATATTCGCTCCTTGATTTACCCGAATATTCGTATGTCAAAATTGACCGAATATCGAACACTACTCTCTATATAGTCACGCCCCTCTGATTTATGTCATGTTTCTGTTTTTGCAGGAGACACAATTTACTGTGTGCAGAGTACAATATTGACTGCATGGCGCATGACTAGACACCGGACAAGATACATTGAACTATACAATGTCTTGAAAATGTCAATGTAAAGCAGTGTAAAAGCACGCAAACGCGCTCGGGTAATTTCTATAGCGATGTAAATATGAAACACTAAGTTATAGGCCAAACCACAGTGGCATTGTGTCACTCTGAATCAGCTGTATAATAGTACGTGGGATTACATATAACTTTGAACTTATGCACACGTGAATGGTAATATAAAAAGTGTCCGCGTTCTTAGCTTGTGTAATATTATAGCATCGGGATATACTCGTGTGGACCTAAAGTTGTAGTGTAACGTATAGTGTGAGTTTTCAGAGATTGTTCTAGGTTTTGAAGAGGTCTACTCTGGTTATCAGGTTATCATACAGTCGGCGGCCCGAGACTCCAGTGGTATTTACACACAAACAGTATAGGTAAGTGAAAATAATCCACAAAAACAAACAAACTAACAAAGCAATAAACAACACAATATAATCTAATAGTAATAACTATATACTGTTCAAAACAAAGTTAACGATACATAATCCGAATTTACGCTCTCAAATTTCTTTTTCTTTTTTTGGTTTCGGGTGTAAAAAATATTTGATTCGAGTCGAGGAACCCACCCATCATATAGTTCAGAGAATGCAATTTTTTGTGCCTGGGAAAAAAGGCTACGGACTCGGACCAAATTGCGGATGAAGATGGGTAACTCTAAAATCAAGTGGCTTTTGGTGTCAGGTATATTTAACAATTCCGCATATTTCGTTGAACAAAATGTTGACAAATAACACATTTTGGGCAATTTTATAATATAGTTTACTGTGGTTAGCATTATTGTTTGGGCAATTATTTGATTCTGATAACTGAAGCGGCATTTCAAAAAATGAAGTTGTTGGTGTTGTGGTGGAATCTGACGAAATGGGGACCTTCGAATCGCATTGAGTACCAGTTTAAGCACCCCCCCCCCGTATATATGCTACACAATTATCGCTAATTCATATGGTCGCAAACTTCTGGGGAACGACCGACTTCCAAATACCAAGACGACAATGGCATGCCCCAGTTAGCAAGTGATGTCAAAGAATTTAATATGCAGTGATTCAAAATGACTCAGGCCACGAAGACATCATTCAATCATATATATAGGCCTATATACAGCTGATGTTGACCAGAGTATCAAACATGAATTGTTAGGATCAGACTCTACCTATACCCATACTATGAGATGGTCTTACTTTTTCAGAGTCTAAGGGTCGTCCGTTATTCGCGCTTCAGCACACATGTTTACACTGAAGCGCAATACAAATGGTTAGCGCTGCAGCGCAATTAAATAAATTGATAGTCGTACATTTGCGCTGAAGCGTGAATAATTTGCGCTGAAGCGTGAATGTTTGCTTTGCGACGCGAATATTTGCTTTTCGATGAAACGCGAATGTTTGCACTAAAACACAAATGAGGAGTAAATGTGAATAAGGCCCCCCCCCCCCTATATAAGTAGATGTGCAATGGCACATGTGTCTGCATGCCTCTATATAATATTATACGAACGTTCCTTCAGATTTCTGCGGAGTCAGCTGGAGTCAGCGGAAGATTTTCCAAACGAAATTCTACAGCATCAACAATCACGACAACGACAACAACTTGCTTCCGTAAAGCTTAAATATCATACAGGGAGACAGAAGCTTAAAGATCATACAGGGAGACAGAAGCTTACAGGTCATATAGGGAGACAGAAGCTTACAGGTCATACAGGGAGACAGAAGCTTACAGGTCATACAGGGAGACAGAAGCTTACAGGTCATACAGGGAGACAGAAGCTTACAGGTCCACCTAGTACAAACGCTATCGCATGCCAAATGGGGTGGGATGCTGAAAAATCGCAAGCCAATTTGCGCGCGATTTAGTTTGCCGTGTCCCGCGTGACTCAGCATCGCATGCGAATATGTTTCGATTGTAAAATTCAAAGAAATGTAACTCTAACATACCCGTTATTTAGTAAAAAATCATACCAAAAGAATGACACCACAAAGAGACACGTTTCAAAAACACTATAGGAAAAATCACTTTTAGGGTGGGTGGGCTTGGGGGAGGCGGACGGCACTGTCTAAGACCTGTTGGGAAAATTCAAACTGTTGGGAAAATTCAAACTGTCTAAGACCTGTTGGGAAAATTCAAAAACTGTCTAAGACCTGTTGGGAAAATTCAAACTGTTATTGAAAATTCAAACTGTTGGGAAAATTCAAACTGTTATTGAAGCGCCGCAGGCGCGTTAACCCTTTGAACCCTGGCGCCCCACAGTGATCGACACCCTGACCCGGGGCTCCCAGTGGTATGTCCGCTTTAATTAGACAGTGTCTAGTAGCATGGTGTTGATTATGTTCAAATTGCGACACCGGTCTGAAACTTTGCAGGTTTGTCCCCCATGGATCAGCGATCATTATAAGATCGCGAGACTTTTCCTCGCGGCAACTCCTTGGTAACGGTTGCTAGGCAACTACCCGGAATTGACTGGAAAATGTAAATATAGCTTATAGCGTCATAATTCAACCTCAGTGATTGCGTTTTTTGATGCAGGTACTGCCCTAACGTAAAGTTTGAGATATACCCGACCAGAATAGTGAACCAAATATCCCATTTAAGGGTAGCAACGGTTGCTAAGCAAATACCACAACTGATCGAATGACATAATTGCACTAATCATTCAGTGGTATGTTTTGCCTTAATTTAGACAGTGTCTAGTCGCATGGTGTTGGTTATGTTGAAAGGGGACACCTACCTGAAATTGTGCAGGCATGATATATGCATGCACGGACCACTGATCATTGTAAGATCGGGAGACTTTGCCACCCGATCTCGCCTTAGAAACGGTTACTAGGCAACTACCCGAAATTTGCAGGATAAACGAATTCTAGCTTATAACGTTGTAATTATACATCAGCGAATTGCGTTTCGATGCAACCAATATCCTAATGTGAAATTAAGATATACCTGACCATGCGCGAGTAAGTCAACATGATATGCGATAGACTTTTTGCTGCATGTGGCACAACAGAGACTGATATTACAGAGACCATAAACAACGTAATTTTCCGTAACATATCGTGGCCCCATTGTTCAAGTAAGCTGGATAGATTGTGTCTACTGTACTAACATGTGAAACATGCAACAAAATGTCATATATAGCGCCACATTTCACTTAAACGCATTTTTAAAAATGAATTGCAGCCTGCGCCCATGCGCATATTTTCCTAGCCGTTTCTAGCGGGCAGCCAATCCATATAGACACCTTTGCCAGCGCTGACTTCAATAGGCCAATTTAAATATATATATTAGTGGGTATGTCGTGTATAAGTACGTTATTAACCATTTATTTGTCATTGCGCTAGTCTGCGCATGCGCGAATAAATCAACTTCATATGCGATAGACCCTTCCCCATATGTAGCAGAACACTGGTTAATATACGCGAGGGTAATTTAAACTGAAATTGTGTGTCTAAATTATGTCTGTTCTGTACACACACGGGGAACACCAAATTATATGCCGTAAATATAGCGGCACAGTTCGCTTAAAATATCGTATGTTTTTGTAGATTATATGCTATGCGCATGCGCATATATTTCTACCCGATACTAGCGGTCAACCATTCCATACGCATCATGGGCGCCGCTGACATATGTGGGGGCAATTTAAATATAAATAAGTAGGTCTGACGCTCGTTATACTATATATAAATTTGCTACCGAATCATGTCGTCGCTGCACCGAAATATCGGTGTTACGGGATATAGTCACGGTTCGTTTGCACCTAAATATCGGTGTTACGGGTTCAAAGGGTTAAGCAACGTCACCCCTTTTTCAAATTGATATCGAGGCAGTCAGGTCGCGCCAGCGACCGCTGCCGCGGGGGCCTGATGGCTCATAAAAACAACTCTATATATAAGCGCCCGCGGCTACCACTTTATAGCATCAAGGGTAGACTGAGCAAATCGAGACGGGATGCTGGTCCCGCCAAACTCTCCAGACGGCATCGACATATCAAAACGCATGCGATTCTCGCCTATCGTATCCGTATTTGGACGAGATTGTAAGACCATAGCCTGACAGGTCATACAGGGAGACAGAAGCTTACAGGTCATACAGGTAGACAGAACAGTAACACGCGAGTGTTATGGCGGAACCAAATAAAGCGACGAAAACTTTCACACTCGAAGAAGTGAAGTCACATAAAGATTTGAAATCGGCGTTCGTCGTTTTTCAAGACAAGGTTTACGATGTGACAAAGTTTCTAGAAGAGGTACATCATTTATAAAATACATATCGCCTTGTAAAACTAATGTAAATCACGGTTTACATGGGGTTTTCTGCATGTGATGGGTTGATATTTCACCATGATAATATATACCAAAGTAATGTGAGGCCTTACATTGATCCTACTAGGTTGTTTAAAAAACACGATGATATATAACCAATGTAATCCAGTGTAAATCACGGAAATTAGGGTGCATACAGATGGCACCAGAATTTTCAATGGAGAAAACGACCGACTCAGTCGCTGATCATTTGTATTTCTTTATTATCATATAATAATTATTTGATTGATAGCTATATAGAAAGCTCCATACTTATTGCAATCGTATTCGCCATGGTGAACTATTTTATACATCGGGCTGTTTATTGTTGGCAGTTAAATTGGTTTATATTACCCACTACCATGCAACGACCAGTCTGTTTCAGAGTGATTGTTTTCTTAGACCTGCTCCCGTCGCCCAGTAGTTCAATGCTATTTCAATATCCAATGCTTATTATCACAAAAAAATAACCTAAATTTGCTGATTTCAGGTATATGGTGACCTCAGGTTTCGTTCTACCCGTCATTAAATAAATTAAGGGCCCAATTAATTTTCGAACCCCCAGATCACATATATAAAATATATGCCATATTATATACCATTTGAATGAGGAAGCTCCAAAACATTGTATTATGAATTTATCAACTTATCCAGTGTAATAAACTGTGAACATGTTGTTTTTGTTGTGTTACTGATTTTTTATTTCCATCTGGATTATAGTTAAAATTGAATTATATTCAATGGAGGGGGAATAACTCTAAATCTTAAAGATAGAGTTATTTCCCCCTTCCATTGAATTCGCATTCTTAGTTTCCATTCTGATGCATTCTGGGAGTCAAAGGGGGGTAAACTTTGTATGATTTCAGCTGTTTTGTATTTCTTTATTGGCATCTTCTGAGGCACAGACGTTTCAAATGGTGATGAATTATAGTATTTGAATAATATTTTATGTCATAGATTGTTATTAAAACCGTATATCAAGGCACTATAAAAAAACTAATCAGTGACTAAAAATTAAGCGGGCTTTTAAATGGTCAGTTAAGGTTAATTTTCATAGGTGTTATGATACCCCGAAATTGCCATATACTACCAAGCACTCATTTTGATAAAATCACTCCATCATGCGATGGGGGTCCATGGGGTCATCGTGAGACATAATTGTTTTGAACATTCTCAATTTCAGCATCCTGGGGGTGAAGACATCTTACTGGAAAATGCAGGTGTGTATTCCATATATTTGGCCCGCGGCCCCGGGTGCAATATCATCCACGAAAGCGCAAGTTAATGCCATCCTGATTGGGACGTGCAACGTAAATAACGTCATGGATCCATGGCGACCCGACCGGTACTATACATTACGGAGTACTATAATTAATATGATCATGTACGTAAACGTAATTTGCGCCCACTTGTTACTGTTCATGGGATTATCGGCTAAATTGTTATCTTTATGAGGCCCCCACCCCCTACCCCCCTGGAATACGGAATACCACTTAACACAGAGGGTGGAATACGGAATACCAGTTAACAGCCATATGGAATTTTCCGGATTAATTTTCTATTGCCGTACAAACGCCGGTCATCCCGCATTGTCTACGTCTAAAATGATCTAAACCGACGATGATCGACGATCTGTATGTCAAACCGTGAATTTATTGTGACAAAAATCTCATTTATATTATTATTATGATCATTTTTTGGAAGGTGTTGAAAGTCGGCGTACGAATACCGGTATTTTTGGAATACCGAATACCTCCTAACAGAGGGGCCGGAATACGGCGTACCTCATAACAGGGCATTGAATATGGCGTACGAAAAGGGGGGATGGGGGCCTCCTTTATAGAAGGATTTGATGATAAACCCTAAGGGTGGATACACACATGCATGTAATCTCTGTAATCATCGTGTATTTGGCGTTTTACATGGATCATACAGACGATGCAATAATTATGTGTCCACTGACAACCCAATCATTGCCTACGTGTTGAACGCACTGCGTTCTAGTTCCAATTAAGTCGGAATGTAGATAAGCCGTTATCTTGGACCAAGTCGCCATGCCACTTAAAATAATATGGTAGACTTTCTATTTAAATAATTACCAGTCCTCTCTTATTTATAGCAGCGGTGGATCAGGATTTCCCCGACGCATGCAGGGGCTATATATGACCCCGAAAGCTACCAGGCGAGGGTGGCTAACTCTGAGCTATTTAAGTAAAACATATCATATTGTACCTTCTTGCCTAGATTATTCCGACCGATACATTCAACTAAGTCCCTTAGCGATTTGAAGCATTCGAGACCCCACCCAAACAAGCATCATGGTTGAAAATGTTCTACATCAAGTCTGTATATGCCAGACGTATGGCTTCTGGTGTTCGTGCATTAATAAAATGCCAGATATCACACAGGCTTGACTAATGTCCGCATCCGTAAGAGAAAAAAGGTTTTGGACTGGCCTTAAATGTACTGATAGAAGACAATTTGACTTCGCTTAGCACTACTCACTTGTCTGGCCTGTTAACAGTGAACCGCTCGCGCGCAGGTGATTAACCCTTTGAACCCGTAACACCGATATTTAGGTGCAAACGAACCGTGACTATATCCCGTAACACCGATATTTCGGTGCAGCGACGACATGATTCGGTAGCAAATTTATATATAGTATAACGAGCGTCAGACCCACTGATTTATATTTAAATTGCCCCAACATATGTCAGCGGCGCCCATGGTACGTATGGAATGGTTGACCGCTAGTATCGGGTAGAAATATATGCGCATGCGCATAGCATATAATCTACAAAAACATACGATATTTTAAGCGAACTGTGCCGCTATATTTACGGCATATAATTTCGTGTTCCCTGTGTGTGTACAGAACAGACATAATTTAGACACACAATTTCAGTTTAAATTACCCTCGCGTATATTAACCAGTGTTCTGCTACATATGGGGAAGGGTCTATCGCATATGAAGTTGGTTTATTCGCGCATGCGCAGACTAGTGCAATGACAAATAAATGGTTTATAACGTACTTATACACGACATACCCACTAATATATATATTTAAATTGGCCTATTGAAGTCAGCGCTGGCAAAGGTGTCTATATGGATTGGCTGCCCGCTAGAAACGGCTAGGAAAATATGCGCATGGGCGCAGGCTATAATTCATTTAAAAAAATGCGTTTAAGTGAAATGTGGCGCTATATATGACATTTTGTTGCATGTTTCACATGTTAGTACAGTAGACACAATCTAGACAGCTTACTTGAATAATGGGGCCACAATATGTTACGGGAAATTACGTTGTTTCTGGTCTCTGTAATATCAGTCTCTGTTGTGCCACATGTAGCAAAAAGTCTATCGCATATAAAGTTGACTTACTCGCGCATGGTCAGGTATATCTTAATTTCACATTAGGATATTGGTTGCATCGAAACGCAATTCGCTGATGTATAATTACAACGTTATGAGCTAGATTTCGTTTATCCTGCAAATTTCGGGTAGTTGCATAGTAACCGTTTCTAAGGCGAGATCGGGTGGCAAAGTCTCCCGATCTTACAATGATCAGTGGTCCGTGCATGCATATATCATGCCTGCACAGTTTCAGGTAGGTGTCCCCTTTCAACATAACCAACACCGTGCGACTAGACACTGTCTAAATTTAAGGCAAAACATACCACTGAATGGTTAGTGCAATTATGTCATTCGATCAGTTGTGGTATTTGCTTAGCAACCGTTGCTACCCTTAAATGGGATATTTGGATCACTATTCTGGTCGGGTATATCTCAAATTTCACGTTGGGGTAGTACCTGCATCAAAAAACGCAATCACTGAGGTTGAATTACGACGCTATAAGCTATATTTACATTTTCCAGTCAATTCCATGTAGTTGCCTAGCAACCGTTACCAAGGAGTTGCCGCGAGTCAAAGTCTCGCGATCTTATAACGATCGCTGATCCATGGGGGACAAACCTGTAAAGTTTCAGACCGGTGTCGCAATTTGAACATAATCAACACCATGCTACTAGACACTGTCTAATTTAAGCAGACATACCACTGGGAGCCCCGGGTCAGGGTGTCGATCACTGTGGGGTGCCAGGGTTCAAAGGGTTAATGTTGACAATTATTGGTGTGGCCATGCAAAATACATGTATTTAACATACAGAAATTACATGCATGTGTGTATCCACCCTCATAATGGGACACAAGAAAATGATATATACAATGTATGTAAATAATCACATAGATAACGTAAATGTGGACATTTAGCCTGCCATGTAATACGAGTCTCAGCTGTCTGGCCATCGACGCAGTCCTGTCTGGAATTTTGCGCGCCGGTGTAAGTAGTGACGTCATGATGTACGTCTTGATGTCATGACGCCTTTACTGGTTTTCCAAGAAGCAATCTTAAAATGACTCTGCGATCTTTCAACCGGAACTTAAAGTTTCCGTTTGTCGGCCTTGAACTTTGAGAATATTTCATCAATTTTTTAGGCGGAACTACCACAGGGGGGGGGGGGCAGGAAAAAATTTGCACACACAACGCTGAATTTTTTTTTTTGCAGCACTTTGGACCCCCACCCCCCCCCCCCCTCTTTGTGAAAACAAAAATATTTTTTACCACTCATGGTTTTGGGACCCCCCCCCCTTTCCAGTCACATTTGAATGAAATTTATCAAGCTGGAGAGCCATTATAGGCAAAAACACCAGGGTGTAGAATGTCCAGTGAAGGTGGCTGATGTTGAGAAACAGTGAATGGCTAAATTAGAATGAACATATATAATAATTATCAGTCATTCGTAATTTGACCATTCTGTTTTTTCAAGCATCATCCAACTTTGGTGTACTTTCGCCACCAGTTAAACTCAAATACTAATAAATTATAACTATGAGCATAAGCAATACACTCATGAGATTAAAAACATTTATCATGAAAAACTCAACACAACCAGCTGACACAACCAGTGAAACAACTTTAAAAAAATATTTTATCTAATTATTTATTCCAGACTTTGCACTGGACTTTGTGTAATGTGCATTTATCCACGAAATGCACTCGTGTTTACTTTATATATATATTTTAAAGTTGCTAGTTAAAGTGAAGTTGTAAACACAACACACCGGAAAATTATATGCTGCCCAGGTTGAGATGGGGTTTTCTAGATAAATGTTTTAAATCTCATATGAGTGTATTGCTTGTGCTGAGACAGTTCAGCTCTTTTTGTTATGCAGTATTTCATAAAGTGTATGTCCTATATATTTCCATTGGAAGTGTGTCCTTATAAGTGTTTTGACTGGTGGTATTAATATAGTTTCCTATGAACGATCCACTCCGACCTTATTGGATTTAAAGGAGTCAGATGTAGCAGTGACTTTCTATGCAAAATGTATCAGATATATTCATTTTCATTTTATCATCGATGTCGTTCAACTGACATTTCTAAATTGAATTTTGAAAAACGTTGAAGCTGATTGAAGAATTATTTAAGTTAATTTATACTCAGGGGAAGTTTCAATTATCGTTGTGCAAAGTGACTTACAAAATCTTTATCTTATCTGGATTAAGACATGAATGAGTTTAACAAGAAACTTTGGTTACATTTTCTGGTACAAAATTACCCAAGTATTTCAGACTAGACACTTATCAAACTGTTTCTTGCCTGTTTTACAATATGCAGTGTACGTGGTTAGATGAATCAATTTAATATTAACAATAGCTAAATGGTTGTAGAATAGCGCATATAAATAAATAATATCTCATTATTTCACAAGTGAAAGACAGTCATGTTTTACTAAGAAAATGCTATTGAGACTGATAGAGATCCATGTGAATGTCTGTTCATTAATAATTGGGTATGTAATACTGTAGCACTTATGTCTTTTATAGTATTAGTAACTTTGTGCCAGAAACATGTTTATAGATTATCTAGAGAACAGGTATGTTTTACTTTTATTTTACACATTATTTCAGTTTCATATCAGACTTGGAGAGTTGAATTTCAGTTTGATACCACAGATAGTGGTAATGTGATATTTTATTTTACTTACTGAAGTATATGTGGTTTATTTGTCTTTAGAGTTCATTATAATATATTTACATACCAGGTGGTTATCCAACCCAGGTGGGCCAGCGCAGTTAAAAATTTCACGAAGGTTTACTTAGTATTAGAAGGGATCAAATAATCAAAACATTCTGAGGCCAACCTGACCACAGATAACTGTACCTAGTATCTTGTGTGAACACTACAGGTGTTATTTAGATCATAACACATCAAAACAATCATTATATAGGCTAAACAGCTTGTAATTAGGTCAAAAAAGGGCAAAAGGAAAAAAATTGCAAGCACCAGAAAACACCGGAAAAAACGTGTTTTCAGGAGCTGCGACCCCCCCCCTCCACCCCCTGGCCTTGTGTCGGAAATTTTTGGCACGACTCCCACCTGGAAATACCGTTAGAAAATTAAAGATAATATGTAAACGACCAGCAAGGTCGCTAGATTCCTCTTTCGGGGTAAATATTTTTAATAATTTTATGAAATTTGTAAACAAAACTTTTTCATGCAATTTAACTTTTTTGTTAACCAGAGCTTTTGTTCAATTTACATTCACTTTTTGAAAATATATTTGGCTTTAGGAGCATGATGTTCCTACATATGATGAAGTATAGCTAACAGTTGCTAGATCAAAGTTTTTTATTTTTGCCCTGGAGCATTTTGCCCAATTACACATTTCGAGGTGGCATTAATCAATACAAAATGGCGGCCGTTGCCAACAATATAATTTTGGACTCCGCTGACCCTGGCTGACCCTTCAGTTATGAATAAATTATCCTATTTTAGGTGATTTCAATTTATTTTTAGATTGGGCCGAAAAAGTTGATTAGTATATATATATCTCATATTCGCATACGTATACCCTGGTCGCTTCGCTTCCGCGGCTTCGTCGCGGGAGAGCGGGCGCTATAAAGTTCATCTCCACACCCATGTGTAGTTTTGTATTTATTACACACAGTAACAACTAATAATGATATGTTTACGTCCCATGGTCCATGATAGTTATTTATCTACCCAATACTACAATACATAGTGATTCATCGTCTCTTCTACTTTGGCAAGGACCCTATTTCCAGTAATGATGGTCATGTCGTATGTAAGAAAATCATATATATTACTATTTAGACAATGGAGTGATACATAGAACACCCAAATCTCAGCCACGTACTGCCACTGTGTGAATAAACTAAACGTAACCGTTATCAAAGACATATCTTTCTCTGGTTTTCTGTGTCTCTCCCTCATCGGAACATGTCAATCTGATGACCATTTCAGTCCGAACATTTGAACATAATATTCCAGACACAATTAGCCGATGACATGACATTACTGGAAATATGGAATTAATAATTACCGATTTAATAACCAGACTCTGAAATTTTCGGACAAGAAGGAAGCTCTTGGCGTTACAATTGACCGTCATTTTACTATTTAAGTTTCATTACAATATAATCATGTTTATTTCTGAATATTTCACTGTCAGCATTATGTTTGTAAATATTGTACAAAATAAACAATCAATCAATCAATTCAGCTTCAATTTCACCATTATAGCAGATATAAAACAAGAAAACTGAAAATTTCTCGGTAAGACAGGAGTGAAGCTTCTAAACTGTTTATTAAGTCGTTCATCGGGCCCATCATAGACTTATATATGATTGTGTTTACTTTATAACTTGAAATGATCAAATTCATCAAGACAATGTCACCTACCTGGTCAACTGGTCCTGATAATTTGCTATGATCCTAGTGGGTCCCGCTGAAATGCTATGATGATGTTAGGGCAAACGGATGTGGTTAAGAAAATGTATTATTTATATAGTTGTCATTTTCGCTGCGTTCGGCTAATGTGGATGGAATATAAGAAAACCAGTGGCTCTGTGAAACATTCAAGAACATTTATACTTGAAAATATTTGAACAAAAGTTGCGCTGGTGCTTGCAAAGGGACAGAAATAGCCAACTTGATTATGGTCGTAATTCAACAACCAACACACGAATTGTTAAAGGTACTCAATCCGATTCGATGGTCCCCATATCATCAGATTCCAACAACAACAAAACTTTTATTGAAATGCGCTTCAGTTATCAGAATCGATTGATTGCCCAAAAATAATGCTAACCACAGTCAACTATAGTATAAAATTGTCCAAAACCTGTCATGTATCAACATTTTGTTCAACGAAATTTTGCCGGTTTGTCAAATATTTGACATAAAAGGCCACCTGATTTTAGAGTTATCCATCTTCATCCGCAATTTGGTCAGATCGCCGACTGTTTACTGGGCCACGTGAAATTAAAATACTAGATTTCAAACATCGATATGTGATCACTCTGAGCTTTGATGGTTGGGTTCCTCGACTCGAATCAAATATTTGTTACCCCCGAAGCCAAGGAAATAGTAATTTGCGAGCGTTAATTCGGATTGAGTACCTTTAAACAAAATTATAACATAAATGTTTTTGAATGTTTTATACAAATAATGGCTTTTCGTCGATTCGTTCAGATTAACAAAACATCGCGAAAATGGCAAAACTTTAGATAAAATAGCTTTACTTTTTTCTTTAAAACATCACTTTGCCCTACTAGCATCATAGCAGTTTAGCAGGACCTACAACATCATAGCATTTTAGTAGGACCCCTAAACCAGGGCCCTGTTTCATGAAGGCAACTTAATGACATAGTTGGGACTTAAGATGGTCATAAGTTCAAACTTCAGTCATACGTGCGTTTCACGAACAAGGTCTTAACGTAAGATGGTCTTAACTTTAAGACTGGTGTGAGGTGTCTTAAGATAATCTTAAAGTTAAGACCTACATTATGATCCGCATTTGGTCCGAAATATGGATGGGATCTAATATATTTCCATAGAGTTTGACATCATTTGCGATTCAAATCACACAATCGTATTGTACATGTAGACAATAATCAGGTTGAGACAATTGGTCCGAACATTTTCACATCGAGGATAATATTGAATGATTTATAATCAGCTGTTTGATAAATGCTGATGTCGGCTACTATTATTTACTTGCCTTTCTATATTAATATATGTATCTATATCTATATTTGCGAATGTCTGTCTGTCTGTCTGTCTGTGTTCTATAGAAATTCACAGGGGACCATCTAGATGATGCCAAAGGGGTCTACTAGGAGTAGCTTTTTACGAGAAAGATAATGGTCGGGGTTAGAATTTTCTAAAGTGACACCGTTGTTGTCAGGGGCAGAAAAGGGGGAGGGACAGAACAAACATTTTTTCGCCGATTGCCACCAAACTTATATATAATCATCCCCATAATATGAGGAATCTAATGGCGTGGTTTAAATATGGCAAAAGTCGCGCCGTTCGCGTCAGGGGTGCCCGGAAGGGGGGGGGCAATTTTTTTTTCTGTCGCCGATTGCTACGAAACTTACATATAATCATCCCCATGATATGAAGAATCCAACGGTGTTGTTTAAATATGTCAAAAGTGGCGTCGTTTGAGTCAGGGATGAACGGAAGGGGAGAGGGGCACCAATATTGATAAAACTAATTTTAGCGCCGATTTCCACCAAATTGATGTATATTCTTCTTCGTGATACAAGGAATCTAATTGTGCGATTTAACAACGCCAAATTGTTGTTTTTGGATGAGAGATTGGGAGGGGTGGGCACTAAATTTGATAATAAGTCGCCGATTGCCACCACACTTATACAAAATCATCCCCATGGTATGAGGAGTCTAATGGCGTGGCTTTTATCTGTCAAATATGGCCTCATTCGAGTCAGTGTTGCATTGAAAGCGACAGGGGCACCAAAATTGATGCACAATTTTTTTAGCGCCAATTTCCACCAAATTGATACACGTTCTTATCCATGATACGAGGAATCTAATCGTGATTTAAAGACGCCATAGTGGTGCTGTTTGGGTGAGAGATGGGGAGGGGAGGGATTGGCACCAAATTTGATAAACAAATTGTTTAGTCGCCGATTATCACCAAACTTATAAACAATCATCTCCATGATATCAGGAGTGTAATCGTGTGGTTTAAGGATGTCACAAGTGGGGCCATTCGAGTCAGTTGTGTATATAGAAACATATAATCATCCCCATGATATGAAGAATCCAACGGTGTGGTTTAAATATGTCAAAAGTGGCGTCGTTTGAGTCAGGGATTAACGGAAGGGAAGAGGGGCACCAAAATTGATAAAACTAATTTTTGCGCCGATTTCCACCAAATTGATGTATATTCTTCTTCATGATACAAGGAATCTAATTGTGCGATTTAACAACGCCAAATTGTTGTTTTTGGATGATAGATTGGGAGGGGGTGGGCACTAAATTTGATAATAAGTCGCCGATTGCCACCACACTTATACAAAATCATCCCCATGGTATGAGGAGTCTAATGGCGTGGCTTGTATCTGTCAAATATGGCCTCATTCGAGTCAGGGTTGCATTGAAAGGGACAGGGGCACCAAAATTGATGCACAATTTTTTTAGCGCCAATTTCCACCAAATTGATACACGTTCTTATCCATGATACGAGGAATCTAATCGTGATTTAAAGACGCCATAGTGGTGCTGTTTGGGTGAGAGATGGAGAGGGGAGGGATTGGCACCAAATTTGATAAAAAAAATTGTTTAGTCGCCGATTATCACCAAACTTATAAACAATCATCTCCATGATATCAGGAGTGTAATCGTGTGGTTTAAGGATGTCACAAGTGGGGCCATTCGAGTCAGTGGTGTATAGAGATGAGAGGGACACAAAAAATTATGTCTATATGTTTAGTGCCGATTTCCACCAGATTGATACATATTCTTCTCCGTGATACGAGGAATCTTATCGTGTGGTTTAGATACACCAAATTGGTGCCCAATGGGTGAGAGATATGGGGACCTTAAATTTGATACGAATTTGTATACTCGCCAATTTTCACCAATTTCATATATATGCATCTCTAATCTCTAATGAGTCTTAGTGTGTGCAGCTTGAGTCCGAAATAGGGACGGGAGGGTCACCAAAACTGATACAAAATATTTTTAGTACCAATTACCATCAAATTCAGACACGTTCTTCTCAAATGATACAAGAAATAAAATCGTGCTGTCTGTCTGTCTTTTTGTCTGTCTGTGTGCGTTCTATATATAACTTCACGCGGTACAATCGAGATGGCACCAAGGCGTTCTAAGAGGGGTAACTTTTTACAAGGAAGATAATGGTGCGGGTTAACATTTAAAAATTTAAAAAATATGGTGAAATAGTTTTGTCGCTGATTTCCACCAAATGAATACATAATCACCTTCGCAATATGGCGTTGTTCGAGTCAGCGTTGCATCAACAATTGATTTAATAAACCAAATTCCACCAAATTCATACACGTTTTTCTCTAATGATATACCATGAATTAAATCACATTTGGTGTCGTTTGCGTCACGGATAGCGAGCGGATATGCACTATCATTGATAAGATTGCTATTCGCAGATATCCACATATAAGTTATATAGTCACCAGGCCATCTCCATATCATTTTTAGTAGTTGGGCGTTCACATTTCACAATCCCGACATATGGTGACCCACATAAGTCACTTGAACAATTATATCTTCTTAACAGTCATATTTATATGGGAATGGCAATCAAGGCATTCACAGAATGAGCTAGCAAAAAGAGATAAACGTATATTTATCATTCTATTGAAGAGATACATATATTCGTGCAAACTGAGAGACCTCGAACCGTCAGAGGATTGCATATATATAATAACAAAATTTAGTCTGTTCCATTCAATACAGTTTCCACAAAAAGTTACAATTTGTCAAGAGATATGGAAGGCCTGTTCAAAAATAGTGGTCGCAATGTGCAGTCAAATATAGTTTCTCCTGATATACAAGAAAATGCAGTTAGTAGCACAAGACTTTTCAGGATCCTACCAATACTGACATCTGACAAGGGTTTTAGAACAGACTCATCGACCGACATAAACAACTCAAAATCTCGCTCTGTGCCTGGCACATGTAGCTGATATATGTGCGCAGCAACATTTTGTTTAAACTAAGAATATTTAGCCAATATATAGCACCGTGAACAGAGGAGCACCTGGAAATTTCTTTGAAACATCTGTATCTTCATGGATATATGATAGCCAGGTGTCCTCGAGATCTTAGTCCAACCCACTAGATTGATTGATACATCTCAATATGTAAAACCCAATTATCATCTTTTATCGAACTAATGTGTTTATGATGTTCATGTATCATATTATAACGTCTAATGTATACGCAGTTGAAAATAAATAAATACTTCATTATTGGTGGAACGGATTAATCGCGATAAACAGAATGACAATTGACAAGGTGAGCCACTACTTATATTCCATGACTGTAATACTCATGTTTTGTGATGCTATTTGAATATACAATTTATGAGAAAACGTATAACACTTTAAGCAAGAGCATTCTCTATTCCCAACAAATATCCACAGCATACATTAACCTGGGCAACGCCGGGTAACCCTGCTAGTATATAATAATACATAATATATATTATTTTATTATTATGATGTATATTATCATAATCCACCCGCGTGAATCTCAGATCATATACCTTTATTACATCTGCATCACATGTTTATTAACTATGAAATAAAAAAAATATATAGCCTGTATATAGTATACGGACCGCGGGCACTCCGGGATCCGCGAAAGAACATATATCACTGTGAACCGGCCGTCTATTCACGTATTGTTAATTATAAACGCTCTTTATTAGAAATCGTCGCTTTGGTTTTATTAAAACATCTATGCAAAATTGTCGTTCAACATACGTACTTTCGAAGTTCATATGCAGTTTGCTAATTATAACAGGCGTTCAGCATATTTGTCAACAGAACCAGAGCAAATGACATTAACATCATTTATATGGCTTCTACAATTATGTCTCAGATCTCAAGCCGTTCTGGAATAGTCGCTTGAAACAATTGCATGTTAATATGATATCAAGCAGACGACAGTGGATTTCCGCTGATCGACCAAGAGATTAAAATGATTTAACTTATACAGATTATAAAGCGCAGAAAAGACTTTATCGACGGGAATATAGAATGTGCTGTAACCAATATATGATTGATCGAAATAACGAACTTGACACAGCCGCTGAACTGGACCAAGGGTCCTTTTTCAAGATCCTTAACTCTAGGCGCAATCAAGATAAGAGGCCGAACAAAATTTTCAAATATGATGGGTCAACCTTGAGAAATTCTTCTGAGATTACTAATGGCTGGGCGAATTATTTTGAAAAGCTGTATTCGCCTTTATCAGACAGCAGTTTCGACCAAGATCACTCCCATCTCGTGAATGAACATGTAGAACTACTAGTGAGTGGGCAATATAGCAAACAAGGATCCAGTAGCTGCAAGCATATCACCGAAAAAGTGCTCTCAAAACTCTAAATTTGAACAAGGCAGCAGGATGGGACAACGTTTACAATGGACATTTGGTATTTGGTGGTCCAACTTTGATAACATGTCTGTGCGCTTTGTTGACTGGAATATTTTCTCTCTCATATATACCGGAACCTGCCAAGAAAGGCGTAATTGTACCTCTCTACAAAGGTGGGAATAAACCACAAGCAAATTTTGATAGCTACCGAGCAATTACATTGCTTCCCGCTCTCTACAAGTTATTAGAAAAAATCTTACTGAGAAGACTAGAGTGTAATGTTCCAGACATGGTCAAAGTTCATAATCTACAGCATGGATTCCAGAAGGGTATCAATTGTCTTATGAACTCACCCATAGTACACGAATCGAAGATATTCGCACGTGAAAATAACAGTAAATTATATATGCATGTTTTCTAGACGTGCATAAGGCATTTGATACCGTTTGGGTAAATGGTCTCCTTTATAAACTTTACATGTTAGACTTTGATCAGAAAACCTGGTTAATTTTTTACCAAATGCTTAAAGGAACATCCTGTCAAGTAAAGTATGGAAATACTCTCTCTAAGCAGTTTCCAATAGCACAAGGAACAAAACAGGGAGAAGTCGTCTCCCCTCTACTTTATATGCTATTTATAGATCAACTATTGTCAGAATTATCCGTATCTGGAGCCGGGCTCAATATGTTTTCCGTAAATTGTTCATGCCCAACGCAAGCAGACAATATGACATTGCTCTCGGTCTCTGAAAGTGGTCTACAGCACCTTATGAATATTTGCACTAAATACAGTCGTAAATGGAGATACAAGTACAACGAGCAAAAGTCAGTAGTTATCGTCTTTAATGAAAACAAAAATGAACACGCATAGGCTTCAGTTGATATATCGTGGATTCTCTGTGACAAACATGTAGCTGAAGTCGATAATCTGACACACCTTGGAATCCCGCTCCATAAATATAACCAGACGAGTAACTTCACAACAGAAATTAAACAAAAACTCCGTTCAAGCTATTTCGCACTAACAAACGTAGGCATGTATGCTGGAGGAATAACACCCACTAGCAGTTTAAAAATGTACACGTCAATCATTGTGCCACGAGGCCTATTTGGGTGAACTATTATGTGGCATGTCAGACTCAGACACCCTATCATTGGAAAGATCTCATCGTTTTTGTCTAAAGAAAATACAAGGTCTTCGTATGCACACGCGCACAAATGTATAGTGGAAGGACTCCTGGGTATCGGCAATGTCAAAAGCTTTGTGGATAAGAAAAAAACTCCTACTTCTGGGCAGTCTATGTCATTTATCTACAGACAAGGCAGCGAAATCTGTATTTTTACTTAGGCTACACTCATACTTTATCTCCGGCGTATCAGCCGATTCATTCATTGCCGATATCGCAGATGTCCTTGCAAATCACCGACTTATGCATTATTTAACAAAGTATGTATCAAAATGTGCATTTCCGGAAAGGTCATCATGGAAGCAAATCGTTCGAAATGCAATCGTCGAAACCTCTAACTCAATCTGGGAACTCTCTGGAAACGCGGATCCAACACTCCACCGTTTCCATAATATTCACCCTACACTCTCACTGTCGTGCCTGTGGAAGTCCTGTCGCAAGTTTCCGACAAACAAGGCGGCATACCTAACTGTTGCAAACATAATAGCCTGTACCGACCAGACACATTGTAACTGCAGATGTGGTGCGGAGTTTGACGATCTGCCCTTATATGTAATCATACATTGTCCTATGATTCTGGAACTTAGAAATGACATATGGTACAAGAAAACTAAGATGCATGCATCAGGTCGGCCGTGAACTATCTACCATAGAATTGTTGTAGCTATCGATTATACATTTTGAAACACCTGTCTGTATGTATGTATGTATGTGTGTATGCGTGAATGCATGTGTGTATGTGTTATAGACTCTAACACTGCTCGAATTTGGTATTTAACGTGTCAACTTGACCTCGCTCATAGGCATGTTTCTGGACCTTGACCGATCCGACTAAAAATTTGTGTGTAGGACTACTTCGATCCCGGGAGCAATATGGACGGGTCCAATTTCACGTGGGACCATGTTCTCGAACGTGCTGATATAGGCATGTTTCTGGACCAATTGAACAATAGTTTGGCCAGACGCTGTATATACTGGGTACTGTCCAGATGGAGGCGATCACAAAAAAATCCCTAACTAGCCCGAACGAAGTCGAGTACATCAGCTAGTTTAATATATATTTTGGACATTTGTCTGTCTGTTTGTCTGTTAGCTATGGCCGGGAAAACTGCCGGACAGATTTGAAGAAATTTGATACCTAGGGGTAATTATTTCCAGGGAGTATTTTGGACGGGTCAAATCTTGATCCCGACCTGACTTTGACATTCAAAAAGATCAATTCAAGGTCAAATCTGGTAAAACGGAAGTATTTCAACGAAATTTGATACCTACTGTTACTTTTGTCCCAGGAGTGTTTCGGGTGGGTCAAATCATGACCATGACCTGATCTTGACATTCAAAATTGTCAATTCAAGGTCAAATCGGGTATAAAGCCGGGCGGATTTCGACGGGTACTTTTGTCGTGACTTTTGTCCGGGGAGTCTTTTGGACGGGTCAAATCGTGACCCCGACATGACCTTCACCTTTAAAATAGTCAATTCAAGGTTAAATCGCGTATTTCTCCGAAAATCAGAGGGGAACATCCCGGACGAAGTGGGGTCCACGAGCTACTATTATATATTTCTAGATTTAGTTACAAACTAAATACCTGTATATTGTACAAAGAAATGTTTGACAAATATATCTGTATCAATATTACCATACGGGTCATTAAAATAGATACGACGAAACAAATTTTGAAGGGTGCATGTATCAGGTAAATATTTATATTTCAAATGATGACAGGAATGCAGAAAGTTGGAGTACCTACGTAATACTGGCTATCCGCATGAAGAGATATACATGTATATAAAAACCAGATGAGGGATATGTCTGTACAGTTGCTAAACAATTCAGTCATGCAAAAGAGGATCAAAGAGTAAGATACCAAATTGCTGCCTGTGGTAATGTTTTTTAACGAAATTCGGGAAAATTAGATTACTCTCACCCTGGTTATCCAGAAGATAATTGTGGAATCTGATGACGATCGGACAAGGGGTGTCGTCGTAGGATCAACCAAATTATTTAGCCATAAAAATAGTAAAATTGAAGATCACCGCTGGCAGTGATGTCTTCACAAGGACAGTTTGAGAACAAAATATGGCTCACATCTAGCGGTGACCCAAAATATCCACATAAGAAAAAGTTCTCCAATAAAAGCTGGCTGCAGGGTGCGCCAATTGATTCAAATTCGAAATTTAGCAGGGTGTACTGCTTGTGGCCATGTTTTCCCCGAAAATTTGATAGACTGATGGACAAAACCACTGAATCCGTTGAATCAATATACATGTATACATGGATTAATTTATATGCATTGTTATACACAGTACTGGTATATAAAGGTACTGAAAATAACTATATTACTAGTATACACAAAATAAACCATATATCATGGCTATGGGTTCTAATATCCGAACATGACAGCTGAGAACTTGGTGTGAATTAAAGAGTGGTGGTTTCTCAAGCATATCTAACCCTCCACGTTAGAAACATGCCATTAAATGTCATAAGTATAATCTAGCTTGAGGACAGAAGTGATCCATAAAACCCCCCTTAATTCAACCAGGTCCTCGCGCGATGTATGATCGATCACATGATGATCTAGGGGGATTAGAGTTGATGTATAAAAACAGCACTGCATGTAAATATAAAATAAAATAGTGCTACATCTTATTACAGATTATTGCCATATATAATCAGTGATTATACAGACAGTCTGACAAAATAAAGTTTCAGTGACACTCTATCCGAAGAGGGGAATAATTTCATCTGTTACAGTCAATGGAGCAATTATGAATCTGGAAAGGTGAAATTTCTAAGTAATACTAGATATCGACATGACGCGATATAATATAACGTAAATGCAATATGGCCGCTGGCGACCATTTTTTCCTATGAAATTAAAAAAATATTTGATAGCTCTCATCTGATAGATCAATATCAAGATAAATATGAAGTTTGGTGATGATCGGATGAGTGAAGTGGACTGTGGTCTGTGCTAAACGGTTTAGTAATGCTTAAAAAGATTCTTACCTTAATATTTTTATGTTCACTTTATAAACTTCACTGAGTCATCTTTGTCATGTATTGAGTTTGATATCTTTTGTTAACAGTTTATAAATCATGTATGTCTCATGTTTGTTATTTTAATTTATGTGTTTATTATCATTAAATAAAGTTGCATTCCTTAAAAAGATGCTTACCTCAATGTTTTTATGTTCACTTTATAAACTCCACTGAGTCATCTTTGTCATGTATTGAATTTGATATCTTTTGTTAACAGTTTATAAATTATGTATGTCTCGTGTTCGTTATTATATTATATACACTTTATAGTGTGTTTTCAGAACGAAAACAAATTGAATAAAATCAACAAATTTGTAAATTTAAAAACAATTCAAACGTTGTTGTATTCCATGTCCCAGCCCGGACATATACACCAAATTTCAATAATATTCATTGAGAAACAACGGACCAAACGCTATATAACACCCGTATACATCTTTTATTCCGTATCGGACTCGGGTACATGTTATAGTAGGTACCGAATTGACACACGTCGACTGGGCGAGTTGGCCCTGGGGCGATTAGGCCGATTCCGGCACATTCTAGAATTTACCGTATGTATCCGTTTACGCGTAGTTTACTTTAGAAAGTTCCGCAATTAATACCGTAAATAGAGCGACCATATTTGACAGAGAATGCCTCTGTTATTGATTATCAAGTTGCTGTACATTAAAAACGACAAATTCACATGCTCGTTCAAGCGCAGTAGTCTATTTTCCCCATGTTAAAGGACATCCACAAATACTAAATAACGCTAACCTACTGCCGAATGTTTGACACGACAACTGTTAACATATTTGGGCTGAATTCATCTGACGCGGTATTATTCCTCAAAATAAACAACAAAACCATCGTTACTTGGAAATGTAGTTTGGGCTAACATTTACATAAATCCTCCAGATCAATTATCCGACACACACGTCAGATGAAAAGGTCACATGAAGTAACCGGCTAACATTTACATAAATCCTCCAGATCAATTATCCGACACACACGTCAGATGAAAAAGTCACACGAAGTAACCGGCCAAATTGGCCGAAATGAAATACTAAATCTCTTCGGTATTCCGTGCTCACTTAAAATGGATAGCTACAATCCGCGTACACAACTGGAAGTATTTTTAACTGCACGTCCGCCGGATTTGTTCGACGAAATTGAAGAGCCAGACCTGTTCACAAACTTCATGGTAAATAGCACATTTTGCTTATGGAAAGCCTATCGTAGAATCGTAACAAACACCAATGGTTTCAGTAACCGTACCCTAATGAATGATGCTTAACTAAAATATATGTCTACTTGACTGTATGATTATCTATGATGTCATCTATATATAGTTACGTCTGTCCGTCCAATCTACGTACCTTGACGCCCTTGTAACTTTGTATATCTGGTGAGTGGTAGCTGTGTGCACGTAAGAACGTACATTTATGTTTGGTTTGTTCATGTATGCTGACATGTGTAGGTGTGTAAGGTATGTCTGAGATGTTGCTTGTATTAAAATATGCATTACATACATATATATATATATATATATATATATATATATATATGTTTGTAAGTATTTTAATGTGTCTGTGAATTGAGGTATGTTTTTTATGTGTATGTATGTATGTGCGTATGTATGTATGAATGTATGTATGTGTGTATGTATGTATCTATGTATGCATGTGTCGTGTATGGGGACATCGTCTGTATGCGCGTGTCAGACAGAATGACTATGTATATATGCCTATAACTAATGCAATGGTAGGCGTAGGTGTGCATGCTCGATGAGAATGAAATTATGTAAATAGATGCTGCGTGTGTTGTGTTATTATTCTAATTGTTATTTATATAGATATGACATATTTATACTTTTTGTGTGGTCATGTTTTCTAATTGTATATATGTTAAATTTTCGTGATTGTATTGACATCTCTTCATTATATGGAGGAAAATAAGATATATATATGATCCTTATTTGGTCCGAAATATGGATGGGATCTAATATATTTCCATAGAGTTTGACATCATTTGCGATTCAAATCACACAATCGTATTGTACATGTAGACAATAATCAGGTTGAGACAATTGGTCCGAACATTTTCACATCGAGGATAATATTGAATGATTTATACTCAGCTGTTTGATAAATGCTGATGTCGGCTATTATTATTTACTTGCCTTTCTATATTAATATATGTATATATAATAATACATAATATATATTATTTTATTATTATGATGTATATTATCATAATCCGCCCGCGTGAATCTCAGATCATATACATTTATTACATCTGCATCACATGTTTATTAACTATGAAATAAAAAAATATATATAGCATGTATATATATAGTATACGGACCGCGGGCACTCCGGAATCCGCGAAAGAACATATATCATTGTGAACCGGCCGTCTATTCACGTATTGTTAATTATAAACGCTCTTTGTTAGAAATCGTCGCTTTGGTTTTATTAAAACATCTATGCAAAATTGTCGTTCAACATAGCCCTGTACATACTTTCGAAGTTCATACGCAGTTTGCTAATTATAACAGGCGTTTAGCATATTTGTCAACAGAACCAGAGCAAATGACATTAACATCATTTATATGGCTTCTACAATTATGTCTCAGATTGGAAATAAGTCTATTTGGAGCACGATATGAAGTACTATTCACACTACAGCAATATAAATAAAGAGCGTTTTGTATTAGTATTCCATGAAAGTTAGACTTTTAATCCTCCCAAAAATTCCCATTCTATAAATAAAACCCCCATGCGCCCAGGCGAAACAAGAATCTCTACATTAGTATACACGCGGCGCGCGTATAAAATGCAGCTATTTCTGCAAACGACTCTGACGTCTGTTCTAAGTTAGAATTTAGTATCTATTTTCATATTATCCAGACTATTAAAGTCATTATAAAGTCGCGTGTGCTGAAGCAATGACAGTTAATGCCGGAGAACCGTGATGCGAGTTATTTCACACGCGCGCTATAAATCTCCCAGGAAAAGTGTTCAATAATTATATTCTTCAAATGTGACTGCATGTAATATAGAAAGATAGAAACTAAAGTCGCAGGGCTTATTACAGGACACGACATACTTGTAAATAAGCTAGTTTTTTTTAAATCTATGGTAATGCATGCAGATCTATTAATCTATGGTAATGCATGCAGATCTATTAAGCTATGGTAATGCATGCAGATCTATTAATTGCGCATGTGGAATGACACCACGGAACACTACATTTTTCAATGCAGCCTTTTCTATGAGTAACGGACAAAAATGACTGACGTAAATAAAATATACATTGGACTGTAACCTTATCCTGGATGGTACTTCATAATTGGACATTCTTTACCATGTACAGGGACGTGGCTAGAGGTTCTACGTTGGGGGGGGGGGGGGGGGTATCCACATCGGGAAATTCCAACTGCACCCCCTTGACCCTTGAATCAGAATCAGACCAAACACAAGTGTTGCATAATTCCATTTTCACCCCTTGAACCTCAGTGCTCAGGCCTAATATCCTATATATTCATAAACCATGGTTCTATATTCCCGCGGGTGTGGGAAAATATTTAAATCTGAACAAGAAAGTCGCAAAATCCTAGCATCTAGACTAGCCTCAAGTCTTCCTAGGGTTGGAAATTTCAAACCTGACACCCCCACTTAGGTTGGAAAATTTCCAACTGATGACAATTCCAATGACAATGTTGAACAAATGTATGACAATATTGTTTTCTTTTAACCAAAAATAGGAAAATATGCAAATATTGGTCCAAAAACAATTCCCCCCCCCCCACCCAATAAATTGTTTGAAAATCGAACTACAAGAACATTATCAACTTATTGTTGGTGTGAAATTTCCAACTAATGTTTTGGCAGGTATGAAATTTCCAACTGTTGAAAATTTTGACCAAAGTTAGGGGGTGAGACCCCCCCCCCCCAAACCCCCACCCTGTCGCCACGTCTCTGACCATGTACCATGTACCAGGGTACTTGATCACATGGTAGAATGGCCGATATATTATACACCAAGGGAGTTTACCATGGTAGTACCCGGGTACTTTATACCGCGGTACATATATATAGTACCATGGTAGTGCCAGGTTACTTTACCATGGTACGCTTTTAGAAGCCTTAAAATTTGAGACAACAGATTGGAATTCAATGATGACACATGTGATTAAAAAGGTGTTAAACTCTTCTTGACAGCCGACTTAGGTTTTAACAATATTTTTGTCGCATTATGTTAACTTTTGAGTGTGACACCGGGTACAATTGTTTGCACTGATTAAATAAGAAAATAAGATCTTCTTCTGTTAGCTATGTTGGGCGTTTTGCCATTTTGGGTCGTAGGGTATGGACACACATGCAGTGGGTTGGTGATAATAATTTTGGGTGAAATCTTAATTAATCGTCAACGGCCACCCTACAATGCCGTTATTCCTTGAAGATCGGACCAGATTTTTATTTCCCAAATGTCCAACAAAGAATAATAAGTAACTGATGTCACGTCACTATATGAGATTGATATATTATATAGAGGATCTCACATGAGTTTCTATTTTATACGGAATTTATCAACCGAGTTCACTAAATTCGATTTGAGCAGAGGTTTACCGAGGCTCAAATAGAATTTAGTGGACGAGGTTGATAAATTATGTATAAAATAGGACGAGTGTGAGATACTTTTTATCACATGATCAAATAAACGCGAAGCAATGCGAAATATCCATCGAAAACAACGATAAAAACCGCAGCGATCGCAAGTCATTTGAAGAACGATGTGACGTCATCGCACGCGCTGATATTAAACGTGTCTCTTATCGATAATTATGAAACTGCTTTTATGGGCAAATTATGTGATAAATTATATTAGAGTATGTCATTGCGGTTGACGGGGGGTTTCGACAGAGTTCTGTTATATAATATGTTTTATTACATAATTATCATGCCCCATGCAAAACAATTGGCTGAGAATAAAGCATTACTATTATCTCATATATATTTTGAAGACCTCTGTCTGTATGTCTGTCTGTCTGTCTGTATGTCATTGATACAAATCTACGATTCTCGACCGATAGGGACGAAACTTGGTACGTGTGTGGAGTTTGACCAGGCGGTGGACGTTGTCGTATTGGCAACCCCGTGCGCCGCCCGTGCAGCGCATGCGCAGACGAGATCTCGGAAACGGGTGGAGCTATCGACTTGAAATTTGCTATGTGAATGTATCTTGCCCCGGATACGAATTTTATCGGGTCGCCGAGCCCGTGCGACGCCAGATTCGCGCATGCGCAGACGAGATCTCGGAAATGGGTGGAGCTATCGACTTGAAATTTGCTATGTGAATGTATCTTGCCCCGTATACGAATTTTATCGGGTCGCCGAGCCCGTGCGACGCCAGCTTCGCGCATGCGCAGACCGGATCTCGGAAACGGGTGGAACTATCGGCTTGAAATTTGGTATGTGAATGTATCTTGCCCCGGATACGAATTTTATCGGATCGCCGAGCCCGTGCGACGCCAGCTTCGCGCATGCGCAGACCAGATCTCGGAAACGGGTGGAGCTATCGACTTGAAATTTGGTTTTTGAATAGCCCGGACAACGTCGGGTTCATCGGATAGTCTCATATATATTTTGAAGACCTCTGTTTGTCTGTCTGTCTGTCTGTATGTCTGTCTGTATGTCATTTATACAAATCTACGATTCTCGACCGATCGGGACGAAACTTTGTACGTGTGTGTAGTTTGACCAGGCGGTCGACGTTGTCGTATTGGCGAGCCCGTGCGGCGCCCGCTTCGCGCATGCGCAGGCGAGATATCGGAAACGGGTAGAGCTATCGACTTGAAATTTGCTATGTGAATGTATCTTGCCACGGAAACGAATTTTATCGGGTCGCCGAGCCCGTGCGACGCCAGCTTCGCGCATGCGCAGACGAGATCTCGGAAACGGGTGGAGCTATCGACTTGAAATTTGCTATGTGAATGTATCTTGCCCCGGATACGAATTTTATCTGGTCGCCGAGCTCGTGCGATGCCAGCTTCGCGCATGCGCATACCAGATCTCGGAAACGGGTGGAGCTATCGACTTTAAATTTGCTATGTGAATGTATCTTGCCCCGGATACGAATTTTATCGGGTCACCGAGCCCGTGCGACGCCAGCTTCGCGCATGCGAAGACGAGATCTCGGAAACGGGTGGAGCTATCGACTTGAAATTTGGTATGTGAATGTATCTTGCCCCGGATACGAATTTTATCGGGTCGCGGAGCCCGTGCGACGCCAGCTTCTGGTTTTGAATAGGCCGGACAACGTCGGGCTCATCGGCTAGTTATAATATAATAGAGTCGGTAATGAAAATAATTGTCACATATATTGTTGGGGCGATAAATAAGGGACGACAAATATTTCAACTACTTTATTTTTTTCAGGAAGATAAATCTGTTATATGTTTTATTACATAATTCATTTAATTGTGTTCATCATAACGCTATACTCAATCCGATTCGATGGTCCCCCATATCATCAGATTCCAACAACAACAACAACAACATTTTGTTAAATGCCGCTTCACTTATCAGAATCGATTGATTGCATGTCCAAAAATAATTTTCTAACCACTGTCAACTATAGTAGAAAATTTCCCAAAAACCTCTTATTTATCAACATTTTGTTCAACGAAATTTGGCCGGTTTGTCAAATATCTGACACCAAAAAGCCACTTGATTTTAGAGTTATCCATCTTCACCCGCAATTTGTTCCGAGACCATCTTTTCGTCGACGTTTACCAGGCCACTAAAAAGTACCGGTGGTGAAATATAACAGATTTCAAAAATCGACATCTGATCACTCTGAGCTTTGATGGGTGGGTGCCTCGACTCGAATGAAATATGTTTTACCCCCGAAGCCAAAGAAATAGTAATTTGCGAACGTTATAATTCGGATTATGCATCTTTACACTGTGATCTCTGGGCTTAATAATGTCTACCAACTCCCAGCTGTGCGTAAACTCGACATAGACATTTTGCCATGGGACAGACATTCACGTGAAAGTGTCATGTATAATTTCCAGGTGGTAAAATTACAGAAGAATTTGAAGATATTGGACACTCCATGGATGCAAGAGAAATTATGAAGAAGTATTATGTCGGGGAATTAGCCGATGTAAGTTAGCCTCTAAATATCTTGTTTTGTTTGGTTTATTGTGGTCTATCATCGCCATTTAGGTAAAATACCACTGTTAGTCCAGGAGATATTGGTCGACCCCTGCACCCCCCAGGACTCAACTTCACCCAACTAATTTTCTTTCTTAATGTCTCATCTAAGTTTTTTCGGTTGTTAACAAAACAAAAAAGCGGCCGCAGAGACTCCAGACAAGATGGCGTCCATCGTGGCGGCCATTTGTTTTATATGCACCAGGTCTCTTTGATCGCCGTTATAGTAAAGATGATATTACATGCGGTCTTCTTTTCCGCTCGATTCGTTATGCTAATATACAACCCTTACAAATTAGCTAAAAATCCGACAACAGAATCCAATATGGCGGCCAAGATGGCCGCCAAAATGTGAAAATATGCTATTTTTCTGACGTTTCGCCACATTTCGTTTGTCTCTGTGGCAAATTTTTGGCATCTTGGCGTGATGTTATACATTTATCGTATAGAAGAGTCATTGGCGAACACATGGGGACCATAATATACATTCATTGTGGGATATTTTTGTCCGATATCACGTTTTCCCAAATGCCGGTATAATAGGTCAAAGCCGAATCTACGTTAATAACGCGATGTAATGTTTCGAATCAATGAATGTTATTGCTATCATAACAACACCCATGCATATATATGGGCAGGAGATATTCGAGCTAGGATTCCTCTTATACCTGAGTTGAGGAATATTCACCCAAATCCAAGATGGCGGCCAAAATGGCCACCAGAAATAGAAAAATCTCCGAAAATCGCTGATTTTAACATCGGTGAGCATTATTGTCATGACAACTCCACACCTAATAACTATTGTGAGTTGGGAACACTTAGGCGAAGAACTTTCCTTGTTCCAGATCGAAATAAAAGTCCCCCAAATCCAAAATGGCGCCCACAATGGCGGACAGATTTAGAAAAATCACCGAAATTCCATCATATTCACATTATTGGACATTATTGTCGAGACAACTCCACCATGCTTACAATTGAGTTGGAAATACTGAGGTGAAGTAATTACCTTACATCTCATGCAAGAAATGGTTTTCCAAATCAAAGATGGCGGCCAAAATGGTGACCGAAATTTGAAAACAACCCTACATTCCTTTACTTTCTTACGATGGGCGTTATGCTTTCGCGATTTCTACCCACCCTTACATGTTGATATGGAACATTTATATGAAGTATTCATTATGTTTTGGCAATTGATACTCACAGTCAAGATCGCGGCTAAATTGACGGCCAGAAATTGAAAAGAAATCGATATTTTCACATACTAATTTCAACTTTTTGTCATCTGATAAATCTAGGTCGCTCACACCGACAAAGTATTCACCACTTCCTGGGAGAAGGGTCCCTCTAATCATAACGTTTCAAACAATTCATGTTCCGGTGTCTAGATTACGATTTTAAATATTTGCTAAAAAATATGGAATTTGTGCGTCATCTTGAACTAGGAAGGCATATGGTCGATGAGTATACATGTGCAAGCTTACAGAATGTCATCTCTATGTATGTGTCTCATACCACATGGGGATAACGACATGTACACCTGGCGAACCAGTTAGCTAGTCACTTCTCAATAGATGGTTCGTCAACTCGCAAACTCAGCGAACGCATTGGCATACGTGGACAACTTCGACAGTGTTTCGACGGTTGCTAGCTGTCTCATTCCCTTGGCAGATGTCTAAGGAGAAGACCATAGTATACCGACTACCCACATTTCTTGACCATGATCCGATGCAAACTGTGTGACGTCCCACAGTTGTCTCGTCGAATATCTCCCAGCAGAGAAGAACAATACTCGCGTTGCTAGTTTGTGGACATGCGCCATGGTGGGAATGAAATGGGCCACGGTATACACCACCCCTACACCTGGTGCATGTTTAAGATATAGAATCTCATGCGTGTCGGGTTTTTTTTGTTGGTGTGGTAAGATTGTATTTCCACATCCATTTCGAAGCCGTTCTGATTCAACTTGACCAGACGTACAATTTTGTCTTGATAATACTATCCTAGTCTCCCCAGAACAGTCGGATGGGCTAAATGATAACGTCTTTAAAGGATGAAGGTATGCGTTGTTGTTATCCTCTCTCAGGGTTAGTGTCAGTATGTGGGCGGTATTATTCAAGAACATGTCAGGAACTGTGGTGCATTTATTTCACTATGTATTTAAAGAACAATTTATAGTCTCGATGGCAATGTCTGTGGACGTTGGGGAACGCGACCTTTGTGATCATATAGCTTTATATATATAACATTATAATATAGTAGTTAATGTCTCATGCAGGAAAATGGTCGCAATGGTGATGTTACAAAGAAATCACTTGGTGCACCAAAGTATGTTGAACTGAATGCAAGAGCTCATCAACGTAACATTCCTCTGGGTGTTCTTCGCGTTGAACATTTCACCCTTTTGTTGATGGCATTTTTACTTTCTTGAACCATACCGACCACCACCCAGCGTGTGTATGACATATTAACCAACTATCAAAGGTATCGCATTTAAGACTACACCCCAGTCTTGGTGTGGCTTACACAGTAGTAGCCAATGACACACGCCTGGTCCAGTTGATTAAGAACGGCTTCCAAACGGATGGGAACATAGTCTTACCATACAAGGAAAGCAAAGCCACACATGAGATCATGTCTGAATCTAAAACATACCAAAATAAGGGGCGGTGCACTCATGGTCCAATTTAATTTTCACTATGATGACACATTCCCACAAACTAGCACCGTGTGTATTGTTATTATCTGCTTGAATCTGTTCGGTGAGGCGATTGCTGGACGCCAACAAGATTGTTCTTATGATCATGTTCAAGAAGTTTGGGTATATTATGCATTATGGTCTTCTACGCCTTAGCAGAAAGGCATCCGTCAAATGTCAGGCTTTCAACATTCGAAGCCATATACAGAAGTTGTCCGGGTACGTCAGTGCTTTAGATGAGTATGTGAATTGATGAACCATATATTGAGAAGTGGCTGTTTGGGAAGATCACCCGGTGTACATGTTGTTATCCCCATTAGGTCACTAAAGCTGACAATACGCAGATAGATAGGTCCTTCTGAAAGCTAGTATACGCATCGACCGAATACCTTTCTAGTGTATCGCACAAGATGACGCCCAAACCCCATATGTAGCATCTGAATTATACCATAAGCTATACCACGAATGAAGCTCGCCAAGAATAAGGATAAGAATTCCAAGCTTTCGAAACAAACACGTGAGCTGGACACCGGCATATGTGTTGTTTGAAACATTCCGATTAGTGGGACCCTTCTACAAAGAAGTGTAGAAAACTGCTGTTGTCAGCGAGATAGATTAATCTGACGAAGAGACGGAAACTGGTCTAGATAATGCTGAATGTGGCAAATCAGAATAAACTCAAGTACTGTTGTTTTGATTCGTGGAAGTCATAATACGACTATTCGGCGCACCTATATACGGTTACTGCCAGTATGGGCCCTTAGTGGAGAATGGATTTTGAAATGTCACATCGCGATTGTGGGGTTTCATCCGTCCAAAATGCTACGACTTACGTTGGAACTAATAGATGGCTTATATTATGTACCGTTTCATCTATACCGATCCATATTATGACAAAAAGTTGAAATTAGTATGTGATAATATCGGCTTCTTTTCAATTTCTGGCCGCCAGTTTGGCCGCCATATTGACTGTGAGTATCAATTTCAAAACCCTAATGAATACTTCATATCTATATTCCATATCAACATGTGATGGTGGGTAGAAATCGCGAAACAATAACGCCCATCGTAAGAAAGTAAAGGAATGTAGGCTTGTTTTCAAATTTCGGTCGCAATTTTGGCAGCCATCTTCGATTTGGAAAACCATTCCTTGCATGAGATGTAAGGTAATTACTTCACCTCCGTATTTCCAACTCAACTGTAAGCATGGGTGGAGTTTTCTCGACAATAATGCTCAATGGTGTGGATTTGAGAGAATTTCGGTGATTTTTCTAAATCTGTCCGCCATTGTGGGCGCAATTTTGGATTTGGGGGACCGTTATTTGGATATGGTACAAGGAAAGTTCTTCGCCTATGTGTTCCCAACTCACAATAGTAAGCAGGTGTGGAGTTGCCATGACAATAATGCTCACCGATGTTAAACTCGGCGATTTTCGGCGATTTTTCTATTTCTGGTGGCCATTTTGGCCGCCATCTTGAATTTAGGTGAATATTCCTCAACTCAGGTATAAGAGGAATCCTAGCTCGAGTATCTCCTGCACATATATATGCATGGGTGTTTTTATGATGGCAATAACATTCATTGATTCGAAACATTACATCGCGTTATTAACGTAGATTCGGCTTTGACCTATTATACCGGCATTTGGGAAAACGTGATATCGGACAAAATTATCCCACAATGAACAGCAATGAACGTATATTATGGTCCCCATGTGTTCGCCAGTGACCCTTCTATACGATAAATTTATAACATCACGCCAAGATGCCAATATTTTGCCACAGAGACAAACGAACGGTGGTAAAACGTCTTGGTCGCCATATTGGATTCTGTTGTCGGATTTTTGGCTAATTTGTAAGGGTTGTATATTAGCATAACGAATCGAGCGCAAAACAAGACCGCAATTGATACCATCTTTACTATAACGGCGATCAAAGAGACCTGGTGCATATAAAAAAAATGGCCGCCATGATGGACGCCATCTTGTCTGGAGTTTCTGCGGCCACTTTTTGTTCTTGTTAACAACCGAAAAAAATTAGAGGAGACATTAAGAAAGAAAATTAGTGGGGTGAAGTTGAATCCTGGGGGGGTGGGGTGCAGAGGTCGACCAATATCTCCTGGACAATGTCTTTTAAATACTTTGATGGGGTTAGTTTATATCCTACAATAATGTGTAGACAATGAACAGCTTCTCGTGTTTTACTGGGATTTTAAACTGCTGCAATACGTACACGCCTGTAAGTGCCAGGTACACAGCATCTATATTACAAAACATTGATTAGAGTATCCAGCATCTGCAAATCTTCTGACTGGTTAAAGTACAATATGTTATTATTTTTTATGGTATTTTTTTATTTTGTGTTGCGCGCGTGCACACGTGTGCTGATTGTTTTCATTTTGTGTTTTATTTATGAATAATTTTATGTATTTACTGTTTGCGTGTGCATGTTCAATATTCTGAACAAACCACTGGAGCGTTTTCATATTTTGTAGATAGTGTATAATGTGTTCTCATGCCCCATGCAAAACAATGGCTGAGAATAAAGCATTACTATTATTATAATATAATAGAGTCGGTAATGAAAATTATTGTCACATATAATGTTGGGGCGATAAATAAGGGACGACAAATATTTCAATTACTTTATTTTTTTCAGGAAGATAAATCTGTCAAGAAATAATACACAGGTAAATTATGATGCCATTGCTTATAGTTATCTTTTGAAATTTGTCACTCCCAAACTAATTTAACTATCTCCATTTCCTTTATTGCGTTCTAATCTGCTGCTTTCATACAACAAGGACCAATTTCAATTCAATGTAACAGTAACTCTGGTCACCATCTCATATATATTTTGAAGACCTCTGTTTGTTTGTTTGTCTGTCTGTCTGTCATTTATACAAATCTACGATTCTCGACCGATCGGGACGAAACTTGGTACGTGTGTGTAGTTTGACCAGGCGGTGAACGTTGTCGTATTGGCGAGCCCGTGCGGCACCCGCTTCGCGCATGCGCAGACGAGATCTCGGAAACGGGTGGAGCTATCGACTTGAAATTTTGTTTTTGAATAGCCCGGACAACGTCGGGCTCATCGGCTAGTCTCATATATATTTTGATGACCTCTGTTTGTTTGTGTGTCTGTATGTTTGTCTGTCATTAATACAAATCTACGATTCTCGACCGATCGGGACGAAACTTGGTACGTGCGTGTAGTTTGACCAGGCGGTGGACGTTGTCGTATTGGCGAGCCCGTGCGGCGCCCGCTTCGCGCATGCGCAGACGAGATCTCGGAAACGGGTGGAGCTATCGACTTGAAATTTGCTATGTGAATGTATCTTGCCCCGGATACGAATTTTATCGGGTCGACGAGCCCGTGCGACGCCAGCTTCGCGCATGCGCAGACGAGATCTCGGAAACGGGTGGAGCTATCGACTTGAAATTTGGTATGTGAATGTAACTTGCCCCGGATACGAATTTTATCGGGTCGCCGAGCCCGTGCGACTCCAGCTTCGCGCATGCGCAGACCAGATCTCGGAAACGGGTAGAGCTATCGACTTGAAATTTGGTTTGGTTTTTGCTATCGACTTGAAATTTGGTTTTTGAATAGCCCGGACAACGTCGGGCTCATCGGCTAGTCTATTATATATTTTTGGAAGATCTGTCTGTGTGTGTGTGTCTGTCTGTGTGTGTGTTCGCGATTAACTCGAAAACGGCCGAGCCGATTTCTATGAAACTTGGTATGTGGGGGTATTTTCGGCCGGGGGGTGGCATGGGCCTATTAATTTGTCCGTGCGATGTGACCGTGACCTTGAAATGGCCCGATGTCATAGTCAAACGCCCGAATATCACGGGATTTCGATGAAACTTGGTATGTGGGGGTACTTTCGTATGGGGAGTCTCATAAGCATATTCATTTGCCCGTGCGACGTGACATTGACCTTGACATCGGGTCAATTCAAGGTCAAATCGCCAATTATGATGGGATTTCGACGATTTTTTTTACATAGGTTACTTTTGTCCACTGAGTGTTTTGGACGGGTCAAATCGTGACCCCGCCCTGACCATGACCTTCAAAATGATCAATTCAAGGTCAAATTGGGTAAAACCGGATGGATTTCGATGGGCACGTTTGTCGGGTACTTTTGTCCGGGCAGTGTTTTGGACTGGTCAAATCGTGACCCCACTTGACCTTGACCTTCAAAATGGACAATTCAAGGTCAAAGCCCGGACGAAGTCGGGTCACCTTCTAGTAGAATATATTACAGAGACAACACATACGACACAACAATTACGTGTCATCAATACATGTACATTTATATAGCCTACACACAACAAATCATTGAGCAGAGTATATATGCATGCAGGTGGTGGTATATTCCATAGTATGCATCGATGTCGCGTTTAATAGATGTATAATTATTTACTCATCATAATCAGATAATATATTTACTAATATATACATGTATGTGGTATATAGTGTGTATCAACGAACTAATATTTACGTATATCCATGCACATACAAATATGAAAGCGCACACATGTGGGTATAAGCTTCAAGTGTTTCATAACTCACCAAAAATGAAATTTCGCATGTCAGAACCATTATATGTAAACATATACTGTTACTGTGGAATTATCAATGGAAGTCGAATAAGTCCAAAAAGATTCAAAAGTTTAATCAAAACGTAACGGTAAACATCGTAAAAGATCAACACATTGAAATAATTTCTGAAAATCATACTCAGACTAAAATATTTGAGATATTTTTGACACAGCTGCATGTTATATGTTATCGCCTTGTGTGTTATACAGTCCCATATATACATGTACACAGGCCAACGCTCGGAGACAAGTACATATAACATATACAGTTGTGCCAATAAATCTACCATGTACCTAACACGGTCCTTAAACTGTGCATAAATATATATATAGTGTCCTAATTAGTGTGACGTCGGAATACGGAATACGGAATTTGTTTGTTGTCGTTTTGGTTGCCGTGTGTTATTGACGTCGGACTTTGCGCCAAAAGGTGCGCTCACTGTCGCGGGCCAGGGGATCGATTCCCACACAATCCAAAAATGTGGAATGTCTGAACAAAAAATAGCTTCTAAAATATCTGAAGTTATTAGACAAGTTATATTGACAAACCACTATTATAATTTTTTTCACTAACAATAGTCTAAAATTCTTTATTGGAGAACTATCAATAATGAAGAACAAAGTTTATATATTTCTCCATGTTCTTCTTATTGGTGTTATATTTTCACTTATATATTTTTTGCACACATACCCACTGCGAGTACCAAATTGGATCCATTTAAACGCGCAAATATATGCTACTAGCAGGGTTACCCGGCGTTGCCCAGGTTAATGTATGCTGTGGATATTTGTTGGGAATAGAGAATGCTCTTGCTTAAAGTGTTATACGTTTTCTCATAAATTGTATATTCAAATAGCATCACAAAACATGAGTATTACAGTCATGGAATATAAGTAGTGGCTCACCTTGTCAATTGTCATTCTGTTTATCGCGATTATAATCCGTTCCACCAATAATGAAGTATTTATTTATTTTCAACTGCGTATACATTAGACGTTATAATATGATACATGAACATCATAAACACATTAGTTCGATAAAAGATGATAATTGGGTTTACATATTGAGATGTATCAATCAATCTAGTTGGTTGGACTAAGATCTCGAGGACACCTGGTTATCATATATCCATGAAGATACAGATGTTTCAAAGAAATTTCCAGGTGCTCCTCTGTTCACGGTGCTATATATTGGCTAAATATTCTTAGTTTAAACAAAATGTTGCTGCGCACATATATCAGCTACATGTGCCAGGCACAGAGCGAGATTTTGAGTTGTTTATGTCAGTCGATGAGTCTGTTCTAAAACCCTTGTCAGATGTCAGTATTGGTAGGATCCTGAAAAGTCTTGTGCTACTAACTGCATTTTCTTGTATATCAGAAGAAACTATATTTGACTGCACATTGCGACCACTATTTTTGAACAGGCCTTCCATATCTCTTGACAAATTGTAACTTTTTGTGGAAACTGTATTGAATGGAACAGACTAATTTTTTTTATTATATATATGCAATCCTCTGACGGTTCGAGGTCTCTCAGTTTGCACGAATATGTGTATCTCTTCAATAGAATGATAAATATACGTTTAATGCTTCTTCTAGTTATCTCTTTTTGCTAGCTCATTGTGTGAATGCCTTGATTGCCATTCCCATATAAATATGACTGTTAAGAAGATATAATTGTTCAAGTGACTTATGTGGGTCACCATATGTCGGGATTGTGAAATGTGAACGCCCAACTACTAAAAATGATATGGAGATGGCCTGGTGACTATATGACTTATATGTGGATATCGGCGAATAGCAATCTTATCAATGATAGTGCATATCCGCTCGCTATCCGTGACGCAAACGACACCAAATGTGATTTAATTCATGGTATATCATTAGAGAAAAACGTGTATGAATTTGGTGGAATTTGGTTTATTAAATCAATTGTTGATGCAACGCTGACTCGAACAACGCCATATTGCGAAGGTGATTATGTATTCATTTGGTGGAAATCAGCGACAAAACTATTTCACCATATTTTTTAAATTTTTAAATGTTAACCCGCACCATTATCTTCCTTGTAAAAAGTTACCCCTCTTAGAACGCCTTGGTGCCATCTCGATTGTACCGCGTGAAGTTATATATAGAACGCACACAGACAGACAAAAAGACAGACAGACAGCACGATTTTATTTCTTGTATCATTTGAGAAGAACGTGTCTGAATTTGATGGTAATTGGTACTAAAAATATTTTGTATCAGTTTTGGTGACCCTCCCGTCCCTATTTCGGACTCAAGCTGCACACACTAAGACTCATTAGAGATTAGAGATGCATATATATGAAATTGGTGAAAATTGGCGAGTATACAAATTCGTATCAAATTTAAGGTCCCCATATCTCTCACCCATTGGGCACCAATTTGGTGTATCTAAACCACACGATAAGATTCCTCGTATCATGGAGAAGAATATGTATCAATCTGGTGGAAATCGGCACTAAACAAATAGACATAATTTTTTGTGTCCCTCTCATCTCTATACACCACTGACTCGAATGGTCCCACTTGTGACATCCTTAAACCACACGATTACACTCCTGATATCATGGAGATGATTCTTTATAAGTTTGGTGATAATCGGCGACTAAACAATTTTTTTTATCAAATTTGGTGCCAATCCCTCCCCTCTCCATCTCTCACCCAAACAGCACCACTATGGCGTCTTTAAATCACGATTAGATTCCTCGTATCATGGATAAGAACGTGTATCAATTTGGTGGAAATTGGCGCTAAAAAAATTGTGCATCAATTTTGGTGCCCCTGTCCCTTTCAATGCAACCCTGACTCGAATGAGGCCATATTTGACAGATAAAAGCCACGCCATTAGACTCCTCATACAATGGGGATGATTTTGTATAAGTGTGGTGGCAATCGGCGACTTATTATCAAATTTAGTGCCCACCCCCTCCCAATCTCTCATCCAAAAACAACAATTTGGCGTTGTTAAATCGCACAATTCGATTCCTTGTATCACGAAGAAGAATATACATCAATTTGGTGGAAATCGGCGCTAAAATTAGTTTTATCAATATTGGTGCCCCTCTCCCCTTCCGTTCATCCCTGACTAAAACGACGCCACTTTTGACATATTTAAACCACACCGTTGGATTCTTCATATCATGGGGATGATTATATGTAAGTTTCGTGGCAATCGGCGACAAATTTTTGTTCTGTCCCTCCCCCTTTTCTGCCCCTGACAACAACGGCGTCACTTTAGAAAATTCTAACCCCGACCATTATCTTTCTCGTAAAAAGCTACTCCTAGTAGACCCCTTTGGCATCATCTAGATGGTCCCCTGTGAATTTCTATAGAACACAGACAGACAGACAGACAGACAGACAGACAGACAGACATTCGCAAATATAGATATAGATGGGTGATCTGTATATTTACAGCTATATATGCAGCCAGTCATTTGTCAAGTCAAGCCGGCAATGCATATACTATATGATGATACTGGCAGAACAAGGGGAGGGGTTTGTCGTCAAGAAAAGAAAGAAGATATATTAAATGTATACCCCCTAATCTATGTAGACATTTTGGGAACCGATTCACTATTTGTAAAGGCTCTGATCAAGATCTGTTAATTTACTGTTATTCAGGTTATTCGCACTATCTTGTCTAATAAATTATAATATAATTATATCACATGAAACCCCTATAATATCATTGAAAATCCATAAGATATTTTATTATCTCTCACTAGTGTGTAATCGCCGCGTGCTTCCCGGGATACTTGGCATCGCGCCAAGTAAATTACCGCGCGGATTAATACTATTAAGAAAAGCCGCACTTGACACCAATACCAGACATTGCAAAACGATTGCGTTGTTCATTAAAGTGCAATTATTGTCCAACTTTGTTGCACTAGCGAAAATAGGCACAAAAACAAAAAGGCAAATTGGGGGACAATATATGTTTCGTCGCAAAGCTGAGCGCGCAATACTGTCGTATACGGTTGTGAATCATCTCAGCCAACATTTTACATGCATTTTTCAGCTTCTTTTAAAGATTTTGATTTTTGTAAAAGGCAATAAAGATCTATTTTTTTCATGTGATATATACAAGATCTTTACTCTTTATGTTGGGATAATAGATTTTACGAAACTTGTTTCATATATTTGATTCACAACTCGTAATCAAATTTATCAAACTCGTTTAAATAAAATCTTATATCGCAACATAACTCGTTGGAAATCCTCTATATCCTACTGACCAAGAACTCACGTGTTCTATTTTTCAGGAACTATATATAGTGTGGATGGTCGACTATAGCAGCACGGAACTTAATCTGCAAGTTCTTCTAATACCAGCATTTGGAGAAGCCACGTTTCTAGCATCCACTGCAATGTTTTATATTAAATTGTTGTAATCCTGCATAATTATATAGTTACGTGTGAATGAGATAAGTTGTTGTGCAGAATATTCTTAGTATCATGAATTAATGCACGACCTAGCTGGACGACGAGTGGATGGATCTGTTATGTATTCAATGTGGAAATCATGAACGTACAGAGAAAGGCAGTCGAATTAGTCAGTTTTGGGGAGGACTGATAATGGAGCTTTTTTTTTATACATGCACCCCTGGTCGGAAAAATATTTCAGGCACGTATGGCATTTTTTCCCTTTCGATCATTTTTTGTACCCACCCACCCCCATCGCCAATTTTTTTTCCGTTTTCGGCAGTTTTTTCCGACCATTTTTTGACACCCACCCCCCCTTTTAACACTAAAACAGAGATTTGAGGGGGGAAATTAACTGTAAACAGCTGTATATGAATTTCTGTGCATACTATTTATCATGGATGTTAACATGGACATGTAAATAGGAATGAGTCATTTTGAGGTCACTCAGCCAAAAAAACATGGCTGCCAGCGGCCATCTTGGATTTCAAAATTTGCAACAAAATACAACACGATAACTGCCTGCAGTCAGTTTACAGTTAGAATTACATTATTTCTCTCATTCAAAGTGGGTTTGAAGCCCAACTCATTGCCAAAACACTAAAAAACAAGCAGGAATTATTTTTTTGAGTTGCGGAAAAAATTGCTTGTTGGTGGCTTTGACCACCCACCCACCCCGGCATACGTGCCGGAATTTTTTTTTTCACCCCCCCCCCCCTGCATGCACTGCTTTTTCCATCTAATATTACCAATATTGTTCACATTTACTGCTGATAGCAGATGTCTTCCTAGTTCCAGATCGGACCGTTTAGAATTAGCTGAGAAAGAACTTATTGATCAAGTTATATAGTCATATTGTTGTAATCAGTAACTTTGAACACTCATTTACAACACCCTCTTGAATTTTCGAACAGGGCCACTGACTACGTGTAAAACGGTTTAACGGAAAAGTTACGAAAATCTTGAAAGAAAATTGCACCTTCATCCTCTACCCAAAACAATCCGTATCCTAATTTTCTATTCATGGCATCCAAAGATGTGAACATTCATAGCTTCGACTTATAGTACGTTATTTTTAAATATATCAATAAATTTATATTATCTTCGTGATTGGAATTCCAAACTACTCTCATTCTGGTCTATTAAGTCTCAATTTGAACGCGTGATATATGGTCGCCATTTTGGGCTGATAATTCCCTTTCAAGGACATTACTCCATGGCCAATAAAATACTTAATTCTTAATTAAGCTAAAAGTTTGCATGACGTATATCACTGTATATGGACGGAAGTGAACGCTGATACGCGGTAATCTGAATAAATAAAAGTCGCTCGCTTCAGCTTGACTACGGTACGTATATTTTCGTCTTTCCCTCCAATTCTGTCAAAATCCCAGCCCGGGTGCCAACCTGCCTCGATGAGGGGTATGTTTCGCTACATTTTCGTACTAATTTCGTTTCAGTGCCGTGTGTAGTTCTCTCGTAAATCAAGGTTAAACCTCCTATTTTCGTGCTAAAAACATGTCACGTCTGCGATCAAAAGCACATTTTCCCAACTATACCATGTCTTATTTTGTAACAAAGACATGTTTCGGATGCCTTAATATCCCATATTAAAAGCCACGCTTAGCGTTTGTCCCCTGTTTCCTGTGTTTTCTCGAAATACGAGCCCGATTTCATATGGTGGTCAAAAAAACATTGAACTCCCGGTAATTTTTTAATTATTTGTATTGAACGCACGGTAAACATTCGATTACACCATGGAAAATGCCTTACACTTAAACATTTTTGTATATTGAAGTGAAAACTAAAGTGACGTCGATCGCTAGTATTAAAATAGATTATAGACCACCAATAACAAACACATATGGGCATAATATGAACGCATATTACGGTCGTAATCTACAATCTTTGTTTCAACATATAAAACCTTTAATTTAGCCCTCAAGCTGGTGCCAAAAATATGCTATATTAGGGTTTTATATGGAGTGGCATGGTGTTCTGAACCGAAATAAATATAATGTACATGCATGAGCATGGATGACCCCCCCCCCCCAATGCAATTGATCAAATAATTTAGCCCTCAAGCTGGTGCCAAAATGTGCTATATTGGGGTTTTATATGGAGTGGCATGGTGTTCTGAACCGAAATAAATATAATGTCCATGCATGAACATGGGTGCGATTCTACCCCCCCCCCCCTCATGGATAAAATAATTTAGCCCTCAAGCTGGTGCCAAAATATGCTATACTAGGGTTTTATATGGAGTGGCATGTTGTTCTGAACCGCAATACATATAATGTCCACGCATGAACATGGATGTGGTTGTACCCCCTCCCCCAATGGGCCCCCATGCAATTGATCAAATAATTTAGCCCTCAAGCTGGTGCCAAAATGTGCTATATTAGGGTTTTATATGGAGTGGCATGGTGTTCTGAACCGAAATAAATATAAAGTCCATGCATGCATGGATGTGGTTGTACCGCCCCCAATTGATGAAATACTACTAATAGTTGGACATTTTAACCCTCCAATTTAGCAGCATGTAGTTGGAAAATTCAGACTTTAAACAAGTAGAATATTGATCTTTCTGACTGGAATTTAGTCTAAATTTCCATTTTTTATTTAGCCATTTGGGTATTTGAAAACTATAGATTAACTATATTTTAAAATGTGTTAGAATTTGTCCAAAATACGACACAATGTATCTTGTTTTCGTCGAAATACGTCACATGATATGATGTTCTCGAAATAACACAATATAACACAGTATAAACTATATACTAGTATATTTTTATGAAAGTAAAATATTACCTTCGACCAAAGATGGTGGGGTTCCAAGGTTACACCCGGGAAAGCGAAACCGTTTATGTGCACAAGCTGGTATAGCTATACAATAATATAGACACATAAATAACGGGTCATCCTAAGTCCCCCATATGGGCGTATATTTAAAGAGCGTTTTATGATTACAAAAGTTCCATATACTAGTATCATATATACAGCTTTTTGATTGAATCTAATTGTCATGAGATCACGAATATATTCAAATTCAGCGAGTGGCTCACCACAATTGTCTGGACTATTTTATGGAACAATATTTTGAATCTTCCGCTGACATAAATTAACTATGACACAAATAGTTCCCTTACCTCCGATACATACCTAATTAATTTTAGGAGTTAAATTGACGCTCAATAATATCTCCGTTGTCCGATTCTAATGGCTACATATATACAATCCATGAACACGGCAATCCATTAGCATTTATTTACTCTATATATTCCAGACAAAGATCCGGCTGATATGGAGATGTTTGAGTGTACGACGTGCCATCAAATTGCCATCACATTTTGTGGATAAATCGATCATTCTACTTTTTTAAACTCTGAATTTTGCAACTGCATGTTGCTATATTGGAGGGTTAAAATGTCCAACTATTAGTAGTATTTGATCAATTGGGGGGTACAACCACATCCATGTTCATGCCTGCACATTATATGTATTTCGCTTCAGAACACCATGCCACTCCATATAAAACCCAAATATAGCACATTTTGGCACCAGCTTGAGGGCTAAATCATTTGATCCATGGGGGGGGGGGGGAGAGGGGGGGGGGGGTACAACCACATCCATGTTCATGCATGGACATTATATCTATTTCGGTCCACAACACCATGGCACTCCATATAAAACCCTAATATAGCATATGTTTGGCACCAGCTTGAGGGCTAAATTAAAAGTTTTATATGTTGAAACAAAGATTATAGATTACGACCGTAATATGCGTTCATATTATGCCCATATGTGTTTGTTATTGGTGGTCTATAATCTATTTTAATTCTAGCGATCGACGTCACTTTAGTTTTCACTTCAGTATACAAACATGTTTAAGTGTAAGGCATTTTACATGGTGTAATGGAATGTTTACCGTGCGTTCAGTACAAATAATTAAAAAATTACCTGGCGTTCAATATTTTTTTGACAGCTATTACCAGCCGTTCAATTGTGTGGGATCACCACAATTTGAAATCGGGCTCGTATTTCGAGAAAACACAGAAAACAGGGGACAAACGCTAAGCGTGGCTTTCAATGGGATATTAAGGCATCCAAAACATGTGTTTGTTACAAAATAAGACATGGTATAGCTGGGAAAATGTGCTTTTGATCGCAGGCGTGACATGTTTTTTATCACGAAAATAGGAGGTTTAACCTTGATTTACGAGAGAACTACACACGGCACTGAAAAGGAATTAGTACGAATTGTAGCGAAACATACCCCTCGTCGAGGCAGGTTGGCACCCGGGCTGGGATTTTGACACAATTGGAGTGAAAGACGAAAATATACGCACCGTAGTCAAGCTGAGGCGAGCGACTTTTATTTATTCAGCTTACCGCGTATCAGCGTTCACTTCCGTCCATACACAGTGATATACGTCATGCAAACTTTTAGCTTAATTAAGAATTAAGTATTTTATTGGCCATGAAGGGATGGAGTAATGTCGTCCTTGTAGAAAGGGAATTATCAGCCCAAAATGGCGACCATATATTTATTCAGATTACCGCGCATCAGCGTTCACTTCCGTCCATACACAGTGTATATTGTCCAGTTCTAAATTAAAGATATAGTTATGCTTCCAGGATATTTTACGTCACCAATTTACTTTCTATTTTGACTATATAGTGCAGCAAAATAGCAAGTTTGGAATAACAGATGCCACACGAAAGACTGTATTTTGTTTGATATTGATTTCTATACAATAGTATTTCTTATATAGTTTAGATTTTAATATGAGAGAAACAAAAAATCAATTTGTTAATTTTTCAACAACAAAATTCAACAGAACAGAGCAAAAACCGAAGTAAAAATATATTTTATTGTTGCTGTTTTTTGTAAATGGTGGTCTGGAACCCTGAATACATCTTTAAGCATTGATCAACATTTCAGGCGAAAATATATATTCCCTCAAACCATGGAACATCTGTGGCATGAAAATACACAACCGGTGATAGAACATCGCTAGATCCAGCTGGAACCTTTTTTTCTGCCACAACGGGATGCGCAATTTTGGAATGAAAACTACACATGCAATAAAGAATGGATACCATTCGGCTCAAAACAAACATTGGTATAAAGATTAACTGTCATGTGGACTGTTATTATGGAGATGTAACCGTGAGGTAAGTGGTCATAACTTGTGACCACTTACCTCACGGTTACATCTCCATAAAAACAGTCCACATGACAGTTAATCCTTATATTTATATACATTTAGCGAAAAAGCCACTTTTGTAAATGTATTTAAATCTAAAAGTGTATCGTGACAAAACCAGCCCAAAATATCCCATAGCACCCTTGGCAAAAGTTAACAGGAACAATTTCCTTATATTGAAACCTGATGATTTAATTTAAGTCAATCCTGCGCGAGTCCAAATGCGCCCAAAACATTACGCGTTTTTCTTTCCGGTATCGATGACGTATCGATGTAATTATGCGGTTGCAGTTATGAGCTGTTGCGCGTTCACCGAGAAATAACTGCAACAAGTCACGTGGGCGCCGACCAATCGGAATGCTGGATTTAGTGATAATCACACTTAGTATGTAAATATATTTTGACAATAAAACAGTTTACGCCCTTTAACATGTGTATCGACGGGATAACTTCGATATAGCTTTATTTTTTTTTACTAGGTTCCTCATTCCAATGGTATATAGGATATAATGTATATTATTAAATACAATTGTTTTTTTCCGGCATTATGCAGCCCATTAAACAATTATTGACTAATCAAGCCCATGGCATATAAGGCATGTCGAGATGTCGATCACCAGACAGTGCAGAAGATTCGATGCGTGTTTTAAACGATCGGAAGCGTATATGATTATACTTTTATAACACTCCGAAACTCCTTAGAATTTGCTATTGAATCAGCCCCTTGAATCAGACGGAAGATTTAATGTCCATGAATTTCTATTTCACCCGCCCTCTTGGGTTGGAGATTTTCAATTTGTATCTCATAATTTACAATATGTTTGAAATTTCAACCTGGCACCTTAAATCGTATATGATTGGGCATCTTCCAAATGATGGCCATGACAACAAACACATGTTGGGAAACATAGTTTTTGTCTAAAAACGAAATATATCATATATTTCACATGCACACTATAATATACTGGTTGGAAAATCAAACAAATAGATAAATTTCAAGCTATTTCTGGTCGAAGATTTCTAACTGATGCTTTGCCAGGCAATGAAATTTCAAACTTTTGAAACGTTTGACCACTTTTAAACACTTAGACACATGCACTCCCATCGACACGTCCCTGTCGAAACCCACATATATCATACAGCTAGGTGATGCATCGTGTTGTATACCTCTATTTAAAATTCACACAAGTCAGCAGTTATACGTATGATTTCTGTGTATATTGTCCGTCAGATGAAGCATACTCCGGCGAGTTGCCACACCCAAAACATGATCTGTAAATATTCCAAGTTCTCCGATTCGCAATGAACGAAACGAATATCAGGATGCCTTGACTTCCGTTCAGAAAGACGGCTAGGATGTCCATAACTGGGGAGTCAACAAAAGCAGTGGCAACAGCTATGCACCAGAACAACCCCGTGACAGACGACAGTCTTAAATAAAGCTTTATGAAACCTCGTTCTGGCCTACCTTTCAGCCTCTTGTTGGTAGAACGTCGGATGGCCCCAATAGTGATGACGAAAAACACACAATTCGTCAATATAACAAGACACAACGGTAAAAGCGTGGAAAATATCACAAGAATACTCGTGTTCAGATAGCAAGGTTCCATGTCGCTGTACCCAATGCTAGACCAGCTGGAATTCACCAACGATCCCATGACAACCAACAATATTACGACAGCAGGAACACCGTTGGCGTAAAGTGTGTATTTTAAAATTAATGTCACTCCTCCACCTTTGGATTCTCGTGACCTTCGTAGTCTACTAAACGTTCTGAACATGTGGTAGCAACAGACATTCATCCACAAGAAACAACACAACCACGAATAATGTATAAGAATGCCAATGACGTTGCAGCTCACAGCACCCGCGTTGATTGATGGTCCAACGAGAAGTAACAGCTGAGCCAATGCAAGGTGGCTGATAACAAACATGTTGTTCTGACCAGGAATCGTTCTCAAAGATCTAAAAAGCGCATATGTTACAAATGCCAGCACCAAGAACAATATTGAGACTGTCATGATAATTGCAGATAGCCAAGCGGAAACAACAAGCAGAATTCCTTCTTCTTGTGGGTCATCCTTTGATTCATCTGGTGGTAACAAAGTACGCAGTGTGTCCAGGCATATTTCGGCGGTTCCGTCGTCGTTTTGTAAATAGTTTTCTCCATCATGTAGAACACTACTGTTTCTAGAATTCGATAAATCCTTCAACTTTTGAAGCAGAACACCATCGACTTTCACCCGTGTGCATCGCGTGAGTTCATTATATGGCTCCCTATAGATTGGACCAAAAGCCGCAACAGACCAAGAGGCGCAACGACGAGCATAACCTTGACCATCAGGGGGCACTCTGGTCGGTTGTAGTGTGAATGTGATCCCGTGTTCTGCATCGTAGTGCGTCCAATTATTATGCAGGAGTTCGTGGAACGCAATCTCTGCACTGTTCACGTCAAGGGATTCCTTCGATGCAATAGTCACCGACAGGTCAACGCGAATTAAATCGCCACTCTGAAGAACAGAAGAGCCCAGAGTTATTGATGGTGGAGTCGCGTACACACTCGCTTTTGTGTCAACAAATTGGAATCCTAATTCCTTCAGTTGACCCTCGATGTTATGTATGATGCTGATGCATAAGGAGTCGGCAAGTTCGTAAGTGTTATAATTTCCTATTAATTCATCCGATTCGTTGTGTGACAGGAGATATTCCCCATTCAATACATATGCCAGTCCAGCCGCTTCACGTACCAGTGACGAGCAGTCGTTTCTAACCGGATCCTCCCTCCTTCCTGGCGGACAGTAAGGATCCAGCCATCCGCTCTGAAAGAAATGTATGAGAAATTACAGCTGAAATGTCGTTGGTAGACACCTTTCACAAATCTAGACAGGTTTTGCAATATCAGTTAGTTAGTTATTCTGTAAAATACGGATTGGACAAAAAATATAGTATTGAAAATCGAACGTCGATGATCACATTCGATAAGCAAAGTCGTCGATTTAAGATTTTATTAAAGGTACTCAATCCGATTAGTATTACCACTTGATTTTAGAGTTATCCATCTTCATCCGCAACTTGTCCGTTTGACTATACGTGTTTTCTGGGCCACATCTCGAGAAATTAACAAACTTCAAAAATCGATATCTGATCACTCTCAGTTTGATGGGTGGGTTCCTCGACTCGAATCATATACTTTTTACCACCGAAGCCAAAGAAATAGTAATTCAGGAGCGTCTGGTCGGATTGATTACCTTGAAGTGGCTTCTACTTGATTAAGCAAGTTTCTGAAGTCCCGGGAAGTATATAGAGCGCTCAGATGGACCAACATATTTATAACCATATAGTTGTAATCTTGATTTTGTAAACCTCTTTGCTCATATACACATGCATATATATAGGGTTAATTAAAATATGGTCATATATTTTAGAGGGTTAACTAAAATATGGTCCGGTGAGGGTTAATTAAAATATGGTCATATGAGAGTTAAATAAAATACGGTTCATGAGGGTTAATTCAAATATGGTCCAATGAGAGTTGATTCAAATATGGTCCAACGATGGTTAATTAAAACGGTACTTTGATTGTTAATTAAAATACGGTCCCATAACTGACCAGGGTTAATTAAAAATATAAAATATGGTCCCATGAGGGTTAATAAAAAAAAATATGGACCCATGGGGGTTACTTGAAATATGGTCCCGTGAATGTCAATTACAATATGGTAACATGAGGGTTAATTAAAGTTAAAATATGTTCACGTTATGAGGGTTAATTAAAATAAAAAATATGGTGTCCTCAGTGTTGATTAAACTACGGTTTCGTGGGAGGGGGTAAATACAATATAGTCCATGAGGGTCAATTACAATATAGTCAAATGAGGACTAATTGAAATATGCCCCCACATGAGGATCAATTAAACATGTATGTCCCAGGAGGGTTAATATCCTTCAATTCGTATAACATTTTGATATATGCGCCGTACACAGAAATAAAAATGATGTTTAGAATAAGGCCACATTGTATGTTAAACAACCAATGTGAATGGTTACTGTTGGAACTTTTCTTAATAACATCTCTATTCATAGCTCAGATATGTTCTGCATACAAAGAAATGAAAAACAAGTTTAGAGACCAAGATTAAAGTTCACTAAATGTCAATATTTACAAACAACCAAATACAAAGTTCACTAAACGATGTTAAATAACATGTTGAACGCTGATATAAACAAACAGCTCGAAGGATTCATGTGTCAATTAAATGCCTTATACGCAGTGCACTGGTAATTAACGTGGGTATTCCCGTTCCAATAGCTCGGAGCACTAACATGCCATGCATGGTTCAATATAAAGCATGTCGACAGGTCCGCCTAGATAACCTCAACACGATACGTGAATATACATGCAGACCTATAAAGTAAAGCGTACGTAAATACCCAATTACCTTTCTAACCATTTGGTTTGAGTACGAAAATACACAAGTACCTTCCAATCACATTTTGCGCATAGCTCCTATGACAAGTCAAAACCGCCTTCACGGAATACACATGCCATAGACTAAATTCATATGAAAATGCCAATGACACTGTACCTTATAATAACGTACTGTACTATATGTAGTAATACTCTAGAGTACAAATGATCCTTCTGCACTTGTAATATCTTTTCGCCTGTCGTCTGCTTATATATTTCCAAATTAAAGTTAAATTACTAAGTTAGATTATATCTCCAATGAATAATAGACAATTGCCAATATATATTTTTATATAACTGAGTGGGACAAGAAATCCAACATATATTGTATACGAAACTCTATACTGGTCTATATATATATATATATATATATATATATATATATATCTCCAATGAATAATAGACAATTGCCAATATATATTTTTATATAACTGAGTGGGACAAGAAATCCAACATATATTGTATACGAAACTCTATACTGGTCTATATATATATATATATATAGTAATTTCCGAAAAGTTTTTCCTAATGCGACACTTCATTTTCAGGAAATAAATATCTCATTCAGTTTAGATTCTAGGGACCAGGATGTTCTGCGTGCCATTAACAGCCAAGCTCGTCAGACACAGAACCTCAAGGTCATACAGGCAATACCCCCCCGCGACTTTCACGTGGAGAATGACAACATCCACTGGACATCACAGACGGCGGCGAAAATCTACCAAGGCTGGACCAACATCTTTAAAGGTCATTTAAACTAATTCCTCAGAAGGGCATCAGCCATGCGGAAAGAGTCGGTCTCGGCACCGAGATAGTCAATCTTGTACCCGACCTTTCCCTGAGCACTGGCGAGAAATCAATACTTAGGTATGGTCTAACCTTTGTTCCTACCCCACCCGATCTCAAAGAAACACCACATGTTGTTGAGACGGAGGATGGAACATTGGTTTTACCAGACTCTATGTATGCCATGGAAATGAACGGCGGTCCAGCAAGCATGCAATTTAGGGAAGTAACAGCTATGGCTGATTTCTTTCGCAATTCGACAGGTTTAAAAGATCAATTTAAAGAACCTTCGATATGGACCCCCTCTGATCGCCAGATTGACCACTCCATTCCCGAGGTCGCTGGCTTAGTCAAAACCGACATCACAAATTTACCAAAATTTCACAACGAGGATAACCTCACTAAAGTTGAAAGAACTGCACTAAAAACTCTTCGCAGCAATAAAAACATTGTAATCAAACCTTGTGACAAAGGCAGCTCGCTCGTCATCATGTCTAAAGAAAATTACATTCTAGAAGCGACGCGCCAATTAAGCAACACTAAATATTACAAACCATTGGATGGGCCAATTTGGAAATCCAATGTTTTAAAATTCAATCTCATTCTCAAAAGCTTGCTGGACCAGGACGTTTTAAAGAAAAAACATGTTCAGTATCTAATTGCAAAACCTGAATCCAATAATAGGACATTTTATTTGCTACCTAAAATACACAAACCTTTGAGCTGTTGGACTAATCCATACACACCACCCGGTCGCCCCATCATCAGCGACGTGGCTTCGGAGTCGTACCACATTTCGGAGTTTATTGATTTCTATTTGAAACCAATTGCTACCCGCCATCCGAGCTATCTAAAAGACACGGAGGACTTCCTCATTAAATTGTCGAAAATTGAAGTTCCATCTTCTGCTTACCTAATTAGTCTCGACGTGGAATCTATGTATACAAATATTGGAATCGATGCCGGATTAAAGTCAATTAAGAATGCATTTGATTTCCACCATGATCCTCATAGACCTGGAGATGAACTACTTCAATTATTAGAACTTTCTCTTAAAGGGAATGACTTTGAATTTAATGGACGATATTATTTACAGGTCTCCGGCTGCAGTATGGGCAAGAAGTTTAGTCCTAATTTTGCCTCAATTTTTGTTGCAGAGTGGGAGAAAGGCGCCCTGGCCAAATCTGATAAACAACCATTAGCCTATTATAGATTCTTGGACGACATATTTATCATTTGGACTCATGGTCTGGATGAGTTTAGGGTGTTCTTGGACATCTTGAACAGTCATGACGAATCAATCAAACTCAAAGAATCAATATCGCAAACCAGCATTGATTTCCTTGATTTAACAATATTTAAGGGCCCACAATTTACATCATGCAACATTTTAGATACAAAACTTTTTACGAAACCAACGGATTCTCACCAGCTACTTCATCGTAAATCTTTCCATCCGCCAAAACTTTTCAATGGATTGATTAAATCTCAAATCATTCGATATCACCGGAACTGCACGAACAGAAGCGACCTAAATCAAGCTTGTTCAGTGCTTTTCCAGGCTTTACGACCGCGCGGCTACTCTAGTAGATTACTGCGCCAAGTAAAGTCCGAAACTCTCAGAGAATTGAACTCGTCACGCCATGACCCAACATCGACTGAACCAACAAGGATACGGCACAACCGGCCGGTGTTGGGTAATGGTTCAGCCTCATTTTGTCACAAAAAACGATGTTACATCAATACAATAGGATATATCAATACTAGTAACACTTTCACCAGCGAACAAACACGCATATCGTATCAAATGCATAGCGAACTTAATTGTGATTCTAAAAATGTAATTTACTTAATCACATGCAAAAGATGCCGTATACAATATGTTGGACAAACAAAAACCTCTCTCAAAGTTAGAATGTCTAATCATCTTTCCAGTGTTCGCAAAAAACTCGACATGCAAATTTCCGATCATTTCAACTCATCTAATCATGACATTAAATCCCATTTCAGCTTTCAGCCAATAGAACAGACACCAATTCTAGCCGACGAAGACCAAACCGATTCAATACGCCTAGAACGCGAAAATCATTGGATGGGCGTACTTAAAACATATCTTCCGTTCGGACTTAACATTGACTACAAAGGTGTTTCTCGAAATTTCTTGTGCTTTCCTCTGATCTACAATCGTAGAAATGTTGAAATCGCAAACATTTTCAGAAAAAACTTTGCATTATTAAACACTAAATTGACCGAGCCTCTCGACAAACGGGTTATTATTGCCTACAAGAAAAATCCCAGTTTGAGAGATATGCTCGTTCGATCTAGACTCAGACCTTGATTAACACGCAGTTCAATTAGCTTTTAGCTTATGTCAACACCATTATCCTTAGTTTGTGCTCAACACAATATTTTATGTCAATTTCCGACACAACCCAAACAAATTTAGCTAGTTCCATCTTTGAATGGCAACAATGCTCAACAAATTATTCAATGTCAATTTCCGACACAACCTAACAAAATTGATGTCAATTTCTGACACAACCTAACAAAATTTATGTCAATTTCCGACACAACCTAACAAAATTTAGCTAGTTCCATAGAAATAATTACATAAGAAATCGGATTCCGACCTGTGCCCGCGCTCTCCACACTTTCAAAATATATATATCGCCTGTGCCAGGGATATCTTTTATTTCTATTTACTTAACACATATGTATTACTGTCTAATTGCGTACTGTCACTAGGATTTGGATTAGGGGCTTCCGGAAGCCATTACACAACCCATTAAGAACGCGCGATCTTAAATAAACACGGGCGTCGTGACGGCGCCAAACATTTTGTATGCATTGTTTCACTGTTTGTTTTAAACAGGAACATAGCTGTTGACACGTCTCTCGAAACCCTGGAGCACAATGGGAGCTTATCTCACACGGGTATATAAGATCCATGGAAAAACCTCAACATTCGAACCTAGCTTGCTTCCTGAAGAAGGTAATTCTACCGAAACGTTGAGGCAACTTGACAGTGCGCTCCTAAGTACTTTTTTATTTTATATCTTCGCGTTCCGTTCTTTGTGTATTATATGTTACTAATCATTACCTTTATTCACAGCCAAAATTCAAGTCCTGGATCAAAATGACTCAACCAAAACAACATAAACGTGGAAAAACTAACCGCCCAGAGCGGCAAAAAGACCAGGCTTATTTAGACCATTCAAATCTAGTAAAGTTGCTATACAAAATTCTACAACTTTGGCACCATATTAATTTTTTACAGGACCGTTTGGAGAAGAAGGTCCTTCCGAAAGGCTTTTCGGCCATCGTTGAGTCAGGGCGAAAGAAGACATTCCGACCAGTGCTCCCCTGTGAGGATGTCTTCAATTCGCTTAAAGCGGACGCTTTTCAGTGGGGTTTAAACTCCATGAAAACTTTGGTAAATTATTATCGGAAAACGGAATCAGAAATTGAAGTCAAGGTTCTTTCGGCTCTTTCTTCTAAAACCCTTGACTTCGACCGAGCACGTGACACGGCATTAAAATGGGGACTGAAGAATTTTGGCACCAAATTAACCAATGAGACAAAATCAAAGTTCTTGAGCATCTGTGGTAATCTTCAGTCCTCGATAGGTACACGAGTTGGCGTCCAAACTCATACAAACAAACGTGGTCGGTCACCCTCCCCTCCCCCACTAATCGCTCGCCAGCTTCAATTTCAGGATAGTCCAGGCAGGGATCAGACAACGTCGTCGTCTGTGAGATCCACACCAAAACGCGTCAAAGCCACACCACAGCCACAGAGACCTGCACCAAAACCACGGACGTCACGCATATCCACTCCACCAAATACATCACTTCAAAATTCACCAGCCAAGAAAACAACACCACCAAAGCACATCTCTTCCAGCCCTCCTTCGCCTGTTGGTTCCATTGCTTCGATGACATCGCCAGCGATTTCAACATCATCACCATCGTATGCCGAGGTATTATCAACATCACCTAAGGTATCCAAATTTTATAAATTTCGTCAACCTGGCCCTAAGAAGGATTGGTCCTTCCCTAAACAGATAAAAAACCCTGTTGTTATTTTAGGCTCTTCTAATGTGTCCCGGATCGATGTCGATCCTCCCAAAAATGTTTGTATTGCTTCTTACCCAGGTGGCAATTTAGGTCATTTTTGCAACATGGCCCACAAACTGAAATCGAAGCCAGAAAAGACACCTCGACACGTCATCATCAACATTGGCATCAACAACCGAGAGGACTGGAAGACAGACAACGACAAAGGCAAAACAGCAGGCACCACAGCTAAAAGCAGGGTAACTAACATGGTTAGTAATTTCCGAAAAGTTTTTCCTAATGCGACACTTCATTTTCAGGAAATAAATATCTCATTCAGTTTAGATTCTAGGGACCAGGATGTTCTGCGTGCCATTAACAGCCAAGCTCGTCAGACACAGAACCTCAAGGTCATACAGGCAATACCCCCCCGCGACTTTCACGTGGAGAATGACAACATCCACTGGACATCACAGACGGCGGCGAAAATCTACCAAGGCTGGACCAACATCTTTAAAGGTCATTTAAACTAATTCCTCAGAAGGGCATCAGCCATGCGGAAAGAGTCGGTCTCGGCACCGAGATAGTCAATCTTGTACCCGACCTTTCCCTGAGCACTGGCGAGAAATCAATACTTAGGTATGGTCTAACCTTTGTTCCTACCCCACCCGATCTCAAAGAAACACCACATGTTGTTGAGACGGAGGATGGAACATTGGTTTTACCAGACTCTATGTATGCCATGGAAATGAACGGCGGTCCAGCAAGCATGCAATTTAGGGAAGTAACAGCTATGGCTGATTTCTTTCGCAATTCGACAGGTTTAAAAGATCAATTTAAAGAACCTTCGATATGGACCCCCTCTGATCGCCAGATTGACCACTCCATTCCCGAGGTCGCTGGCTTAGTCAAAACCGACATCACAAATTTACCAAAATTTCACAACGAGGATAACCTCACTAAAGTTGAAAGAACTGCACTAAAAACTCTTCGCAGCAATAAAAACATTGTAATCAAACCTTGTGACAAAGGCAGCTCGCTCGTCATCATGTCTAAAGAAAATTACATTCTAGAAGCGACGCGCCAATTAAGCAACACTAAATATTACAAACCATTGGATGGGCCAATTTGGAAATCCAATGTTTTAAAATTCAATCTCATTCTCAAAAGCTTGCTGGACCAGGACGTTTTAAAGAAAAAACATGTTCAGTATCTAATTGCAAAACCTGAATCCAATAATAGGACATTTTATTTGCTACCTAAAATACACAAACCTTTGAGCTGTTGGACTAATCCATACACACCACCCGGTCGCCCCATCATCAGCGACGTGGCTTCGGAGTCGTACCACATTTCGGAGTTTATTGATTTCTATTTGAAACCAATTGCTACCCGCCATCCGAGCTATCTAAAAGACACGGAGGACTTCCTCATTAAATTGTCGAAAATTGAAGTTCCATCTTCTGCTTACCTAATTAGTCTCGACGTGGAATCTATGTATACAAATATTGGAATCGATGCCGGATTAAAGTCAATTAAGAATGCATTTGATTTCCACCATGATCCTCATAGACCTGGAGATGAACTACTTCAATTATTAGAACTTTCTCTTAAAGGGAATGACTTTGAATTTAATGGACGATATTATTTACAGGTCTCCGGCTGCAGTATGGGCAAGAAGTTTAGTCCTAATTTTGCCTCAATTTTTGTTGCAGAGTGGGAGAAAGGCGCCCTGGCCAAATCTGATAAACAACCATTAGCCTATTATAGATTCTTGGACGACATATTTATCATTTGGACTCATGGTCTGGATGAGTTTAGGGTGTTCTTGGACATCTTGAACAGTCATGACGAATCAATCAAACTCAAAGAATCAATATCGCAAACCAGCATTGATTTCCTTGATTTAACAATATTTAAGGGCCCACAATTTACATCATGCAACATTTTAGATACAAAACTTTTTACGAAACCAACGGATTCTCACCAGCTACTTCATCGTAAATCTTTCCATCCGCCAAAACTTTTCAATGGATTGATTAAATCTCAAATCATTCGATATCACCGGAACTGCACGAACAGAAGCGACCTAAATCAAGCTTGTTCAGTGCTTTTCCAGGCTTTACGACCGCGCGGCTACTCTAGTAGATTACTGCGCCAAGTAAAGTCCGAAACTCTCAGAGAATTGAACTCGTCACGCCATGACCCAACATCGACTGAACCAACAAGGATACGGCACAACCGGCCGGTGTTGGGTAATGGTTCAGCCTCATTTTGTCACAAAAAACGATGTTACATCAATACAATAGGATATATCAATACTAGTAACACTTTCACCAGCGAACAAACACGCATATCGTATCAAATGCATAGCGAACTTAATTGTGATTCTAAAAATGTAATTTACTTAATCACATGCAAAAGATGCCGTATACAATATGTTGGACAAACAAAAACCTCTCTCAAAGTTAGAATGTCTAATCATCTTTCCAGTGTTCGCAAAAAACTCGACATGCAAATTTCCGATCATTTCAACTCATCTAATCATGACATTAAATCCCATTTCAGCTTTCAGCCAATAGAACAGACACCAATTCTAGCCGACGAAGACCAAACCGATTCAATACGCCTAGAACGCGAAAATCATTGGATGGGCGTACTTAAAACATATCTTCCGTTCGGACTTAACATTGACTACAAAGGTGTTTCTCGAAATTTCTTGTGCTTTCCTCTGATCTACAATCGTAGAAATGTTGAAATCGCAAACATTTTCAGAAAAAACTTTGCATTATTAAACACTAAATTGACCGAGCCTCTCGACAAACGGGTTATTATTGCCTACAAGAAAAATCCCAGTTTGAGAGATATGCTCGTTCGATCTAGACTCAGACCTTGATTAACACGCAGTTCAATTAGCTTTTAGCTTATGTCAACACCATTATCCTTAGTTTGTGCTCAACACAATATTTTATGTCAATTTCCGACACAACCCAAACAAATTTAGCTAGTTCCATCTTTGAATGGCAACAATGCTCAACAAATTATTCAATGTCAATTTCCGACACAACCTAACAAAATTGATGTCAATTTCTGACACAACCTAACAAAATTTATGTCAATTTCCGACACAACCTAACAAAATTTAGCTAGTTCCATAGAAATAATTACATAAGAAATCGGATTCCGACCTGTGCCCGCGCTCTCCACACTTTCAAAATATATATATATATATATATATATATATATATATATATATATATATATATATATATATATATACATACATGTAGGCTTAATGTCTTACCTTTTTGGTGCCGTTGATGTTGTAATGCACGGGAACCTTCGTAAAAGCACCAGTCACTGGTTTTTCGGGTCTCAACCTGAATAGAGTTGTGACGGAGTAAGGCATTTCAATTAATCTTGTCATCGGATTCATCATATGCTGGGACGCTTGGGATTGTGGTGGACCACACATACCACAAAACACATTTTCAGGGAGCCATGTTTTTCCGTTGAACAGTTGGTACCGAGAACCATTTTCACAAATCTGTTTGATAGCATTGTTCACTTGCGTATCGGTAGTTTTATTTTCCGCACATTTAGGAACGTCTGCCAAAATTTGTCTCTCGCATGCGTCAATTGTATAAAACTCGGGGGTTTCAAGTTCTACTTCACAATCAAGTTCTAATGCTCTATTCAAGATGTTCTTCGAGTGATAAAGGCTTGATAATCTGAATTTCGGCGATGGACATCTGAATGCGAGTACCCACGATTCATGGCTCCGAACAAAATTACACGCAGCGCAAAACACATTGGCATAAGTTCGATTTGTGGATATGTCCGTCACCGGGGTCATGGAATCGATGTTAAATTCTTCCCTGGAATTCACGCACTTGGATATAACGAGTGAGTCTGTAAAGTCCGGTTTACATGAATTTATCATGAAGTACCCATGCCTGAATGTGGCGTGTTTACTAACAACGCTGGGAATACACTCCATTGCTTGTATGTCGTCATATATCTGATCTGGAGGAACAGCGTCGAAGCAACAATTCCCGTATATCCAACAATCGTTCTGGCACGAACAATGCCCACACTCGAGTTTTCTGTGATGCAAATGTGAGACATTCGCGGAAACATGACGATATTCCTCTCTGCAAAATTTGGGGGAATTACAATATTCTATGTATAACCGAACAATGTCCAGATATGTTGTTTGCTCTAATTCCAGAACACGGTTGTTCGAAAGAAATATGCGTTGAGTTGCTTGTGACGATGTGTTAGCGCAATGCTCAATTTCAAAGAGAACAAGAAATGACAGCAGGTACCCTGTCCAGAGATGTGCACGTGTCGTGAGCATTTCGGAAATTTAAGCGAACATATTGGAACAAATATAATTTATATGGAATACTGTTTGCATGATCATCTCGGAATGGCGTGCGCCGCGTTTATATGCAGTTTGCAACATGTAAACATTCCAATTCCAATAGTTTATGGTCAAATTCCCTGTGTGTAGTTACTTAGCTCTACAAATCACATAATGATATCGACAATTTGCTGAAATTCCTCCAATTACAACTGTATAATGGCGTAATTACATTCAATGGGCATCCGGCAGAGACGAAGTTATGATCAATAATAACACATAGCTCCTGTCATTTGAGTTATTTGATATGTTTAGACAATTTAGAAATTTTGTAACCTACTTCCCAGCCTCCCGGGAATAATTTCACCCGCGTGACATCGGAGGCGTGACATCCTGTCACCATAGCGAAGATCTGCACCCAACATCACCGACATATATATACAAGAAAACCATAGTCATAATAGTCCGTGGGCCAATTCTCAGAAAGCCTCTAGTTTAGAAGTTGGCTGCACCCCCTCCAACAAAGGTTTGTATATATCAAATTAAAGGTCATTATATGACGCATCCGATTTTGCTTGTTGCCCGCTTCAGAATGTGTCCCAAAATATATTTTTTCAAGGAATATAATAAAATAAAAAATTCATCGAGTACAAGTGTCAACGTATAAAAATATGACTGTGCTTATAAAGTGAACAAGACATCGTTTATATTAATTACAGATCACCATAAAACAACATGAGATACAACACTGGACCAACGTATAAGCTAGTTCGAAAAAATTGCGATAAATATTTTGAAATTGCGAAAAATTACTTGAATGTTGAAAAATAGCGTCACATATAATTGGCTGTAACTTGTGAAACACATGGGCTATTGACGCGCAACATATCTCAAAAATTGCCCAAAAGACCTAGCAAAACAATTTGGATGATGGACTAACCATTATATTTCTGTGAAAATGCGCTGTGGGCATAAACTTAACCACACCCCCTAAAATATAATTTTCTCAGAAAAATGAATTGCATAGTTTACAATTAGAATGCCGCATGCAAAGAATGCTGTAGGGGCATAAAATGAAACAGTGTAGAGATTGATGAAGGGGAATTATAAACAACCTTGTCCGAACATGTTGTAAGATGAAAATTTGGGGGGAAATGGTGAAAAATTGTATTTTTTTTACTAATTTCTCAAAATTTTACAACATTGTGATTAAATTTTGATAGGGGTATGGAAACGTCACACGAGGATACTGGTCCAGAAAATGTAAATTCATAAAACCTCACATGATAACTTTTTTGTCAACTATTTCATATTTTTACAATTTTTATTTGAATTTTTGTACAAAGCCGATTATATATATATTTCAACTGGTCACATACGGTTATACTATAGCAAAGGCTGATGAGTGAGACTTATGCTTTACTGGGAGGTATTTTCTTATTTTGTGGCGCATTTTGTGATACTTGACACAATTGACGATATATACAGCATCGGACACTTCATGTTTGATAATTTTGTTAAGGTGGCATCCAAAACGGTCACCAACATCGAAGAGTTTCAAACTTACCGACACAAATTAAACTGGGTTCGTCATATGGGGATAATGGAATTGTTCATTAAGAATGCATTCACTAGTGCTCATCAACAAACTAAAGAACTCTAATATCTTGAACCAACTCATTTATTGTGATGAATAATTGATTGACGAAAATGCCCAATAACTCTGCTCATCCTCAGGGTAGCCAGTTAAGTCAAAATTGGCACTACTTCGGTAGTGCAGATATCCTCACATTTCATATACCAGTACATCCTAACATGTCGGCGGCCAAATAACAATTCGCATGAATCATTGTAGCCAATTACAAATCTCAGTAGTTCTATAACTGCAATTGGATAGTGATGAAGTGCCATCAATGCGTTGACACGTAGTGCTTCCGGGCCCCTCACGCAGCGACCATGCGATGGCCGTCAAGGAAAACCAAACCCATATAATCCCATGCACCCATATATCTCATGCACGGTGACTATGCTTTTTATACCGGTACTTATGTTGCGGGGTAACTTTAGCCAGACCTATTTTCAACCTTGAGGGAGACAAGCAGAACTCCCATGGCGGCCATACTTTTCATTGAAAATCGTTCAAATTCGATAGCTCCCATCTAGAGGTGATCCTCAACATGCCTGTAAATTTTCAAACCATTTCTCCAATAAATGCGGACTGCATGTTTGTGCCGATGGATTCACAAAATCATGAATTCGGGGGAAAAGTGATGGCTCCCACCCAGAAGATCCATATGAAGTTTGGTGATGATCGGATGAGGGATGTGGCATGTAGGCTTTAGGGATGTGGCATGTATAGGGTTTGCCTAAGGAAATTGTTGACATTAGGCAATAGCACAAACCTGATATTGTCAAATTGAGTTAAAAAATATATTACCATATATGAGCGTTCGTTGTCAGCTCATATCGATATGTAGGACAAATGGTATACAATACAGGGGTCAGGTGACCAGGGGAATATTATGGGATAGGCGCCTTTGATCTCAAATGACTTAAACTGAGACTGATATATGTCTTATATAAGCAATACAGAGAGGTCATTATCAGCTTAGACGATATGTAGGGAAATTGGTGCAAATGGGTCACCTGGCAAAGAGAATATCATGGGATAGGCACATTTGATTTAAAGGGGGACATATCAATTATATTAACATAGATGATCAATGAAGAGCTTTTATCATCAGCTCAGAAGATACGTGAGAAATTGGCGAAGCGGTTCTCACTAAATATGCCCCCAACGCCATATTCCCCAATAACACACACAACTACTTTCATTTCTAATATTTATATAGCTTTTTGAGGATTTATTCCCATAACAAAAAGCTGAGTGTATTATTATTTATCTTCACAAAATCAGCCGAGAATTTGAGAATAGCCCACCCAGCAAATTAAGTCAGCAAATATAAGATTTCCAAACGCTTAGCAACGATAACAAGATCGATATAAATAACTGGCTTCAGATGTAACTTTGAAAACCACGCCCAATTATTCTGCTGACCGCCTTTGTTATTAGGTCAACAATTTGTTACGCCGTGTTCCTGTTACAGTCTGTGTTATTGCACTATGCAACGAGTGACCTAATTGGCAGTTGACCAATCAGAACAGGATTTAGTGTAACAGCACATATAAAAATCCACCATGGTCCCACCTTGGTAAAACCACATTGGTAATCGACCCTTGTAATCCACCATGGGGTTTTGGCCGCTTTCACCATGGTGGAATACCGTGGTTTACCGAGGTGGCACCCTTGTGGAATACTGTGATTTACCATGGTGGAATACGGCGGTATACCAAGGTGGCACCCTTGTGGAATACTGTGGTTTACCGAGGTGGCATACTGCGGTTTACCGAGGTGGCACCCTTGTAAAATACTGTGGCTTACCGAGGTGGCACCATTGTGGAATACTGTGATTTACCGTGGTGGCACCCCTTGTGGAATACTGTGGTTCACCGAGGTGGCACCCTTGTGGAATACTGTGGTTTACCGAGGTGGCACCCCTGTGGAATACTGTGGTTTACCGATGTGGCACCCTTGTGGAATACTGTGGTTCACCGAGGTGGCACCCTTGTGGAATACTGTGGTTTACCGAGGTGGCACCCTTGTCGAATACTGTGATTTACCATGGTGGTATACCAAGGTGGTATACCAAGGTGGAACCCTTGTGGAAGACTGTGGTTTACCGAGGTGGCACCCTTGCGAAGTACTCTGATTTACCGAGGTGGCACCCTTGTGGAATACTGTGGTGTTATCAAGATGACACCACTATATCATACTATGTTAATAAACAGTGGTTTATAACCACTGTTTATCAACATGGTACAATATAGTGGAGCCATCTTGGCAACACCACAGGAAACTTCAAGACAAAAACAGAAAATGTGTCGAATGAATGAAAGGTTCCACAAAATATGCCTTCATTGACAACAAATTACATTCATTTTGTTTCTATGATCCATCACATATAATCACAAATGTCAGTAGAAATTAGGTACATACAATACAGTGTTTTTCCTGACAGAAAATGAGTTCAGAAATCGTCAGAATAAAGTTATCGTTGGTGAGACTATCTCTGCTATAATATTATGCCTATATATATTGTCATTGTGAAATACTTGGTTCCACTAGGGTATTTGGCCATGGTATGATGTTACTTTGGTAGAAAAACTTAACTGTAGTGCCACCATGGTGGGACTTTATGCCACCTTGGTAGACTAGTTGACTGTTCTACCACCAAGGTGATACATTGGCCCCACCTTGGTAAAAATATTTAACTCTGCTACCACCATGTTGGAATTTGGTGCCACCTTGGTAAAAAATTTTTTTTACTGTGCTACCATTGCGGTGGTATCATACAGTCTACCATGGTAAATGCATTTTACTGTGCTACCACCGTGGTGGAAATTGGTGCCACCTTGGTGGAAAAAACTTGAATTGTGTTTGCAATGTTCTAAGATGAATATGCGCATTGCACTGAGAGTACCAACAACGTTGTTTTGTTTTTTTCTAAATTCCATTGTTATTCATTATTGTCGGGCATTGTCGGCGATTGTGGCTATTTTAGCTCAAAAATGTATATTCATTGTGGGAACGCCGTTCATATACAGTAAGAACAACAGCATGATAAATCAGTTGAAACATCCCATATAAAAATCCGCCATGGTCCCACCTTGGTAATCGACCCCCTTGTAATCCACCATGGGGTTTGGCCGCTTTCACCAATGTGGAATACCGTGGTTTACCGAGGTGGCACCCTTGTGGAATACTATTATTTGCCAATGTGGAATACGGCGGTATACCAAGGTGGCACCCTTGTGGAATACTGTGGTTTACCGAGGTGGCATACCGCGTTTACCGAGGTGGCACCCTTGTAAAATACTGTGGTTTACCGAGGTGGCACCATTGTGGAATACTGTGATTTACCGTGGTGGAATACTGTGGTTTACCGATGTGGCACCCTTGTGGAATACTGTGGTTCACCGATGTGGCACCCTTGTGGAATACTGTGATTTACCGAGGTGGCACCCCTGTGTAATACTGTGGTTTGCCGAGGTGGCACCCTTGTGGAATACTGTGGTTCAGCGAGGTGGCACCCTTGTGGAATACTATGATTTACCGTGGTGGAATACTGTGGTTTACCGAGGTGGCACCCTTGTGGAATACTGTGGTTTACCGAGGTGGCACCCCTGTGGAATACTGTGGTTTACCGACGTGGCACCCTTGTTGAATACTGTGGTTCACCGAGGTGGCACCCTTGTGGAATACTGTGGTTTACCGAGGTGGCACCCTTGTCGAATACTGTGATTTACCATGGTGGAATACTGTGATTTACCGAGGTGGCACCCCTGTGGAATACTGTGGTTTACCGATGTGGCACCCTTGTGGAATACTGTGGTTTACCGAGGTGGCACCCTTGTCGAATACTGTGATTTACCATGGTGGTATACCAAGGTGGCACCCTTGTGGAATACTGTGGTTTACCGAGGTGGCACCCTTGTGAAGTACCGTGGTTTACCGAGGTGGCACCCTTGTGGAATACTGTGGTGTTATCAAGATGACACCACTATATCATACTATGTTAATAAACAGTGGTTTATAACCACTGTTTATCAACATGGTACAATATAGTGGAGCCATCTTGGCAACACCACAGGAAACTTCAAGACAAAAACAGAAAATGTGTCGAATGAATGAAAGGTTCCACAAAATATGCCTTCATTGACAACAAATTACATTCATTTTGTTTCTATGATCCATCACATATAATCACAAATGTCAGTAGAAATTAGGTACATACAATACAGTGTTTTTCCTGACAGAAAATGAGTTCAGAAATCGTCAGAATAAAGTTATCGTTGGTGAGACTATCTCTGCTATAATATTATGCCTATATATATTGTCATTGTGAAATACTTCATTCCACTAGGGTATTTGGCCATGGTATGATGTTACTTTGGTAGAAAAACTTAACTGTAGTGCCACCATGGTGGGACTTTATGCCACCTTGGTATACTAGTTGACTGTTCTACCACCAGGGTGATACATTGGCCCCACCTTGGTAAAAATATTTAACTCTGCTACCACCATGTTGGAATTTGGTGCCACCTTGGTAAATATTTTTTTTTACTGTGCTACCACTGCGGTGGTATCATACAGTCTACCATGGTAAATGCATTTAACTGTGCTACCACCGTGGTGGAAATTGGTGCCACCTTGGTGGAAAAAACTTGAATTGTGTTTGCAATGTTCTAAGATGAATATGCGCATTGCACTGAGAGTACCAACAACGTTGTTTTTTTTTCTTCTAAATTCCATTATTATTCATTATTGTCGGTCATTGTCGGCGATTGTGGCTATTTTAGCTCAAAAATGTATATTCATTGTGGGAACGCCGTTCATATACAGTAAGAACAACAGCATGATAAATCAGTTGAAACATCCCATATAAAAATCCACCATGGTCCCACCTTGGTAAAACCACCTTGGTAATCGACCCCCTTGTAATCCACCATGGGGTTTTGGCCGCTTTCACCAATGTGGAATACCGTGGTTTACCGAGGTGGCACCCTTGTGGAATACTATTATTTGCCAATGTGGAATACGGCGGTATACCAAGGTGGCACCCTTGTGGAATACTGTGGTTTACCGAGGTGGCATACTGCGTTTACCGAGGTGGCACCCTTGTAAAATACTGTGGTTTACCGAGGTGGCACCATTGTGGAATACTGTGATTTACCGTGGTGGAATACTGTGGTTTACCGAGGTGGCACCCTTGCGGAATACTGTGGTGTACCGATGTGGCACCCTTGTGGAATACTGTGGTTCACCGATGTGGCACCCTTGTGGAATACTGTGATTTACCGAGGTGGCACCCCTGTGTAATACTGTGGTTTGCCGAGGTGGCACCCTTGTGGAATACTGTGGTTCAGCGAGGTGGCACCCTTGTGGAATACTGTGGTTTACCGAGGTGGCACCCCTGTGGAATACTGTGGTTTACCGACGTGGCACCCTTGTGGAATACTGTGGTTCACCGAGGTGGCACCCTTGTGGAATACTGTGGTTTACCGAGGTGGCACCCTTGTCGAATACTGTGATTTACCATGGTGGAATACTGTGGTTTACCGAGGTGGCACCCTTGTCGAATACTGTGATTTACCATGGTGGAATACTGTGGTTTACCGAGGTGGCACCCTTGTCGAATACTGTGGTTTACCGATGTGGCACCCTTGTGGAATACTGTGGTTCACCGATGTGGCACCCTTGTGGAAAATACTGTGATTTACCGAGGTGGCACCCTTGTGGAATACTATGGTTTACCGAGGTGGCACCCTTGTGGAATACTGTGATTTACCATGGTGGTATACCAAGGTGGCACCCTTGTGGAATACTGTGGTTTACCGATGTGGCACCCTTGTGAAGTACTCTGGTTTACCGAGGTGGCACCCTTGTGGAATACTGTGGTGTTATCAAGATGACACCACTATATCATACTATGTTAATAAACAGTGGTTTATAACCACTGTTTATCAACATGGTACAATATAGTGGAGCCATCTTTGCAACACCACAGGAAACTTCAAGACAAAAACAGAAAATGTGTCGAATGAATGAAAGGTTCCACAAAATATGCCTTCATTGACAACAAATTACATTCATTTTGTTTCTATGATCCATCACATATAATCACACATGTCAGTAGAAATTATGTACATACAATACAGTGTTTTTCCTGACAGAAAATGAGTTCAGAAATCGTCAGAATAAAGTTATCGTTGGTGAGACTATCTCTGCTATAACATTATGCATATATATATTGTCATTGTGAAATACTTGGTTCCACTAGGGTATTTGGCCATGGTATGATGTTACTTTGGTAGAAAAACTTAACTGTAGTGCCACCATGGTGGGACTTTATGCCACCTTGGTAGACTAGTTGACTGTTCTACCACCAAGGTGATACATTGGCCACACCTTGGTAAAAATATTTAACTCTGCTACCACCATGTTGGAATTTGGTGCCACCTTGGTAAAAACATTTTTTTACTGTGCTACCACTGCGGTGGTATCATACAGTCTACCATGGTAAATGCATTTTACTGTGCTACCACCGTGGTGGAAATTGGTGCCACCTTGGTGGAAAAAACTTGAATTGTGTTTGCAATGTTCTAAGATGAATATGCGCATTGCACTGAGAGTACCAACAACGTTGTTTTTTTTTTTTTCTAAATTCCATTGTTATTCATTATTGTCGGGCATTGTCGGCGATTGTGGCTATTTTAGCTCAAAAATGTATATTCATTGTGGGAACGCCGTTCATATACAGTAAGAACAACAGCATGATAAATCAGTTGAAACATCCCATATAAAAATCCACCATGGTCCCACCTTGGTAATCGACCCCCTTGTAATCCACCATGGGGTTTGGCCGCTTTCACCAATGTGGAATACCGTGGTTTACCGAGGTGGCACCCTTGTGGAATACTATTATTTGCCAATGTGGAATACGGCGGTATACCAAGGTGGCACCCTTGTGGAATACTGTGGTTTACCGAGGTGGCATACTGCGTTTACCGAGGTGGCACCCTTGTAAACTACTGTGGTTTACCGAGGTGGCACCATTGTGGAATACTGTGATTTACCGTTGTGGAATACTGTGGTTTACCGAGGTGGCACCCTTGCGGAATACTGTGGTGTACCGATGTGGCACCCTTGTGGAATACTGTGGTTCACCGATGTGGCACCCTTGTGGAATACTGTGATTTACCGAGGTGGCACCCCTGTGGAATACTGTGGTTTGCCGAGGTGGCACCCTTGTGGAATAATGTGGTTCACCAAGGTGGCACCCTTGTGGAATACTATGGTTTACCGAGGTGGCACCCTTGTGGAATACTGTGATTTACCATGGTGGTATACCAAGGTGGCACCCTTGTGGAATACTGTAGTTTACCGATGTGGCACCCTTGTGAAGTACTCTGGTTTACCGAGGTGGCACCCTTGTGGAATACTGTGGTGTTATCAAGATGACACCACTATATCATACTATGTTAATAAACAGTGGTTTATAACCACTGTTTATCAACATGGTACAATATAGTGGAGCCATCTTGGCAACACCACAGGAAACTTCAAGACAAAAACAGAAAATGTGTCGAATGAATGAAAGGTTCCACAAAATATGCCTTCATTGACAACAAATTACATTCATTTTGTTTCTATGATCCATCACATATAATCACAAATGTCAGTAGAAATTAGGTACATACAATACAGTGTTTTTCCTGACAGAAAATGAGTTCAGAAATCGTCAGAATAAAGTTATCGTTGGTGAGACTATCTCTGCTATAATATTATGCCTATATATATTGTCATTGTGAAATACTTGGTTCCACTAGGGTATTTGGCCATGGTATGATGTTACGTTGGTAGAAAAACTTAAATGTAGTGCCACCATGGTGGGACTTTATGCCACCTTGGTAGACTAGTTGACTGTTCTACCACCAAGGTGATACATTGGTCCCACCTTGGTAAAAATATTTAACTCTGCTACCACCATGTTGGAATTTGGTGCCACCTTGGTAAAAACATTTTTTTACTGTGCTACCACTGCGGTGGTATCATACAGTCTACCATGGTAAATGCATTTTACTGTGCTACCACCGTGGTGGAAATTGGTACCACCTTAGTGGAAAAAACTTTACTGTGCAACCACCTTGGTAAAACATTGGTGCCACCGCGGTGGTATCACACCTCCTAGCATGGTAATTGTACTTTACTGTGCTGTCACCAAGGTGGCACCACGGTGGCACCATGGTGCCACCACGGTTGCACCACGGTGGGACCAACGTGGATTTGTATATGGGAGACAGGATCTGCAAATATTATGGAATGAGTGGACGGGTTTAATATTTCCTGAGACAGTTATAAACCAAATGAAATAAACAAGACTGTCAATGACTGTTGAGACGTTCACCTGGGACTTTGGAGACCACAGGTCAGTTCTTGTCAATCACTTTAAAGAAGTAGCAGGGGGCGATTCCTTTAAGTACGAGTAAATTACCCTGGGTACAACAAGTAAATTACCATGGGTAAAATGAATGGAATGATTAATTTTAGTGGCCCGAGACTCGGCGAGAGTAATCTAAAAATAGCAAACCAGAGTAATCTAAAAACTGCAAACGAAACATATTTTTTTATTCAGGAAATTTGCCAAAACTCACACTGGGCGTATCGAACTGATGAAGACTTAAGTAGATGAGCAAAAGTATCTGATATTCACAATGAAATCAACGAGAATTGTGACTTTTTTATCAAACCAGCAAAAAACCTATTTTTAGAACAACCTTGACACTACTGTTTCTAAAACTTTGGATAAATAATTTTAACTGTCATTCAATTGAATTAAATATTTCTGAATTATATATTATATATTTATGACAAATTATTAAAAATTAAATTCATTTAGTCCATTACATAAATATTTTCCATGTGCTTTCTCAGTTGACAACGATCTTTTCGCGGAAAGTGACGTCACATTACAATACTCTAGAAATTAACCAGGGTACTCGGAGTATTTACGCTGAATTTACGCTCGGTCATTCCATTCATCGCCCAGGGTAATTTCATCACTCGTTGTACCCAGAGTCGTTATTTCGCTAAAATCAGGATTCAGAATCCGAAGCCGATTACGGGGGCGGGCCTAATTCCCGATTCTATGTCAGATTTTAAATCCACGTGGTCTCCGAAACTATGTTTAATGTTCTCCCAGTGTCAAACGTGGCTCATGTATTTGACACAAGTATCATTTGTATCTTATATTTATAAAGTTCATGTTTGTTGTGAAAGTCATGCTTTTCTTCTATGTGTATATACACGGCACATAATTTGCTGCCAATCCGACTTAATCGCATCTTTTTTTCAAGTTAAAGTGTGTTTATTGATGAGGGCAAGCATATCTAAACGTGACAGCTCTGGGCCTCCTGAATCAAATTCCGAAGATGTTGTGAAGAACACACGAAACTTGTCAGTTGAACAGGGACGTGACGACAGGGGTTGGTTGGGTGTCTCGACCCCCATCCCGAACTTTGGTACAATTTGCTTAGCTGTGCAGTCATTCATACGCGAGGAAAATCAGGATTATTTTGACTAACTGTTCCAAATAATGATACGTACAAGCCAGCAAACGCAACAAACAAACCCGATTTTAAATAAATACATATACAAACTTATGACTAACTCGGGAGAGGGGGTGTCCAGTGATCTGTATATATGTTCAACTTGTTTTGGTAGTCATGTTGCTTTGCTATTACTAATTATTTATTTTGTCAGTGTAATAACATATGGGAGAGGGGGTACCCTTAAGTGAGTCAGCACTTGTCCCCCAATTCCTTTGTATGTATAAACAAATGTATGTGTTATATATCATGTGTTATCTAAATTTGACATATATTTGAAATAAATATATCTAAACTAAACTTTGGTACATTCCAGCAGTCGGAAATTTCATGCATGACACAACATTAGTTGGACATTAATTTGACACCATATATAGGTTGGCATTGTTCTCATTGTTTGATTTTTTTCAACCAGTAAAAGTTGGCAATTTTCCAATCTTAGTGTTTGTCAGGTTGGATATTTCCAAGGGGAGCAAATGGAATTCTGCGAACCTGTGAGATTGATGTTTGGTTCAATGTCTGTTGTCTATACAGAGACTATTGTGCAAAACGACTGCATTTAACGAAACAAAACATTTTAAACATGAAATTGCTATAAGACTAGATGATACCATATAATCCTACTATTTCTTGAATAAGAAGAAACATTATAATAATGAACACAGCAGAAGACATATCCATGCAGGTTCATATGAATTCGGTCAATGGTGACGTATCCGCCGAATTCGAAATCGACATGCGTTCGGGCGGTATTTTATGGATGGAATTATGAAATGGACATATGAAAGTGACAATCAACAATGATTTGCTTCGCCATCAACCGAAGTGCTCCCCCAGCGTTACTATCAATAGCGTTATTATTTGGCTAATTTCAGTAATATTCTCCCAGTTTACATTCAATAAAACAAATTTGTCTTCTCATTTAAAATTCTTTGATATAGATCGTTTATATTCTTCAATAATTTGTACACAAGAGACGGATTCTTATGTTTTATTGTGTTTTTAAACTCCGAGGTGGCGAAATCTCGGTTTGTTTACATTACGAATATTTGAGTCCGTAATCGGAATCCGAACCAGATTCGGATTACCACGAAATTGAGATTACGGTCGGTTCGTTTACTGATTCTGCCAATTTCTGGTCTGTTCTTTTGCCGAACCAAGTCGTACGGGGACCAATCTGTAATCTGAATCCAGATTCTGAATCGGGATTTTAGCGAAATAACGCCTCAGGGTAATTTACTCGTAATGAAAGGAATCGCCCCCTATAGTTCTAAACGGGGACGTAGCTAGAGGATCGCCATATATGGGTGCGGAATGTCCACCTTTAAAGAGTCACTGCAATGTTCTGTAAAGCTCCCCGAGATGGCAATGTTTGTATGGAAGAACAAATTATTGACAATTTTTAAGTCCAATAATGTCCGTAACTATGGTGAAAATCAACGCGGATGATATCCTTTGTAATGGGATATAATTCCTCTCATATTGGTCAAACATATAGATATTCAAATTCACCTGTTGGTACTTGACTGTTCTAAATTTTTGCAGAAATGAAAAAGTTCAACAAGGCAATAACTCGGCAAAAATCCATGGATGAAACCCGCTACATGTCAGTATCATTCCACCAATGCTGGGCTATTTGGAGTCCAATTTGCATTTAAGCCGGTGGTACTTTAGTTACAATGAAAAAGGTCTGTACACATCTCTAAACATCAACATTTCTAAGTCCAGCTAGGGCTGTCACTCAATTAAGAATGAATGGATTAGCCCCATGGTATGTGGGCATCATTTACCCCAGGAGTATCACCACACCAAAGAAGAACAAATCGGTTTGCTCACACTCGAGTGATTGAGCATATGTAGGGATGGGCCACTTGACTGGATACTGTAAAACTCACCCCAGGGTCAGAGTGAAAAGAACCCTTGGAAAGTGATGTCCACCAACCAAATCAACCTTCCATACATTTATTCATACGGGTCCTACTAAAAAACGAACACAAACGAACATAAACGAACACAGGTCCAAAAAGCGGAATAGAAGGGTGAAATTTGGTTTGTGGTGCGTGTTGGTCCACTCTATGTGTATGTGGTGTTATTTCCAACTTTGATCACTTAATTGTTTAGTTATTAGCATTATTTGAATACAAAACTACTAAACAACGAACACAAACGAACTTAAGATTAGCCATACTGCAAAGGTGTTAATTAACTACGGCTTACTCTGTCTCCTTGTTAATTGCACATCTGTGAGTTGTTTTTACTGCAAGGTGATTGTCAGTTTTGTCACTGATGGCAATAAAAAAACACGGGAAACATCAGAGGTCGGCGGTATGTATGAATTCATGTATGAATGTGATCCGAAGTACGAACGATTGTTTCGCACATAGCCACACATACATATGGTTCTTTCTAAGTTTAATTTCGTCGTTCGAATTTCCACTTCTCCTCGATAGAGGATATTATGTTCGTTATTTTTATCAGTCGAAAAAGTTGCACATCAAATTTGTTCAACTTCCATCTTAAGATACTACAGGTAAGGTAAGTCCCGTCGTAGTTTAGACATCGAATTGCAGCGACATGAAGTTGAACAAAATTGATGTAGTTCGATCGGTTGTTGTGTTTTATAATGGAGATGACAGTTCGCCAGACTTGTGTCTGTTTTTTCCTATTTCAATGCGGAAGCGCAGTTGTATATATTCCCTGGAATTGGTGTAGCGAGAATATCTCAGACCACACGTATACATGTATATGTATTATGTTTCGGACCTTTTTCGTGTGTTGATCGATCATATTTTGTGGGCATGGAACTATATATAGATGTCTCATGTACCCGTCCACGGTAATAACTATAACCGAGAAACCATCTTTAGAATATTGTGTTGTTGGAGAACAAATCAATGCGACCAGCAGTCTACCAGGTGGTGTACCAAAGCATTATCAAAAGACCTCAACGTTAATTATTAACTGAGTTGTTCCTTCGAAAATCCAAAGGATGGACCAGTCTGGCTTTCATGTTTTTGTTTTTGGTGAAATTGGTTACTAGTATCAGGGTAATTCTGTTACGTGTATCTACCGAAAATATTCGCCCCTTCTTAGTTTAAACAGTATTTATTTTCCCCTCTATGGACATTCAGATAAATAATTACAATAGATACAAATTTAGAAGAAAATGGGATTAGGCAACAAGCCATATTTTGATAGAAATGGCCATTGTTACGTCTCAGTATTGCAAAATGATATGAATATAATATGACTATTGGCTTTATATGACGTTGCATTGCGATGCTGGTGTTAATTTCGACATGACATATTTTACAATTTCCAGCCATATACCGCGCCACCGTATTGGCAGCCATCTTGGAGTTAATATGTCATGTAGTATCCGCCGACGGCATTAAATGTTCGTACATACAAATGATATCCACCCACACTACATTATTGTCTTTATGCATTTCGAGAAGATGACAAAAATAGGTTTTAAATTAGTTTTAGACTAAACTAATTAAATATTTAAAATTTTAAATATTTAAAATTGGGACCAGGATGTGCTTTGTGTACCGGTTTTACTTATATGTTCTAGTCGATGGATCGGGATATATATATTACATAAAATTCTTACAGTTTATCAACGGCCGTTGTTACAGGTAAGCCATTTTGGGAAGTAATAGTGCGTTCTTACAAATTGCACAATTCCCACCTATATACCGGCCACCATATTGGCAGCCATCTTGGGTTATTAGGCCAGTTTTTAAACCGAGACGGAACCAAATTACCGTATACACTAATTATCTCCACCCTTAATACATTAGTTTCATTTTTTCCTCCCGGAAGAAGACAAAATGCATTTTAGATTATCTTTTTTGGGGGAAAAATCAAAAATTTGTAAAAAAAAAATTGAGTCAGGAGGTACATTATGTGATATTGTTACTTTAATGCTCGAATGTGTCGATCAAAACATATATAATAGACAATACCTTAGCAGTCCATCAACGGCCGTTGTGTTAATTTCGCAATTTGGAACATAAACGTGCGTTATGTGTGCCTCACACCACAGCCTGACGCCTCTCAGCTTTAGGGGGGAGGGTTGGGTTTTCTGCCTTTGATAAAAAATAATGCGACCAACAGCGATAAATGATACATTAGAACATAGCTAATTGGCAGTAGTTTCTCATGGTATAAAACAATTGGCCATAACCATCTTACTTCTGACTTTATAAGAAACGAAAGACAACGCTTTGCGTGAATCGTCATATTATTCTAACCCTAAAAATTATTTGACGTCACATGACGTAATGACTGTCATTCTGAGATTCAATGGTTACATGTATTACCTTATTCTGGTTATCGCCCCATTCACAGGTATCAAAATTGGACGAATATTTCTTCTCAAAATGTGTGAATATTCTGTCAAATATGTCAGCTTTATTTAAAAAATGACCGATTTTATCACCAGGTGCAAGGGGGGGGGGGGGGGGGGTCATCCACTTTTTTCCATACACTAGGCCGGGGTGGGTGGGTGGTTCAGCTGCGAAAAAAGTCACTTTTTTCCTGAGTGGTCGCAATTTTTTCCTCTTACATTTCTTCAATATAAATGCCTCAAAGTGTTCAGCATCATTGTTAAGGTGTGTATGACACTTAGGGCAGTGCTTAGGGGGGTAGTTAGTGTGGATAATGGCATGATGCTTCTCAGAAATCCAGATTACGAACCAACTCTCAGGAATTCGCCTTTTACATCCGATCACATTGCCATGTACCAATGCTACTGGTTCCAGATGAAAATGGACAGTTATGTAGCACATGAATAAACTTTAATATAAATAAAATGAAAAAAGCTATTCATTTATCTCATTAATATTTACTCATTATACCTGATCAGACCAGATGACTCAGTCAAAATTGTATCGGAACTTGACATGGGACTGTAGACTGCAACAACGCATATCACTGAGATAATAATCTTGAGATGGTGGGACCCAGATAAAAGATTGGGCGAGCATACATAGACCTTGAATGTGTAGATATGGATGGAGAAGGCTGCTAAGTGGAATAAACAAAATCAGAACAGATGAGTGAAAAGAAGGGAAAGAAAATATAATATAACTTAATATAATATGCAAGTCTAAAAATAATGTGCTGGTCATCAGCAAAATGATCGAAGTCTGCAGAGGGCGAATTTGGCGATACTACCCGGCATAGCATCAACAAATTCAACCTCTAACGACCTCATTCTATTTTGGTCTCGACCAACCATGGAGAACTAGCTACATATGAGGGTCACATATGGTGAATTTGGTAATGCTATAGCCCACTCTGCTGGGTAGCATCACAAAACTCACCCTCCTTGGAGCTTATTCTGCAGACTGCATATGACGTCTTATTTTCAAGTTTCTATTTACACGCAGTACATGTATTTGTATGAATGCTTGACCTGGGTCTGGCCTTAGCACAGTACCTATCCCAAGAACTCAGCTCATGGAAATGAAAATTAGTTTTGTGATACATAGTGGATTTCAGCTGAATACCTGTATTGTTGGAGAGTTAATTGCCAGGTGGTGTTGCCCTAATAATTTTTTCAAAAATCATAATTGACATAAATTCATGTGATACTATGGGACACATCTAAAGTTACACTTTCTGTGATGAAAAGAAGGTACACTAATGCTTTTATATTTGTTTACATGTATAATGAGCATTATGAGCTACCTTAGACAATATTTTGGACAATATTTGGGGAAGAATCAATCAATAATTTACTGATCAGCACATGTATTATGTGCGTTATTTTGGGTTTTTCCAGGTATTTTTTTAGAACCAGAAATGGAAATAGGGTAACTGTAATACTGACCATCAAGCTTAAATGGTGTGATATTACAGATTTGGAGGTAAAAAAGGGGGTGGGTACCCCGCATGAAATTGGAAAAAATATTTTTTCCTTCAAATAGGGGGGGGGGGGGGGGGGGGGGGGGGGGGGGGGGGGTGGTGGGTACCCAAGAGCCGGAAAAAAGTTTGTTCAGCCTAATGTCATGTCACTTTTTTCCGACCCCCTGCCAGGTGCCTCAATAAAACCACGCAGTGCGAAAAAAGTCCGCCTATCTGACAAAGCCAACATACGGATTCAGAAAGTTAAGTGCTCATGCTAACCAAAAATGTTGGTCTCATAATTCCCTCTCCAGGCGACACCTATGTCCATATTTGCCTAGACTAATAGGCCTACATAAAATGGAGGAAAAATTCAGGCTAGAGAGTTCTATCTCCATGTGCACTCTGATCCGGAAGCGAGACGATGGTTTCGTAAGCAAAAGGGTTCTATCTCTAAACACATTTTTTTATTATAAAACTGGCGAGTTTCTAGAACTGAGACTTCGGATATAATAATATTTTAGTTACGAACCAACTCTCAGGAATTCGCCTTTTACATCCGATCACATTGCCATGTACCAATGCTACTGGTTCCAGATGAAAATGGACAGTTATGTAGCACATGAATAAACTTTAATATAAATAAAATGAAAAAAGCTATTCATTTATCTCATTAATATTTACTCATTATACCTGATCAGACCAGATGACTCAGTCAAAATTGTATCGGAACTTGACATGGGACTGTAGACTGCAACAACGCATATCACTGAGATAATAATCTTGAGATGGTGGGACCCAGATAAAAGATTGGGCGAGCATACATAGACCTTGAATGTGTAGATATGGATGGAGAAGGCTGCTAAGTGGAATAAACAAAATCAGAACAGATGAGTGAAAAGAAGGGAAAGAAAATATAATATAACTTAATATAATATGCAAGTCTAAAAATAATGTGCTGGTCATCAGCAAAATGATCGAAGTCTGCAGAGGGCGAATTTGGCGATACTACCCGGCATAGCATCAACAAATTCAACCTCTAACGACCTCATTCTATTTTGGTCTCGACCAACCATGGAGAACTAGCTACATATGAGGGTCACATATGGTGAATTTGGTAATGCTATAGCCCACTCTGCTGGGTAGCATCACAAAACTCACCCTCCTTGGAGCTTATTCTGCAGACTGCATATGACGTCTTATTTTCAAGTTTCTATTTACACGCAGTACATGTATTTGTATGAATGCTTGACCTGGGTCTGGCCTTAGCACAGTACCTATCCCAAGAACTCAGCTCATGGAAATGAAAATTAGTTTTGTGATACATAGTGGATTTCAGCTGAATACCTGTATTGTTGGAGAGTTAATTGCCAGGTGGTGTTGCCCTAATAATTTTTTCAAAAATCATAATTGACATAAATTCATGTGATACTATGGGACACATCTAAAGTTACACTTTCTGTGATGAAAAGAAGGTACACTAATGCTTTTATATTTGTTTACATGTATAATGAGCATTATGAGCTACCTTAGACAATATTTTGGACAATATTTGGGGAAGAATCAATCAATAATTTACTGATCAGCACATGTATTATGTGCGTTATTTTGGGTTTTTCCAGGTATTTTTTTAGAACCAGAAATGGAAATAGGGTAACTGTAATACTGACCATCAAGCTTAAATGGTGTGATATTACAGATTTGGAGGTAAAAAGGGGGTGGGTACCCCGCATGAAATTGGAAAAAATATTTTTTCCTTCAAATAGGGGGGGGGGGGGGGGGGGGGGGGGGTGGTGGGTACCCAAGAGCCGGAAAAAAGTTTGTTCAGCCTAATGTCATGTCACTTTTTTCCGACCCCCTGCCAGGTGCCTCAATAAAACCACGCAGTGCGAAAAAAGTCCGCCTATCTGACAAAGCCAACATACGGATTCAGAAAGTTAAGTGCTCATGCTAACCAAAAATGTTGGTCTCATAATTCCCTCTCCAGGCGACACCTATGTCCATATTTGCCTAGACTAATAGGCCTACATAAAATGGAGGAAAAATTCAGGCTAGAGAGTTCTATCTCCATGTGCACTCTGATCCGGAAGCGAGACGATGGTTTCGTAAGCAAAAGGGTTCTATCTCTAAACACATTTTTTTATTATAAAACTGGCGAGTTTCTAGAACTGAGACTTCGGATATAATAATATTTTAGTTAGCTTTAACATTTTGAAACATGATGACACACACTGAAAACGATTTACTTGGTAATTCCCGTCTCGAAATTTCAACATCGATTTCCCAACAAAATGATTAATGTTGGATAGAACCATCTGATTCTCACACGACGATATATAATGTCGATAAAAAGAGCAACTCAAATGTTTTGTTAGATATGCATTAAAACGCCGACCTCTGATCATGTTTCCCGTGTTTTATTGCCATCAGTGACAAAACTGACAATCACATTGCAGTAACGAGAGGCCGATCACGATCGGCAGATGTTAACCCATCCCTTGGCGATAAAAATTTAATATGATCGGATAAATGAGAGTTTTGGTGTTGAATTATAGAGTATACTGTTATGTACTATTATAGACAAATGTACATAACACAAATTATTGGAATTTATGGGTCACTGGCATTTATATAAGAGAATGCACTGGTACAGGATCTGTAATGCTAAACCGCCACAGCCAGCAAGTCCGTGGGTTAAATGTGTAGGTGTGCCCTGGACATGGAATACTTGGGTTAAGAGAGTCCAATTTAAGTTTACAATAATAATGTGTCCTAGTATACAGATAAGCAACCTCACCACTGACCCATTAATATCAATTATATAGCACAGCTGTCAAAAAATCACAGGAATTGTTTATGTTGAACACTGACCTCTATTAAACCAATAACAATTATAATGATATCAGACCATCTGAAGATATAACTCTGCAGCACAGATGTCCAAGTCTACTGTTAATATCATGTGATGTTTATTGTTGAATCTTTATTTTAAATTAGATACCACAGGCTTCTTTATCAGATTATTTGCACATTGGCATAAGAGACATCAGAAAATAATATAGCTTTATCAATAGCTAAGTAGTCCAAATGCAATTGGTGAATTGGATTTAATGTTGCTCCAAACAGATTTACCAGTACATAACACAAGATTTTGGACCGATTTAATCAAATTTGGTGTGGTGATTCGGGGTACCCTTGGCAGAGTTATAATGGTTATAATTGTTTTTAATTATTTAAAAAAATTAAAGGGACACATTGGAAATCTTTTTATCAACTTGTATCATAATCATCAATATCTAAATGAAAACAAATGACAATGTCAATGAATTTTTTTTTATTATTATTATTATAAAAGTTAAAAATAATTTATTTTTTAAATCAATTTTTTTTTTCGAAAAAGGGTCATAACTCCTTTAAAATAAATCGGATCAAACCCATATTCGAACTAGATCTGTATTTTGGGCTGTGAAACTCACATACCAAATTTGGTTCCAAAAAATGTTTGAGTTATGGCAGAATGTGTGAATTCTAAGTAGAAAAAGGGCCATAACTCTGTAACAAAAACTCGGATCAAACCCAAATTCGAACTCGATCTGCATTTTGGGCTGATATACCCATATACAAAATATGCTTCTGATTGGATAGAAAATGTTTGAGTTATCGCATTACACGTGAAGTGTCTACGGACGGACGGACAGACGGACGGACGGACGAACGAGTGGTCAATCCGGACAACGACACTATGTTTACCATACATGGTATGGGTATACCATACATGGTATGGGTAAACATAAAAACAACTCACAGATGTGCAAAGAGTAAGCCGTAGTTAATTAACACCTTTGCAGTATGGCTAATCTTATGTTCGTTTGTGTTCGTTGTTTAGTAGTTTTGTATTCAAATAATGCTAATAACTCAAAAAATAAGTGATCAAAGTTGGAAATAACACCACATAGACATAGAGTGGACCCACACGCACCCACAAACCAAATTTCACCCTTCTATTCCGCTTTTTGGACCTGTGTTCGTTTATGTTCGTTTGTGTTCGTTTGTGTTCGTTGTTTAGTAGGACCGATTCATACAATGGGATTAAAGATGGTCTATCTCTTCCCTGAACTTTTTGTATATATTTGGGGGGGGGGGGGGGGTGTAAAATAATAAATATGCAACAGGGAAACCAGTCAACTGGAGATTCTGTCACCAGGAAATTAATTTTGTTTATGAATTATTTTCTATGAATCGGGACAATTTCTGTGGCTATTTGTAGAACATTACTACTTTTGAATGGAATTTATATTTTAAAGGTACTCAATCCGAATTAACGCTCGCAAATTACTATTTCCTTCCCTTCGGGGGTCAAAAATATTTGATTCGAGTCTAGGAACCCACCCATCACAGATCAGAGTAATCAGTTATCGATGTTTGAAATCTATTATTTTAATTGTAGGTGGCCCAATAGACCGTCAACGAGAAGAATTTCATTGACCAAATTGCGTGTAAAGATTGATAACTCAAGTGGCTTTTTGTGTCAGATATTTGACAAACCGGCAAAATTTCGTTGAACAAAATGTTGATAAATAACAGGTTTTGTACAATTTTATACTATAGTTGATTGTGCTTTTCATTATTTTTGGGCAATTATTTGATTCTGATAACTGAAGCGGCATTTCACAAAATGTTGTTGTTGTTGGAATGTGATGATATGGGGACCCTCTGATCGGATTGAGTACCTTTAAAACACTTTTATGAGAAATATTTGTAACACAAGATGTTTCTCATTTGTTTGTTTAGGAAACAGTAGTGGTAAGATGCCTTCAAAAACGAGGTCCCAAGAAATTCTTTTATTGTTATAGAATGTAGTGCCAGGAAGAGATGAACGATCCTTAGTGGTTTTGATTCAGGCCCCAGGAGATTGATACAGACACATGGATATTTATAACAGACACTAAAAGGTGTATGCCATTTTATTGAGAAAAGTGGTCATGAATAAAATCATGAATATTTCTTCTCATAAGGATTTGGTTCATGGATAATTTGTTCCCATTTTTAAATCTTTAAAATTAGTTGTTTATCATAATATATTGATGAATAATTCAGAGCCACATCAGCATGAATCTCACACCAATGGCAAACAAGAATGTAAATATAGCTTGCAAAAAGCCCAAGCCTATATATTTTCACCGTTCCATTCATATTTGGTACACCAACTTCGGACTTTCTCCAATTCGTAATATTCAGTCAACAGGTTCTCTTATGCAATACTTGGCTAAAAAAAATCTATAATATATTTCCAACTTTTCTCCATTTATAATGCACTGATGATCAGAATTGTATCCTAAAGAAAATAACATGTAACTGAAGAGTCATAAGAACAGACGTTTCTGACTAAACATTTTATCGACCTCTCACAATGTTCATTTTCAGCGACTATATTTCATGTAACTTTTCTGTAAAACGTGAAACAATTGCAGTGTGAACAGTTACCAATTATATTTATAATGGAATGTGAGGCTCACGAATCGAGTACATGCAGATATGGATCTGCATGAAAGAATATAAATGGTAATATGTATTCATGGTTCCAAGCCAATTTTTACGAAACCCTTTTCACATTTTATTTAGAATCTAGTGTATGAAATAACAAGTTTGGAGTGAAAAGTGGCACCTGATAAACAACTTGTTTTATATAGAATTATCTACCCATTACCTACAGTAATGCTCTAAATAATCGACTTCTTGCCCACAGCAGAATTATGGGTAATTTTTCAGGATTTAGTCGGAAATATGGCTTGTTGCCATTCATAGGAAAGCCGAGAGCTTTCCGATGAATGGCAACAAGCCATATTTCCGACTAAATCCTGAAAAGTTGCCCATAATTCTGCTGTGGTTAAGAAGTCAATTACTTAGAGCATTACTGTACATATCGATTCAATTACTTAGAGGAACAGCAATAGTAATCATGTTATATTTTCAATAACAAAATCACAATCTTTTGATGTCTCTCTAGTTTATACGTTACATTAATTTCTGTGATTTTTCAGTAAAACACAGCAAATAAAGATGTTAATGTGTTGACTGCCGACTGAGTTATCTCGTATTATTATAATTTGAATGTTGTTGTAAATAGAGGCATTGAAACCGAATACAACTTCAAATCTCCAAAGCTACTAATGAGATTTATGCAGGTTAATGAGTATCAGGTTTAAAATAGCTGATTTTTAAACCTGTAGTAGAAATTTTATTTGAATCAAGTACTTGATGACAAAACTATCTCACAAATGTGTCATGTCCTAGTACATTTCAAAACTAGACAAAAATATCAAAAACGTGATTTTTGATTATGCAAATATTTTTTTCAAAACATTAATTTTTCAGCCAAATCGCATTATCTTTGTGACCTGTGGCCACAGAATATTGACAAAGTTCTAAAGTCAGCTAGAACATGATACATGGAGAAACTATTATTTCTAGCTAGTAATGGACAAGAATACATTCTTAACACAATTATCACTATAATGGATATCAGCACCTTATATAATAACGATCTCCTTCATCTATTTAAAATAAAGCTCAAAATATGCAGACAATTTCTCATCAATGAATGCATAATGATTTGAAGAAAACCAACACAACCGTCTTAAAGATACATAATACGAATTAACACTCCTAATTTACTATTTCTTTGGCTTGGGGGTAAAACATATTTGATTCAATTCAAGGAACCCACCCATCAAAGCTCAGAGTTATCAGATATCGATTTTGAAATCTGTTATTTTTCACTACCTGGAATAGCAAATATTCAACCAGCCGACCAACATACTCTCGATACCAAATTATGTTGAATAAAATGTTGATATATAACATATTTTGGAAAATTTTATATTAAGAGTTGATGGCGGTTAGCATTAGTTTTGGGTAATTCGATAACTGATAACTAAAGCGTCCTTTGAAGAAATGTTGTTGTTCGAATCTATTGATACAGGGACCATCGAATCGGATTGTGTACCTTAATTCTATCTAATTGATAACCCAGATTGCTTGGCACATTAAAATGCAACTTTAGCAGGAAAATACATCAGTAAGTAACTATTTCAAGTTAATATTAACATATGAAGTGGACGATGTCACACATCATGAATTACTGGTTGTGACTTGACCATATGAATAACTATGAAGTTGCCGGTGATTTCAGAAAGCTACAGATTCAAGAAACTATTGTAAATTCAGTCAGCCATTGATTGCAGGATAAATTCACCTATTGTGTTCTGAAACAACACATTGGAAATGCCCTTTCTTCCTTTGTAAGGATATTCTGATACTATAAGCATGTCGGGTAAAAATGTTCAGCTAATAAATTCAACAAAGATTCCTACAAATGAATGAATGGGAATCAAGTAACTGAGCAATGGCAGAGCAAGAGTTGATTGATGAGCATTTGCCGCAGACTATTTGCCAAATCCCCTTACAAAATCTCCAAAAATTACATGGTTATCGCCAAACTTTATCCTTCATTCCTAATCAAATCAACAGTTCAACAAAAGTCTTGTTCATGATTAAATACTGTTCATAAAAACAATTGGTCTCAGTCATACAAAATCAAGATCACAAACAATTAACTAAAAAGCACTGGATACTAGTACTTCTAATACACGAATTGTTAATTTTGTTGGGCTATGAAGAACTTGTAGATTAAGGCTGCAGCTAGAGCGACACCAAATGGTATTAACCAACCACTCCAGTCCCTGAAAATAGATGAAGGTGATGAATCAGTTAGAATCAGCAGAACCTTAACAGGGATTTAGCCCTAACAATATTTACTTTGACCTTCTAAGCCAGTGCATTTTCTTATATATTCGAGGCTCCCTATAAAAACCCAGTCCCTTTGTTCTACTTTTCACAATATTTTTCAGAAATGGGCACTTTATACTAGAATGTTCATGTTTCCTCAATTTACGCACAAGGAGACCGGACTGGGACCTCTTAATGACAACTAGTGCTCTTCTGACGGATCTCCAATTCACCCCAAAGAAGATCATTAGCATAATGCCTATGCAACCTTCAAATTCAGACTTTTGTCGATAGTAGCGTGCATCTCATTTGAATACAAACAATTTGGATCGGAGTGTCCTCATATATGGGCGGGAAAAGAAATGAGGCTATATAGTAGCACTTCGTACAAAATATGTGAAAATTGGGAAAACAAAATACATCACGTGCCGGGAAGACAGTTATCGAGGGTCTTTATCATAGTTTCATACAGCTGAAAAATTTCCCTGATGAGGATAATATTTGAAGTTTATCATTCAGCAATGTTAGCAAATATTAGTCCCGCCACAACCGTACAGTCACACCCACTACACCCCTGACTGGTACGTATCTTCCAACTATTGGAAACTTTCAAACTAACACCTATCCTCCCCCACCCCACAATGGACAATTGGAACTGACAGAGACTTCTGTCCAAAAAAAAAACAACTAAAATTATGAAAATATGAGACCTTGTATGGTCTCAAATATTTCCAACTGGACGTCTAAATTTTTTAATTTAAAATTTTAAAATGAACCGGGTAAATAGTGAAATCCATTTAAAAATAACGGACCAATTCAGCTCATTTCCCACTTCTCCACTCCAAGTATGAGGCTACCACCCCCCTTTCTCGTACACCAAATGCCGGGTGTTTTGGAGCAGTACGTCGGATTCTGCATGTATCGTACGCTGGATTCCAACTCCATAACTGGATCCTGTTTACAACGAAATTCAACAATTCAGTCATATTCCTTCATATTCATCAGAATCTTGCACTTTCGAAATGGAGTAAACACAGATATCTATTAATAATCTCACTATAAAGATGACTGAAGAAAAGCAATTCGTTCCCATATGCCACGGTACGGTAACCAGTTTGGGCTGATATTATATCCGCCAGGGTTGGATAGCGATCATGCCGAATGAACGCACTCTGTGATTTACACTAAATACTGGGAACAAAAATATCCCAGTTATTCAGTGTTATTGGTTTAAATTAATGGCATATATTGTTGTTTTTCTCCAAAAATAATTCATATACCATGATCCTGTATTGTTAGATTATTAACCCTTCCATGACTGTGGCTTACTGAGATATTACGAAAACCCTGTGCCAATGCATTCTCATATATATGTGAGTCTCCCATAGGGAGCCTCGCATATATAAGAGAATACATTGGCCTAATAATATTCACCTTGACCTTGTAAGACAGAGCATTCTCTTATGAGAGGCAGCTTCCATCATAAAAGTGTTAAACTTGATCCTGGATGTCATGTCATGCCTTTTTAAAAGCCAGATTCCAAGGGTTAGAGGGTGGTAGTCTCAAGTATTTATATGTTGAAATTGTTTTGGCTAGAATAAGGGATGAGTAAGACACTACCTCTGAGCCTAACCGCGTCATGGAAATAATTAGGCTTGCCGCGATTTTGGATTTTCAAAATCGATTAATCAGTGGCTATAATCGACGATTAATCAATTTTTCTACACATGAAATTAAATCTCAAATAGAGATTTAATTTGTAGTAAATAGATGCCAAAAAAAGAGACTATTAAGAGGTGCATCTGGTAAGTGTAAGATGGTAAGTATAACTCCTGTTTTACGGGCACCGCACATCGGAAATGAAGGGCATTAGTTCTGAGAATTTGCTCCCATATAAATTCAAATGCCTCTATTAAACAATAAAAACAAATAATTACTCGTAGTTTATGAACTTTATGTAAGCACTAAGCAGATTCAGAAATCATTTTGAGTAAACAAATTGAACGAAAAAATCGGAAAAATACTCCCAACTCTCGTCGGGCCACGTGCTTCGTGAGACTGTTCGTGAATTTGGGATCGTGCATTAATTGAATTTGAAGTTCGGGATCGTGCCTTAATTCAAAGTCGGGAATCTCTCAATTCATTCGATCGTTAATATTCTTATTCAAGAATACGAGTTTGTCAGTGGAGTATACACATGCGTCGGCACATTAAATGAAAAACCGCCGTGATGTGAAACCAAGACGGAACTAGATTACTCTGTCGGCCCGACCTCAAAAGACACCGCAACTGAAAGTTACATTGTCACAAATGTTTGCGTGGGTGGGTTTCTGGGTTAGATTAGTGCTGTAAATACGGTGCAAAATATTGCCTCTTAAGTTGAGATAAGTTCTTTCAAATACGCTGTATGCCAGCGTTCTTGTGTTATTGTATAATATGCATTGTTATTTGAACTAAAAAAGACGATTTTCAAAATGAAAATCGATTAATCTGACGATTGTTCGATTATTCCCAAAATCGCGGCAAGCCTAGAAATAATATTGAACTTTAAATTTAGGCATAGAATATGAATTGCGTCAGTTTATAAACCAGTTTACATACACTTACCTCCCACCAGTCTCTGGAATTGTCGGTGTAGTTCTCATCTGCAACAAAAAAAGAAATGTAGGTCTAAGCGTGGAATAACAACACTATGATGAGAAAAATAAATACAGTGTTTCCATGCCATATGAGACTAATCGAGTGACATTTCTTTATTATATGAACGCATTAATGTGGTACTTAAATATACATTGATTTATATTCAGGGCTCCATGACAACATTTATGAAATGTTTTACTTATTAACACTCTTGTGCATAAAATAATGCAATTGGAATGAGAAGAGCCACCAAAAAGAACCTGTTTTCCTTGATATTGAACTTTCAATGCATTTATTTCATAAAGTTTTGATGTTTTAGAGGAACAACGGTAACTATTTTGCCAACCAAATAATGTGGAGAATCATTTCTCATATCAACATGCCAAAGGTCGTTACCAAAATATATTGTCATTATAAAATATAAAAAAACAAGTGCATCGCACAGAATATCCCCCGCAAAGGTGGCTTTCTGCTGAGGTTTATTCATTTCCTGATGTGGCTTAATTTGAAAGATGTCTTAATCTTAACACAACCATACAACATATCATTCACACTGCAATTAAGATGACAAGGATGTAGGGATGTGGTATTGTATACTCTAAGGGTCATAACTTCAAAATATGAAAATGTCATTAACACCATAGCTCAATTTGAAAAGGGTCCAGGAGGAATTATTAATTCAAAGAGTAAAATCCAAGATGGCTGCAAGCAGCCATGTTTTTCTTTGAAAATTGTTCAAATAAAATATCTCCCATAGTGGGGGCTGTAAGCTGATGGGGTGTGCAAATTTGGATAAAAGCATGAAAATTGGTACACATATAGAGTAGACCATGGGGGTTCAGTTCGAAGCGAGACCCAAATTGGTAGACCCCCTCATATGAACTTGAGGTCAATGTCAAGGTCATCAACATTATTTTTCACTATTGGTTGTCTGGAATGTGCATAAGGGAGCTAAAAATTATGCATTGTGCATATTATTCATTACTTCACACTGGGGAGACATAATATGACTAACATCATAATATTTGGGGGCCTTATATGAGAGTTGGAATGTTTTTGGTGACCTTGAACTTAAAATTGTGCCATGTTGTCAATTATCACTTGGGAGAGGGGATGGTTTAGGCGTATCAGGTTAGATGTTTTATTCAAACATATTGCAACAATCATAATTATATCCAATATAGGTGGAGGCACAAAGTGGCTCAGTTGGTAAGGTATGTGTTGCATAAGACAAACATAAGCCATTCCAATTAGTGATGGTGAAACTGATTTGAATCAGCTGGCACACACAGAGATGCATGTACATGTAATTGGGAAAGTTTGTCATTTGCTTTCCTGTGTTCAGTGATTTATTCTCAGTGAGATATATCCTCTTCACAGCCTCTCCTCCACCTGTAAACATGACCTGATATGCCATGATGTGACATAGCAGCTAAAACGACCATTTACCCCAATAAAACAAACAAACAAATATCAGTTTCTTAAATTGGAATGATGAGCTTACATACCACTAAGTGAATGGTGTTAGATGGTGTTGATTATTTTAACACTATCAAATACCTTATTAGGATGAATAAAAGATCCAATGAGCAGAATTGGAACCCATGCCTCACCAGCACACGGCACTTATCAACGAAGATACACCATTTTTTTAATTGTTATTTTCATCCCATTAATATTGTATTGTCATAAGCTAATACAGTTCAGACCATACGCTTGTCGCATGTAGTACTTAGTTAAAATGTATACCTGTTTTGAAAATTAAACTGAATAAAGTCAAGTCGGCGATTTATCAAAATCATATTCAACTACTAACAGCATGTTTCAAGATCTGTCATCAATGTGTTATGAGAAAAAAAAGATGTTTTCAGTCATGAGTGCCAATAACACAGCCAGTAAGCGTTGGGGCAAAATACCAATTTGAAGAAAGAAGGCATTAGAATGGTACCCCTCTCTGTGATAAATAAATTACCATTTCTACTGATTTCATTGAAGGATGTGATAATGGCCAGGTTCAGCCAAACATTCGTTTAACTTGTAACATGTGCTACTGTGGTATACTTGTATGGATACACACTTGGCAGGAGAAGTCGTGTGATTTACGGCACCAAAGCTACACGTTTTGAGATATCGGCCCAATTTGTAGCAGAATGTGTAAACATAATCTGGTGGTAAGCGACATGTCCACAATGCAACCGCCGATATGCTTAATTGACTTCAATCAAGACACACGGAAACATTTGAATCTCCTATATTCTCCTACTGCATGAATAGCGTTGGTTTCTCAATATAGAAAATCTTATCAGAACATTGGATTATTCCACTTTGCTGCTACACATTTGACAGAAAACTTCCAAATGGCTTGACCATGTAAGTGTAGGCGGAATGTTGGCATGAATCAGGTTACTTTCTTTGGCAATGGCAATACAAGTTACATTGGCTATACCTTGCTAATATTCTTCATAATATATACTGAAGAGAATTTGGTGGTTTTATTATCAAAATTAAAAAAGTTTCATACTTAAGAGTTGGTACTACCAGACAAAGTCCTGAAATTACAGAATTGAAGAATTGTTCAGTCTTCGTGAGTGAGATATTGGACCACCATCATAGATGGGTACACTGGTCAAGCGGGGTATGGGGAATTTGATCATAAGTGAAGATGTGCACAATGATCACATGATTCCAGAATACAGGCAATCTGTTCATCACTGGAAACTGGCACAGTGGTTGCCTAGTTTCAGGATGTGCATGGGTGATATTGGTGCACTCGATCTGCACCATAATTCCAGGATATCAGATATAGGTAATCTAGTCACCACTGCAGAAGTACTCTATGGTCAGCCAATAGCAGCCATGCATGTTCTGGATATGGCTAACTTGGCCGACCACTGCTGGAATTTGTATTTGGGTAGCCCAGTCCCAGGATAAGAATATATTGCATTGCTAGGTATACGTGTAGGTCAAGCTATTCACAGCTGTTAGAGTACAGTGACTTCTCTTGACATTGACCACCACAATACGGATACATTATATGGATATTCTAGACATCAATATAGACAAGAGCACTGGTGTCCCAATTTCGGGATAGATACGTAGAATACACTGCCCCAGATGACTCGCAAATTCCTCCCAAATCCAACGACACAGGACTGGTAAACTAGAGGAATAGTCATATACCGGTGTATGTTATCTGGTCACCACTAAACTGTGGCACTTTGACTAATCAGTCCTATGTTTCGCTATGCCACTACATGTGCTATCCTAGATGCTGATGATCAGAGGCCAAACAAATGTATGGTTTGCATGGATATGTGTTATTATGTGCGGTGGGTACTTTAGCTGACCAATTAATGCTGGAATAAGTGATTTGACCCCTGCTTTCGTCCACCACGATGGACATACACCCAGTTCCTAGATACCACCCACTACTTTGGGAACTATTGAGGTACCGGATAACATAATATGGGCAGACTATAGACATCCAGTTCCCCGACATCGCTGTTCTGTTCTGGCAATCTGACAAACAACTTTCTGAATACTGACACTATAATGAGATACGGGTAACCTGCCACTAATGTGAATATCCAGTCATTGTACATGTTATGCGGCCTATTGATACATAGATATATTAGTATATTGGCCACCCCTAGCTGATGACCATTTCGCACATTGTCTACCAAATCGGAGATGTAAACACCAGAGAGCCAGCCTTGCTTGCTTTAGGATTCAGTGGCATAGCATTTTGACACTCTAAACAAGCAATGACTTACAGTAATGACCTAAGTAATCGACCTCTTAACCACAGCAGAATTATGGGTAACTTTTCAGGATTTAATCGGAAATATGGCTTGTTGCCATTCACCGGAAAGCTCTCCCCGAGAGCTTTCCGATGAATGGCAACAAGCCATATTTCCGACTAAATCCTGAAAAGTTACCCATAATTCTGCTGTGGTTAAGAGGTCGATTATATAACGGTCTCTTGATTTTATTAGGGAATATGTCTATATCCAATGCTCTTGTATCCACACTCTAGTTCTGTCTTTAGCATGACTTAATATTTCGTAACAAGTTTTGATGCCAATAACATGATTGGTGATATTATATTCTGGACAACAGATCTCATTTATTGGGTGTGGTAATGGTAGTCATATTCTCATAATTGTTACCAAATTGAATGCATGTTAACATATTCAACATATAATCTGTCTATAAATTGCTGACATGTGATTTTACTGTCCTTTAATCCTGACCAGAGAATCGATTACCATGTGATCATGCCAAGTTTTTTCCACCGCATGTAGTGCTTATGTGTCAAACATTTGGGTAAAATATATGTATTGTGCAATGCGTTGGGTGACTAAAATGAGCAAAATGTTACTTTATAAAAGTAACATATTTTTTGCAAAACCCTCTGAAACGCTTGTTATCCATATACTGATCACATGTGCCTAAATGTATAACTTGGTGGCATCATGTTGGCATTTTATTTTGTGACTTTACAGGTATATTGAATTTTTGATCTTCTTACCAATATTTACTGAAATATATGTTCATTAATTGATAGAATTCCTGAGATTTCAGTAGTATAATATATTTATGTAATTTTGGACCAATATCGAGGAATAATTCAGGCTCAGCTCACACCATTAACAATTTTATAAAAATGAGTTTTGACTTTGACCTTGACCTCAAGGTCATCTGGGTGAATTAAATGATTGGGTCTCACTCTTGTAATGTACGCTGATATTATGCAATACAATGATGTGAAATGTGGTGGCATTTAGTGAGCACGTTAAATAGTTGGCACTTTATATTCATTTGTTCATGGAATTTTGGCAATTATTCGGATGAACAACTGACATTTTGAGTTCAATATGAAAAGTTCTCAAGATCTTTGTAGATTTTGTTATAAAGGTGACTAATATGGCCTATTTGAAGTCATATTTATGTAATTTTGATATGTATAGTAATTTGTTGTCTTAAAAATGTTATAACTCATACCGCCAGTTAAAAATTGAAATTTTGACATTTGACCTTGACCTCAAGGTCATCAAGGTCACTTTCACGCTTGGGTCTCGCTCTTATATTGACCCCCAGATCATGAACTATGTGTACACCAAGTTTCATGCTTTTATCCAATTTTTCACACTTTGGCCATTTTTGGGACCTTAGAGCCTCTACTACCATCTTTGCCATGCATTAAGCATTGATTGTTGTCCAGACTTTAAAACAAGTGTAAATAGTACATACATGTATAAGCAAGTGACTGCTTTCTCATAATTGTATAAATAATGCTGCGACATTGGTTGTTCCCGTTGATCTATAGCGAATATTGGTCGAATTAACCAAATGCAATTTAACGGCCGTTCGTGATCAGAGATTCAATACTGATATTGAATTAGAATATATATATATATATTTGCAATAATCAAGTTTTACCCGTAGCTTTACTCTGTATGAGTTTTTGGACAGACTTTCGGGAGAGTGAGACTATAAAAGAAGCCAGCCCAACAATACATGTACATCAAAGGAAGTATGCTAGACAGGAAGCACAGCTAAAATTTTAAGTGTCCAGCATATGAAAGCTGTGGTCCATTTATACAGAATGTCAAATGAGTCTTCTCATATTTTAGTCTGTGAATAGGTTTCATTCTATTCGAGTTCATAGTCAGAGATATGAGAATCACCTTCAAATATTGGCCAAGGGAAGATTAACAACCTTATGTCAATAACTATGTGACACAACTTAGAAATACATTGAACTACAATTAAATCTAGATCATTCTGTTTGCTTGAATTACCACTTTTGTGAAAACATGCATTTCATTTCAAGGGCAGATCAAAAGCCTTTTAACCCTTTACCCAACAGAACGGCCTGTGCCAATGCATTCTTTATATATGCGAGTCGACCATAGGTCGCCTCGCATATATAAGAGAATGCATTGGCTTAACACATATTAAAAATGATAAAATTGTCAAAGAATGTAGAAAAATATTATAAAAATTGTTAAAAATTGTTAAAAAATGTAAGAAAAATGGTAAAAAGGATTTTTTTGTTTTGTTTAGGCCAATGCATTCTCTTATATATGCGAGGCGACCTATGGTCGACTCGCATATATAAGAGAATGCATTGGCACAGGGCATAACTGTAACCATCACAATGTGGTCAATGAACCAGTTCCAATGATATCCATATTTGTATGGTGTTATTGAGACAGACCGAAGATATTTTAGGCTGTTGAAGCTTTATTTGGGCGTTTTTGGCCGGTTTGTTGGGTAAAGGGTTAATAGATAATGTAGACATACTAGACCAGTCAAATTGAGTCAATCATGATGATTTTTGTGAAAGTGCCAAAATTTCATGCACAGCTTAAAGCTGCATTTCTTGTTTTATGTATGTCAATCACTTGAACTTGGCACTAGATGTAATCCTAAACATGTCTGTAAATTTTTAAAACATTTCTCCAACAATTGTTGCCAGCAGGGTGTGCCGATGGTTTAAAATATGAAATAATTTTTTTTAATTATTTGATAGTTCTCATCTAAAAGTCACACCAAATCCATATGAAGTTTGATAACAATCGGTCCATGAATCGGATGATGGATTTGGCCTTTAGGCACAGGGGTTCGGTAACATGTTTTTTAATTTTATTATATTATTTATAGAAGGGTAATAGCTGGATATTCAAGGAAATAAGTTTGGGGAAAATGGCTTCAAAAACACCTTTTTTCAAATTATCATCTTTGTTGACAGCTCTAGCCCTTCATTGCACATATAGTTCCAAAAAATATAATAAGGTGAAAATAGTTTGACAAAATCCAATCCCAAATTAAAAACATTATCATATTTTTTCAAGTGTTCAAAATGTCGAGATATGTCCGAGTCAAATTCGATAAAATTCTCATAAATTAACACATATTTCCTCAAATATCGTGCTACCCAACCAAGAATTGCAATTCTGGTAATGGTGAACTAAAATGAAAGTGTCAATGACACTGTAGCTCAACTTGGAAAGGGAATAATTTCATGTGTTAAAGTCAATGGAGTGATTAGGAATGTGGAAAGTTGAAAGGCCTAGTTATGCAAAGAGCAAAATCTAAGATGGCCGCTGGCAGCCATGTTTTTTGCCGAATGACCCCAAAAAGACTCGTTCCCATTTACATGTCATTGTTAACATCCAGTACAAATTTCATGATGATCTGACAAAAGATACGACCTGTAGCCCGTGCCAAAGGATTTAGTCATGCAAAGAGTAAAATCCAAGATGGCTGCTGGTGGCCATGTTTTTTGGCCAAACAACCCCAAAATGACTCGTTCCCATCTACATGTCAATATTAACATCCATGACAAATTTCATGATGATCAGACAAGCAATATGACCTGTAGCCCGCGCCAATGGATTGAATTTTGAAATCCAAAATGGCCGCTGGTGGCCATGTATTTTTGCCGAATAACCCCCAAAATGACTCGTTCCCATCCACATGATAATGTCAACATTCCTGACAAATTTCATAAAGATCGGACCAAAGGTACGACCTGTAGCCCCGCGTCAAAGGATTTAGTCATACAAAGAGTAAAATCCAAGATGGCTGCTGGCGGCCAGGTTTTTTGGCAGAATGACCCTAAAACGACTCTTTCCCATCTACATGTCATTGTTAACATACATGTCAAATTTCATAAAGATCTGACCAAAGCTACGACCTGTAGCCCACGCCAAAGGATTTAGTCATGCAAAGAGTAAAATCCAAGATGGCTGCTGCCGGCCATGTTTTTTTAGCCGAATGACCCCAAAATGACTCGTTCCCATCTACATGTCAATATTAACATCCATGACAAATTTCATGATGATCAGACAAGCAGATGACCTGTAGCCTGCGCCAATGGATTGAATTTTGAAATCCAAAATGGCTGCTGGCGGCCATGTTTTTTGGCCGAATAACCCCAAAACGACTCGTTCCCATCTCCTTGTCATTGTTAACATCCATGACAAATTTCATGAAGATCTGACCAAAGCTACGACCTGTAGCCCGCGCCAAAGGATTTAGTCATGCAACGAGTAAAATCCAAGATGGCTGCTGGTGGCCATGGTTTTTGCCGAATGACCCCAAAATGACTCGTTACCATCTACATGTCAACATTCGTGACAAATTTCATAAAGATCAGACCAAAGGTATGACCTGTAGCCCGCGGGAAAGGAGATTGTTGACAGACACACACACACACGGACGCACGAACACACGGACGACGGACGCCAACCCATGGCAATAGCTCAAACTTACAAAGTACGGTAAGTTGAGCTAATAACACACAATGAGCCTGCTGTGTCTTTTTCTGAAAATAAGTCCCCAGAAATGCGACAAGCGATGGAAATAAGAGAACATATGATTTTCTGCGAAACCAAAAGTAGTTGATTTGCACCAATCCATTACAGCTATCATGGCTATTCATGATGTGAAATCTGTTTCAATATGGAAGCTGGTGTAAACTGTTATACCGAGATTGGCTTGGTAAAATGAATAAAACCCGAATGATTTCTTTCATTAGAGTGACCCGAACATATGTTTGTTCTTGGTAATATTTATGCAGTTCGTTCAAGTATACTAACATGTGGCCGGGTTAAATTGCTAGAAATTACATTTCATTTGGATCAAGAAATAGCTAGATGCTGGCTGGACTGGGACAATGACATTTTAAAGAAATCTGTCAAGTTTTGAATTTGGAATTAGATTTTTCCAAACCTTTTTACTTTATCATTTCACTGATGAAGTCTAATATCTAAGAAAGGTGTATAGTGCTGTCAACAGATTTTATATTTTTTTAAATAGTGTTTTTGAAGCCATTTTCCCCAAACTTGGTGATATTTCTGCGAAAATCCAAACCCTTTTAAAAATAATATACTAGTCTATCTACTATATAATTTTAGACTTCCGTATATATATATATATGTGTGTGTGTATATGTGTACTTCATAGAATCCAAAACGTGTGTACAGATTGAGCTCAAACTTCCTATGTAAGTGTAAAATCCCACCGACACGACCGTGGTCCAGGGACCAGCCGAGAGGGCGACGTGGGCGACTTCTTCGCCCTAGCGCCGTCTGCTTCGCCTTATTTTTGCAGTCGGGCGAAGTTGAAGTCGCCCTGAAAATTCCAAAGTTGACTGACGAAAATCGGCAAAATGCCCCAAATAATTTATGATAATTTACAACTGTCAACTGTGATTGCACACAATACTCCACTATCAGGGTGTATCATGGTGTTATAAAACAATTACACCTGTATTGCTCCAATCTGGAAGCATGTTGACAACGGAGTCTGATTACTGGCACCTGTGAAAACATCGTCGGACCTCAAGTGTTAATCTGGTTGTTGTTATTTTTAGATTACCGTGATTACCACACCTTACAATGAAGATTACAACTCACACCTCTCACAATGTGTCAATTCATCACTCCCTCTATGGAGTTTGGTTAAAGAAATTTTAAAACAAATTCATTTGTGAAGCATATTAAAATTTCAAACGGGATTACTAACAGAGCGCAGTAAAAGTGTTCATGATTTCGTTTCGTTTCGGTTTGATATATTGTTGGCATTTTTAAAAACCCGAAAAATATGAAATAAAATCCTGTCTTTCTCCCACAATTATGATATAAAATGGTGCTATCCTCTCACAATTATGTTTGGGTATTATTAATAGTTATTAGGGTCATGAAGTGAACATAATGACTCCATATTTCAACCATTGTTTCATAAGTTTAATTGACATATGTCATCTCTCCTATTTTCGTTCTATAGCGATTCCTGTCGTAGTACTGATCATTTTAAATTTTGTAGACTCACTTTGCCCTATAGAACGGCCACTTCGCCTTATTTTTATAGTAGGGCGAAGTCATTTCGCCCGGAAAATCTGGTCTAGGCTGGTCCCTGCCGTGGTCACGTTTTGGAGAAGCTCAGAGCACCGTTTCTCCAATCCCAAATCACCGCAATCGGCACTTCGGGGTTAAGACATCAACGATCTTTATATTGACCTTAACAATCAACGCTCTTTATTGCAATGGACGTGGCTAAACGACTGACCCCATGCGTCCGAAATACGGATGCGGATTCCAATGGACGTGGCTAAACGACTGACCCCATGCGTCCGAAATACGGATGCGGACGAAATGCAATTATCTCGACTAAAAAGGCAGAATTGATCTAAGAGCTTAAAATATTATGCAGAGGGATTTCACGACGGGATTAATTGACTGTCCGCTCTGAAGTTTACGACGGGGAGGACGGGTACCATGAATTAACTCATTGAAAAACAAAGAATGCGTTATCTCGAAACGGGTGGAGCTATCGACTTGAAATTTGCTATGTGAATGTATCTTGCCCCGGATACAAATTTTATCGGGTCCCCGATCCCGTGCGACGCCAGCTTCGCGCATGCGCAGACGAGATCTCGGAAACGGGTGGAGCTATCGACTTGAAATTTGGTATGTGAATGTATCTTGCCCCGGGTACGAATTTTATCGGGTCGCCGAGCCCGGGCGACGCAAGCTTCGCGCATGCGCAGACCAGATCTCGCAAACGGGTAGAGCTATCGACTTGAAATTTGGTTAAATTAAAAACATGTCATGTTTCTGAAACAAAGCCATGGGACGAATGCTGCCAGTGGCGGGCTAACCTGCTAGTCTATCTTCTCTTCTATATATTTTGAGAACTCCTTGTATTCGAGAGATAGCCCACACCCTCCGGACCTCAATGATATGATCGTGAATGAGTATTGATATACCCCACTAAACTTTGACAAACACCAGTAATGGTGTGTAGATCATTTACATATCTCTCCTATATATTTTGATACAATCTATCTAATTTACATATCTCTCTTATATATTTATGTTTGTGTGTGTGTTGTACTTCATACAAATCTACGATTCTCGACCGATCGGGACGAAACTTGGTACGTGTGTGTAGTTTGACCAGGCGGTGGTCGTTGTCGTATTGGCGAGCCCGTGCGACGCCCGTGCAGCGCATGCGCAGACGAGATCTCGGAAACGGGTGGAGCTATCGACTTGAAATTTGCTATGTGAATGTATCTTGCGCCGGGTACAAATTTTATCGGGTCGCCGAGCCCGTGCGACGCCCGTGCAGCGCATGCGCAGACGAGATCTCGGAAACGGGTGGAGCTATCGACTTGAAATTTGCTATGTGAATGTATCTTGCGCCGGTTACAAATTGTATCGGGTCGCCGAGCCCGTGCGACGCCCGTGCAGCGCATGCGCAGACGAGATCTCGGAAACGGGTGGAGCTATCGACTTGAAATTTGGCATGTGAATGTATTTTGCGCCGGGTACAAATTTTCATGCGCAGACCAGATCTCGGAAACTGGTGGAGCTACCGGGTACAAATTTTTCTTATTGAAACGCGTGGAGCTAAAAATTAAAAAAAATATATATATAAATGTCATGTTTCGGACAAGCCGCCGGTGGCGGGCTAACCTGCTAGTACTATATATTTTGAGACTTCGTATATATATATATATATATATGTACTTCATAGAATCGAAAACGGTTCGCTCGATTGAGTTCAAACTTCCCATCTAAGGGTAAAATCCCACGAACACCGTAGCTGTCGCGTTTTGGAGAAGCTCTGAGCACCCTTTCCCCACTCCCAAAATCACCGCAAAGGCACGGCGGGGGTTAATCGCGTTGATAGTTAAAGAGCGTTCATATCCGCAGTGTCGTTGATAAAGAGCGTATGTGTGTAATGTAATTCTTACGTCTGGGTCTGGGCGTGTGCGTGTAAGACTGTATCCAGACATGAGCGTGTTGTGTGACGTATTGCATCCCCACGGCAATTTTAATTCACATTCCCAACACCTATAGCAGGGACAAATACCTCTTAGCCAGCATAAAGGCGAGTCTTGTAACATATTAATTCAAATGCTTTCGATCAAACAATATTATCTGTTGCACTCATATTTCGAATCCACTGCAATCTACCTATTTTTAGAACGCAACACATGGTACCAGTGATGGGGGCGCACGGCGGGATTAATTTAAATATGTCATGTTGGTAACAATATCTAGCCGAGAATTCCTCAGACCTACAGACGAATGCGACCAGCAAATTTCAAAATTGGTCACTTGACCTCACCATGAACATCTTCTGGGAAATTCCAGGGAATGCGTGCCCATTATCGGGCCATTGTGTGTGTCGCGGTCGAGGTAAATACACGTGGTTGTGAATTACGTCACGCCATGTGGATCCAGGCGGAAGTTAACCTGACCCTTCCGATGCCGCGTACGTTAGTGATACCGGAGTTATAGCGTGCGCGTTATGTTTTTTGACTGACCGCAGTGCCCGATCCGCCGGATGTGAACATGTTATCAACTGTTACGGCAGTCTGTGGCCCACGGCAGTCAATTGCCGTGGCGAATATTGAAGCCTACGGCGATTGCCACGGCAATGCCGATTGCCGTGGTGAATGTGTGTCCTTTATAGACTCGAACCGATTGAGCTCAAACTTGCTACCTACGGGAAGTGTCATGGACAGGTTAAATTGTGACCCCGACCTGACCTTGACCTTGAAAATGATCAATTCAAGGTCAAATCGGGTCAAATTGAAAAACAAAAAATTAAATTAAAAAGGAACAATTAACTCATTGAAAAACAAAAAATTTAATTAAAAAATTAATTAAAAAAATTAATTAAAAAATTCACTCATTGAAAGTCATGTTTCTGACAAAGCCATGGGACAAATGCCGCCAGTGGCGGGCTAACCTGCTAGTCTATACTATATATTTTGAGACTTCGTATATATGTGTGTGTGTGTGTGTGTACTTCATAGAATCCAAAACGCGTGTACAGATTGAGATCAAATTTCGTATGTAAGTGTAAAATCACACCGACACCGCCGTAGTCGCGGTTTAGAGAAGCTCAGAGCACCCGTTCTCCAATCTCAAATCACCGCAAAGTCACGGCGGGGGTTAATCAAGTGATTATTTAATGAGCGTTTGTTTTTGACGCATCTCTATAAAGAGCGTCTGTTTCCCATTCAACGTTATTCGCATCTGCAGAGTTATACGGGAACGCAAACGTTATCGCTCGAAATTTATTCCCTGCGAGCACGGATGGCGCGCTCTGTTTTTACAGTATATACCTTTGGTATATACCGAAATCATCCCAGATAATCACGAATATAGCATCAGATTTCTCCCCAGATATACCGTTATAAAGCTACTGGAATCTGCCAATCTACGGGAAATTCCAGGGAATGCCGATTGAGCTCAAACTTGCTACCTACGGGAAGTGTCATATATATGAGTGTGTCCTTTATAGACTCTAACCGATTGAGCTCAAACTTGCTAAATAAGAAAATAGCCCCCAAGCCGTAAATATCAACAACAACGATATTACTAAATACACGTTTTCGGCAATGTGAGAGTTTTCGAGGAGCCGTGATGCCAACAACAACGACCCGAAGACAGATTTCCCGACGGGAAGCGTTTGTTTTAAATTCAATGCAATGTTATCGTAGAGAGATTTCGCGAAACAAAGAATGCGTTGTCTGTCGTTCCTAGGAAGGGGGGGATTTCTACGGGTAAATTTTTCCGCCAGAAACAAAAAAAAATATTAAAACAATTTACAATTTAATTAAAACAATTTAAAATTAAAAAAAATTAACAATAAAAAAACAATTCAGAAACAAAATATATTAAATTTAAAAAACATTAAATTCATATTCAAAAATAAAAAACAAAAATAAATAAAAACAAAATAATTACAAAAATGTCATGTTTCTGAAACAAAGCCATGGGACGAATGCCGCCAGTGGCGGGCTAACCTGCTAGTACTATATATTTTGAGACTTCCGTATATATATATGTGTGTACTTTATAGAAACGAAAACGACTGCACCCATCGAGCTCAAACTTCCCATCTAAGGTTAAAAACCCACGGGAATGGTCGTTGAGGCGTTTTGGAGAAGCTCTGAGCACCCGTTCTTCACTCCCAATCATCAAAATCACCGTCAACGGCACTGCGGGGGTTAATCGGGTTGATAGTTAAAGAGCGTTCCTATCCGCAGTGTAGTTGATTAAGAGCGTATGTGCGTAATGTCATTCTTACGTCTGGGTCTGGGTGTGTGCGTGTAAGACTGTATCCAGACATGAGCGTGTTGTGTGACGACATTCCCAACACCTAGCAGGGACAAATATCTATTAGCCAGCATCAAGGCGAGTATTGTGACGTATTAATTAAAATGCTTTCGATCAAACAATATTCTAATATTTCGTCATCTCTACGAATCCACTGCAATCGACCTATTTTTAGAACGCAACACATGGTACCAAAATTACGTCGCGTTGGTGATCGGGGTGCACGGCGGGATTAATTTAACAATATCTAGCTGAGAATTCCTCAGACCTAAAGACGAATGCCACCAGCAAATTTCAAAATTGGTCACTTGACCTCCCCATGAATATCTTCTGGGAAATTCCACGGAATGCCGATTGAGCTCAAACTTGCTACCTTCAGGAAGAGTCATATATATGTGTGTCTTGTATAGACTCGAACCGATTGAGCTCAAACTTGCTACCTACGGGAAGTGTCATGGACGGATTAAATTGTGACCCCGACCTGACCTTGACCTTGAAAATGATCAATTCAAGGTAAAATCGGGTCAAATTGAAAAAAAAAATTTCATTAAAAAATTAAAAAGGCACAATTAACTCATTGAAAATAAATCGGGTCAAATTGAAAAACAAAAAATAAAAATAAAAAAAATTAAAAAGGCACAATTAACTCATTGAAAAACAAAAAATAAAATTAAAAATTTAATGAAAACAAAAAATGAATTGCTTCTGACGATTGCCGCCAGTGGCGGGCTAACCTGCTAGTATTATATAAATAAACTTTTTTTTAAATGTTCCCAGACCACTGTGCCAGTAGGGTGTGCCGAAGGATATAGTCATGCAAAGAGTAAAATCCAAGACGGCTGTCGGCAGCCATGACTTTTATCGAAAAAACGTTCAAATTCAATAACGCCCATTTAGAGGTGATCCTGATCAGGCCTGTAAATTTTTATATTTGCTCGTGCGCTCAATCCCCATCAAACTTTGCCGCGGGCAGACATGATGATTTGCTATATTTTAGATAACCTCAAAACAACAAATCGTGGGGTGAAGGTAGAAAATCACTCGATCTTCTTGACCATACTGGGCACTTCGCACCCTTACTACTTTCTCTAACCAATTAATGTGGGCTGCAGGGTGTGCCACTGCATTTAAATGTTAAAACCAATATGGCTGCTGGTGGCCATGTTTTTAAATGAATATTGGAAAATATTGAAGACTCACATCTAGAGGGCACCCGAATATCCAAGTGAAGTTTGGTGACAAGTTTGTCTAAATATATGCATATATGTCGCAACTGCCAGATGTCATCAAACTTTACCAGAATATCATTCATAACAAAGGATTACCACTGTGAAATGTCATTAAAATTTACCTGAATAACATTCATGATAACAAAGGACAACGACTACCAAACATCATCAAAATTTACCTGTATATCATTCATAACAAAAGACAATGACTGCCAAACAACACCCAAATTTACCTGAATTTCGTTCATGACAAAAAACAATGACTGCGAAACATCAAAATTTACCTGAATTTTTTTCATGACAAAAGACAATGACTGCCGAACATCATCAAAATTACCTGAATTTTGTTCATGATAAAAGACAATGACTGCCAAACGTCATCAAATTTACCTGAGTTTTGTTCATGACAAAAGACAACGACTGCCATCAGAATTTACCTGCTGGTTCTTTTCAGATTTATCTTCCTGAAAAAGTAAGATAATTAATCATTTAATATTAGTTTTGTCACATTGGTTTAGTGGTCATCAAAAATCTATTTCGCTATTAATCTAACACAGTCAGCAGTGTGATATATTGTAATTTGTTACGCCAGGTTTTGATGTAACTGATGACATTTGACGCAACAATGAGTTGTAAAATCGCCAGCCTTTGATGTAACTAACGAGTTTTGATGTAAACTTGCCAGCTTTTGATATAAAATAAGGTCACCACTTTTGAAGAAATGTCACCAACTTTTGATGTAATAAAAAACAGGCAACAAGTGATGAAGTAAAAAAAATGCCAGCTTTTGATGTAAAGTCACCAGTCGATTTTGGATACCTGTGACATGTGAGAAGAAGGAAATCAGTCATATCTAGAGTCTGACCATGTTTAACCCTTTACCCAACAAACCGGCCAAAACCGGCCAAATAAAGCTTCAACAGCCTAAAATATCTTCGGTCTGTCTCAATAGAACCATACAAATATGGATATCATTGGAACCGGCTCCTTGACCACATTGTGATAGTTACAGTTATGTCCTGTGCCAATGCATTCTCTTATATATGCGAGTCGACCATAGGTCGCCTCGCATATATAAGAGAATGCATTGGCCTAAAAAAAATCTTTTTTTACCATTTTTTCTGACATTCTTTGACAATTTTATAATTTTTAATGTGTTAAGCCAATGCATTCTCTTATATATGCGAGGCGACCTATGGTCGACTCGCATATATAAGAGAATGCATTGGCACAGGGCCGTTCTGTTGGGTAAAGGGTTAAGGGGACCAACACCAGTGATCAACCATATGAGTGTGAAGTGTGCCATAAGACATCATGACAGTTAGATTTCAATTTCCGTTCAATTACATGGTCGGGCATTTTTATGATCCTACCTGTATATGCCACCAGACTTTCAATATGTGGTCTCTGCCAATCATAGTGAAGCTAATGTCACTTAATCTCCAGTTACTAGATATCTATACTCTTATTTCTTAATATTAATCACACACTGTCTGCATTCACACAATAACACCCATAAGTTTCAGAACAAATTGCCATATGGATTATACAAACGTTTCCGAGCAACAAGCCATATTTCCGACTAAATCCTGAAAATTACCCACAATTCTGCTGTGGAAGGAATCAATTATTTAGGGCATTACTGTAGTTGGGGTTAAAAGTTGGGGGTATTGGGTGTGGGCATTATATTGTTGAAATAACTGGTATAATTGAAAGATATTGAAAAAAAAAGTTACCAACCAACCCTATTTTTTCCAGTCAGTTAACCCTATTTTTTTCAGTCAGTTAGCGGAAGGTTTTTTTTTTAGACCAATGATATGTTGAACTATGAAGTAATAATATAATATAATATACATCTGTACTGTGAAAGCTAAACTTTCCAGGGTTTGGCCAGTTCCCGATAATAAATTTCATAATATTTTATATAAACATGGACCAAATAGCATCCAGGAAAATCAAGGTCGAAACTGACAAAAAATTAATGCTCACTTTTATAGAAATACGTTTCCATCATATTTAATGTTTCCATAAGATATTCACATCCAAAAGAATCTAAATTATTGCACATATAACATAATGTAAGAATTGCTAGCAGTCTCATATCCAACATAAGAATCCATGAGAACTAAAGTTTTTTTCTCAAATATACAATTTAAGGCGCACTTACATCAGCTACGTCCCCAACATAATAATCTTTCATCAGTTCTCTGGCATCTGTGGAATGACCAACATCTTCAAACGCTTCTGTGGCATCACCTCCTGAAATTTACACATCCGAAAAATTATGTCCTATGTTAACTTTGGAAGTTCAAAAGATCACATTAGTAAAATTAATTTTTTGAGCTAAACAAAAACCCCTGACATTACAAGATATTATACCTCGAAGCATTGGAAATTATTTTAATTATCAGCACATTACTGTAAATTCACATAGCACAGCAGTTTTGAAAGTTTAAGTACTATTATGGTGCCTAATTTCACTGACAGCTACATGTGTGCATGTAGTCATCCACTACAAACTTAAAGACATATTATGGACTAATTCGGGTGCAAAAAAACTGATAAGTTAGTACTCGTGTGCTATGCCAACTGTGGGAATGTAGCATCACCAAAAATCTCAAAGAAATCGACCATACCACTCCATAGATATCATCGTCTGAACTACGCTTAATTGTAAATATTTACATCTCGATTTGGGACGCGATAAGCTAATGCAATTATTTCGCCATCTAGAGTCATTCAACTCAATTAATATATAATAACGACGGTGTGAATACAGTAAATTTGGATTAACATTCGTGAAAAAAAAATAGCATCAAATCAAGATGTCAGGACAATTGTGAAATTGAGAATACATCAATGCACAGTGTTCACATTAAAACATATCAACAAGAGATGGACTATCATCCGGTGCATACCCCCCTTGTGGACATATCTATAACCTATGACTGATATACTCACAACAATTGGACCCAAAAATCAGCATTTTCATCTAAACAAAATGAACAACTATAATAAGAAAAACCTAATTGAGATGCGAGCATTACTGTTCAAGTTATGGCCTGAACAGAAAATGGACAGACCAAAAAGCCAACATTTCCAGATAAACGAAGATGAATAACTCTAGAATGGAAAACACGAACAAATACGAGTGAACCCTCTATTGAATGTCCTCATAGTTGTGACCATCGAAACTAAATTTCATTGAGATCCGAGGATTACATACTGTTCATGTTATGACCTGAACAGACATCGTGGGACCAAAAAGCGAACATTTCCAGATAAACAAAGATGAATAACTCTAGATACCCCCTTTTTTAAAAGGAGGTATAATAAACAGTCTTATTAAAACTAGACCTAATTTTCATTACTTTCAACTTACGAGAGTTGACTGTAAGGAAACCTTGAATAGTTATTAGTAGACTGTATAATAATTTATTAATAAACAAATTTCATTTATAATAATGCAATCCCAGTAATGTTATATGGAAGACAGATGGTACAAAGTTAATGAGGTATATAATATATCTTCAACTTTAGATGGGGGCACTAACAAAGAGACTGATTTTTTTTCAGAATTGAGCACGCCTTGAAATAGTGTGTCTGTCATTTGCAGAATGAGGTCCCCAGAGGGTGAATTTAGTGATGCTACTCTGCATAGCGGGCTAGCATCACCAAATTCACCCTCTGGGGACCTCATTCTGCTTACACCTCAGCAGAATGAGGTTCCCAGAGGGTGAATTTGGTGATGCTAGCCCGCTATGCGGGGTAGCATCACTAAATTCACCCTCTGGGGACCTCATTCTGCAAATGACAGACACCCTATTTCAAGGCTTGGAATTGGGTACACACCTGCTTGTTCCAACAAGACCTCTTCACCACCAGGATGCTAAAATGAAGAGAACAATTGTCACAATTATGTAAATTATAAATACCAAGTAATGGTAATAATCCGAGGAAATCTTTGGACAACATCAACAATATTAAAGGCCCACTTACTTTTCGAACCTCCAGATCACATAATATAACATATATGCCTTATTATATACCATTTGAAAGAGGAAGCTCCAAAACATTGTATTATCAACTTCTCCGGTGTAATAAACTGTGAATATGTTGTTTTTGCTGAGGTACTGATGTGTTTTTGTGCTTAAGTTTCATCTGGATTGTACTGCAAAGTGTATTATTTTCAATGGCATAGGAATAACTCTATATTTTAATTATGTTGCATTCTGGGAGCGAGACGGGGGGGGGGGGGGGGGGGGGGGGAAATGTTTCTATGATTTCAGCTATTTTCTATTACTCTATGGGCACCTTCGGACACACCGACGTTCTAAATGGTGACGAATTATAGTATTTTAATCATATTTTATGTCATAGATTGTTATTAAAACTGTATATAAAGACATTATAAAAATAATAATCAGTGACTCAAAAATTAAGTGGGCCTGTAAGAACTGCACATGTGTGTTGCAAGCCGACAATTCATTGTGATCATGGATTGGAAACACTCGAGAGAGAGAGAGAGAGATTATTTATTCCTCCATATCAATGAAGATGATTATGTGCATAATTAGGGGATTATTTAGAGAGCAAGATAAATAATATACAGTGCATACATGGATTTGAGCATGTCATTATTTTCCATTTACGTGATAGAGAATCATCATGTAGGATAATTATTTATGTAGATTTTCGTTATCAACCAAGCATTATGGGGTACGGACATTTTGTTTGGGTGTGCATGACAACTAACAGAGCGTGATCAAGTCCCATCCAAATAAATGCTAAACAGATAAATGTAAATAATTCACTTATACAGTATCATACACATATTCACATCATAGATATTAGTCAGAAAATAAGATGAATCACACACATCACTTGAAAAGACGATACTCATCACAAAACAGTTCAATTTACTTTGAGTTTGGGAAACAACCGCCTAGGCATTAGGGAAGAAATATATCCGCATTCTGCCATCACAGTAGTGCTATAAATTGATGGCCATTAACACACAAGTAGTGAACACATATTGGGAAACCACCATTGGCCGATACCCAGTTCTTAAAGGTACTCAATTACTATTTCTTTGGCTTCAGGGGTAAAAAATATTTGATTCGAGTCGAGTAACCCACCCATCAAAGCTTAGAGTGATTAGATATCGATGTTTGAAGTTTGGAGATCTGGGCCAAAACTTATTCAGATCCACGTGCTCAAACAGACAAATTGCGGTTGTAACGTAATGTAAGATGGATAACTCTAAAATGAAGTGGTTATTATTGTTAAGAGTTACCACTTTATTTTAGAGTTATCCATCTTACATTAAGTTACAACCGCAATTTGTCCGTTTGAGCACGTGGATCTGAATAAATTCCCAACATGGTACAACACACGGTACGAAACGACCAAACGATTTCCTACATGGTACAAAACGACCCATTGATTTCCTATATGGTACGAAACGACCAAACAATCCGGTACGAAATGACCAAAACATATGGTACGAAACGACCAGATGGTACGAAACACCATGGTACGAAACGTCTAGAATCCGAAACTGCTATATGTGCATGCGTGTTCCAATTACTCTTGTGTGCCAAATAATAGTACAGGGCGGAAAATGGGAACAAAATTAATAATAGTACAGGGTGGAATAATAGTACAGGGCGGAAAATGGGGACAAAATTAATAATAGTACAGGGTGATAACGCCGGGGTTTTCCCCTGAGTATTGTCACACTCGTAATGAGATTTCTAGTGCACTATTATCTCTATCATATCATTCAAATAAATTTTTCGTATTACTAACATGAATTTGGATATTTCATGTCATAGTCATTTCAATGTCCAAGTATGATCCTACAGTGAATGAATTGAACTATCATACACTAATTTCAGTGTCAATCTGACATTATAATTTACACCTTGTCCTATGTCTGGAATTTCTGCCAAAAATAAATATATCCAAATAACACCCCAACCAAATATAGTATGAATACTACTACACATGTATATTGAACCATATTTTTGGATCTATTTACATGTACTACTATTTGTTTGTTCCAGCAACTGTTTACTGGTCAGGCCATTAAAAATATATCTATGTTATCAACTCATCATTTCAAAACCTGTTTTGTTCAATGGGAAAGTACAGTCAACTGTCAGCTGAAATATGTTATTTTAAGGTACGTTTTTGAGACTTGGGGCCTACATAAATATAAAGAGCCATCCTCTGATCCTCCCTCGCCATAATTTTTGGGGATAATTGCCTGACAGCATAGTTATTTTTAATGGCCTAAATTGAGAGAATATGATTCGGTATACTGACATGGAATATTTAATGAATTAAATTTTGGGGAAGTTTTGGACTCCATGCATACTGCCAAGTTTGTTATTTCTGCTCGCGACTACATATACAGTGCGCGCGACAGTCTGCAGTCCACATGGGTATTAAGGCACCGGGAAGACAGGTGTTTTAAATTGTAAAATCACCAAACTGGTAATTGGGTCATGGAGGCAACTTTTAACATGCTGTGTCTTTTTATTGGAATTAGAAAAAGTCATGCGTTACTAATTTGAATTCTGTGCCGTTCAAACACGGCTATCATTGTATAATTCCAATGTTAAACACAAATTATTAACTGCACCCACACGGAGCCCCAAACCAGTGACGCCATGCTTTATATCATCACTAAAAGCAGAACGTTCCATTGCGTCATTGGGATATTAACTGGTTTATAGCGACTGTTGCGAACCACGTGGTTCCCGTCATAGTACATTCAACAATCATTACCGAGTCACCAGAGATATGTGGGCCAAACAAAAGTAGACTCGTCCGCTGATTTGTCGGAACATGATACAAGCGTTTTTCCACGTGTCCAAATATTTACAACCGGCCGACTGTCCCGTGAATATACACATTTGATAAAAAAAAAACGATAAACTGATTAGGTTTCCGAGTTCTTCGTGGACAGATCCATTGATTTTTTAGTAATCGTACAGGTGCGAATAAGGATCTTACAGGGCGGATTATTTTTTTTATTGAAAATTAATAATCGTACATGTACGATTATTTGGCACACGAGAGTAGTTATACATGCATAGTGTTAACTTCCTTATCAACTCACACAGCCCAGGTATCTGACCAAGTTTCGGTAACATGTTGTGATTTTTCCTGTACAAGAGGCTGCTTGGTCGGTCATGTGATCTTTGGTCTGCCTACTTCGGCCATTTTAAATGTGGTGTCAACACATGTGTTTCGAAATGGATTTTTTGATTAAATATTAAAAGAATTTCTGGTATGTATCCAAGTTAGTACAAATTGCAATATTGTTAACAACTTAACCAGGTCGGGCACAGGTGCCAAATGAGCTAAATAGCTCATTTGAGCTCACATAGCTAAATCGAGCTAAATTTTTAATGTGATTTAAGTCCATATCCTCAGTTCAACACATTCATCAAATTATCGCATTGCGAATTTACATTCATTAGTTAGACCCCATGTCAAGCTTCACAGAAACTCCTTCCATACAAGTAAATAAAACAGCAGTGGCGTGATCAAAGGCAATTTGATTAACACTTTTAGGAGAATGATTAAACTTCTTTTTGAACTTACGAATTGTGTTTATAAAACTGCCGCTTTTGCATATTAATTTACCTGGAATATATTTCTGAAGATAAGGACACAAGGTTACAATGTCTTGTCCAACTGGATAAACCACGGGCATCGATTTACGATAAATCGTTTGCCGAACGTACACTGATCTGCCATTAAGAGAAGAAAAAATACGGAAGCGCGAGTGGTTAGTACATTCATATTTTACGCATCGTTTACTGTGTCTTCTATTGTGTCGATGTGGTAAAAGTGCATGGCTTTCCGTATCTTATAAGCACATAGACGGAGCCCGTTTTGAGCAGCCAATCAGAACGTTTGTTTCATTTTATCTTAGGATAAGCTTAGACATAGCGGAGTGAATCTGACACAACACGATTTGCCGACTGAAAAGTCAATTTAAAACTAATTTCTCTCACGAAGTTTAATGAAAACATATGGATAATTCCTTAAGCAAATGTCACGTAAAAGATATCAAGACTGTTGTGAGTAGATAAGCACACGATGTATTTGTGAAACTCAATACTAGCTTGGTCCAGTAGAAATAAATTCACAATGCGATAATTTGATGCACGCGTTGAAATGAGGAAATGGACTTAAATCACATTAAAAATTTAGCTCGATTTAGCTATGTGAGCTCAAATTACCAATAACCAACCATTTTTTTCTAAATGAGCTATGTAGGAACTGGATACATTTCCAGTAACCTCAGTATGTTAGAAACATGAATCAAAGTCATTAATCCCAAGAAAGAGAGAAAAAAATGACGTTTTAGCTAAATTATTGGTTTGGGGTACGGCAGCCGATATTTGCGTTTTTAAAAATATGCCAAAAATCTGACAACACCTCAGTAGGAAAATCTGTTGAGATATATATAGTAAAACTATGTTTTTTTAATCCCCAGTTATTACTCTATTGATAACAGTAAAGAATTAGCACTTATCTCCCTTATTTCTAGAAAATTGGCTGAAAATACAACTATACCCCCATCATAAAATGGACAATATCACTAGCAACGATTTTTCCCCAAAAAAATATCTGGGTGAAATGAATGCTCGTGCATATTGCTGTTGGTGTTAGAACCACAAAAGAATTAAGAAATTAACCTGTGACCAGGGAACATGTTTAAAATGACATTTTATCTCAAAATTTCATTAAATTTGAACGTCCAGCTAGGGTGGCCGAAAAAAGCAGTTTTATGAAACTGGGAAATTTTGACAACGCTCAATAATTTCCCCAAATATGATGGTAGGAAGCAAATTCTGTGTTTCATAGGTAATGGTATGCCTCACTTAATTGAACCTTCTATTCATTTCTTGTTGAAATATGACTAGAATCCCAGTTGTGATGTTTTTGTGAAATTTTATAGCGCGTTCTGTAAAATCGAATTTTGAGGGATCACAAGCGGGTAGGACCCCAATAATTGCATATTTAATTGCTCCAATGATCAGTTAATATACAAAATACAAAATAAAGGCATATTACTCAACCAATTCCAAACAGTATGAACTGATCTAGAAGATATTTGTGAAAAAATGTCATATTTTAACTTCCGGCGGCCATTTTGGTGGCCATCTTGGATGGTGAGTTTCAATTTTGGCCCAAAATAGTGTCAATATGTCTTAGCTTCATGAAAATATATACATTTGTATACATTTGACCAGATTAGTCATGTGAATTTGCAACAAATTCCAAGTAACTGTGGTTTTACCCCTGGGAAAAAATTTGAGGTGTGTATACTTTTTAGGGCGAATAAAAAAAAATTCTCAAAGCTGACAGATGGCCAGCCGATAAAATCTTGATGTCGGATACCTGAATTTACAGAATCCGCAGAGAAAAAAAAATATACGCGAAAACACGCATTTGTGAATTTCGGGGGTTTGGCGACCGGACTACACTGCTACACTGATTGTGCATTCAGCCGACAGTCAGTTCTGTCAGTGATTAAATTCCATTTAGTTGCAACATTTGCAACTATCATCTAAGTCCATGCAAAGACCACCCCCCCCCCCCCCCAAGAAAACATACCAGCTTTGCTTGCACACCACTGGAACATTGGACATTCAATTGACAGTCAATTCTGTCATACAGCGACCCCCCCCCCCCCCCCCCCCCCCTCCCCCACTGGAAAAAATACCCAGCTTTGCACATGCACCCTACTGGAACATTGAGCATTCAACCGGCAGTATTTTGTCAAAAATTAAATTCCGTTGGCTTACAACATTTGCCTTATCATCCATGATCATGCAAAGACCCCCACCCCACTTATAGAGGGACCTTGATCATGCAAAGACCCCCACCCCACTTATAGAGGGACCTCCCATTGGAAACATTCCCAATTTGCATACATCCAACTGCATGGAACATTGGGAAGTCAGCCGACGGTCAATTCTGTCAGAGTTTAAAAATATTTTCCAACAAATGATAGAATAAAACAAATATAAATATGTTTAAATGTTGTGGAAAGTATGTAAATTGTTTCTAGAAACAAAATAAAGAAAAATAATTGCCAAAATTGTGCTCCGGACACGTCTTGTGGGCAGTGTGGGCGTGGCATATGGAGGCTGCCATGTTTTATTCATTGCTTCCGGATATAGAGTTACTTCCCGTGAACAATTTTTATTATCAATATTTTTCATATTACACACGCTGTTCCGTTTCTAATTCAATTTGCAATGTTTAAAACAATTATTTATCTAATACTTACCTTACATGAGAATAGTGTAACCGCTTGTAACCGGGTAGTATTTAAGCTTCAAAAACTTTGAAAAAACTAATCGAGTTGGAGACACGAAAAAATCTATTTAAAATAAGTATTAATTTTCCAGATCAGAAACGTGTTTGTGTTTAGTGATCCAATGAGAGTCAATCGTACCTATTTTTAGCTACAAAAACTACGTAACATCTCTAAATAGCAAATTTTAAAAATAGCACTCAAATAAGATCGACTCAAAATGGCGTGTTGTCAGCTCGGACGGATTTCCGGAAATAGAACATGACGCGTCACCTACGCCGGCGGTCAACGCTACTCAAATGAGCTATTTAGCTCATTTGGGCTATTTAGCTCATTTGGCACCTGTGCCCGACCTGTTAACATTATTCATTAATGACTTTGTAAACAGATTCTCAAAATTAAGACTATTTACAAAAGTTATCTTGTGGCTCATTCTGAAGAGCGACGGCAGTCCGATTTGAGGGCATTAAATTAATATTAAAGCATTGTTACCAGGTTGGAGTCCGACTATATTGGTGGTCGATATATACATAGTAAAGTTTGGTTGGGCTCCAAAACCCCAGTAAACTAGACAGGTAAACTTGGCTGGATATAGGCTTAGATCAGCAGCCTCTGTCACCAGGGTCAATTTCGAGGTCATCATTTTATAATAATATAATTCATTAATTGATATTTCCAAAGTTTACACATTTTTTTTCAACAACTTATATTACTTAGCTCTAATAATAAGTTGTGTGATCAAGTTCCTATTTTAAAGTAACCAGTTGTTTTCTAATTTTTAATGCAAAGTGTGCATGGAACAGTCACATGATTTGCAGTGTGCCTGAATGAGCAAGCGTGCCCGCTGACGGACGGGGTACCGGCAAACAATGTTCACCAGTTATTCGTTAATGTACCTCATCCAAAAACTTTGTGACATCGTAAACTTGATCGTGAATAACTATAAACGTTGATTTTGAATCCTTATGTGACTTCACTTCCTCAAGTGTGTGCGTTTTAGTTTTCTTTTGCTCTGCCATTTTGCACGGAGTCGTTCAGAAGGAAAATTCACCGGAAGAGAACTAGAGAATCCCACAATGACGTATTTCCGGAATTCCAACAGGTGCTCCGGATGAAGATGACGTTATGCGTCACGCGAATGGCGGGAAAATATTCCAAGAACAGCCAGAACGATCGAACAGTCGTCGGCTGCATGTATTTAAAGACCTCGTAAAATCGAGTTTACTGCCCAAATAAAATTTTACAAGAGAGACAAAAAACTGACTAACGCTCGTGAGCTTGATCGTATGGGAGGCCCTTTTCGCCACTGTGTAGGAACTGTTGCAAGAAGTCATGGTTCTTGACTGATTTGTTACGGTTCCTTATGATTAAAAATTATTATTATCGGGGACAAAATCACGCATAATCTATTATAAAGGTCAAACGCCCGAATATCACGGGATTTCGATGAAACTTGGTATGTGGGGGTACGTTCGGCCGGGGAGTGACATAGGCCTATTAATTTTCCCATGCAACGTGACCTTGACCTTGAAATTGGGTCATTTCAAGGTCAAACGCCCGAATATCACGGGATTTCGATGAAACTTGGTATGTGGGGTACTTTCGTATGGGGAGTCTCATAAGCATATGCATTTGCCAGTGCGACGTGACCTTGAAATCGGGTAACTTCAAGGTCAAATCGCCAATTTTGATGAGATTTCGACGAAATTTGATACGTGGGGTTACTTTTGTCCACTGATTGTTTTGGACTGGTCATATCGTGACCCCGACCTGACCTTGACCTTCAAAATGATCAATTCAAGGTCAAATCGGGTAAAACCGGATGGATTTCGACGGGTACTTTTGTCGGGTACTTTTGTCCGGGCAGTGTTTTTGGACTGGTCAAATAGTGACCCCGCTTGACCTTGACCTTCAAAATGGACAATTCAAGGTCAAAGCTCGGACGAAGTCGGGTCACCTTCTAGTCTATTATATATTTTGGAAGATCTGTCTGTCTGTGTGTCTGTGTGTGTGTTCGCGATGAACTCGAAAACGGCCGACCCGATTTCGATGAAACTTCGTATGTGGGGGTATTTTCGGCCGTGGAGTGGCATGGGCCTATTAATTTGTCCGTGCGACGTGACATTGACCTTGAAATCGGGTCATTTCAAGGTCAAACTCCCGAATATCACGGGATTTCGATGAAACTTGGTATGTGGGGATACTTTCGTATGGGGAGTCTCATAAGCATATTCATTTGCCCGTGCGAGGTGACCTTGACCTTGAAATCGGGTAACTTCAAGGTAAAATCGCCAATTTTGATGGGATTTCGACGAAATTTGATACGTGGGGTTACTTTTATCCACTGATTGTTTTGGACGGGTCATATCGTGACCCCGACCTGACCTTGACCTTCAAAATGATAAATTCAAGGTCAAATCGGGTAAAACCGGATGGATTTCGACGGGTACTTTTGTCGGGTACTTTTGTCCGGGCAGTGTTTTTGGACTGGTCAAATAGTGACCCCGCTTGACCTTGACCTTCAAAATGGACAATTCAAGGTCAAAGCTCGGACGAAGTCGGGTCACCTTCTAGTCTATTATATATTTTGGAAGATCTGTCTGTCTGTGTGTGTGTTCGCGATGAACTCGAAAACGGCCGACCCGATTTCGATGAAACTTCGTATGTGGGGGTATTTTCGGCCGTGGAGTGGCATGGGCCTATTAATTTGTCCGTGCGACGTGACATTGACCTTGAAATCGGGTCATTTCAAGGTCAAACTCCCGAATATCACGGGATTTCGATGAAACTTGGTATGTGGGGATAATTTCGTATGGGGAGTCTCATAAGCATATTCATTTGCCCGTGCGAGGTGACCTTGACCTTGAAATCGGGTAACTTCAAGGTAAAATCGCCAATTTTGATGGGATTTCGACGAAATTTGATACGTGGGGTTACTTTTGTCCACTGATTGTTTTGGACGGGTCATATCGTGACCCCGACCTGACCTTGACCTTCAAAATGATCAATTCAAGGTCAAATCGGGTAAAACCGGATGGATTTCGACGGGTACTTTTGTCGGGTACTTTTGTCCGGGCAGTGTATTGGACGGGTCAAATCGTTACCCCACCTGACCGTGACCTTCAAAATGGTCAATTCAAGGTCCAAGCCCGGACGAAGTCGGGTCACCTTCTAGTTATATATATATCTTAAATACATTAAATTTTCTTGAACGAACGTAGGCTGCATAAGTGCCGTTTTACCGAAACCTGAACTTTATATCACAATTAACTCGGATATATAGCGAGTTAACGTGTAATTATCAACATGTGCATGATCACTGAAAATCAAGCCTTGTAAACGTAATTTCTTTGTTTTCGGTAGCATACAGACTGTTAAACGCATTCTGAAGACAAACACTGAGTATAAATTGTACCTGTGTATTTATTCTTCTGTAAAATAGCTGATGAAATATCCCGATGTGTGTCGGTAATTTGGAGCATTAGCCGCCTAATTGCAACTTTTATGAATGTTACGGTTCTATTCCAAGTTAATCACGGCTGTGACGGTTCTTTACATGATATTTATTCAAACGATATCTGCACATTCGGATCATTTAGTTGTGTGTAACAAACGTTTTAAATCCGATAATGGTTGCAGCGGATGTTACCTACATAATCCAACAAGTGTATTAAGAAATAAGCGTAGAGCTATCTATTATAACAGCAGATTAAGTGGCATTACCTTCACTTCGAGTGGCAGATACAACATATTGAAAGTAATGTTGGGTATAGGATCATATATAATCGTGCACGCCCGCATAATTGACCCAATGAAATTAGACATCTAGTGTCATGATATTCTGTTAATTTAAATGGACATGGCTCATTCGAGCTCCCAAATTTTGTCTAAGTAATTTCTAAGAATGTATAAGATTGTTGCAAATACAAGAAATGTTGATAAGTATATATACCGGCCTCATATGCTCTGAGAAATACATACTGTGGTCAGAGCCCTATTCCAGCTGGGTTTTTTTCGTACAGAAGTGAAACAAAGGCTCTTTATATCTACCATATCAAGAATAGACTAACACGGAACGCTCTTTTCTGTTTCATGTCTTGCAAACATCAGGTTCAAAGTTGTATTTTTCATGACTCAAATGTGTCTTTCTGTGACGTTATTATACTGCTCATAGAAAAGTATTTCAAGTGTTTATCGAGCTATTTCTATATCGGGAAAACTTAAAAAGCGAATATTATTACGCGTATTTTGGAGCGCAAACCACCAAGTGACTTTATTTGATAAATGAAGGTCTGTGGTTGAAATTTCCATGTGGGATATGTGTTCAATTCTATAGCCAGGGTTGGGGCGATTACATGCCAATGTAAATTATTACGATTACAATTACTATTGATTTACATGATTACGATTATTGAATACATTTTTTTCAAATGCAATTGATTACGATTACAAATACTTTAGTAAAATGTAACTGATTACTTTTCGATTACATCTCATTACAATTTTTAGTTTCCAACCATTTTGATCCCATAGGAATAAATAATGAAATAAATCAAATTAAAATATCAAATGTTATTTAATAAAAAAAAAAAAAATAATACGTAAACAAGGAACGACCGAACAAATAAAACAACCAAACAATAAGCACATAATCTTTTTTAATTAATTTGTGATCCAAAATATCATCGAGTGAAATGTTAACACGCTCGTATATGCTTAGCTCCTAATTGTATACGAAGCATTTATATAAATAACCCAAATTGCACAAGTAAGTCCAAGATAGAGCTAAAACGAACTTAATTACAAACTATATAACTATAAACCGGTACACGGACTGGCTAAATCGACTCGCACTCACTTTACCTTTCATGCTGCCTCAAGGTGAAATGGCAACTGTGGACAAAATGAAATTAAAACATGTGTCCACAAGACAACATAAACACTCCCCCCCCCCGATCCAAATCCAGTTGACCGCCGTCAATTTTGGATCGGGTGGGGCTTGTGGTGACTCTTTAATGCGTCTTTGTGGGGGGGGGGGGGCTTACAGTACCATTTGTTTGACCTTAATATATAAAGGAACCGAGAAATGTTATGGGTCACCTATATGAACCCATCTGCATGGGCGGCGGCCATGTTCGATTATGGAAGTCACGTGGTTCGTATAAGTTTAATACAAGCTGAAAAATGGCGGCCATTTTGAAAAAAAAGTGGCGGCCATATTGAAAAAAAGTGGCGGCCATCTTGAATCAGTCGAGCATTATGATTGGTTTGTTGGGGAAAAAATCTGTCCTCGCATATCACATTGACGATTTATGTCAAATTGCATGCTTTGTATCACAACAAAGTGAACGATTCTGTTAATACTGTTGACACATAATTATATATAAGAAGGCAGTGTAACTCACCGTAATTGATCATAAGTGGTGTAAATTCAACATAATTGATATTTCGTTGTGCTCACTTGGTTATTTTCACGTATACTTCCAGATAATAGTCATCGTATTTCCTTGACAGAACCGATTAAAATGGGAGAGAACCGACTCGATCGGGAGAGAACCGATCGAGATATCACAATTCGCAGTTTTCGTCGTTGTTATTACTCACACAATAGGATTTTCATTATTTTACATTGTTTGGGACCATAGATTATGAGGGGAATGGAAAAACTAATCGAATTATCACCTAGATGGCTAAAAAAATCGTTTTAACTGTAAAAAACTCGCGAAAATGTAGAATTTGGATCATCAGGAACCGTCACAAATCAGTCAAGAACCATCACAAATCGGCGATAGAACGATTTCCGATGTAACAGTTCCTACACAGTGTCTGGATCGGGTGTATGTAAAGAGTGCATTGGTGGCCACCCTGCAATCAACACCCTTTGTTTGACATAAATATAAATATTTTCGAATAAGGAATGGAAGTCACCTTCGTGCCATGATTTGGGGAGGTGGAGGGGTACCGAAACTGATAGTGATACACATATATGTTTAGCGCTAGTTTCCACCAAATTCATACGTACGGCACGTTCTTCACCAATGATACGATGAATCAAAGTCATTGGTGCTCAGTCTTAAATAGATAGGCTGCGCCTCTGTAAGTATGGAAGTGACCATGCATGCACATTGTGTCAACATAGCTACATTTATGGCATGTCCAGATAGGTCATCTAGTTCCTACTTAGCATTTGCACTTAAGTGTAATTATTTGAACACTTAAGTGTAAATATTTGCACTTTTAAAAGTGAAAATATTACACTTAAGTCAGCTGCTTAAGTGCAAATAATTTAGCATCTCGCCACCCCTATATCTTAGCTGGTTTTAGTACGAGAAGACTTGGACTACCCCCCCCCCCGGTGCAACTGAAATTTATCTTACTTATTTTTTCGACCGGGTTCAATGGGGTGTAGTTGGAATTTACAGGTGGATATCTCCCAGCTGAGACCCATAGGCACGCCCCTCCCTTGTTCCTTGCTCGGTTGAGTTGTGTTTGGTCAGCCAGAGGCTGCAGGTACATTACATGCAACTTTAAATAACTTGTGGCAATATTTTATCAATGGTTATATATTCGAAGGTTCGAATATCATAGTAGATCCTATAAAAATTGACTATGCATGGCCTCTAAATATGCATGTCAGTCAGAATGAACAATGGATATGGTTGCACATTTTCCGAAAATGGAAAACCCAGTTAACATTTAATAAATAATTGAGCTTAAGAGCAATAAGGAATAAGTGTAATAAGATATTCCTTATTGCGCTGAAGCTTGGGTGCAATTAGCAATTAGAGATACCTTATTGCACTTAAGCGCAATTAGATCTTCCATCATTTCGCTTAAACGCGATTAGAGATTCCTTATTGTGCTTAAGCTCAATTGTTTATCAAATGTCAATTTGGCTTCCCACAAGATACAATCCACAAATTACATGCTAGCGGAAATTCATATTCTAATGCAATATACTCGGAATTCGAGCTTCAATGTTAACGATTGACACTTTTCACCATGGATAACAAAATGTTCTTTGTATATTGCAAGTCGTATATTGAGGTTTGAATAATAGAAATATATTGTTATGAAAATACTAATAATAATAACAAACGTTTTAAATCCGATAATGGTTGCAGCGGATGTTACCTACATAATCCAACAAGTGTATTAAGAAATAAGCGTAGAGCTATCTATTACAAGAAAACCATAGTCAGAAATGGTAACGCCACCAAGATCGTATTATTAGCCATAAATATAAATCATAATATAAAATATATTGGTTACATGAATGGACAGCCTCAGAATTCCGTTAAGATAAGTAATTCTTCAAATTATTACAATGAACTACGGCTTATAAATTACTGCAGGTTTCTCATTCGCCACACCAGAATGCTTCTAAATGCGGATCAAAGCTAAGAGTGCGTGGCACAGCCATTGTTCATAGACATTTTACAGATAGCGAGAATGATGCATGCTGGGAACGAAAGCATCCACAGCAAAGCCATGTGCTTACGGGGGCATGCGTTTATTATAGGGGATTTATGGTGGGCCTATAAAACTAATTATAACTTTGTTATCTGTCATAGTTTATGCGTGAAATTTTAAACATATATACCTGGACATCTACCCCTTCCAGAATGTTGAAAAACATTTTCAGTTGCTCATCGTATTTTTATAGACGAAATAGTCCGAAATTCCAGAAAATTGCGCTAACTGCTCAATGTTTTAATGTGTTACAAAACGTCTGATAAAAATAGTTCTATCGGGAATATTCACACCATTTTTTTTCAGAGAACATAGTGTAAATATAGTCCTATCGGGATATCGTAAAGGAGATTAATTAAACCCCTCAGACTGCCGAAACTGACGACATTAAATTCGCTTTTTCGTGTCCCGCGGAAATGAAACTTGTCTGTCCATTGATGACGTTATTTATTTGACATAGTATTTTTTTCTTCTGTTGTATTTGAACACTTGTTGCACGCGCAGGCTGCACGATCATAATAACTTCAACCGATAAGCGCCGACTGATACCCGCGCAACAGTTTGTCTCAAATAAATTGTTATCAAAACGCAGGTTTATGGCCGCGGACATAAGCCGATTAAGTGTAATGTAATTTATCCATGAATTTGACTGAAAAATTGTGATTCTATCACCATTAGCCACGAAAATGGGACCTCTAAACAGGCAAGTTTGATTTTCGGCGGACACGAACAAGCGAATTTATTGTCGGCAGTTTCGGCAGTCTGAGGGTTAATTAATCCCGAATTAAACGGAACTACTTTACGATAGTCCGATAGGACTATGTTTACTCTATGCATATTCTCTGAAAAAATAGTGTGAATATTCCCGATAGAACTCTTTTTATCAGACGTTGTGTAACACCTTAAAACATTGAGCAGTTATAGCGCAAACCGAAATGTGTTGTCTTGCAAGATATCCCACCGCTTTAGCTAAATTTACCTTCCTACAATATCCATAAAGAGGATCATATATTATATACCCACGGTTTTAATTATAGAATATAAAATATATTGGTTTCGCGAATGACCAACTCAGAATTCCGTTAAAATAACAATAACAACCAGCACCTATAACGAACCGTTTTACTGGACTTGGCCTACTGGTCGCGTAGTTCCGACTTTTAAATAAACGGAATTTCCAACTCTATAAATAAAAGCCCCACAATGCATTCGCCCTGTCCACCACGCAATATCAAAATCTCAGCAGCTAGATACACCACAGGTGGCGTAATAAATGCTCTTTATTATTTCCATATCAGGAATACAGTAACAAACAAGACAGCAGTAAAATAAATGGGGACAAAAAGTTAGTGTAATCATGTATGAAATTTCCAACTGTTAAAATTCTTTATAACAGTTGTGACTCCCACCCCCTCAAAATACCTCCATCATTCGATCCCCGTCCCCATCATAATGGGGACAATAATTACTAGTTGGGATACCAGGCAATGGTAACCATGTATTTTAACCTTTATGTTGTAGTGTAATAATGTATGAAATTTCCAACTACATGTGCATTAACTTTTTTTTTACAAAAGTTGTGAATCATACACACTCAAAATCTAACTTCCACCCCCACCCCACTACACTGTCCCTTCCACTTAAAAACATTCTGGAGATCAAGTTGGCCACAGGTGTTCAGTTATTTTATACCATGACTCCCTATTGTACTGTGTACAAACATGCTATATAATATATTTGTGCTGTACACCCTACTGTGTGTGAACAGGAGTCCGACCGTGGGTAACACGTTTCTACTGTGGGTAACACGTTTTAATGGCATTTCAATGGTTAAAGTTTATACCCATAGTAGAACTACATCCGAGTTGACCTTTCATTAACCTTCCATGACCTCGATCAAAATCACTCTATTTTTAAAATGTAGCGCCTCGCGATGAAAACAATTTGATACTTTCGATTCAATTGAATATTATACTCACTAATGCGATAAAAACGAACAGTTATTTCCGTGGAAATCACATCCAGATCAACAAATTGAACATATATTTCAAGAAATAGACGTAAAAAACTCGAACAACAAACGGTGGATTTCAAAATGACTTTCGTGGTTTCCTGTTCACTGTACGGCGGAGAAAAAAAAGTTCCCGCAATGTGTTATATTTATATTCATTAAATTCGTATTCCCATATATATATTCATGTTGTTTATTTATGGCGGTTTCATCATGATTACAGTTTATTGTGAATTGGCTACAATGATACCATATTCGTACAATTGAATGTTGACCTAATTCAATGTATCAATACGCCTGATCAGCTGTGATAGTGTACGTCGATGTACGGCCAAGTGTGGGGAACACAACGGGGATGATTGTGAATGGTGCGACAGAATCATCTTAATTTAAGTGGGTTTATTTCGATTTCATAGCAGTTGTTGCTCCTGTACCGGTCATGGTATAAACAAAATACACACGTAGTGTTTCTGAATACCAAATTTACACCACTCGTGGGATTGATGATTTACCACACTCGCTAAAGCTCGTGTGGTAAACCATCAATCCCACTCGTGGTGTAAATTTGGTATTCAGAAACACTACGTGTGTATTCTATATATACCCCACGTGTCTTGGACTGTTGCCAAATTCACAGTGCTCCATTAGAGGGCCTGCTTGGACTGTTGCCAAATTCACAATGTTAACTGCAGAGAGGTTGTATGTTATTGGAGACGTTCTAATATGACAATAGGCTGGCCTAATTAACGAACCATGCACAGCTAAATACACACAAGCAACTTTTAATCTTCAAATAGATACAATTGTCGGCCTCCAAAATTCAATATACTTTCTTATATACAAACAAACATTGAACTCATACCATTGTTTCACTTAACCAAAATAGCGAATTTCCCCAAAAGAACGCATATAGACTGCACATGCAGAAAATAAAAGATGGCCGTTACTACAAAAAAAAACAGACATGCGCACTCCAATTAAAATTACCCATAATTCAGTTCACTACACCAGGGGCTCCCAACAGGTTATACAATGTTTTCAGGCTATCAGATTATTTATATTTTCGACTTTAAGTTTACAATTTGAGCCTGTCCTCACTCTATCGATACGATTTATCATAAACATATTATACACCAGTGGCGTTAACTTTACAACTTCGGCATCTACGTGATTATATCGGTACGATTCAGTAAGGTACAAACAATCTCCATAAAATACAGCAGGGGCTCCCAATAGGTTATTCCCATTTATTATGGGCTCCCAATAGGTTATACAATATTTTCAGGCTATCAGATTATTTATATTTTCAACAACATATTATTACACCGGTGACTTTAAGTTTACAATTTGAGCCTGTCCTGACTCTATCGATAGGATTTATCATATTTTCATAAACGTATTATACACCGCTGGCGTTAACTTTACAATTTCGGCATCTACGTGATTATATCGGTACGATTGAGTAAGGTACAAACAATCTCCAAGAATACATTCGCCCTGTACTCCATGCGATATAAAAAAACCAAACGCTAGTAACACCACACTAGGTGGCGTAATAACAGCAGATTAAGTGGCATTACCTTCACTTCGAGTGGCAGATACAACATATTGAAAGTAATGTTGGGTATAGGATCATATATAATCGTGCACGCCCGCATAATTGACCCAATGAAATTAGACATCTAGTGTCATGATATTCTGTTAATTTAAATGGACATGGCTCATTCGAGCTCCCAAAGTTTGTCTAAGTAATTTCTAAGAATGTATAAGATTGTTGCAAATACAAGAAATGTTGATAAGTATATATACCGGCCTCATATGCTCTGAGAAATACATACTGTGGTCAGAGCCCTATTCCAGCTGGGTTTTTTTCGTACAGAAGTGAAACAAAGGCTCTTTATATCTACCATATCAAGAATAGACTAACACGGAACGCTCTTTTCTGTTTCATGTCTTGCAAACATCAGGTTCAAAGTTGTATTTTTCATGACTCAAATGTGTCTTTCTGTGACGTTATTATACTGCTCATAGAAAAGTATTTCAAGTGTTTATCGAGCTATTTCTATATCGGGAAAACTTAAAAAGCGAATATTATTACGCGTATTTTGGAGCGCAAACCACCAAGTGACTTTATTTGATAAATGAAGGTCTGTGGTTGAAAGTTCCATGTGGGATATGTGTTCAATTCTATAGTCAGGGTTGGGGCGATTACATGCCAATGTAAATGATTACGATTACAATTACTATTGATTTACATGATTAAGATTATTGAATACATTTTTTTCAAATACAATTGATTACGATTACAATTACTTTAGTAAAATGTAACTGATTACTTTTCGATTACATCTCATTACAATTTTTAGTTTCCAACCATTTTGATCCCATAGGAATAAATAATGAAATAAATCAAATTAAAATATCAAATGTTATTTAATAAAAAAAAAAAAAAAATACGTAAACAAGGAACGACTGAACAAATAAAACAACCAAACAATAAGCACATAATCTTTTTTAATTAATTTGTGATCCAAAATATCATCGAGTGAAATGTTAACACGCTCGTATATGCTTAGCTCCTAATTTGTATACGAAGCATTTATATAAATAACCCAAATTGCACTAGTAAGTCCAAGATAGAGTTAAAACGAACTTAATTGCAAACTATATAACTATAAACCGGTACACGGACTGGCTAAATCGACTCGCACTCACTTTACCTTTCATGCTGCCTCAAGGTGAAATGGCAACTGTGGACAAAATGAAATTAAAACATGTGTCCACAAGACAACATAAACACTCCCCCCCCCCCGATCCAAATCCAGTTGACCGCCGTCAATTTTGGATCGGGTGGGGCTTGTGGTGACTCTTTAATGCGTCTTTGTGGGGGGGGGGGACTTACAGTACCCTTTGTTTGACCTTAATATATAAAGGAACCGAGAAATGGCATGGGTCACCTATATGAACCCATCTGCATGGGCGGCGGCCATGTTCGATTAAGGAATGGAAGTCACGTGGTTCGTATAAGTTTAATACAAGCTGAAAAATGCGACTTTAAAAAAAAACAGTGGCGGCCATTTTGAAAAAAAAGTGGCGGCCATATTGAAAAAAGTGGCGGCCATCTTGAATCAGTCGAGCATTATGATTGGTTTGTTGGGGAAAAAATCTGTCCTCGCATTTCACATTGACGATTTATGTCAAATTGCATGCTTTGTATCACAATAAAGTGAACGATTCTGTTAATACTATTGACACATAATTATATATAAGAAGGCAGTGTAACTCACCGTAATTGATCATAAGTGGTGTAAATTCAACATAATTGATATTTCGTTGTGCTCACTTGGTTATTTTCACGTATACTTCCAGATAATAGTCATCGTATTTCCTGGACAGAACCGATTAAAATGGGAGAGAACCGACTCGATCGGGAGAGAACCGATCGAGATATCACAATTCGCAGTTTTCGTCGTTGTTATTACTCACACAATAGGATTTTCATTATTTTACATTGTTTTGGGACCATAGATTATGAGGGGAATGGAAAAACTAATCGAATTATCACCTAGATGGCTCAAAAATTTCGTTTTAACTGTAAAAAAAACTCGCGAAAATGTATAATTTGGATCATCAGGAACCGTCACAAATCAGTCAAGAACCATCACAAATCGGCGATAGAACGATTTCCGATGTAACAGTTCCTACACAGTGTCTGGATCGGGTGTATGTAAAGAGTGCATTGGTGGCCACCCTGCAATCAACACCCTTTGTTTGACATAAATATAAATATTTTCGAATAAGGAATGGAAGTCACCTTCGTGCCATGATTTGGGGAGGTGGAGGGGTACCGAAACTGATAGTGATACACATATATGTTTAGCGCTAGTTTCCACCAAATTCATACGTACGGCACGTTCTTCACCAATGATACGATGAATCAAAGTCATTGGTGCTCAGTCTTAAATAGATAGGCTGCGCCTCTGTAAGTATGGAAGTGACCATGCATGCACATTGTGTCAACATAGCTACATTTATGGCATGTCCAGATAGGTCATCTAGTTCCTACTTAGCATTTGCACTTAAGTGTAATTATTTGAACACTTAAGTGTAAATATTTGCACTATTAAAAGTGAAAATAACACACTTAAGTCAGCTGCTTAAGTGCAAATAATTTAGCATCTCGCCACCCCTATATCTTAGCTGGTTTTAGTACGAGAAGACTTGGACTACCCCCCCCCCCCCCCCCCCGGTGCAACTGAAATTTATCTTACTTATTTTTTCGACCGGGTTCAATGGGGTGTAGTTGGAATTTACAGGTGGATATCTCCCAGCTGAGACCCATAGGCACGCCCCTCCCTTGTTCCTTGCTCGGTTGAGTTGTGTTTGGTCAGCCAGAGGCTGCAGGTACATTACATGCAACTTTAAATAACTTGTGGCAATATTTTATCAATGGTTATATATTCGAAGGTTCGAATATCATAGTAGATCCTATAAAAATTGACTATGCATGGCCTCTAAATATGCATGTCAGTCAGAATGAACAATGGATATGGTTGCACATTTTCCGAAAATGGAAAACCCAGTTGACATTTAATAAATAATTGAGCTTAAGAGCAATAAGGAATAAGTGTAATAAGATATTCCTTATTGCGCTGAAGCTTGGGTGCAATTAGCAATTAGAGATACCTTATTGCACTTAAGCGCAATTAGATCTTCCATCATTTCGCTTAAACGCGATTAGAGATTCCTTATTGTGCTTAAGCTCAATTGTTTATCAAATGTCAATTTGGCTTCCCACAAGATACAATCCACAAATTACATGCTAGCGGAAATTCACATTCTAATGCAATATACTCGGAATTCGAGCTTCAATGTTAACGATTGACACTTTTCACCATGGATAACAAAATGTTCTTTGTATATTGCAAGTCGTATATTGAGGTTTGAATAATAGAAATATATTGTTATGAAAATACTAATAATAATAACAAACGTTTTAAATCCGATAATGGTTGCAGCGGATGTTACCTACATAATCCAACAAGTGTATTAAGAAATAAACGTAGAGCTATCTATTATAACAGCAGATTAAGTGGCATTACCTTCACTTCGAGTGGCAGATACAACATATTGAAAGTAATGTTGGGTATAGGATCATATATAATCGTGCACGCCCGCATAATTGACCCAATGAAATTAGACATCTAGTGTCATGATATTCTGTTAATTTAAATGGACATGGCTCATTCGAGCTCCCAAAGTTTGTCTAAGTAATTTCTAAGAATGTATAAGATTGTTGCAAATACAAGAAATGTTGATAAGTATATATACCGGCCTCATATGCTCTGAGAAATACATACTGTGGTCAGAGCCCTATTCCAGCTGGGTTTTTTTCGTACAGAAGTGAAACAAAGGCTCTTTATATCTACCATATCAAGAATAGACTAACACGGAACGCTCTTTTCTGTTTCATGTCTTGCAAACATCAGGTTCAAAGTTGTATTTTTCATGACTCAAATGTGTCTTTCTGTGACGTTATTATACTGCTCATAGAAAAGTATTTCAAGTGTTTATCGAGCTATTTCTATATCGGGAAAACTTAAAAAGCGAATATTATTACGCGTATTTTGGAGCGCAAACCACCAAGTGACTTTATTTGATAAATGAAGGCCTGTGGTTGAAAGTTCCATGTGGGATATGTGTTCAATTCTATAGCCAGGGTTGGGGCGATTACATGCCAATGTAAATGATTACGATTACAATTACTATTGATTTACATGATTAAGATTATTGAATACATTTTTTTCAAATACAATTGATTACGATTACAAATACTTTAGTAAAATGTAACTGATTACTTTTCGATTACATCTCATTACAATTTTTAGTTTCCAACCATTTTGATCCCATAGGAATAAATAATGAAATAAATCAAATTAAAATATCAAATGTTATTTAATAAAAAAAAAAAAAAAATACGTAAACAAGGAACGACTGAACAAATAAAACAACCAAACAATAAGCACATAATCTTTTTTAATTAATTTGTGATCCAAAATATCATCGAGTGAAATGTTAACACGCTCGTATATGCTTAGCTCCTAATTTGTATACGAAGCATTTATATAAATAACCCAAATTGCACTAGTAAGTCCAAGATAGAGTTAAAACGAACTTAATTGCAAACTATATAACTATAAACCGGTACACGGACTGGCTAAATCGACTCGCACTCACTTTACCTTTCATGCTGCCTCAAGGTGAAATGGCAACTGTGGACAAAATGAAATTAAAACATGTGTCCACAAGACAACATAAACACTCCCCCCCCCCGATCCAAATCCAGTTGACCGCCGTCAATTTTGGATCGGGTGGGGCTTGTGGTGACTCTTTAATGCGTCTTTGTGGGGGGGGGGGACTTACAGTACCCTTTGTTTGACCTTAATATATAAAGGAACCGAGAAATGGCATGGGTCACCTATATGAACCCATCTGCATGGGCGGCGGCCATGTTCGATTAAGGAATGGAAGTCACGTGGTTCGTATAAGTTTAATACAAGCTGAAAAATGCGACTTTAAAAAAAAACAGTGGCGGCCATTTTGAAAAAAAAGTGGCGGCCATATTGAAAAAAGTGGCGGCCATCTTGAATCAGTCGAGCATTATGATTGGTTTGTTGGGGAAAAAATCTGTCCTCGCATTTCACATTGACGATTTATGTCAAATTGCATGCTTTGTATCACAATAAAGTGAACGATTCTGTTAATACTATTGACACATAATTATATATAAGAAGGCAGTGTAACTCACCGTAATTGATCATAAGTGGTGTAAATTCAACATAATTGATATTTCGTTGTGCTCACTTGGTTATTTTCACGTATACTTCCAGATAATAGTCATCGTATTTCCTGGACAGAACCGATTAAAATGGGAGAGAACCGACTCGATCGGGAGAGAACCGATCGAGATATCACAATTCGCAGTTTTCGTCGTTGTTATTACTCACACAATAGGATTTTCATTATTTTACATTGTTTTGGGACCATAGATTATGAGGGGAATGGAAAAACTAATCGAATTATCACCTAGATGGCTCAAAAATTTCGTTTTAACTGTAAAAAAAACTCGCGAAAATGTATAATTTTGATCATCAGGAACCGTCACAAATCAGTCAAGAACCATCACAAATCGGCGATAGAACGATTTCCGATGTAACAGTTCCTACACAGTGTCTGGATCGGGTGTATGTAAAGAGTGCATTGGTGGCCACCCTGCAATCAACACCCTTTGTTTGACATAAATATAAATATTTTCGAATAAGGAATGGAAGTCACCTTCGTGCCATGATTTGGGGAGGTGGAGGGGTACCGAAACTGATAGTGATACACATATATGTTTAGCGCTAGTTTCCACCAAATTCATACGTACGGCACGTTCTTCACCAATGATACGATGAATCAAAGTCATTGGTGCTCAGTCTTAAATAGATAGGCTGCGCCTCTGTAAGTATGGAAGTGACCATGCATGCACATTGTGTCAACATAGCTACATTTATGGCATGTCCAGATAGGTCATCTAGTTCCTACTTAGCATTTGCACTTAAGTGTAATTATTTGAACACTTAAGTGTAAATATTTGCACTATTAAAAGTGAAAATAACACACTTAAGTCAGCTGCTTAAGTGCAAATAATTTAGCATCTCGCCACCCCTATATCTTAGCTGGTTTTAGTACGAGAAGACTTTGACTACCCCCCCCCCCCCCGGTGCAACTGAAATTTATCTTACTTATTTTTTCGACCGGGTTCAATGGGGTGTAGTTGGAATTTACAGGTGGATATCTCCCAGTTGAGACCCATAGGCACGCCCCTCCCTTGTTCCTTGCTCGGTTGACTTGTGTTTGGTCAGCCAGAGGCTGCAGGTACATTACAGGCAACTTTAAATAACTTGTGGCAATATTTTATCAATGGTTATATATTCGAAGGGTCGAATACCATAGTAGATCCTATAAAAATTGACTCTGCATGGCCTCTAAATATGCATGTCAGTCAGAATGAACAATGGATATGGTTGCACATTTTCCGAAAATGGAAAACCCAGTTGACATTTAATAAATAATTGAGCTTAAGAGCAATAAGGAATAAGTGTAATAAGATATTCCTTATTGCGCAGAAGCGCAATTAGATATTCCTCATTGCGATTAAGCGTAATTAGATATTCCTTATTGCGCTTAAGCGAAATAACATCTTCTCTTACTGTGATTAAGCTCAATTAGATTTTCCCTTATTTTGCTTAAGCGCAATTAGTGATTCCTTATTGCATTTATGTGCAATTACATCCTTATTGAGATCACCCGTCTGCAAAGAGTAGAATCCGAATAGGCATATATACATGTAGATAGTCACCAGGTCACCTCACCAATAAACTCCACCCATCCACTTTGGATTACACCATTTGAATTACAATGAGTTTATGTAAATGTGGCTAATTGCGCCAAAACGCAATAAGGAAGATTTTAAATTGCACTTGGGTGCAATTAGCAATTAGAGATACCTTATTGCACTTAAGCGCAATTAGATCTTCCATCATTTCGTTAAACGCGATTAGAGATTCCTTATTGTGCTTAAGCTCAATTGTTTATCAAATGTCAATTTGGCTTCCCACAAGATACAATCCACAAATTACATGCTAGCGGAAATTCACATTCTAATGCAATATACTCGGAATTCGAGCTTCAATGTTAACGATTGACACTTTTCACCATGGATAACAAAATGTTCTTTGTATATTGCAAGTCGTATATTGAGGTTTGAATAATAGAAATATATTGTTATGAAAATACTAGAGTGGTTGTTTCATTGTCAAAGATTGTCTCGTTCAAGGTGATGGTTCATTTGCCAAAGACGTAAGTGTGTTAGCGTTAAACAGATTTTTTTCCAATACGATGGACCAATGTATAATGCATGTGATTTAACATACCGTTCGAGTATGATATGCAATTCTATTTGATCGCGACCATAATATATTGAACAAATACAGTTGTATATTTTCTTTGTTCTCGAGTTGACAAGCGCGTTAAGAATAACAAACACAATTTATCGAAGTTCGGGCCAAGTTAAAACTTCAATTGTATATCGAGGGTCTTATATGTATCCGTCTGAAACAAGATGAGTCCGTACTATATATCGACATAAATTAGTAAATGTTCTAACGGAGGAGGATCTCTTGTACATGTAGCATGACAGTAAGTCTTGTCTTCAAGGTAAGATACATTAAATTATCCCCTAGACTGCGGTGTACAATTAAACGTGCATGTTTAGATCGAGAATTTCTAACTTCACCTGATTGATTTCATCGCCAGATTGTTCATATACTGATAAATCAGCACGGTAATGTCTGGCAAGCGTTGTTGGAATCGTCTGACAGCGCATGAAGTTTAAAATTGACCTATGTAATACTGTCGTAATGCATAGCCGTACGGGTCAGGGACGCGGCTATACAGGGTATCCGTTGCGGGGGTGTCAACCTTTGGAATTCCAACTGACCCACCTTGATCAGATCAAGTTTTGCAGAATTTCATTTGCTGGCCCATTACACCTCAGTGTTCATGCATGGGAGCCAATTCGTGAACCATGGTTCTATATACCCGGTATGAGAACATTCATTTTTTTTAACCTGGAAATTGTATAAATCCTAACATCTAGTGGTTTGACTCCAGACAAATGCACGCGGCACTACAGGTGAGAGACCAGGACACACCGGCCGACCATGGTGCACATGTGAGAAAATTTTGAAATCTAAACAAGAAAATCGCCAAATCCAAGCATCTAGAATGGCCTTAAGCTTTCCTATAGTGATGGAAATTTCAAACCTCATACTCGCCCTTAGGTTGGAAAATTTCCAACTGATGACCATTTCAGTCCACAATTTTTACAAATTGTTGTAAAATAACTGTTTTCTTAAACTAATTAGCAGTGAGAAAATTTTGAAATCTGAACAAGAAAATCGCAAAATCCTATCATCTAGACTGTCCTGAAGCCTTCCAAGAGTTGGAAATTTCAAATCTGACAACCCCGCCCCCACTTAGGTTGGATAATTTCCAACTGATGACAATTTTGACCAAATGTAGGAAAATATTGTTTTCTTAAATTAACAAGCAGTTGTTGACTGGCCACGGGGGAGGGACCAATTGTTGGAAATTTCCAACCTGACACCCCCTAAGGTTGGAAAATTTCCAACTGATTGCCATTTCAGTCCAAAAGTTGTACCAAAAGTAGGATATGCAAATATTGTTCCAAAAACAATAAATTCAATTTCAACGTATTGTTGGGATGAAATTTCGAACTAATGTTGTGTCAGGAATGGAATTTCCAACTGGGTTGGGAGGGCTGCAGCTCCCCAGATGTTTTGAAAGCTCGAATTACCGACAATTTTCGAGCAAATTGGAGATATTTTTGGTCAAATTCGGACAATTTTCTGGAAAATTTAATGGTATTTCAGGGCGAAGTTATGGCAAATTACACTATTTTTGCCGAATTATACATATTTAAAATTACTTTTAATCTATTTCGTTATATTTCTGTGTATAGAAAAGGTATATTCTACAAAAAACACATGTGTTACAGCCATGAATATATTGTATGTAAAAACAAATTCTGGCAAAGTCTGACCCCCCCCCCCCTTAAAAATTCGGGCGCCCGTACAGCTTTGGTCTACAGTACGGCGTGGAAGTTTTGCGGGTATCTTTTACTTCAGATTTACAGTACGGATAATTGTCTCGGATCTCAAAGACTGAATAACACATTCAGAATGTTCACATGATTTCGCTGAGCATCTCATCATGCAGGTATACATTATACAGTGACTTAATTTTGGACCAAAAGTCCAATATACATTATATACGCCACATAAAGAGCACTCAGCTCAACTATTCGCTTGAATTTTTTTCAATGTTCAATTATCTGACTAAACATCGTCAATGCGTCCTTTTGGATGACACGTACCTGACATATAGAGAGACCGACATATTATATTCAAAATGAGACTCATACCATGTTTCAGGAAATAAAGACAAGTAACTTCAGAGTTCCTTACATTACATGGACATCTACGTCACAGAAAATATATAATTTGTTATGTAGTGGACAACACGGGGGGGGGGGGGGGGTCTGACGAAAATTTCGCACAGAGGGCATGGGTGAGTAGGTGGTCCGTGTCCAGAAAAGGCAATTTTGTCCGGTGCTTGCAATTCTTTTCCTGCTGGGGTTTTTCATAATTGTTTACAAACAGGCTGTTCAGCAGCCTAAATAACGCTGAATAGGTCATTGTCGCATGGTTTCGAGCAAAAAGACACCCAGGATCTCTCAAACGGGCAAAAAGACACACAGGGTGTCCCAAACAAGCAAAATGACACCCAGGATATCAAAGTCTCACCAAACAAAGGGAATATTGTTTAGTCGTCTGCTATTAATATTGGTCCAATTATCAAGGATATGGAACTGTGCTGCCAGTCAGACTCAAAGCCCATTTAAATTTCGTTGTTATTTCAATAATTATCATAATATTAATAGCAGACGACTAAACAAAATTCCCGTTGTTTTGTGAGACCTTGATATCCTGGGTGTCATTTTGCTTGTTTGGGACACCCTGGTCTTTTTGCCCGTTTGAGAGATCCTGGGTGTCTTTTTGCTCGAAACCATGCGACAATGACCCATTCAGCCTAAATAACACCATTTTGTTAGGAGGGTGAATATGTATGTTGCAATACCACTGCATAGGGTAGTATAATTTGTCCCAGATTGAACCGATGGGTCTCAAATCTATTCCAATGTGTTTGGTACCGTTCTCATAATATGGACAATAACTTCAGTTTTTAAAGAATAATTTATAATTACCTGGAGAAAATATATTATCATAATATATAAATAATAAAATGGTATCATATCCTGTTAATATCTAATGAACATGCAGGGATGTGGTTAGAGGGGTGTGGGTGTCTCACCCCCCCCCCCCAACTTTTGTCAAAATTTTCAACAGTTGGAAACTTCATACCTGCCAAAACATTAGTTGGAATGGTCATCAGTTGGAAAGTTTCCAACCTTAGGGGGGTGACAGGTTGGAAATTTCCAACACTTGGAAAGCTTGTGTCCTGGTCCTCCCCCGTGGCTAGTCAAAACTGCTACTAAATTTAAGAAAACAATATTGTCATACATTTGGTCAACATTGTCATTGGAATTGTCATCATTTGGAAATTTTCCAACCTAAGTGGGGGGGTGTCAGGTTTGAAATTTCCAACTCTAAGAAGACTTGAGGCTAGTCTAGATGCTAGGATTTTGCGATTTTCTTGTTCAGATTTCAAAATTTTCGAACACCGGGCCGAACCATGGTCGGCCCGGTGTGTCACTGTCCCTCCCCCGTGACCAATACAAAAACTGCTAATTAGTTTAACAAAACAATAGTTTAGTACATTCGGTCAAACTTGTGGACTGAAATGGTCATCAGTTGGAGAATTTTCCAACCTAAGAGGGAGTATGATGTTTGAAATTTCCAACACTAGGGAAGCTTCAGTTGAGGCCAGTCTAGATGCTAGGATTTGCGATTTTCTTGTATAGTTTTCCAAATTTTCTCACACCGGGCTGAACAAACATGGACGGACACAATGTCCTGGTCTCTTACCCGTAGCCGTGTGCATTTGTCTGGAGTAGGCTACTAGATGTTAGGATTTATGCAATTCTCAGGTTAAAGTATCTGAATTTTCTTATACCGGGGCATATACATGCAGAACAACATAGTTTATGAATACATGGAATTATGCAAAACTTGTGTTGGGTCTGTGATTCTGATTCAGGGGGGGGGGTGCAAATGGAATTATGCAAAAGTTGTGTTTGGTGTCTGTTTATGATTCAAGGGGGGGGGGGGTGCAAATGGAATTATGCAAATGTTGTGTTTGGTGTCTGTTTCTGATTCAAGGGGGGTGCAATTGGAATTTCCCAAGGTGGACACCCCCCCCCCCAACGGAGACCCTCTAGCCACATCCCTGTGAACATGCATATGAGTTGTCGTGAGAGAACTATAGATATATTCCCGATTTATGCAGAGCGATCGACGATTCTGTTAAGTGTTCAACACCTTATGTCATTAGTATGCCAGGTATATATAACAAGAAAACCATAGTCAGCAATGGTAACGCCACCAAGATCATAGTATTAGCCATAAATATCAATTATAATATAATTATAATATAAACTAGCTTTCAATTTTCATGTGGGAAATTTGCATATATACTTCCATATATCAAGTTTTCCCGTTTCTCGTGTTATACATTACATTCTTCAAACTGTCTTCTTTATTACACTAGCTGATAGGCCCGACTTCGTCCGGGCTGTTTCCTATCTGATTTCCGGCGAAAGGCGCGATTTGACCTTGAATTGACTATTTTGAAAGTCAAGGTCAGGTCAGGGTCATGATCTGACCCGTCCAAAACACCCCCCGGGGAAAAGTAGGTATCAAATTTCGTCGAAATCCGTCCGTTTTACCCGATTTGACCTTTGATTGACCATATTGAAGGTCAAGGTCAGGTCGGAGTCATGATTAGACCCGTCCAAAACACTCCCCCGACAAAAGCACACATAGGTATCAAATTTCGTCGAAATCCATCCGTTTTACCAGATTTGACCTTTGATTGACCATATTGAAGGTCAAGGTCACGCCGGGGTCACGATTTGACCCGTTCAAAACACTCCCCGGACAAAAGTAGCCCTAGGTATCAAATTTCGTCGAAATCCGTCCGTTTTACCCAAATTGACCTTGCATCGACTGTTTTAAAGGTCAAGGTCAGGTCGGGGTCACGATTTGACCCGTCCAAAACACTCTCCGGACAAAGGTAGCCATAGGTATCAAATTTCGTCGAAATCCGTCCGTTTTACCCGATTTGACCTTGAATTGACCATTTTGGTCAAGGTCAGGGTCACGATATGATCCGTCCAAACACTTATCGGACACAAGTATCCCTACGTATCAAATTACGTCGAAATCTATGGAAAGCCGAAGGGGACATGCTAGTTGCTAATTGCTAGTTATACGACGCACGACTTGACGCGATTTTTAAAAGGTGTTTCAGGGTGTTTCAAACTAGGAGATAGTAGTATTCTGCGTTTCAAATGGTGATGAATTGTAGTATTTTATTCAAATTTTATGGCATAAATTGTTATTAAAACCGTATATACTATTAAAAAAAATCGATAACTCGAAAATTAAGTGGGCCTTTAAACAAAGTCACAATTGCAGTTAGTCCAAGTCTTCTTGTACTAAAACCAGCTAAGATATTGGGATGGCGATGCTGGTGTTTAGTCCAAGACCGCCCTATATGCTCGCTTATGACACGGCTTAAGCGTTAGTGACCCGCTCAAATAAAACCACAATTATATGAAATAAAATATCACAATTGCGACAATAAACGGATATTTTCCGCAGAAGACATGCTATTTTATCTGAAACCCACATCAGTTGTGAATTTAAAACGGTAATTTAATGCGAAAAGAGACATTTACCTCAATGTTTACAATTTTTTAAAAGTATGCGAACTCGGTTGACCTCGCGAACTGTGTTCGGCATTTTCCGTTGAAAATATTCCGTAGATTTTGGACAACAACGCAAATTACGATGAATTCTCCATTGTAATCGTAATTATGTGTGTCAATAAATAAAATAATAAATAGATTAATTAAACATTGGAGATATAAATGTAATACACTAAATAAATGAACCTTAAGTTTGAAAAGTCCCACTAAAACGGAAGAACTATATTTCGAAACTGTGTGATTCGGTTCTCCGATTATTTTATCAACACAGATGTCAAAATGCACATCACACGCATGGCAAGTCAGACACAAGAGTTCTAATTTGCTCCAATTTTGACAAGTTGCTTGCGATAATTGTCAACAAAACTACCGTTCTGATCCTCCATTATGTCATTAAGTTTTTAGTGCGGGAATTGTTCTGAAAGCACATAGAAAACTGGACTTTCGGGCGATCGGTTTTCGCCATTTTTGTTCGGAAAACCCGCGCTATATATAGAAACGGAAAGTAGAATTCCCAGAACAAACAGCGGATTATGCCGAACTTATTCGGACCACTTCGGCTTTCGGTTAAAACGTAAACAAACAGAGAAACAAATCGATGTTTGTGGCAATCAACCGGAATATTCTATGTGTAATTTAACATTAAAGTTAGATTATTATACACCATTATGACCATAAGATGTAAGCCTTTCCGATGTATATAGCATCATGTATTGATTTGCTAGGTAAATCGAGTAAAATACACCACAAATTCCCGCCACAGATCGTGGGCGTAACTCGTGTGATAGGATTGGTATACAAGCGGGCTTGGACTAAACACCAGCATCGCCATCCCAATATCTTAGCTGGTTTTAGTACAAGAAGACTTGGACTAAATTGCAGTTAGATTCATCTCATACTCGTCTATTCAGCGATATTCTGCTGCGCAGTTTGTTATAGCCTCCAGTATTCATTAAACGTTATAGCCCCACTGTTATAATCCGCCTTTAGCTGGCGTATTGTTGCCTCTGATATTATTGAGATATTACGTCACACGTAATGACATTAAATCGCATGGAAACATAGCAATTGTGTGGGCTGCGTGGCGTGAATATGTAATGAGAAATAAGGTCATACGTAATGACATTAAACTCAAGAAAACCCGCGAGAACAAAACAAAATCACATTTAATGTTTTAAGTTATTTCCTTCATAAAAAGAATTTTCGTGATAATGAACCCTCTCAATACTTTAGAATATAGAATATAGAACAAAAACCTTCGGAATAGAGAACCTTCGGAATAGCGAACCTTCGGAATAGTGCACCTTCGAAATAGCAAATATTCAGAATAGATAACATTCGGAATAGTGGACCATCGGGATAGCGAACCTTCGGAATAGAGACATGTCCCCCAATTACACCGGTGGTGTGATAATCTGTGTCGGACTATCGTGACTCTATCGGTACAGTTTACTCAAGTACAAAATACCTAATCACCCATAGTGCATTCGCCCATTGGTCCACGCGTAAATAAAATTACCAAAACATCTTACACCTTTGGCGTAAATAAAGACGTTATCTATAGCAGAATAGAACAAGGAATAATTGTCTGTTTAAATATATATGCACATAATGGCAATCAAAATATAGGGGTAGTCAAAAATGGGTGGTTTAAAATCACTTATTCGAAGAAGAAAAACGCTCTTTAAACAATTCACTTAAAATATATATTAACAATATTAGCGGTGCCAGCACACGGAGATCGGATCTCAAGCTATAAAGATCAAATATTGTTAGCGCTGCCAAGGCCTAACATTTTAAACAGGTTTACGCTGGTAGCGCATAACATTGTATGGATCTGGTAAAAATCCAATTGTCAGCATACAAACATTTCGGGTTATTTCATTTAAAGGCCCACTTAATTTTCGAATGCCCAGATCACATTATACACAACATATTCCATAGTATATACCATTTGGAAGAGCAACCAAATATGTATATAAATATTCCACCAGAATACTGAACAGCCGTAGTGATATAGATTCTCAGATTCACTCCAAAATTCCCCATTATTTACGCAGAATGCTTCATAATTCACAACTAAGAGATTGGGTTATTCCCCTTCCATTGAGAATACTAGACTGGCAGTAAAGACCAGATCGAAATTAAGCATAGAATGTACACACATATAAATATAGTCTGGTCGATAAAAGGTTTGACCTAGAATAAATTTGGACTAAGTTGGGTTTTATTCCAATTTGAAGAGGAATATATCCACTACAATATATCCAAAATCGGCTAAAATCCGCTTTGAGCAAACTTTTTTACAGAGATTTTTAAAAATGCCCATTTTCGACCTTGTGAAGTACGTTTTTCTACAATAGAGACCTTTCGCAAAACTCACGTTTACGATTACGGATACGGATAGGGTACTACGTCACCAACTTTTGTGTACTTTATAATCGTTCTCGTGTTTTACTATCCGTAATAACGTTTACGATTTCATGGTGTCTAATAAGCTCAAATAACACCTGAAATTTATTTTCTGCAATATATCACTTTGCTCCGTTCGAGACTGTATATGTATATCATGTAAACCATACAGCTGTATTTAGCTACGACCTCAATATGCTGTTTAGATTGTCAATCACTGTACTCGTCGTCGTGAATCACGAGATTCCCGCGAAATACGATCGCTATTCACAACGGATAGCCATCGCTGGCTGCGACACAAAACGTTATATTACAGTGAGAGGAGTGCACTATGAAACCAGTCGCCAAAAATACAGTATATAGTGTGCGATGCATGAGGAGTTTTGAGTGATTATTATGGGCAAGATAGTACACAATATATAGTGAAATTCAACAATTATTTATAATTCAACAACCCATGGCGGTGCCCTAACGTGTGTAGTTATAGAATGCTTCAGGAGAGCCTAAAGAATGGCATAACCCTATTAATGAATAGTGAAAGATTTTGTGTTCTCTTCCCCTTTCCCGAAATGCATAGTTCATTCAATTTAATAATATTCGGTTTTCGGTAGAAGTTGGGTTTTATATATCTCTCTCGTAGAGTCTGTAATGCAGGGCATTTTAAAATTACATGGAATTCATAACCGAGTACTAAGTAACATAAGATACTCTTTCTATCTAAGTAATCTGAACCTACCCTAGATCCCGATTCAACTGGTAAGTAGTGATTTCTGTTCCTGAACCGTAACTAAAATAATATTTGGCACACCCACCGACATCACCATATAGATCAGCAGTATCTGTCAGGTTTGTTCTTTGCATTTATTTTTAATTAAAAAACACGCACAAATGCGGCATTTAAAGGTACTCAATCCGATTAGATGTCCCCATATCATCAGATTCCAACAACAATTGTTTTTTTTAAATGCCGCTTCTCTTATCAGAATCGAGTAATTGCGCCAAATTAATGCTAACCCCAGTCAACTATATCATAAAATTGCCCAAAACCTGTTATTTATCAACATTTTGTTCAACGAAATTTTGCCGGTTTGTCGCTTCTACCGTGTCGACTTTGTTTCGATTTGGTAGTAACAAATCAGAAGTGATGCACATCAGCGAGCTCACCAACCTAATGTCGGATTTCCTAAACCCAAAGAGGTGAAGCCGAAATCGCATTGAAATCAAATCGCGGACTTGAAGGGGCTTGAACGATGGCGTCTTGCATGGTTGATATGAGGTCCAAATTCAGGAACCCCTCTTTCCCATCAGCATAACGTCTATGGTCATTCATGCTAACAACGAACTGAATTTCCACCACATATGACCTGGCATTTATACCTGTATTGCCACAATATATCACGAGAATCCCGGGTCGTACGTTGTGACTGGTCGAATTATTGACAAAATTAACATGTCATGATTATCGCATTGTTGCATATGATACGATAAGTGAAGTATTAAGGGACTGTATACCAAACACACGCTTTGGGTTGTAAAGGGGGTACGAAATAATGATCGTACGTGTTCGTCAAAACTCTTACGCGTAATCGTTTTGCGAAAGGACTTTTTGGCCATACGGATAGACTTACGACTACGAATAGCTATCCGTATTCGTAATCGTAAACGTGAAGATGCGAAAGGTCTCTATTATCCTTCAACGGCGACACCAGAACGCATTAATCCTCCATCCGATATATACCAGTTTGTGTGAAATTAGAGTATAGAGGGCGAATAGAGTGACAAGGACAGAAAATAATGCATTCGCGGCGATGAAATGGCTGCCAAAACGGCCGTAACTCCAATCCATGCTACGACGAAAGCAACATATTGGATAACCACCTATAAGCGAAAATACACATTGGTAATTTACAAGTATGTTGTTATATATCTTTAAAGTACACATATAATTAAAACAGATCTAACTGAATGATTTATCGATCACTGCAACGCAAGTAACCCAATGATTTATGTTCGGGTTTTCTGCTTAGAATGCATCCAAACAGTCGGGCCAAACAGTTATTTCGGGCATGCAACACACGAAGTAAATATTTCGTCACACAGTGCGTGGTAGTTTCATTTGGAATGATGATTAATTATTGAATGTAACGCAGAAACTGAAGTCCACACCCTTGCTGTGTAAATACTAGTCATATTTCCGGAATTTTCAACACTCTCCGTGATAATAAACCATACGCGTATGTCGTAATGCTGATTATACTGTAAAGAAACACTTATCTCTTCAACAGAATAGTACCCTATCTCAATAGATCGAAGAGACTGTACATCGTACATTTTATTTAATACTAATTTTCATACTGCTCCAACCCGGTTTCTTAGTAGACAATTTTGTTAAAATTACTTCAATCGTCACTTTACAACGGGAATATGTACCACGAAATGCACAATAATAGTTTTTCAGTATCTTGTTGTTTGAAATTATATTACCATTGCCACTCACCTACTTGCACTAAATATCAGGTCATCAGCGTTTAAAGTTATTATACCCCCTTTTTTTTTAAAGGGGGGTATACTGTTTTGCACCTGTCCGTCCGTCCGTCCGTGCGTGCGTCCGTACGTCCGTCCGATGGCTGTTCATGTCATAACTTGAACAGTAGTGCTCGGATCTTAATGAAATTTGGTCTGGATGTTCACTACTATGAGGACAATTTTTGTTTTGTTCGGATTTTCCATTCTAGATTTATACATCTTTGTTTATCTGGAAATGTTGGCTTTTTGGTCCGTCTGGTGTCTCTTCATGTCGTAACTTCAACAGTTGCTGGGATCTCGATCAATGAAATTTGGTATGGATGTTCACTACTATGAGGACATTCAATAGAGGGTTCCATTGTTCTGTTCTGCTTTTCCATTCTAGAGTTATTCATCTTTGTTTATCTGGAAATGATGGTTGTTTGGTCCATCCAATGTCTGTTCAGCTCATAACTTGAACAGTAATGCTCGGATCTCAATGAAATTTTGTATGGATGTTCACCACTATGAGGACATTTAATGGCACATTCAAATGTTTGTTTTGTTTTTATTGTTCTATAGTGACTCACCTTTGTTTATATGAAAATGCTGGTGTTTGGGTCCATCTGTCTGAGTATAGCCCTCATAAGTTATAGATATGCCCACACGAGGCGGTATGCCACGAGGGGGTATGCACCGGACGACAGTCCATCTCTTGTTAGTTCTGCGTTTACCATTCACTCAATGTTGCTATTTATGGTTTTGTATGCAGCAGATATGTGTTACATTATGGAGAATGGGTAAACGCGACGATGCGGTTGCAGAAAATGTAGTACGTTTCACGTATATGTGGCCTAGTGCATTTAAGCACATATAATTTCCAGATATAAATACAGTCTCTGCCACAGAGTATGTAGGCAAATTTGGTTATGTTGAGAATTTATTGAAGATAGTTTATTGTACTCCTTTGTATTTTGATAAATTGTGTTCATGGTATACCATCATGTATTTGTGTGTTAAAAGCGAAATATTCGTGTTTAATCACTTGACCGGAGGAAACTATGACTACTATTTTAAGACACGGACAATAGGATCTACACATTTTGCCTAGTACCATATGAATAGCTCTCATACTGTTCTATAGTAGTGAATTTTGACATATTTGGCGTTGTAGATTTAAAAATAAATGATTATCGGTCACATTCGTGAGACTGTTTTCATTACATACATTTCTGTTCTAGAAAAGGTAACATAGTCAATACATCCCTATTAGATCACATTCAACTGTTTAATTACACATATATTACGCGATTCAAGATAAACAGTACAGATAAAACTGCGTTATTCTTGGCGCCCAAAAAGTCCATATTTAATTGTTGTATGAGACTTGACTTTCGTTTGCTCTTTCGCGAGATACATAAGAGAGAATTCTTACATCTATTATCAAAATCTCCCCGTATACTCTGAAATCATTCTTCCTCGTATAATTCTAGGGTTTGTTCGTTCTTGTATGACTAGCTATTAAGTTTTCCACAAATTGTAAATTTCATACGATTTTGTCCATTTTGGCGGCCATATGGGGACAGGCATTCTACCGATATGGCTTACGACTAAGCTTTGTTTCTGTGTATTTTATTTCATTACTAATTTGGTATTAGTTGGCGCCCCTACCACCGAAATTCAGAATTTTTCGATACCAACTGCTATCATGGACGCCATCTTGGATTACAGAAAATGCTGAATGCGGATTTTAGCCCATTTTGGATATGTTATAGATGATACATTCCTCTTCAAAATGGAATAGAAACCAATTTATTCTAGGTTGACCCTAAAATTTTAGTTTATCAACCAGACTAATATGACATTTGAGAAGATATAATTGTTCAAGTGATTTAATTCGATCACCATTTGTCGAGGTTGTTAACTTTGAACGCACAAATCTCACTCATAACTAATCGTATCGTATCGTAACTAAATGTGGCGATTACTATATAACTTTGGAGGACATCGTCGACTAAAGTATTCTGATCTATGTTAGAGTCCGTCCTCTTTTCATTCCTGACCACACAATGTGGCGTCTTTAACCCACGTGATTTGATCTCTTAAGAACGTGTATGGATCTGTTGGAAATTAGTGCTGAACATATTTGCTTCAGCTTTGGTGCCCCTCCCCATTCATGACTCCTGATATCATGGAGATGATTATGTATAAGTTTGGAGGTAATCGTCAACTGACCAAATTCTTTTCGCCTTGAAGGCCCTTACACACTGCGATTGCGTGCCGCGCGATACGCCGACTTACAACCCACTGTGCATGTGCATTCGACATCGCAGAAAACGCTGCCGCATGCAGGATTGTGTCTGCGGTTGTTCTGTAAATTTCGCCGTTTGAAATGACGGTATAGAACGAAGACACTGGAAGCACAGCAGTTTTCAGTCCATGTGGGTTTTGGACTGTGATCGTGCATCGCTTCACCATGCAGTCATTTTAAACAAAAATACTCGAATAACGATGAAACCATGATATCAACGAAAACATACGAGTAAACACCGTCGTCGCAGAATCGCAGTTGTCGAAGAAAAACTCGGGCATGCCGCGCGTATCACTCGATACTCGCGGCAACGCCGCGTGGAAGGGCCTTTAGTTGCCCCTTCTGTCACACAAAAACGGCACCAATTAGATTCCTCGTAACATGGAGAAGAATATGTATAAATTTGGTAGAAATCGGCGCTAAAAATAGGGGGTAAATCAATTTTGGTGCCCCTCTCTACCTCCGCGCACCCTGACTCAAACGCGCCATATCATGGAGATGATTATGTAAAAGTTATTAAGTTTTGTGGAAATCAGCGACAGAAATATTTCATCATTTTTGCTGGCCCTCCCCCTTTCTGCCCCTAGATGACACTAACAGCTTCACTTCAGAAAAGTTTAACATGCAACATTATCTTCCTCGTAAATAGTCACCCATGTTAGACCCATCTAGATGCATGGTCCTCCGTGAAGTTATATAGAACACAGACAGACATTCGCAAATATAGGCACCAAATGTGGCGTCTTTAACCCATATGATTGGATTCATGTTTATCATTGGAGAAGAGTATGATTTCGTTGGAAATTGGCGTTAAACATCCTTTTTATCAGTTTTGGTGACCGTCCCCTCCTTACCCCTTACTCAAGCAACGCCACTTTTGACATATTTAAACCACACATGCACCCCTGGCTCGAACGACAGCAATAGATTCCTCATATCATGGAGATGATTATGTATAAGCTTGGTGGAAATCGGCGACACAAATGTTTCTGCCCCTGAATACAATAGCGTCATTTTAGAAAATTCTAACCGGCACCATTATCTTCCTAGTAAAATGTTACCCATGTTAGACACCTTTTGTGCCATCTAGATGGTCCTGATAGTGACCAAGCCTTAGTTCAATGTGCCTACCATTTGCAGATTAAGAATAGCAGGCTAGCATCACCAAATTCACCCTATTGGGACCTCATTCTGCATGGCCCCAGCTGCTATGGGAGACATAGACTCAGATTGAAGTTTCCTAAATGGTGAATATTGTGATGTACACCCATTGGGAACCTCGATTATGCAATGTGTCATCTGCCAATTTGGGCATATAGATAAACTAAACTGAAAAAGAAATATAATCTAATGGCAATTGAGATGAAGAAACCAAACTTTAACCTGAACTGTGGACTGAGGCTCACTCGAGCGGGGTACAAATAAAAGACTGAAATAATTCAGTGTGATTTTGGACAAAACAGAAATTAATTAATCTGTTAAGTATATAATATACCTGTTTGCGCGAATATCAACATGAATGTCGAAGTGTCACCCCTTCAATCTATAGCATACAAGGAGGTGTGATTTATGCATGTGTATATATTTGTGGTAATGTTCAAATCTCATTAGCTACCGATACTCTGGACATTCCGAAACTCGAATATGGATGTTATATTCCAGTTGAATATGTTACAGTATATGTTTAAATACAGTATACACGTACTTGTTATTCAGCTCGAACTTTACAATGGGTTGTTTCTCTTTATAGGACTGAGCTGATACTTGACGAAGAAGAGTATGGGCTATGATATTGAACGCTTTATAGAAAAGGTAAATGAGGATCTGTTGTGTTCTATCTGCAGAGATGTTCTCCAGGATCCACTCCAGGCGCCATGTGAACACGCATTCTGCAAGGAGTGCATTGCGAGATGGCTTGAACGCGAACATAGATGTCCTGAAGACAGAAAGTTCGTCACAATTTCTCAGCTCAAACCACTGCATCGTTATATGAGAAACGATCTCATGAAACTTCATCTCAGGTGCAAGAATACACGATATGGATGCGACCATGTTACAGATATCGACAGAATGATAACTCACGAGCTTTCATGTGACTTCGATTGGGTGCTGTGTAAGAATAATGGATGTGGACTTAAATTCGACAGAAGAGACATAGAAGATCACGAATTGATCTGTCAATATAGTTTGATTAAATGCGCGGATGGCTGTGGTTCTTCATATCTGCGCTCTGACAGAAGTTCGCACAACTGTGTGGTTGAGCTCCGGAGCTGCATTGAGACATTGAGACTAGGCATGACGTCAAAGCTGTCGGATATAAAGAACGAAGTTGAACTTCGACTGAGCATGCAACGAGGTCATATGGTTCAACGTGAGGCTATTATGCAGTCACAGATAGACGAGTTAACAAGTGAAAATACCAAACTCCAACAAGGTATCAAGGCACTAGTAGATTTTAAGACAAACCAGATATCTTCAACAGACATTTTAGAGAACAGAGTTGATGAATGCGATAGTAAGCTTGACCGACTCGATTCAGACGTCCGTGAAATCCATGTTTCAAGAAAATCACGTGCACATCAATCAAGTGACATTAAGGGTGCAAAAATACTGAAGGTTACCGAGCTATAATCATATATGTAATGGAAACATGCATAATCCATCGAAGACATAATGTGCACATTGTGCATGCAGTGCTAGAAAACAGATATTACAGTACTATATATATTGTGGTATATAATTATAGTTTCACATGCAAGGTATTGTGAACAACAGTAAGTTGTTATGGCTTATAACCCAAACATGGAGTCCCTCGTCAACGACCCGTGGCTATATTTTCTTATAATTATAGCTGCTGTTGCCATGGTCCCATCGATAAATACATTGAGTCATTCTAGTTCGTTTTATTGTGCACATCAAGCATTGTGTCACACAATACCGATATACATATGTATAATATATAATGTATGAGAGACTGGTATAACAATATTTGGTATCTTCCCCAGGTGCACGCGGTGTCAAATTGGATTATACGATAGACTTGATAATATAAGGAAATATGCGAGTGCATCAGCTGCGTGGGTGGTACTTTTTTCTAGCTTGGAATAATATAGCTTGCAAAATAGAGTTATCTCCGATCAGTAAGATATGCAATAAGGTTTGATTGGGGGTTTTTGTACGATATTTACAAGCTTAAGACATTAGTTGATAATAACAAAAACGTTGTTAAAACTTGTGCCCAGTCCCTCTTGTAATATTATATTACAATAAAAATATGTTTAAACAAAAACGTAATGATATTGCACAGGAGCAGGCATTGCATAAATTGGCCTAGATCATGCAATGAATCTCTGAGCTAGCTAACGCCCGTAGATATCATATTCCACCAACACAAAACCTTGGAACTTTTTGAAGTTTTGACAGGGATCCTTATAAAGTCGAAATAATAACGCATGCAATATATTTCTTAATTATTACCCGTTCCTTAATAATGTACTTCACTGTATAGGTGAAGGTCCCAACTCTAAATTGCATGCTTTTCTGTGACTTTTGTGAGCAGATATGGCAAAAAACATCGAATTAATTACCCAGGAGAAATTCCATAATTGTAATTAAAAGCGACGCACAGCAGCTCACATGCAAAGTCACTTAAATCGTGAAATTTTGAGTTGAAACCATCACGTACAGTGAAGTACAAGAAATATATTCCCTGCTTAATTTTTTCGACTTTATAAGATCCCTGTCAAAACTTCAAAAAGTTCACAGGTTTTGGCTGGTGGATTATGATCTCCACGGACGTAAGCCAGAGTAGAGAATCATGGCATGATCTAAAATTGGCCGTCTTCGTGTCATCACTATACATTTAAAAAAAAATTTAAGTGGCAAATCCGCAAATTTATGACACAACGAAATGGTGAACTATATATATACAAATGATGGAATGTACTGTAACCGAACCAATTATGGTATGTCCATATGCAGTTTGATCTATATGTAATGGATGCTAAGCCCTCATGACTACAGCTGTGTCACACATCTTGGGGAACATGGTCAGACTTTTTCGATTGTATGCAGGAAAACACTAGTGTTATTAGTTTGCTAATCCAAAAGTTGGTTAATCAATTTTGACTAATTTGATGCGAAATCTATTCGGGTGCTTATAGTGCAATAACTATTTTCGCCAGGGACACGTGGAGACAAATATTTAGTGTTTCATAGCCTATATATTAGGCGATTCTGTAATGTATTGTTTGAGAATTTCTGGCTAAAAAGTTTCAGTTATGGTAAAAGATAACATATAAAACAATAAAAGGACTGTATAATTGACGCGAGCTGCTGGTGGGAGCTGTTAAAATAGATCAGCCTTTTTATATAACATTGTTCCGGCACTGAAGTCTGTGAGTTGGGCGAAAAAGCAGGCAGATGGTCCACAAATGAATGTGAATGATTCTTAATAATTAGCTATGTGTTTTATCTTCGGTATTCCATCTCGGTAAATGTGACGGGATATCTCTTGGGATGAGCATATTGACTCGAGAGACAATTATATTGTGGTTCGACCAGAAAATACGACTCTGTTCTCCGAATCTAGCAGAGAAGTAATTGTTGAACTCTTTGTGTTCAACAAATGGACCACTTATCCATTGGTAAACAACGGAGATTCGATAAATTAAATTAAAAACCTCGCTGGCAATAAACTATAATCTCGCGGTTTAATGGTTTATACTCGTCTTCGTCTGCACCATTGCTCATCAGATTGTATGAAACGATGGCCTATATATATCACAATGAACAGTTCCATCCAATTGGCACCAATACAATGGTAACCCTAATTTCGCGTATACGATATGCCCTGTTATAAATCTGAACCCGGCTTCGATCTAATTTCAAAATAAATATTTTGGAACCTTTATTTAATTCGGATTCTGTCAGTCCGAGACTCCGAGTCTTTGCCGAATTCCAAGTCACAAAAATAAATGTCACCTTATCAACTTATACAAGTAGGCTATAAATAAATATATATATACTTCATCGAGAGGACCACTATATATATATTGTGGCATAGTCAGCGACAAGACATTCATTATTTATTATATTATATCGAACATTGGTGTCAATTCTCTTACAATTTTTTTTGTGTCTGTTTTGTCACTTTTGTATTTACCGTGAATTTTTGAAATCGGTATCAGAAATCGGCTGGGGAGCATAACTATTGTTATTAATAACATCTAACAGCATATCTTCATGATTTATGCATTTATTTCTATAATAATTCATTAGCAAAGACATTTTGGCGAACTTTTAGAAAACGGAAAGGAAGTTATAAATAACGTCCACTGGCATTACAAAATTAGGACTGGTCGCTTGCCAACTAAACGGACAAACTATTATGGCGCTGCAAGAAAATATGTGCAAGAAAATATCAGGTACAATTGCACACTGATATTTTCTTGCTGCAAAGATTACGCCCGTGAGAACGCGGTGGTTTAGTCGGCGTTGATTGAGCTCAATCAGAACAAAATTAGTCATGCTGGTTCAAGTGAATTGCGTCCGGTAAACAACCTATAGTCCATTTTGGCAATTCATAGCTTTATGAAATTTCCAACTGTTGACATGTATTACCGAAGTCGGGTGGGATGAGGCATGCACCCACCGACCTGTAGCAACGTTGCTGATCTCATGCATAAAGACCTTCTACATAATGAGAAAGTGGTCACGTTATTTGGAAATTTGGATTTTTGAAATTTTATAGTACACGCATATGTGGGGTGACAAAAGTTATTATGGTTTTGTGACCACACCCCCATTGAGACCCCATATGAAGTTTTCTAGAAAATGTTGCTTGGTTCATGGGGCTGTTGTGTATATTACGCTACCGAACTAAAATGGGTGCATGTGGGGGACATGAGACCCCCGCCAGCTATGGTCAAAGTTTTCACCATTTGGAAACAATATTAGTTGGAAAGTTCATACCAACAATGGTTTGAAATTGTTCTGGTAGTCTGATTTTTAAACCATTAATGTATGTGGAATTAGTGGTTTTAGACCAACATTTGCATTTCTTCCTACTTTGGTCAAAATATTGGTTTGGAATTTCTTCTAGACCCCTCCCTCCCCGGTGTTCAGTCAAAATTCAAGGCATGTGAGGTACCAGATGGGAAATTCAAAGACGATGGGAGGTGTGCAAATTGAATTATGTGATCTTGGGAGTTTGGCCCGGTTCAAGAGGGGGATGCAGTTGGAAATCCATGGACATCCTCCGTCAGCGGAAACCCTCAAAAGATATACAGATATACGTCCCCACACATATCCATATAATAGTTCGGCGATTATGTCAAACAATCCAAAATGGAATTACGAAGTCAATTGTTGAAACAGGCGATAATATTGATGGATCATAACTCGAGTGTGTGAACGGTTGCCAGCGTAGCCCTCATAGATTATTTAACGGATACCGATGACCACCAATCGAATTGAACATATATCACCCACAGGCGATAACACCAGATTATTGCCTCCATCGAATAGGTTCCTGTATGATTTTTTTTCATTGGTCAAGTAAGTCACATGGGGCATACCTGATATTTTCTTGCTCGTCATGTGTACGCGCCATTAAAGATGCAATATCCGAATTAACGCTCCTAAATTACTATATCTTTGGATTCGGGGGTAAAACATATTTGATTCGAGTCGAGGAACCCACCCATCAAAGCTCAGAGTGATCAGATATCGATTTTTGAAGTTTGTTATTTCTCGAGATGTGCAATTATTTGTGGCCCAGAAAATCGTCGTCAAATGGACGGTCTCGGACAAAATTACGGATGGAGATGAATAACTCTAAAATCAAGTGGTAATAAATTTCGTGATACTCAAGTGATAATACGCCTATATTTCGTTGAAAATGTTGATAAATAACACGTTTTGGGAAATTTGATACCATAGTTGACAGTGGTTAGGATTATTTTGTTGCAATTAATCAATTCTGATAACTAAAGCGTATTTTTAAAGAAATGTTGTTGTTGTTGTTGTATCTTGATGATATGGGGACCGTCTGATCGGATTGAGTACCTTTAAATACATTGAGTAGCTGTGATCGGACATTTGTAAGATCATTTCAATTCACCAATATATCTAATGATATATATACCGATATTGCAACAAGTATCGTACAAGGAATAGTTTCAGATTGGCCGTATCTTCAGGCGGCAACCCGATTGCGCGAAATGAGTTTGTTACTATAAATAGAAAAAAAGAATAGTAGGCATGTAGGAATCCTACTGGGGTATACTATCGTAAAATAGTATAGCAGAATGCAGCCATTCAGAATGCGAGAAAGTCACGTCAGGTATAATACAAGAAAACCATAGTCAGAAATGGTAACGCCACAAAGATCATATTATTAGCCATAAATAGAAATTATAATATTATGATATAAACCTAGCTTTCAAATGCCATGTGGGAAATTTGGATACTTCCATATATCAAGTTTTCCCGTTTCTCGTGTTATACATTACATTCTTCAAGCTGTCTTTTTTATTACACTAGCTGGTGGGCCCGACTTCGTCCGGGCTGTTTCCCATCTGATTTCCGGCTAAAGGCGCGATATGACCTTGAATTGACTATTTTGAAAGCCAAGGTCAGGTCTGGGTCATGATTTGACCCGTCCAAAACACCCCCGAATAAAAGTACCCCTAGGTATCAAATTTCGTCGAAATCCGCCCGTTTTGACCTTGCATTGACCATTTTGAAGTTCAAGGTCAGGTCGGGGTCACGATTTGACCCGTCCAAAACACTCCCCTGACAAAAGTACCCCTAGGTATCAAATTTCGTCGAAATCCGTCCGTTATAACCAATTTGACCTTGATTTGACTGTTTAAAGGTCAAGGTCAGGTCGGGGTCACGATTTGACCCGTCCAAACCACGCCCGGACATAGGTACCCCTAGGTATCAAATTTCGTCGAAATCCGTCCGTTTTACCAGATTTGACCTTGAATTGACCATTTTGAAGGTCAAGGTCAGGTCGGGGTCACGATTTGACCGGGGTAGTCGACCTGTTTTATTCCAGGAGATGCCAAAATCGATCAATTGCTATGCATGCTTATAGAGGTACTTCATAAACTCATTTTCATTATAAATACCATGTTGTTTTCGTCGTTCATAGAGCACATGGGTGTATATTTTGCACTCATCCTGGCTCAAATTCATTCATTTGTTGCATATATTCTATTGAGTATAAAAGGAGATGGTCCCATAAATGGCCGGATTCAGTGTATAATCCCCCTTTAAATTGGGACATGTGTACTATATACCGCTTTAAAGTCATGTATATATGTCTTCTCGCATCTGAACGATGCCATCTGGGTGCTTATAAGACAAAGACGCACGTTTATATAAATGATGACAAGAACTGCAAGACATTTTGTTCACTAAAGAATTTCTCGGGGTCGATTCTGCGAAAAAAAACCTCACGAATTTAAGATATCATCATCTTCATTACATCTAGACCCTGAATTATTAAGAGAAGATTATAAAAATGAATTTTAATGTGACTTGGCGCTTTGCGCTCCAAAATACGTACACCTAATAGTATTAGCTTTGAATTTTTCCCGGTATCGAAATATTTCGAACTATCTTCTACGAGAATTATATGTCCCAGAAAAAACACACTGAAGTCATAAAAATACCAATTTGAACACGGTGGTTGTGTCCCAAACAAAAACAGCCATTTGCGCGGCATGGAACATAAAAGAGCGTTCCGTGTTAGTCTATTCCTGATACGGTATAAATAAAGAGCGTCTGTTTCACTTCTGCATACATGTGCGAACAATTATAAACAGCTGTAAAACGGAATTTGGAAGCTCGAATGAGCCATGCATGTCCGTTTAACACATTTGAGAGGTTAAAACTATCTTCTCATTTACTCTTTAATCACCATGCAAGAACGTGTTGAATAATTACTAACTATAATAATTAACAAGCAAATCACCAAATAGCTTATTGTTTCGGAGGGGGGGGGGGGGACCTTCCTTTATCTTATGATGTTTGGTCAAATCTTTAATAAACATATTAGAAAGATTGTTTATTAACTCAACCCACACAAATAGTGTTTAATTACTCAACCCACGTATCACGGACGTAACTGGATTCCGATTGGTATGGACTTTACTAAAATGGAAGCTATATCATCATACCCTGACCGTATAATACAATGAAAAATGAAGCAGCCACAAATGAAAAAAAATGTCATGAACCTATATGACCTAGAACTCATCTCAACCCCATTTATCATTGATCAACAGGCATGACATGAACATTCACAACCATAGCACATGGGTGGTGGTCTACCAGAATGAACTAAATTAAAGAATGTCTTTAATTTAACCCTTTACCCAACAAAACGGCCCAAAACGCCCAAATAAAGCTTCAACAGCCTAACATATCTTCGGTCTGTCTCAATAACACCATACAAATATGGATATCATTGGAACCGGTTCATTGACCACATTGTGATGGTTACAGTTATGCCCTGTGCCAATGCATTCTCTTATATATGCGAGTCGACCATAGGTCGCCTCGCATATATAAGAGAATGCATTGGCCTAAAAAAAATCCTTTTTTAACAATTTTTACCATTTTTTCTTACATTCTTTAATTTTTTCTTACATTTAAAAAATAAATAAATAATATTTTTCTACATTCTTTGACAATTTTATCATTTTTAATATGTGTTAAGCCAATGCATTCTCTTATATATGCGAGGCGACCTATGGTCGACTCGCATATATAAGAGAATGCATTGGCACAGGGCCGTTCTGTTGGGTAAAGGGTTAATCGTGAAAAATTAATTTATAAGCTCCCTCTCATGGTGGTCAGATATGACATGAAGCATATATAAACAGTTCAATTCTGCTGAATTCTGCAGAAGTTCCTGCATGGTACATGAAAACAGTGAAATTTTAAGGATTGTTTATGTCATAAAAGTATAGAAAGTGGGCGTATGTATACTTTCCAAATGACTGATGCTCCTTGAATTTTGTGTGACATTAACCACATACACCAAAAATAAACAACTCAACCAAATATGGAGAAAATCAATTTCGAAATAGCAGGAAAATTAGGCTTAAAGGGGCAATTGTACACTAAATGCGGCCATTTTTGGGACCATCTACTTTTAATCTCAAGAGAATATAAGCAACAAATGAATGAATTTGAGCAATGGATTAGTGCAAAAATACACTCATTTATCATATGCACGATACAAACAACATGGTATTTATAATGAAAATGAATGTATGGCTCCAATCATAAATTCATTTTCATTACCGCCACACAGTGGGTGTACACTGGTGTAGAGTTTCTCATATTGTGTGGTCGATCGATAATCCACTGGGCGATTGTATTATTATGGTTATGTCGTACTTGAGTATAAATCGTACCGATATTTACGATAGTACGACAAAGATTAGCACATGTGTTTACGTCACCGGTGTAATTGTGGGGACATGTTTCTATTATGAAGGTTCGCTATCCCGAAGGTCCGCTATTCCGAAGGTTCTCTATTCCGAAGGTTTTTGTTATTTTTAGGTTAATTCTATATTCTAAAGTATTGAGACTAATTTGAGAGGGTTCATTTTCACAAATATTATTTTTATGGAGTGTGCGCTCACATCCGAACTGATCCTGCGCGCATACCGATACAGATACAGGAGGAAATAACTTAACTTAGAACATTAAATGTGATTTTGTTTTGTTTTCGCGGGTTTTCTTGAGATTTAATGTCATTACGTGGGCCCGTATCGTTGAATTCTTGGCATATAATATGAATGTTGTGGTATATATGGACCCCCCCCCCCCGCATTGGGACATGACACAGGTACAGTTGACTTAAGTGATGTTCTGTGTGGGCTCCAATTTGGAGTTCAATATTTTAAGGGCCAAATTTAGAATTTTATGGGTCCATACCTTTGAACTCTGGGTATATAATATGAATATTGGGGGGCATGTCTCTATTCCGAAGGTTCACTATCCCGAAGGTCCACTATTCCGAAATTTCTCTGAATGTTCGCTATTCCGAAGGTTCACCAATCCGAAGATTCGTTATTCCGAAGGTTCTGTGTTCCGAAGGTTTTTGTTATTTTAAGGTTAATTCTATATTCTAAAGTATTGAGAGGGTTCATTATCACGAAGATTCTTTTTATGAAGGAAATAACTTAAAACATTAAATGTGATTTTGTTTTGTTTTCGCGGGTTTTCTTGTATGATCTCGGTGGCGTTACCATTTGTGACTATGGTTTTCTTGTTATAATTGCCATGTTGTTTGCATCGTTCATAGAGCACATGATTGTATTTTGAACTAATCCGTGGCTCAAATTCATTCATATCTTGCATATATTCTGTTGAGTATGAAAGGAGATGATCCCAAAAATGTCGGATTCAGTTAACAGTACCCCTGTAACATCACTTGAGGTTGTTCAATGCCACCGTTTATCGTGAACAAAACTCAAAGTTAACTTCACCTTTTTAATTGGATGGAAGTTTATTCACCACCATGCAGACATGTGGAAAATGTTAAGTGAGTGTCGAATGTCTAGGCAGAAAGGTGCACCTCGTCATTCACCAACTTGGCATTGGGGGCAGTGTTCGCGCTGTCGGTAGCCAAATTAGCCAATGGCTAATCTTTTTCGAATTTGGCTAATAAAAATTTCATTTGGCTAAACTTTTGGCTAAACTTTTTTTGAGCCCAAATGGAGACTGAAAGCATGGAGGCAGAAAGCTAATTAATAAAAGCGCTCAATAGATCGACATTCAAGACGAAGTTAGGTGACGAAAGTATTTCATTATTTTCGTACTTATGAAATATCGTACAAAGGGAACCCGATCGACAACTCTATCATCCAAGCGATCACAAAGTGATATGCAATCATCTTTAGTTTTCACAAGACGGACATTCAAAGACGCATGGACATTAAACCGACCGTGGTTGAATTATGACAATGTGAAGAAAGCAATGTTTTGTAAAGTGCATTGACGCCGGTATATAAGCAATTTGTTCGTAATAGGCTGTTTTAATCTGGAGAAAGATTACTTCACTCTGCACAAAGCAGCAAAAGGTCATTATTAAGTTTTACATTTAATCCCCTAATCCCCCATTCAGCCCATTGTCTGTCTGGTCACTCACGGCGCGCCTGCACAATGCATGTTTATGATGACATTGTATTTATGACGGTCGAGGTTTATGAGCACCAAGTGTAAGACAATAGCTTAATCAGCCAAATGTGAATCACGACAGATATTTTGTGGCTATTTGTCGTCAATACCGATACAGTCAAAATAATATGCATGCTTTCATGACAGATTGTAATTTGACAATGGCGTAACAATATTAAGTTATTAGTTTCCAGATGTCACTTAGATATTTTCGCAAGGATAAATATTTAATGATTTAAAAAAAGATATTGATATAAAACCAAAAAATAATGACATTAAGAAGGACAATCCCGGGTTACCCCCCCCCCCCCCAAATCACTCTCACATAAAGATTAATAAATTTTTAATAAATGATATATATAAAAATACTTCTAGTTCCTCAAAATTAATTAAATTATTGTGTATTTTACCTGTGTCTGTTAGATTTTACGTTTTAGTCATTAATTGTGAATTGACCAGAAAACGATGATTTAATTTGGCCTAAGTTTTTTTTTATTTGGCCAAAGTTTTTTTCATTTGGCTAATAAAATTTTCATTTGGCTAAACATTTGGCTAAACTTTTTTTCGGTCCAGCGCGAACACTGATTGGGGGCAACTGCTTTCAAGAGCCCCAATCGATTGCTCTCTAAAAACTTGTAAAAAGGTATAGAATTGCATAACCTATTAGCAATTGCAGCAACTACTAACATGCCTTATGTGTAATTCAGATTAATTTCAATCTGCTCCAGCGGTGCATGTATGCAGATCAGACAATGGGCACATGGACACGAGTCTTTATGTAGCCGTTGCTCTAAATGCCGAACCTTTTATTATGACTGGAGTAGGGTTCTTAAAAATTAAAATACGGAATGTTGTCCATTGTTTGCAAATGAAGTAGCTTTGTTGTCGATTCGGCTTCTTCCTTTAATTTAGTTCGTTGGCATTAAATTACCGTGACTGGCGTTTTGTGCCGCGAACTGTTGACTCACGATCAACCATCTGGTGGTCTAATGTTTCTAACGGTATTGTTTCTGGCAGATCTGTCGCGATCTGGGAATGCGGCAATAGCCGTGTTTACGGCTTGTGTGTTTCCTTTAAAGTCGCGCTTCCATGCCTCGTGCATAATTTGGAGTCTTTGATTCCTTGTGATTTCGAACTCATACTAATTGGGTTATTTTTAAAGCTAACGTTCAGATCTGTCCAGGGGTGGGGGTGGGGTGGAGTAGGAAAAAATTTGGAGACACAGGGCTGATTTTTTTTACTTTTCAGCACTCTGAGTACCCAACACCCCCCTTTTCGTTGCGAAAAAAAAGTTTTTGTTTCCGCCCAGGTTTTCGGAACATTTTGTCCCTTTCGGTACCAAGAACCGCTAGAATTAAAATTTTTACACAACACACAAATTACCAAATAGCTTATTGTCTTGGCTCTATGAGAGGAAGCTTCCTTTGTATCATAATGTTGAGTTGAATATTTAATTGCATAATAAATAGCATACCCCATATTATATAATGAAGAATAAATTAATTAGCAGTCACAAATATTCCAGCCCAATGAAAACAAGTATTCATGTGCAGTGTGGTCCACGCAAGCAGGGATAAATCAACTGGAATTAGGCCACAGTGTTAAGAGATATGGTGGTCTGCTTTAACTTTGTTGTGAACCCTTGATCCAGAACACATCTCGGGCCAATTTTGCATTGATCAACAGGCATGACATGACCATTCTCAAACATACAACATTAGTTATGGGTAGTTGCCTTTCTAAATGAGAATGATCATTAAGGGTCAGACGCACTTTTTGCCAAAATTTCCTGGTATTACAAAATAAATTTTAAAGGAATATCTTTGTGAAATTTGGTACAGGCGATTATTGTGACGCAATATTTAAGAACCATCGACCAATTGGATATTATAATCTCATTTATTTTACTTTGATTGCATGAAAGATATTTGAAATTTCACTGTTTTCAGGTACCAAGAACTTCTGTAAAATATTTTTTTTTTTTCAAAAGTGCAGTTCATATATCCATTAAATCATATCTCCAGATCATGAGAGGAGACTTAATTATTCTTTATTTTTGAAATTTAATAATGATTTTCATTAAGAAAGGCAACTACCCATAAATAATGTTCTATATCTGAAGATTTTCATGCCATGCCTGTTGATCAATGAAAGATTGGGCTGAGAATAGTTCTGGATCATGGGTTCATAACAAAGTTAAACAGACCACCATATCTCTTAACACTGTGGCCTAATTCCTGTTGATTGCTCCCTGCTTGAGTGGACCACACTGCATATCAACATTTGTTTGCATTGAGCTGGAATATTTGTGACTGCTTTATCCTTGATTATAATATATGGGGGTATGATGCTATATTACGCAATTAAAAATCTAACTCAACATTATGATACAAATGAAGCCTCCTCTCATAGAGCCAAGACAATAAGCTATTTGGTAATTGGAGTTTTGTGTGATATTATTAATTATTTTAGCAGTTCTTGGTACCGAAAATGGCAATAAATAAAATAATATTTTCAATTCTCAAATGTCTTTAAATCCATTGTTTTGTTGTCTCTTAATAATTGCTCAGATTCTACATACAATGAAGATGGTGATATGTGAAATTCAAGATTTTTTGCCAGATAGATCCAAAGAAATATTTTGTATAAAATCCATTGCCATTCTTGGCTGGATTTATGCAAAACGTGCGTCTCCCCTTAAATCTCACAAATCAAGAATAATTTAGTCTCCTCTCATGATCTTCAGATATGATATGGATATATGAACTTCACTTTTTAAAACAATATATTTTACAGAAATTCTTGGTATGTAAACACTGAGAAATTAAAAATATTGTTCATGCCATAAAAGTAAAGTAAATGAGGTTATAATTTCCAATGACTCTTAAATATTGTGTCACAATAATCGCTTGTACCAGGTTTCACAAATAAATTCCTGACAGATTTTGAGAAATCCCTTTTGAAATAACAGGAAATGTTGTCAAAACGTGTGTCTGGTCCTTAAAGGCCCACTTAATTTTCGAGTCTCCGATTGTTTATTTTATAGTGCCTTGATATATGGTTTTAATAACAATCTATGACATAAAATATGATTAAAATACTATAATTCACCACCATTTGGAACGTCTGTGTCTCAGAAGGTGTCCACAGAGTAATAGAAAATAGCTGAAATCATAGAAACATTTTCCCCGCCTCGCTCCCAGAATGCAACAAAATTCAAACTAAAATATACAGTTATTCCCTCCATTGAAAATAATACCACACTGACCGGGTATAATGCCAAATAATGATTGGCTTCTGTGTATAAATTACGTTACTTTAATCGAATTATAAAGTCATATCTATGTTTTTCCATATTCATAAAGCGTGGAATTGTGGAAAATATAGAAATAATAATAATTCTGCTGGTACCCTGTTGTGCAATCGGAATCCGGCGCAAGATACAGTCGTCGGCTGTCGGAATCCGATGACCAGCTCTAAAACACCGGAATGATAATGATGATTATGATGACGATGATGATGATGACGATGATGATAAAGATGACAGTAATAATATTTATGCTGGTACTCCTATACCATTATATATACATAGTGTAAATATGTTTGTCAACTCTAACTCGTGTCAAGTCACGATAGAGTTCGTACTTTACACTAACTCCGGTCGTTTACGGGACCATCTCCATTTATACTCGACTCCAGTCATAATTTCCTGTTCATTATAATTACCATGTTCTTTGCATCGTACACATTGAGCACAAGAGTTTATTTGCGCTAATCCATGGCTCAAATTCATTCATTTGTTGCATACATTCTGTTGAGTATAAAAGGAGATGGTCCCACAAATGGCCGGATTTAGTGTACGCACCCCTTTATATTAAAGAATATATCTGCAAAGCATCTATTCCGTTGTGAGAAAAGATCCCCTACAAATCAACACCCACTAAGTCTTTCTACGTCTCTGGTTTGGAGCCATGTGCTCTAATTCAGAATACAACAGATGATGATCTGCACTCATTAGCTCAGATATGGGTGGTGATCAAACGCCCATGAAACTGCACAACAGTTGGTAAATTGACCGGTTGAATGAATTTTATAGGGAATCTAAGCATTTAATATGATTATCGCTCATCGATTGGAGATAACGGCATAATGGGCATCTGTGGATTCGGTCCACGCCAAACGCACAGTTTCTGTTATAGGAACTATAATGGGCAGATATGGACAGCCAAGTCTTAATTAAGATTATTAGCAACTACTCAGATTCCATCAACAAGCTTTAACGGGTCGATAGATTGATATAGTTTGAGATTGACAATCGCCACCAGACCATTCTCTTTTAGTTATTGAATACCCTGTTGTTGAAGAACTGCGATGCGGTGATTATTAATGTGATTGTATTTGTCTTTCATGTACGTATGGAGATGAGAGGACGAACAATTATCCAATTATATTTAGAAGCACGCATCTGTTGTGGTTTTCTACAGAAACGAAAAAAAGTTGGAGCGTAATTTACGTAAAAATATTCTCGCATTCATACAAATTTCCAGAACCACTGCAGGAAATACAACAAGAGTTATTATATGCGTGCTACATATCAATGTCGTTTGAAGCACATAGATGACAATAAGACCCCCACTCCCCATAATATCCGAAAACAAGAGCCCAACCACGGAGGAAATTTACAACCGTTGGTTTGTTTCAAGTTGCATTTTCGAAAGATTCAACAACATGGAGTTATCAACAGAAAACCAGTATAATAAAACAGATATAAGTAATAACAAAAAAGGCCCATAAATTGGGTGAGAATCATTGAACAAACTCGAGGCCCCAGCTTGTATTTAGAGTCAATTCAGCCACATATATGCCAAGTTTGTTTGGTGATCAACCGACCCTAACCCCATGCAGTTATGAACAATAAACCAGAATTTTCCAGTGGAAAAAAATCTTAGCTCTGGCAAAATTGGCAGACGGAACCGAATATCGAACGTGACATGTTCTTTATGGCTTCAGAACATGCAGATCTAGTTCCATTCCAGTTGAACATTCAGTCAACAAAACTGGAGTTATCACCCGGAAACAAAGAACACCGGAATTCCAAAGTCGAAAATGTCTGTAACTCATATATAGAGCCACGTGCACAGTGCTATTTTGGGTTAGTGATTACATCATGAGAGCGGGTGGCGGAAGGATACCATGCACGAGAGCAAAATTTTTGACCCAATTAATGGTATCCTTCCACAATCCGCCCCAGTGCAGTAATCTATAAACAAAACCAACACGAGTTCGGCTCTATATTTGTTAATATTCCTGACACGACAAACAGACTTTAGTATAAGTAAAGTTACCAAACGGAAACGTTATTTCGTCAAAGTACGTTCTATATATATAGAGTTATCATCCTTCCGATTAACTCAGGATACTCATTTCGAAATATAATCCAAACCTCGTGTGGTACGTGTTAGTCCGATTGAATATCAATTGCTATGTAATCGCGAACCATTAAGAATTTAAGTAATATTCGCTATCTAATCGTGTGCGTATTAGGTGGAGTCTCATTACCCCAGACCCGTAAATAAGACCCTGATATAAAACAACATGTCTTTATAGGCATTATATTACGTTTGCGGATCCCAATTTTTTTTTGGACATTCAACAGCACATTGTCCCTCACCGTTGGCTTTCATATAAAACGGAATAATAAAGCATCATGTTTTAAGTAAATAAAAAAACCTTTTAAAATCCGGGTAGGTATATGGGATGTCTAATAACGAACGAAGCATTCAAATAATACCTCCCAACCTTTTTAATTACACGAACTTATAAATGGTATGTTTATAGTAAACCGTAATCCGCAACAGCCATATATACCTCACATCAGAAACCTTTGTTCCCCTCAAGATTCAGCGCAATATAATCTCTTATCTATGCGCGAAGTCCCAATGGCTTTCCAAATTTGGGGACACTCTTTGCGTGTATCGAGTCGAATCTCTCCAAACAAAGACTTGAGTCATCTCATTGTCTCGGCCAAATGTCCAAAAGAAAGAAAAAAGATTTTGCATGAAAATAATCCCCTTGTATTGTAATTTTAAAATTGGAGTGATTGTTACGTTTTGAGATGTTGATTAATGATGTCTTAATATTATAAAATTTTATCGATTTCTCATTCCGCTCCAAACAGCGTCATGTTGAAACTTAATTAGTTTTGTCACCAAAGATTGGATCCTCATGGGAAGAGAAATGTGATAAGAGACAGAGACAGTGGTGTGAATTCGACATTGATTTTGACATCGAGGTTGTTCTAAGTTTTCGTCTCGCCTGACACTGTGACATCGACTGATTTTTTGTTAAATCTCATATTACATAAGTCAGCTTCAACATCTGCATTGTAAATTTTGTTTTAATGAACTGCACGGTCACGGTATGTGTAGAACACTATACGGCATTTATACCACGATTGATACAGAAGTTGTAGGTTATCACAAGGGCTTGTAACGACATCAGATACATCCCAAAGTAATTTATGTCCATCATATATATATGTGAAAAACACCAATAAATAATATTTACTTTTCATATATTTTGCTAGGGATATCAGGGAATATACCCAATTATTCCCAAGTGTTTTGAAGTAAAGTGATTATATTCGCGATCAGCAAGAATTCCCACCAGAAGATTTCGCCAAATGTTCATTCAAATGACATGGAATTGAACACATATATATATCGTTGGAAATGTGTTGTTCATTTGTCAATATAATATTGTTGCAATATACTTCTTGTCATTTCTCTGTGGCAAGCATCAATTCCTTAGAAATAGCTGTGGTGATATTTGCCCTCTTCCGTGCCGAACATTAAGAGGTTTTATACTTTGTAGTACTATCGGAAACGTCAATAATGCACATACGAAATGTCAACAGTTTGTTTCAATATTTCAAGACTATATATTGTTGCGTTATCAGATGCCGGAATCAGTGGTCAATGATTGTGAGCCATTCTATAAGTTGAACTAATAATGAGGGTGTTCTGGTACGCAGTGTTCTGGCGGTTTTTAAGAGGTGAGCAGAGACAGAGCCACGCAGTGGTGTGAATTTACATTGATTCCGACATCGATGTTGTTCTACGGTTTTGTTTGACCTAACACTGTGAGATCGTGCCTGTATTTGTTTCAAAATATCTTGTTACAAAATCGCGGAGTCATCTGCAGTTTGAGTCATTTTGACTGAACTATACAAGCACGACAATGTGTAGAAATCTCTTGATATACACCATGCATGGTTGACAACCATGGGTTACATGTAGGTTACCATCAGGAATTTCGCCAAATGTTCATCCATTTGAGTGGAAATTCAGGAAAAGATTCATTTGCAAAGTGTGTGGTTCATTGTGTCAACACTATGGCTGCAATATTCATCTTACCATTTCTCTTCAGGAAGCATTCATTAGAACGAGTTGTGGGAGAGAATCGTATGTTGAAAATAGGTGTGAAAATTAGCATATTAATGTGAAATCTGTCTTGTAACCCATATGTTCTCAACTTGTGTACGGAGAAGCACCTCTCTCTCTTAATCGGTGACCTTTTATGTATGAGTCATGCCATGGCGACACCCTCTTAATGCAGCATGATATGACTCTGGCGTGTTAGAGTTGTCGATGATTGTTCATACTCGACTAGTCCTGCAATAATTAGGGATGTTTCTCTTTGAATGCGTTAGGTGACATGAATTCAGAGACGTGGCTATTGTAGGGTCTCCGTTGGGGAGGGGGGTTTCCAACTTGGATTTAAAATTACATCCCTTTTATACAGACCGAGTTTTCCCACACACCTTTTGTGTTTTTTTCCAAATGTTTATCATTTTGGGGAGAGATACCCCAAACCCTCTGTATCCACACTCTTGTATGAATTCAAGTTATCGGTGTTTGGTATAAAGTTATATGAACCCGCACAAATCCGCTCTTGTCTTCACGTTACATCATGCAGTGTAATTGAAACTTGCAAGCTCTAATTGATTGGTGGTTCAATTAGTTCTCTTCCAAGATTAAAGTACAAATCAAATCGCATTCCAAGATGGGACAAATATGGTAAGGCCATGTTTATTCTTGACATGATGACATCACTGACTGTTCTCAGAAAAGCCTCGCCACATGCAGAGGAGAGTAAGACGAGCAATGGGAATCACAATATGAGACCCGTATATCAAATCACCATAGACGTAAAAATAATATTGGCATTATGCGAAATTTATTTCCTTTCACTGAAATGTAAATACATTCGGCATTAAATCGAATTTAATTGAATGATGCACACCGCTCTTCGGGGCAGAGAAATTCGAAGAGAATGAGCACACGTGAGCATATAATCCGAGCGCACGTCTGTGTTGCTTTTGTTCGAGAAAATCGATTGTTTGGAGAACAAAACAATATCAGCATTGAAGAATGACCGTTAACTCTGAAACCCGAATCTTTAATTGGAAATCATCGAGCCGATTAGAGCAAAACATGTTCAGCACATTTCCCAGAACACAATCGCGACACAAATACAACACAAATACAACTGATATTAAGATGGCGCTGTGGGAGGTATCCATTTTTTCCGCCCTTGCAGAACTATGAGAAATTATAGTGAACGTACAGACGACTACCACGATTGAATCGTGTCGTCTGAATGTTCAGTTGGTCATAGCGAAGAAGTTAATTTCAAAGGGAAATAATCCACGACTCAGAATTCGGTGACCATGCATGTTTTTGAGCAGAAACAATTATTTCTAAAATATAAATTCTATTGAGAAATAATTGATCCCTAAAGGCACGGGAGGCCTTAGTTGTCGAAAATATTCATATTTGTTTCAATCACCGTAAACAGAAAAACATTAAAACGCATACAGTTTTGTTCATATATACCATGACCATCGCGTAAACAGCATGCTATCATAAAGACCTACTATATTTTACCTAAGCAAGAGCCTGATTGTGTTACATAGAAGACAGCACAGTGTTACTGGCTAATCACACACAAATGATATAAACGCTCTTTATTCGTTCCATATCAGGAATTCAGCAACAAAGAACGCTCTTTATCACATAATTTGGCCACAAAAGCAGTTTCATAATTATCGGTAATAGACACGTTTAATATCAGCGAATATCAGCGCAGGCTATGGTCTTACAATCTCGTCCAAATACGGATACGATAGGCGAGAATCGCATGCGTTTTGATATGTCGATGCCGTCTGGAGAGTTTGGCGGGACCAGCATCCCGTCTCGATTTGCTCAGTCTACCCTTGATGCTATAAAGTGGTAGCCGCGGGCGCTTATATATAGAGTTGTTTTTATGAGCCATCAGGCCCCCGCGGCAGCGGTCGCTGGCGCGACCTGACTGCCTCGATATCAATTTGAAAAAGGGGTGACGTTGCTTAACGTCGAATATCGGCGAGGAGTGTGATTAATTACTCGCCAAGATTTAATTTCAGGCGTGCTATGGTGCGCGAGCGCGATCGCACGCCTCATAATCGAAGGCCTGAACTAATGTGTAGAAACGATTACACATGTATGGGTAAACACGATTAATACACACATCAATGTGTAGTTTTACATATAACTACATGGAATTTGAAAAAGGGGTGACGTTGCTTAACGCTTAAGTCTGTCTACATTTTAATATTCTTTCTGTTTGTGGCGGTTTTTGACCGGTGGAAATATTTTCACAGCATACCCACCGCCAATGCCTCCCGTACCTTTAACACTGTCACGTACTGCCTATATATATACGTGCATTCAATTACACTTACCCATTGACCCACTATAGACCTCCGTTTTCAACTTTCCACACCAATATTAATTAAGTGATACATAGAGACATACGAAATACAGGAACTCTTGTCTATTAAGTTTGCTAGATATCGAACATCGAGAGAGCTATTTTGTCGTGGTTTGCCCGTAATACAAGTTAAAACGGCCCAAAATTATCACTTATCACAAAAAACGCAAGGACCCATATTCTGAAGTCAAGTGATAAGTTTGAATATATTTTGGGAATTTCTAACCCGCTTTCTGTCATTTTCAATTACAAGATCTCCTTTAATATTGAGAGAAGACATACATATTTCTATTAATTGTGAGCAGTTAGAGAATTATTTCAGGTTCAATGTCACTTTTAACATCTACGTTCATATCGTGACATAATTTAGACGAGATCTATAAATTCAGGCTACGGTGTTCATTTATTACTCCTCCCACTTTCAGAAGACTTCTATACTTCAGGCAGTGACCAAGTGGCTATACCGTGGTCACATTCTTTACCCCTTGCTGGAACATGTTCCAAGTCTTAGGGTCTATATATTCTCATTGCACACGCGCGTGCGATTAATCGCAGCGTTTTTTAAGGTCGAGCGGCTCTATATGTGTGTTCGATTGCATTCCTTCCTCCCACTGCTAAGAGTTCCCCCAATAGGGGTGGGGTCTGACGAACACATTCATACACAGGGCTAGGGTAGGTTGGAGGATGATACAGTACTTTCGGTTGGGGTGACCACATACAGGCCTATATATGCTGACACATTAACTTTAATTTTTCTCAGTTAGATTTACTCAGGTATAAGTTGAGTATAACGAGCCATGCCATCAAAATGACATAAGTTTTGAGGACACAATTTATATCTAGCTAATTATAATTAGAAATAGAGGGTTCAATTCCATGTAGTTGGGCATAAACATGCATATTTTATTCCCGCTTGAAACGTATATAACACTATATATAGTACGATCATAACCCAGAATACAGGAGTTTTATGTATATAATTGTTATTATCACTCAAGATTATCAAAAGTGTACGATTCAAGTGGTTGAATTAGATCTTTCAAAATTTTACTTTATAGTTAGCTAGGTCTGACAAAAATCGTCTTTCTGAATAAAGCTCATTTAAAACAGTTGTACTCAAACATAAAATATCCAGTAAAAATTATGGGGAAAGAGGGGATGAGACCCCAATTTGTTGGAGGAAAAACAAATAGATTTGCATGTAGGGCGGATGGTAGACCCATGGTTTGGGAGGGATTTTTATGTTCAACCCTGTGTATGAACGTTTTTTTTTTCCAGACCCCCCCCCCCTCCCCCATCATCGAGTGCTCATTTGTATAGCCGCTGGCAACAGTGACAACGCGATACTATAATTTACGAACCACCATTCAAATAGAATAAGTGATGGGACTCAGAATTCGACCTTAAAACATGCATATTTTATTTCTAAACACACGCATCGTTTCAGGTCTCATTCTGTCGCCAGGACGCTGTTCGCTTGAGCGATTGATTTCAATTTGATCGTCATCGGCGGCATATCATTAATGATCGCACATGCTAAACGGCACATTACTATCAATCTATATATTCACAATCTTGGGTACAGTTTTGCGCGAGACTGACGATTGAATTCTACAAAAAGCACCACTGATGCTAGCTATACGTTGGAAACTTCTTTCCAAGCCATTTCATTTCCGTACTTCATTTATTATTTTATCGCCCATCAGTTATGAAAATGACTGTATATACCCGGATAGTATATGTGACCAAGTGAACCATGCCATTCTCTGTAACGGCTATCTCGATGACGAGGTTGATTGCATAAGATGATTGGTCACGAATATGACGTGGTTGTTTGAGGGAGATAATTGATCACGAATCGCTCTGCGTTATGTTAACACGTACCTTAAAAAACGCTGCGATTAATCGCACGCGCGTGTGCAATGAGAATATACCCTTAGCTAGACTATAGACATGACATTAATGCGTCATCATTGGATCACCAAAGCGGATTATAAGTTATGCATCTAAAAGATTTTATTTCATTTGAACATCTAAATTTTGAAGGAGTAATAATCTATAGATCTATTAATACATGAACTATCGGTCTGCATGATTTATATACTCAGAGGACCAAAAAAAAAACGTGTTATGTCAATATTATCGGCTGTTTTCAATGTATCGCTCAGAAGTTAGACAAACGCTCTTTAGTTCACATCAGGAACAAGAAACGCATTTTAATGTTCCATGCTGAAGAAACTCTACTTTTCTAAATTCTATGAATTGAATAAGTTTGTGTAAAGCCAGTATACCGAACAGGGGTTTACACAAGCAAGCAAGGTTTCATGTGTCAAATCGCCACGGATCCCCACTGTTCTTGTGCACGGAACAATAATTATTAAAGAGCTCTCATTGCTAATCTATTCTTATTTGGTAAAAATAAAGAGCGTTTATCTCACTTATTGTGAAAAAAATTGAAAACATCATGGCGCAAATACTGTTTCAAAATGGAAGTGATGGATAGTTTGACAAGGAGATAAGCTTAAAATGGTGAAATTTATAAAATCTGAATATCTTCTTTCATATGAGTTACCCGAGTATATATTTGTTCTTGGCGAGTAACGTTAGGTATCATTTAAGCTGTTCGTTCTGGTATACTAACACATTACGGCGTGATATTACTAGAAATGACAGGTTGGGTCCAGGGGGGAGGGGGTTGGAAAAAAATCCGGGCACGTATGCCGGGGTGGGTGGGTGGTCGATAGGACCAAGAAACAATTTTTTCCGCAACTCAAAAATATTTTTCCTGCAAGTCTTTTTGACTGTTTTTGCAATGAGTTTGGCTTAAAACACATCTATATCTCAATATTAACATAAATGACAAATTGCATGATGATCAGACAAACAGTATAGCCTATAGCCCATGCTAATGGATTGATTTTTGAAATCCAAGATGGCCACTGGCAGCCATGTTTTATTTTGGCCGAATGACCCCAAAATGACTTGTTCCTATTTACATGTGACTAATAGTATGCACATAAATTCATATACAGCTGTTTACAGTGAATTTTTCCCCGCAAATATCTTTGTTGGTGTTAAAAGGGGTGGGTGTCAAAAATGGTCGAAAAAAAACTGCCGAAAACGGAAAAAAATTTGGACGCGCGGGTGGGTGGATCCCAACAAGGGTCGAAAGTAAAATATCAGCATACGTGCCTGAAAAAAAATTCAGACCCCCCCCCCCCCCCTCCCGTTGGGTCCAGAAATAGATTGTTTTTGGATAGGAAATTGATTTTCTCAAACTTATTTCGCCATACCATATTATATGGATGTTAGGCCTAAAAAAAAAATACCTTTGTTTCCAGTAACGGAGGGCCAAAAAATAGGGTAGGGGGGGGGGGGGGGTAAACTTTTTGTTTTATTATTATATATTTTTTTTTTAATTCCCATAACATACAAAGTATTAATAACCCTAAATGTATTTTCTATACAGGTATACTATGTATACAGTTTATCTGGATATAATATTGTAAATGAACTCTTAAGGCACTGTATTTTATAATCTTTTATTTCAAATTTTATTAGTTTTTGCCATAATGGCTTGGCAATAACAGGAGTCAGATAGCTCTTAAATTTGTACACATCTCGCATATTGGAGTGAGTCTTGAATCTTTGTCTTAATGAACCTTTCACCACACCACCACCTTCTCCACATTGGACACAAGTGTCTGCTTCGCCGATATCAGAACCCTTGGGTATTTTGGTAAAGGGTCCGGGGCCCATGCAATTGGGAAAAATAAATTGTGAAATTTTCGATTTGACATAATGACACTATCAGATGAATTTAAGAAATAAGATGTTTAAATCTTAATGAACTAATGAATAAAACAACAGTATATATATATATATATATATATATATATATATATATATATATACCAGTTGACACTATTAATGTCAGTGCGTACCTCTATAAATCTGATACATGGTGTGTGTATATATCCCAGCTCATACTTAGTCAGTACATCTATATACCTCTGATATATACTTTATTCTAGTAGCCTGTAGTAGGGTAATAGAAAATATTATATACAAATATAGTCAGGACTAATAAATGATTGCTTTTTGATATCTCATATATATTTTGAAGACCTCTGTCTGTTTGTTTGTATGTTTGTCTGTATGTTTGTATGTTTGTCATTTATACAAATCTACGATTCTCGACCGATCGGGACCAAACTTGGTACGTGTGTGTAGTTTGACCAGGCGGTGGACGTTGTCGTATTGGCGAGCCCGTGCGGCGCCCGCTTCGCGCATGCGCAGACGAGATCTCGGAAACGGGTGGAGCTATCGACTTGAAATTTGCTATGTGAATGTATCTTGCCCCGGATACGAATTTTATCGGGTCGCCGAGCCCGTGCGACGCCAGCTTCGCGCATGCGCATAGGAGATCTCGGAAACGGGTGGAGCTATCGACTTGAAATTTGGTATTTGAATGTATCTTGCCCCGGATACGAATTTTATCTGGTCGCCGAGCCCGTGCGACGCCAGCTTCGCGTATGCGCAGACCAGATCTCGGAAACGGGTAGAGCTATCGACTTGAAATTTGGTTTTTGAATAGCCCGGACAACGTCGGGCTCATCGGCTAGTCTCCTATATATTTTGAAGAACTCTGTCTGTCTGAATGTCTGTCTGTATGTCTGTCTGTATGTATGTCATTTATACAAATCTACGATTCTCGACCGATCGGGACCAAACTTGGTACGTGTGTGTAGTTTGACCAGGCGGTCGTATTGGCGAGCCCGTGCGGCGCCCGCTTCGCGCATGCGCAGACGAGATCTCGGAAACGGGTGGAGCTATCGACTTGAAATTTGCTATGTGAATGTATCTTGCCCCGGATACGAATTTTATCTGGTCGCCGAGCCCGTGCGACGCCAGCTTCGCGTATGCGCAGACCAGATCTCGGAAACGGGTAGAGCTATCGACTTGAAATTTGGTTTTTGAATAGCCCGGACAACGTCGGGCTCATCGGCTAGTCTCCTATATATTTTGAAGAACTCTGTCTGTCTGAATGTCTGTCTGTATGTCTGTCTGTATGTATGTCATTTATACAAATCTACGATTCTCGACCGATCGGGACCAAACTTGGTACGTGTGTGTAGTTTGACCAGGCGGTCGTATTGGCGAGCCCGTGCGGCGCCCGCTTCGCGCATGCGCAGACGAGATCTCGGAAACGGGTGGAGCTATCGACTTGAAATTTGCTATGTGAATGTATCTTGCCCCGGATACGAATTTTATCGGGTCGCCGAGCCCGTGCGACACCAGCTTCGCGCATGCGCAGACCAGATCTCGGAAACGGGTGGAGCTATCGACTTGAAATTTGGTTTTTGAATAGCCCGGACAACGTCGGGCTCATCGGCTAGTCTATTATATATTTTGGGAAATATGTGTGTCTGTCTGTCTGTGTGTTCGCGATGGACTCGAAAACGGCAGAACCGATTTCGAAGAAACTTGATATGTGGAGGTACTTTCGGCCGGGGAGTGGCATGGGCCTGTTAATTTGCCCGTGCGACGTGACCTTGACATCGGGTCATTTCAAGGTCAAACGCCCAAGTGTCACGGGATTTCGATGAAAATTAGTGTCTGGGGATACTTTCGTATGGGGAGTATCCTAAGCCTATTCGTTTGCCCGTGCGACGTGACATTGACCTTGAAATCGGATCAATTCAAGGTCGAATCGCGAATTTTGATGGGATTTCGACGAAATTTTATACGTAGGGTTACTTTTGTCCACTGAGTGTTTTGGACGGGTCAAATCGTGACCCCGACCTGACCTTCAAAATGATCAATTCGAGGTCAAATCGGGTAAAACCGGATGGATTTCGACGGGTACTTTTGTCGGGTACTTTTGTCCGGGTAGTGTTTTGGACGGGTCAAATCGTGACCCCACCTCACCTTGACCTTCAAAATGGACAATTCAAGGTCAAATCGCCGAAAAGCAGAGGGGAAACAGCCCGGACGAAGTCGGGTCCACCAGCTAGTAATATATATGTAGAGTTAAAGGTACTCAATCCGACCAGAGGGTCCCCATCTCAACAGATTCCAACAACAACAATCCGATCAGAGGGTCCTATATTACTATTTCTTTGGCTTTGGTGGTAAAAAATATTTGATTCGAGTCGAGGAACCCATCAAACAAAGATCAGAGTTATTAGATATTGATTTTTGAAAATTCTTATGTTCTCGAGATGAGTACTAATAATTGCCGTCAATTTCGTTTCCTGCTCGAGATTAATAATTTGTACACCAAAACTCTATTCAAACAGACAAGGATGGATAACTCTAAAATCAAGTGGTAATAATAACGCAATTTTGACTGAGATCTGGGCCAGAAAGTATTCCCGATAATGAAAAATAATAGATTTATAAAATCGATATCTAACAAATCTGAGCTTTGATGGGTGACTTCCTCGACTCGAATCAAATATTTTTGACCCCCGAAGCCATTGAAATAGTAATTGAGAGGAGTTTTATCGGATTGAGTACCTTTAAGTAGCTATACCATAAAATTTTGAAAATTAGATGCTCTGAGATTGAATCTGGAGCCTTTTAATGCTCCAATCAGTGAACAACATGTTATTATGTGACTTAAGTCACTGTAGTCATGTATCGACATCGACCATGTACACAAGCAAGTAAGTTGGTATATTTGAAATAAAGTATTACGCACATTTGAAGCATGTATATTACATTTGAAATAAAGTATTGTGTATTGAAATAAAGTAATGTGTATACATTTGAAATAAAGTATTACGCACATTTGAAGCATGAGTTATCGACAATATTTTATTGAACCACGTGGTCTCTCTGTTTGTTGTGCAGAAATTGTATTGTCGATGTGAATCGGAATCAGTTCGATTTTGAATTAATTCCTCGATTTATTTTAGTAAATAGCGCATATAATAAAAAGAAAACCTTCGTGTTTTGAGTGAATACCGGAATTACCTCATTCGTGGTCACAGTGAGATACTGGAATCATCACTCGTGGCATAAAGGCCACTCGTGATGATTCCAGTATCTCACTGTGACCACTCATGAGATACTTCCGGTATTCACATAAACTATGAGAAAAGATGAGAATGAATTTTTTTTTCATTGCAATTTTTGTCCTCGACCAAAACCGGACCCACCCCATGGTTTCAACTGTTAAAGGGAGAAATTGTGGACAAAAAATTAAAATATAGAGCCCCCCCCCCCTCACTTGTATAAGGCTAAAGCATGCACTACTATATGAATATGATTATTTCAATTCATTTTGAAGCTGTAATTTGACTTAGAAATGATTTTAGGGAAAAATTGCATGACATCACAAAAAATCTGCATTCCGGGCTCGGGGACACCCACCCACGCGGTTCTTGTACACTCTTATAACTAATGTGTAGAAACGATTACACATCAAATGTGTAAACCCGGTTAATACACATAGCAATGTGTAGTTTTACATACAAATACATTGACAAGTGCCGTTCTACACATAATGTGTATATTTTGTTACAGACAATTGTGTAAGAACGTAGACATGCGCATTGCGGTGCCTTCAGTTTCATAGACTGCAACGTGACGGCCATATTGTTTGAGTATATTTTTTGGAATACAATCTGCAGCGATCGTAGACAAGGATGTAAGTTCAGAATTCCAATTTGTGGGTTTAGTATTAATAGTAAATGAGGATTTATTTGTTAAAACTTTCATTGCGATTACTGCCTTTAGACTCTTGTTATGATTGTTGTAATAATACTAATATTATGCAATCACGCCTCGACCCTGGTTTGTTCATTCAAAGCAAAAACTCACAGTACAGAACAAAATACTATACATACCACTATGCGCCATGAAAGTTTTAACATATAAATCTGCATATATCTTTAATACTATACCCACAGGTCGGACTACTGAACTTGCATTTCTTGTCTACAAACTGCGTGTGTAAGAACCTACACAAAATGTGTAAGGGATATGTGTTGATTTTATACACACAGTTGTGTATAAATGTGTAAAAATTTACCCATTTATGTGTACAAATTGTTACACAATTTGTGTACAAATATGAAACTACACATATACTACACAAATATGTTTAAGATCAAAATTGAATAATGATTGTGTAGCAGGGCTACACATTTTGTGTAGAAAACCTACACATTAGTCATAAGAGTGTATCCTGTATTTTTTTTTCGACACCCCCCTGACCTTCCTTCATCTTCCCACATCATCAATGTTTGCATCTCATACTGGGGTTACATGTTTTAGAGCCCACCGGTAGAAAATATAACTGCAAATTTATTGAGAATTTCTATGAAACAATCACTTGTCATATGTTCAAAGTCATTTAATTTCTATTAACCAACATCCTAAACATATCAATTGGGTTAATAAACATATCCCATGCCCATGCATGGCCCATAAGTCTAATTCACTTTTTGGATGTCAGTTGGCCCACTAACCCCAGTTTGGTGTGTTTTGTGAGCGCGATTTTGCAAGTTAATTGGGCTAACGACTCATTGAATTAAAGTCAGCAACTTAAACTAATAGAAATTGGAAGAAATAAAATCAAGTTGGGAGAATGAGATTGGTAATTTTCAGACTGAAAGTTGTGAAAAATTAATTTTGCAAATAAAAAGTTTACGGCGGGCGATCCGGCGAGCGGGCGGGCGGGTTACCGGAAACAAAGGTATTTATTTTTTAGGCCTTAGCTTAAATAATAATGTCTGAGGGAGCGGTATTGTTGTAAAACAAAATTCTTATTTTGAAGCAATTTTTCCGGAATTTCCTCGAAAATCGATCTGGGACCCGTCTTATAATATCTATTAAAACAAATTCCCGGACACCCGTGGTTCAAATGAGACATGTCTGTTTAATTAGCTTTATTTCCGGTCACGTTTATGGTTTTATTGAGCGGCCCATAGTATAAACCACCAGCTTCCACCCTCCCGTCACGGTCGAATGCGGGTCAAATGATCCACCAACACAGCAGCATGTCGGATATAAAAATTAAAATTAACATTAAAAAACATGCAATAAATTGTATCTTTGTTTGTTTGATTTAAATATTTAATATTTAGCTCGGGGGACAATACCAGCTCATGTCCGTGTGACACCATTCACTTCTCATCTTTTATTTTACCGTACAGCCGACCCATCGCACATAAAGTCAAATATGATGATAAAGATACACTGGTGCCAATCCTATTGTATTACAAATTGTTACTGAAAATTTATTAGAGGATTAAAATATTGGCCACGCAATATATCTCAGATGTCAATTAACCAGCTGCTAAATCTGACGCGAGGTTGTTGAAGGAAATCCTGTGTTTTTGTGCCTTCGCCTTGTTATGGATACAGTACTGTTGTTAGGATGATTATATTTCTGTGATATATATAGATATATATAAAATAGTAGGATCTGTCTGTCTGTCCGGATTTTTCTCCCAGACCCCCGGACCGCGATTTCAACCAACTTTGGTGCGGTGATTCGGGGTACCCTTGCGGAGGTTATAACTGCGTTAGTTTTTTAAATTTTGATTTAAAAAAAAAATAATAAATAAATACAAAAAAAAACCCATTTAAAATAGGCTCACTATTGGTTTATTTCAGGATAAATTCCAATATGAACCCATGTGAATATTTAATATTCATATGTACAATATGAACCTATTTGCACGAGGAAACGTTGCAGGACCACATATACGCTCTTTATAATGTATTTTCACTGTGGCCAGCGCCATCCAAAATGCGATCATATTTGACCAAAATACTGACATTTGTTTTATTAGACTATCTGATTCTGGAATAAGCCCATAGTTGATTTATACCCGTTATTCCGTTGGATGTTAGAGGAAAAGTTGCAGAACCAGATATAAGCCCTTTATAATGTGTTTTCACTGTGGCCCGCGCCATCCAAATGCGCTCATATTGGACCTAAATATAGACATTTGTTTATATTATACTTATTTGATTCTGGAATAAGCCCATAGTTGATTTATACCCGTTATTCCGTTGGATGTTAGAGGAAAAGTTGCAGAACCAGATATAAGCCCTTTATAATGTGTTTTCACTGTGGCCCGCGCCATCCAAATGCGCTCATATTGGACCTAAATATAGACATTTGTTTATATTAGACTTATTTGATTCTGGAATAAGCCCATAGTTGATTTATACCCGTTATTCCGTTGGATGTTAGAGGAAAAGTTGCAGAACCAGATATAAGCCCTTTATAATGTGTTTTCACTGTGGCCCGCGCCATCCAAATGCGCTCATATTGGACCTAAATATAGACATTTGTTTATATTAGACTTATTTGATTCTGGAATAAGCCCATAGTTGATTTATACCCGTTATTCCGTTGGATATTAGAGGAAAAGTTGCAGAACCAGATATTAGCTCTTTATAATGTGTTTTCAATGTGGCCCGCGCCATCCAAATGAGCTCATATTGGACCTAAATATAGACATTTGTTTATATTATACTTATTTTATTCTGGGATAAGCCCATAGTTTATTTATACCCGTTATTCCGTTGGATATTATATTTTTATTTGATTCTGTAATAAGCCCATAGTATAGCGAGCTATTTAAACGATCAAAATGTACGCGAAGCGCAGATGGGCCGTCGCTGAATAAACGCTCTGTCTGAGATTAAAATGTGCGTGCATGTCATATGTGCAGGGGCCGCACTCCCCTCCGACGCTGAATGAAGGCTCCCGAAGCCACCAGGCAGCATTTAAGGGGCAACCTGGATTATCGGCATGCATCGAAAGACAATATTTTTAAATGATTTGGTGCATATTAACTGCGTGGGTGGACCAATGAAGTAAATGTTCATCTTCCCGAATTGTCATCTGCATGCGTGCATGACTATTTCATCGCGGTGATGGCAATTAAATACAACATGGTTATATCCTCCTTGTCGTGATGGCAATTTTTGGGATATATACGGCTTCCCGATTTTAGCAACAATAGTCTTTAATTGCATGTCGCCCATAGCGAAACAATCCCGTTTGATGGAAACGTCAACGGGCAGCCGGAGAACGTGTCAAAATGATCAGCATGATATGTGATAGCAGCGCTTCCGGTTCCAGACGTTTCTGGATGACGCCATCACCAATTAACCAAATATTGGAACTACCCAAGCATCAACGAGAAATCGAATCAATGTCGCAATTTAGAGATGACGCGTGTTCTTTTGTCTGCTCGATCCATGAGAACAAATCGCTCCGGCCACTCTTCTCGCATCTAATCTCGATGCACCCCAACGGCAATTGCCGCCAAACGACGTGCACGCGTTAAAATGGGTCTGGTGATATCGCGCGACGTCCACCCATATCCTAGATCATGCCATGATTCTCTACTCTAGCTGACGCCCGTAGAGATCATATTCCACAGTACAAAACCTTGGAACTTTTTGAATTTTTGACAGGTTACCTTATAAAGTTGAAAAAATAACGCGGGCAATATATTTATTAGTTGCTATCTGTTCCTTATTGGCTTACTAATGTACTTCACTGTATGTAAATGTCCCAGCTCAAAATTGCATACTTTTCTCTGACTTTTGTGAGCCGATATCGCAATAAACATCGGATTAATTACCCAGTAGAAATTCCATAATTGTAAGCGACGCAAAGCAAATTCGCTCACGAATTCACTTAAATCGTGAAATTTTGAGTTGGGACGAAATGCATGGAATTAGGACTATATAGTGACAATTTTCCTCATTTAAAACCCAGTTCCTTTGTTCTACCTCGACATTCTATCTCCCGAATGGTCACTTTATACCACAAGTCGACATTCGTAATATAGAAGGTTCACGTCTCCCAATGCACGCACAATGGGCTCACACGGAGACCTCTCTCTCTCTCTATATATATATATATATAACAGAGAACGAGTTCGCTACAAAATCCGCACACAAAACAAACTTATGCATAGAGCTTATGAACTCCACGTAATGCATACTCATTGTCTGTAGAGGCGTGCTGCTCATGTGTACATCAGGGGTATCTGTAATATTAAAACATGAGACGTCAGCATGCGAGACTCCAGTAATAGACGTACTGTTCTTCTGGTTCTTCTGAATTCACCGATATGAATGCATTTTCGTGTCAAAAAATGTCCTTAAATGCATACGTTCCCAAAACACAGATGATTGCGTCGACAGTATATATTATGTATATATTTACGCTATGTACAGCGCAAAAACAAATATTGTATTATTTATTTGTGTACATCGAACCGAGTTTCGAACAGAGTTTTACCGGAATATATTAACGCAATTGTGTTCACGGCAAAGTACACATACACGTACACTAACACGAACCGATTCAATGGGCGTGGTTTTGTTCTCTGTCGAAGACTATTTTTTATACAGAAAAACATTGTTATATGTCTCATTTATCGGAATTGTTCATCGGTATGAAAGTGGTTCATCCTTGTATATTTAAAAACATATTTTTATGTCGGCTAATGGACTCACGATTGAACAGTCGGAAACTAGAAAGTATCGCTATTCGGAATCGACCTTCTATTTTGCGTAACATCCAACAAAATAAATATAATTATAGTCATAATTTGAGTTTTATGATCCACACAAACCAAACTCTCATAAAAAATAACCACAAATTGGCATCTGAGTAGAAGGATTTGTGTGGATGTCATCAATAACTATTTTGTCCCATTTTGTGCCAGTGGCGGCCATGGAATGGGGCAATCGTATTCTGTATTTGTTTTGTATTTGTAATGATACAAATGTGTAATACTTGTGAGCAAGAATTCTAGGAGTTAAGTAATTTATTTGTAATCAAATACTTTTTTATTACATCATGCCAAAGTATTCGAGATGATTATTATTTTTTTTTTTTTTTTAAATTGAGATGAAATCTCCCTTAAAATAGCATCTATTTGAAGGGCCAAATGTTTAAAATGGGTTTAGTTAGCATTGCTGATGGCAAAGAAATTCACGAACAAATGCTTGGCTCCATCAATAGATCAGTAATCGGAAGTGAGGATCCACAACTCATATGAAAGCAATGGGTGTTAGTATCACATCTTGCGATCTTTGAATAATCAGAATGGTTGACTCTAGAATCACATATATAGTGTTTTGATAACAGCCAGCACATCTGTGAATTAGCATTTGGTCATTGAAACTCAGACGCACGTTTTGCCAAAATGTCCTGGTATTTCAAAAGGCGATTATTATAACACAATATTTAAAGGTGGATTATCTCTTTGTAAACATGTATTATATAGTTACCAGGGTATAAAATATTAGATCTGAATCGAAGACGCCTGTCCGGAAATGCTTCTATCGATTAATATTAATTTTATTTCGAATATTTTCTGGTCTAAAAAGGTGTGGTTGTTTAGCTAACGAACAATAGTGGTTACTGTTTACGGAGATCAGAAATGTTTTATTGTGCAATTTCGTCACAAATAAACGTTAACTATACCCATCATCGCTTATAATATAGAATAAAACAATACAACTAATCAATCTGGGACATTTGACGTTCGGTACGTAGTCATAGGAACAGCCTATAAGGGTGGCTACACGCATGCATGTAATCTCTGTAATTATCGTGTATTTGGCGTTTTACATGGATCATACAGACGATGTAATATGTGTCCATTGACAACCCAATCCATTGCCTACGTGTTGAACGCACTGAGTTCTAGTTCCAATTAAGTCGGAATGTTGATAAGCCGTTATCGTGGACCGAGTCGCCAGGCTACTTAAAATAATTTCTATTTAAATAATTACCAGTCCTATCTTATTTATAGCAGTGGTGGATCAGGATTTCCCCGACGCATGCAGGGGCTATATATGACCCCGAAAGCTACCAGGCGGGGTGGCTAACTCTGAGCTATTTAAGTAAAACATATCATATTATACCTTCTTGCCCAGATTTATTCCGACCGATACATTCAACTAAGTCCCTTAGCGATTTGAAGCTTTCGAGACCCCACCAAACAAGCATCATGGTTGAAAATGTTCTACATCAAGCCTGTATATGCCAGACGTATGGCTTCTGGTGTTCGTGCGTTAATAAAATGCCAGATATCACACAGACTTGACTAATGTCCGCATCCGTAAGAGAAGACATGTTTTGGACTGGCCTTAAATTTACTGATAGAAGACAATTTGACTTCGCTTAGCACTACTCACTTGTCTGGCCTATTAACAATGAACCGCTTGCGCGCAGGTGATTAATATTGTCAATTATTGGTGTGGCCATGTAAAATACATGTATTTTACATACATAAATTACATGCATGTGTGTATCCACCCTAATGCTCTATATCGCTATATGGTATCACCCGAATGGTCTGTTCTAAAAAAGTCAAATAAACGGTCCCAATAAAATTAATATTTATTAATTTATACCCACGCAACTATTTCAAATTTGTTGTTTAAAGAGATAATCCATCTTTAAGAACCATCAGCCAGTTTGACATTATAACATAAGGCGATTTAATTATTCTTCATTCGTGAAATTTAATGATTTAGTTTTTTCACTAATAGAAAAGGTAACTATCCATAATAATAGTTCATATTTGAGAATTATCACGCCATGTCTGTTGTGGACTCCTCTCCCATGACAATCCCAGCGTCTCATTGAAAATCTCTCGCTCTCTCGCGCTCTCTCTCTCTCTCTCTCTCTCTCTCTCTCTCTCTCTCTCTCTCTCTCTCTCTCTCTCTCTCTCTCCATCTCTCCTATCCTCTCTCTCTCTCTCTCTCTCGCGCTCTCTCTCTCTCTCTCTCTCGCTCCTGAAAGTTCAGAGAAGATATACACCATCTTTTAAAACCATCCACATGATAGGACAGCAATTTACATCTGCTTCTATTGATAGAAGATGACACAGCGGGAAGCTTCATCAAACCCATCCTTAAACATCTCTATCACCATAAACAATAAAGGGAAGCGATTTGTACACAACAGGGACACGTGGCAATTATGATAGTTAACTAAGATATTAAATATTAAGGGGACGACTCCCTGACCTGTTGTTTTCATGAATACGACCTTTGTCAACAGGTCACGTTTTGTGTCATCGATTAAAACTGTTATCCAACGGGTCTTAGGCTAAATTTGTTAGTTGGCCGAGAATAACCTGGGACATCAATGGAAAATCGTCCCGAATTTACCCCCATCCATCTGCTGAAGCAGGTGGACCCCGTTTGTCCCTACCGCGCTTCCCCGCCCTCTTGTGCAACAAACCTTTTATTATAGATGTGTTGGACTTGAATTGATACCCTTGTTTCTATAACGGTCAGTGGTCGTCTGAAGTTTACGCAACCCAAACTTTTAAATAAACTAGACGTCTGACTGCATGTGACTCTCCCAATGGGACTAAGGATACATGCGCAGTGCAAATGGGCTACAGAAGTAGCCAGATTAAAAGGAGATGGGTCTTTCGATTCTCAAATTGTGTATACGCAACATATTACAAAAATAGTAAAAAGGGTGATAAATCAAACTGAAATACGTCCAACAATCTCATAATCGCAGGTTCACAGGTTGCCATGGTGATAAATATCTGTGCCAAATTTCATAGAATTTGACTAGGAACAAGGAGTATTCGTATACAGGCTTGCACAAAATGACCAACTCATACATACGAAAAGGGGGATAACTTTAATTCACTATACAGTAAAAAGCTCGGATGGATTTCACAAAGTCCAGGTGCACACGAATATCCGATGATGGTCAATAAGTGTGCCAAGTTAAAACAAACATTGACCAATGTATGAAGACAAAGTAGTTTAGACAACATTACAGTGTTGCAAACAAATTTATGAGTTGAGTGATAATCGCATGGGCAACATGGTACTAAATATATGGACCAAGCCCGCGGACCGAAGCGCGGACAGAGGGATAATCTGATTCCAGTATACCACCCATAACTTCTTTACGGGGGAAGTATAATAGTCAATGTCAACTGTAGCTCAACTTGGATGCAGGATAATTTTATGTGTTACAGTCTATGGAACAATTAGTTGAAATGTCTAAGTAATAATAGATGTCAACATGAAGAGATGTATATAAAGTAAAATCCAAGATAGCCGCTGGTGGCCATGTTTTCCGATGAAATTTAAAAAAAGTTTATAGCTCCCATCTAGTGGTCACCTCGAAGATCAATATGAAGTTCGGTGACGATCGGACTAGGGCTGTGTATGTATGTGTGATAAAGGATCTCGTCATGCATGCAAAGAGTAACTCCAAGATGGCTGTCGGTGGCCATGTCTTTTTTTTTTAAATTGTTAAAATTAGATGACTCCCATAGTGTGGTCATCCCGAAGATCCATGTGAAGTGTAGAGACGATCAGACAAGTCACAAGGGATGTTGTATGTAGGGTGTACCAAACTATTTAGTCATCCAAAATGGCCGCTGTTGGCATGTTTTCCAACAAAATTAGGAAACATTTTATGGTCACCCAAGATTCATATGAAGTTTGGATCGATCGGCTCAGGGATGTGGCCGGTATAGGGTGTGCCAAGGATTTAGTCATACATGCAACGAGTACAATCCAAGGATGGCTACCGGCGGCGAGTTTTTTCATCGATTTGTTTTCAAATTCGATAGCTCCTATCTAGTGGTGATCCTAAACATGGCTGTAAATTTTATACAATTCTCCAATAAATGTGGTCTGCATGGTATGTCGATAGATTCAATTTAAAATCCAAGATGGCTGCCGGTGGTCAAGTTTTAACGAATTTCGGGGGGGGGGAAGTATGGCTCCCATCTAGAGGTCACCCAGAAGATCCACATAAAGTTCGGTGATGATCAGATGAGGGAGATGGTCTGTAGAGTATGCTGAAGGATGTAGCCATACAAAGAGTAAAATCAAAGATGGCCTCTGGTGGCCATGTTGTTCAAATTCGGAAGAAAAACTTGATGGCCCCATCTAGAAATCACCATGATGATCTATGTCAAGTTTGGTGATGATCAGATGAGGGATGTGGTCTGTACTATATGTCAAAGTATTTAGTCATGAAAAAAGTTAAATCCAAGATGGCTGCCGATGACCAAGTTTTTGGCCGAATGACCATAACATGACTCGTTCCAGGGCAAATTTCATGATGATCAGACATGTAACCAGTGCTAATGGATTGCATTTTGAAATCCAAGATAGCTGCTGGCGGCAATCTCTTTTTGTTCCCAATTACCCCAAAATGACTCGTTCCCATCCACATGTCAACATCCAAGACAAATTTAATAATGATCAAACCAAATGTACGACCTGTAGTAGCTCGTGCTAATGGAATTCGTTGACGGACATACGCTCAAACTTGACATGTCGAGTTGAGTTTTTTTTAAAAAGCGAAAAAAAAAGCATAGACGTGTTAAAGCGATATGAAACACTCCGTTGAACGATTTAGATTACAGAAGGGAAAGCTCCTGTTGAACGTCTTCGTTTTCACGAAACTTGATATAATAAAAAATATATACAGATTGGGATAACACATCCTCGTTATATATTGTGGTAGTGATTCTCGTTGGAAGAATCATTTCCGCACGTTTATAGGGAAATTATTCGCTCCAAATCAATGAAGGGTGTTGGTCAATTAAACTTATTACAAGTTCCCTAACATTGCATCCAAATGGCCAAACAAGAATCCTATTTCCTTTGCACCTGTATGATAAAACACAAATAATTATTTATATGGCGAAACTTCATTGGTATCTTTTTAGATTTTATTAATGTTTGTGTTCTTGTTCTGTTTGTTTTGGTTTTTATTCGCCGTTTTAGAAACGGGGCGTGTTGTGTTATTGTTATTGTGTTATTGGTCTGTCCGTCCGTCGTTTCCGGATGATCACTTTAGTAAGTTAAAGTGATGTGAAACACTCCGGTAGGTGATCAAATCTAAATGGATACTAATCTTGCTCAAAGTAGTTATTTTTACAAATAGTATATCCAGATTGCAACACACACCGTCTTTCTTATATATTAATTAAATGCAGTGACTCTCGATAGCGAAATAGTTTTCGTTAGTTTATTGCCAATAGATACGTCCCGAATCGAGTAGTAAATATTTACAATCGAGCGTAGTTCAGACTATGTTTTCTATGGGAGTGGTACGGTCGATTTGTTTAAGATTTTCGGCAATGTTAGTAGATGCTATATTCCTCCGGTTGGCATAGCGCCTGGATACCAACAGATCAGATTCACGCACCACAACAAGTACATACTATGTCTTTAAGTCTGAACTGGATGGAATGAAATTTGGTATGTGAGTTTATTAGCCCAAAATACATGTTAAGTTCAAATTTGGATTCCGCCCACCAAGGTCCACCATAGTTATGTCCCTTAGTTCGAATTACCACGGGCGTATATTTTGCCACGACCTAGCGATGCTCTTGTTTTTCGTGTTTTTGCTAGTTTTGTTTTGTTTGGCATCACAATTAAAATTGATGTGTCTCTAAAAATTCCGTGAACATTTTGTATTGATTTCGAGGTATAAAATAACATTGCTTTGAGTCAATTTTCTGTCAGGAAATTTCACAATTTGTTTAAAACACTTTTATAAGTGACCCATACCTGTAACACAATGTTAAGATGTTTCCACTGTGTCTGTTGGTGCTCATTTTGTGGTTAATAATAATACAAACGAGTCTTCAAGAGGAGTTTCATAAAATGTTGGATGACATTATTAGAAGACATGCATGCAATGTTGGAAGTAATGGAGAATTTTTTTTATACAGATAGATTTTCGAATTATACCGAACTTTTGCAGTTACTAGTATATTCAAATTCAATCAGATTTTGTTTTAAAGATTCATGGTAAACATGCCCAAGGCGGAAATACTTGACCGTTAGAAAATTTCCGATACCTAAAGCCTCAAGTGGAATTGCGCGCGATAATTTTATCGATATCTGAACATGAGCGACAATTAAAATTTGAACACAAGGACAAAACAAAGGGAGCGCAAGCCGAAACAATTCTTGTGGTCACCTCCATCAATTAGGTAGTACTTTCCACCTGTCTTCGACAGATGTGGTCATTTTACGGGACCCGGCGTTTGTTTCAGAGGAGATTTGAGGCTATACTCCGTCAAACGATCCGCCAATAAAATTAAAACTAAACACGGAAAAGAAACAATGAACGATTCTCGCAGAAGACAATAACCCTGTGGTCAGTTTCATCAGAATTCCGGACAGTCACCTGCCGCAACAGATGGGGGTGATTTCGGGACGCAAGCGTTTTAACTAGGAAATAATTCCTCGGCGATAGGTTATTTGCGGACAAAGTCCAAATTTAGATCCCGGGTGTTTGTGTTGAATAATGGAATTAATGATGATTTCGCTGACCTGTTGTTAAGGTTGAGATGAAGAACGGTACGCGGTATTGAGATCAACAATTAAACTGACGGTTTCATTGTTGTTGTGTTGCAACAGCGGCATGTGTCCTGAAATATCTGAGCGCGAGTTTTGAATCCGATTTGGATTAATTAATATTTCATACCGAGTGGCGCCCGCGCCTTTTCGCATCACTATAAAATCTTAAAATTCATTACTTCAGAAAATGTGAAACAAGTTTGCTAAAATCGAGTGTATTTGATCATAGAACATAGCGATGGGCATGCAATGCATGGAAGATGACCAATCCGAGTTTGCACAAAATTATTCGAAATTTTCTATTTTAATTTAATAACAGTGTAAGCGAAAAACTGTCTTGTACGACATTTTTCGCGTACAAAGTAAACACAATGAAAAAAACTTGCAATCAACACCATTGCTAGCACACACGCGTTCTACAAAAATACCCGAAACAAAACGATGACACTAACTATACATCATACTATTAAAAACGTCTTTATAATTATATTTATTGCCATTTTGAGCAACAAAATCATATATATATATACCATTAACGAATGGACTAATATATATGTCCGATCTCATCATATCGGATGGGTCTATACTAAAACTATAAATAAAGCCTCTGACATGCACGGTCGAAACAAATATCCAGTTATGAGTTCTGGTATTTGTCAGGACTGCATGTGCAGTTTTCTATGGGCGACATTTTCTGTAGACAATCTATACCATCATATTGCAGCTGCCAAAGACATTTGTACAGACTCTCCACAGGATATGGGCCTGCAATTCTCCAAACCGCCTATCATTCAAATGTCCAACAATTGTCGAACAGGTCAATATGAAACCCAACACCTCAATATAGGGGTGGGCATAAGAAGCCGCGACTATCCATTGTTGGAATATGCAGATGTTTTTTTGAAATACATTTAAATAAAATATAAAAAATAAATTCAAAACTCAACGTGAAAAGAAAATCGAATATGAAATATGAATAGACTTGATGAATGCTCTTTTCATTGATATCAGTATAGGACAAGCGATAATGATACCATGTGGCCGCGAAGTGTATGCGGATATATCAATTTAAATATACAAATCGTCAGCCGAGCAAAATCACTAAAATATGATACCTATAGTGTCCTTAATCGACACCGGTTTAATTCTGTTTTATGACAGATGACCCCGGGACAGACTTTTTTGCAACACCACCAAAGAGCAGGGTCAAACAAAAGTATCCATAGCTATTGATACCCGCTTAATAGAAATCTTCAAAGAATAAATCTTCTATAAAGAACCGTAGAGGCCATCGACCTTTGGAAATCACAAATTATAAGTGTTTAGAGAAAACAATTTGTATTTTAATTCTGAGGACATGCGCTGGGCACGCGCCGCATGTCAGAGTGGTGATTTTGAATAATGTGACAAAAATAGATGAATTGTTCTCGATATTGATAGGAGGATAGGATATTTTTTGTATGTTTTAGGCGGCACATCTGTCCTGATTGGGGACCACATGTTGAAGTCGCTCACGTGTGGAGTTCAATTCGAGCGAAAGGAAAGCTATAAGCCTATATATAAAAGCTATAGCTAGCTTACTTGATATCTGTTGCATTGTCCGTTCGATCTATTCCGGCTGAAGTTCATTGTTGGAGCTCTATATATAGTGTCTGGTTTGGTTTGGTTTATTGCATGGGGTTTAATTTTATCGTTGAGGTTTTATCCTCTAGATCATATCACGAAGTCGCCAGTTTCATGGATATGAAAGACCACAGAAAGAGGTAATTTCACCGGGAGGTAACACCACTGCATGCATGCTCGTAGAAACTACCGATATCCGGGAAGCAACTGATAGCTAAACATGCCAAAATAAACGAATCAGGTCACCTTCCCTATACAGCTGAATGTGGATCATGCACAAATCCGTGCTTATACGGATGATCAGGTCAGTCTGCCATCAGTAGATCGCTTATGATGATCGAACGGAGGGTGTCACCCCTAACCCCCCTGGATCATGAATATACCAGATAAAATAGAGTGTGAAACATACGTACCAGATAATAAACCATAGAATACAAGTCATATATATAGTTATTCTACACTAATATGACACTTTTCAAACATTTGCTGATGTAGTGGTCATACTTTCAACATATCAAGATGTATGATACTGAATATATACCATTTGCCATTTTGGCTAGGAAACATAAAATTTTGAACAAATAGTGCTATAAAACTACATACCGGCCTTGTTGTTGAGTCCTGTATAACGGTTAAAAAGGGCATATGAATCCCGAGTTTGATGCAGTGAAAAGAGGGGTGTGAATCCTGCGTACCACCTGGAAATGGAATAAATCCCGCGTGCCAAAAGATGCGGATGACAACCTCCTAACGTGCCTTGCAAGCACCTTACCAACTTTGTATCAAGCTCATGCACTTTCAAGCGACACATTTTTATCATTTGCGAGAAGTTTGAATGGACAATGCCAATCTTATTCACGTATATATACCATATATTTGAGTCTCAAAATGGGTATTCAAAATTAGACCTAAATATCGTGTAGATCTGTGAAGATGTCCTTCCATGCAGAGGAGAGTCCGCACTATATCTGGACATTCAACAAGGATTCAACACGCGGAATGAATGACCAATTAACAACTGAATGTTGAATATCACTATATTTACACGGGTCTCGTGTCCAGCACATGCCAAATTTATGTGCAGATCATCCACACAGCATGCATGCAATGGAGGATTTGGCAACAGCGTCGCTAAGCATGTCGCGTGCTCATTAGCATATGCAACAAAGGAACCAGCCTAATGAGGTTTCAGAAAAATCGCGTTAAAAATGCGAGACTTCTTCACAGATTGAAAACGGTAATTATAGAAGATCTATTGAGCACCACAGCACAGACCCATCAATCATAACAGACGTCATGCCGGGCCCTTGTGTAAAGATTTAATTTACACTAAAACCTTAAAACACAGCTCTCCAACGCGTTCGCATCAAATTAGGGTCGTGTGTGACAATAACTTGCACACGCCATATATAAATATACAAACGATATGAGGGTAGAGACCTGATGTCGCGTATTTAATTCAACAACCAGAGAACAACGCTGAAAACCCACAACCGATTAATTTATGCTGAAAATCAAGCTGGCACATACAATATATATATGGAGAGTCACTCCATATATATATTGTATGTGCCAGCATGAGTTTATTCTGTTAATCGATATGTGGATATTACAGGCAAAATATTTATGACATCAAGATATTCAATCATGACATATAATAACAATAAATTTCACACGAGGAATACATGCGTGATTAGATATTTGGTAAGTTTCCGTTCGGGTGATGATTTCAGGTACTGAGAGAACCGTTATAGTTGTACATAGTATAACACGATCGCTATGATGGTATATGGGATTAATGCATGAGGCTTGGGTTTCGCATGGTTCATTTGATATGTCAAAATATGTCCGGACAGCTAGGATGCTTACAAGGAATACCAAGCCAATGCCAATTAACATCTTTATCTCCACCGTAAATAACAAACATCACAAACTGACTCCGCATGCAAGCTCTTATTTTAATTCTTCGAAGTTGTAGGGTCCTTCCATGTTCAGACGATGGTAGAATAAACAGATGTTAAAATCGTCAAGACAATAAACGACTGAGATGCCCAAATGGTGTTTTTTGCGATATTACACAAATAAATCTAGATATATGAAGCCGATATACTGAATAACATGACTGGAAACAGTTTAACCTATATGCTATACGTTGGTTGTTGCAAGACGATAGGAAGGGTCATTGTGGTTAGAGATCAGATTCCAACAGTATAAGACATGGAAACTGTTTGATGTTAGTGTAAACAGTAATAAATCCATACTACATAATTCATAAAGTAATTATAATATAATAGATAGTTTTATTACATGATCCTACCCTTATTCTATTCAATAAACCCATTCTATAAATTGTGATATTAAACGTTCGTTTAATAACAGATATTATTGCCAGGTGACCTTTCACTTCCGGTTTGTCGTCTGTTTACATTCCGTACGCTACGTCTCAAAATAATATGGCTTCCAATATTTTTCCAATAAACTATAATGAATGAAGAGTTTGAAAAGTTATGTCATTAAATATACGCATTAAATAGGCAAAAGAGTCTTTATTTGTCTGGGACTATTTATTTATGCGGCAAACAATTCATAGTTAAGTGAAACGTCATCGCAGGCCTTATAGAAGCCGATGTTAGTTTCGCGTCCCATTGTTGATTTAAGTATGCTTTGTCGAGGTTTTGGATCATGTAATAAATAGAATCTACAACTCGTCCCAGTTTATAATGGAATTTACAAAACTCGTCCAGTAAATTAGGTCTGGACATCGCCAAAGGCTCGGTCCAGACCTCATTTACTGGACTCGTTTTGTAAATTCCGCTATAAACTGGGAACTTGTTGTAGATCCTCTATATATGGTATGGAGGGGATTCGACAGCGAGCTAATATACAGCTTACAGGTGTCGTCTCCGGTTTGTTTGATCTTGTGTGAGGACGTTTATAACATTGAAAAAAAAAACAGTGCAGGTAACACATTTCTTAGTTAAATATATATTCCTTAAGAATGCAATTCACTGTATATAGGTGAAGGACTCAGCTCGAAGTTGTAGGATTTAAGTGACTTTGTGAGCGATTTTGCTTTGCATCGCCCGTTCGCTGCCATTACACCATAAAGTTCCCAGGTTTTGTACTTTTGTATTGGTGGAATTAGATCATGTCCCGGATATCTACTCTGGCTAACGTGCGTAGAGATCATATTCCACAATATATACAAAACCTGGGAACTTTTTTCATTTTTGTCAGGAAATCTTATAAAGTTGAAAGAATAACGCGGGGAATATATTTCTTACTTATGACCTATTTCTTAATAATGTACTTCACTGTGGGTGAAGGTCCCCAACTCGAAATTGCACCATTTAAGTGACATTTAGAGCGATTTTGCTTTGAGAAGCTTACAAATATGGAATTTATCCTGGGTAATTAATTCAATGCGATATCGAATCACACAAGTCACATACAGCATGTAATCTTAAGCGGGGATCACCCCTAATGTGAAGTACATTATATATTGAGGAACAAGTGTTAACAAATATATATATTCCCTGCCTTGTTTGTTCAATTGCAAAAAGTTCCCTATCAAAACGGGTCAGAACATCAAAATGTTAACAAGGGTTGTACTGGTTGAATATGATCTCTACACGGGCGTTATCCAGAGTAGAGATTCGTGGCATGGTATATATGGTGGAATATATTATCGTTACGGGCTTAGCCATGCAGAGTAGAGCTTTATGGCATGATGTAAATTGTGGTAAACATCCCTTGTTAAAATATGTTCAAACCGCGAAATTGACGTTGTCCGAAAATATCGGATAATTTCTTAGCAGCATCAGATAAAACAAATTAGAACCCAGAACCACAGGAGCAACCAAACAGCATGAGCTCATTTCGCGCTCCGCATTATAAGGTTTCGCTGATTCTTGGTATACATGGGCCATAGGAGTTTTATTTATACAAATGGGAATTTTTGGGACGGATTAAAAGTCGAACTGCGACCCGGAGGCCGAGTCCAGTAAAAGGTGTAGTTGGAAATTCTGGTGAGATGCATGAGAAACCTTCAGTGATAAGCCGTATATAGTTGTTGTAATAATTTGGATTAGTTGTTTTAACGGAATTATGAGTTGGTCATTCGTGAAACCAATATATTTTATATTCTATAATTACAATCATGGATATATAATATATGATCTTGAGCGCGTTACCATTTCTGACATTGGTTTTCTTGTCCATATGTGATCATATATAGGCGTTTGTCTTGCCATGCAACGGGTTTGTCTTTGATATCATACATAACGCCGAATGAGCAACCAGGCGAAGGCTCTTATTATTATGGTGTTATATTCAGCCACTGGCAACCGAAGCGACAGAAGCATCGCATATGCATGTGAACGCAAACGACAACGCACACAGATCTATTCTCTCCTGTGTGGGAGTATCGGTATGATGAACCGTTACTGATTGTCAAATAAAAATTAAATTACCTGTTATCGACATCGGCGGGCAGCAACACGCGCTGCTGAGTACAGGTGCGTTAAAAGGTAATTATCTTCACAGGTGAAATGATTGATCGGCCGGCACGCGACTTTATTGGCTGATTCCGTTATGAATTAGAAACGGCACGCGTGTCGCAAACAGGTAGATAGATTTCGAATTCCAACACTGAATCTGTAGAAATCTTTGAAGTTTATATATGAGAAAAAATAAAGATAAATCTGACAACATTAACCGCTATTATTTTTACAGTAAGACTATATGACAATAATGATTGAAGCCCCGTCGCGATTTTTAATACTATTATTTGACAATTCTATTTTAATCTTGAGATTACAAAATGAAGAAACAAATACATACCATAATGCCACACGCAAAATGCCTGTTAAACGAGAAATTTGGCACCTTGGCATTTTGGACGATCCCCATCATGCATGTTAATAGAATTGAAACGTTGAACGAATATATATCAAGATGTAAGATGTAAGATGTAAGATATTAAGTATATCGACCAATCAGCCAATCAGTTCACAGTGTTGTGACCCTCAAGAGAAGTAACGACGTCTCTTCTTGAGAGAAAATAAAAATAAATACGGAATAATAATACACAGGGAAAAAATTTGACTCACCTCAATTTAACATTAACGTCTATGCATTTTATCGGAGTCTATAATTAGACCGCAATTCGACAGATCAAACATTTTGATTCAACGCGGACGGAAACTGTAAATACCAGAGATGTGCCTGTCCTAGGTGGGACTAAGATATACCACCGTATTCAACATGTTATTCCAACAAAACAGCCATTACCATATAAAAAGAACCCAATGGCAGTCAAGAAAACATGCAAACAAAGTTGTCAAATCGGCCTCTGTGCCAAGTTTTACAAAAAGGACAGGGAAATATAGAAATAAAGCTCGGACAAAGTTCTGCATGTTGCGAAAATGTCCTAAGTCGAAAAACGGAGATAACCTCACAACAAGAAAGTCGGACAGATCACATAATGGCATGTACACGGGTTCCCATGTATATATACTAAATATCTGTCCCAAAATATGTTAGAAATAAAAGCTCGGACAAAACTGTGTGGACGGACGAACGGACAAGCGGATTCCAGTATACTCCCACAACTAGTTGCGGGGGTATAATTACGTCGTTATGAGCAAATTTAATTATCAATTACTGTATATCATATACGTTTATATTTTAAAAAGGCTTTATCATAGAGATCTGATTTTGTTAGCATCAAAAAGAGAGTGAATTGTCCAAATCATAATACTTGCAGCGAACATAGAGTTGTTTTTGTCTAATTAAGGTGTTCAACCCAAAGGTTATATCAATATATCATATGAATGTGTATTGTAAATCTTTATCAAACAGAACATTTTCATCAGGGTGGCACTTCAAATATATACAACATAGCATCTACATCAAAATCAAAATATAATCTGAATAATTCTGCATGTAGCAATTCAGCGTCCAGTAAAAAGAAACCAAATGATATGTCGTGATTTGTTTTCTCGGGGACCCCATTATTGGCGTTATATTAAAGTGACTCAATGCCTTTACAGTGGGCTCACGTGAACAGCCACGGACGTCTGCAAAGCCTGATCTTCAACACAAACATGTACAAATAGATCAACTTTGATCTTATTATCACTATCAATAATTCTTCAATAATGAGATTTTTCCATATGCCAATACCAAATGGTATGTCGTGATTTTTTTTAATTATTGGCGTTGGACAAGTGAACAAATAACAAAGAATTCTCATGATCATCAAGGTCAAGGATTTTGGCGAATATTAACTAGATTAAATAACAGATTGGCTCCCAAACAAAGTTCGATGTTGGTCTGCAGAAATTGACCCGAATGGGTTAAACCTCCAGGAGTCATCTCTTCCCAGAAATCACCGAATCAAGAAACACAATGCGTTCCCTAGCTTCAAAGAGATCGTCGTATTCAACACTTCCATTTATGGCCAGGCAGTGGTTTTTGTTAATCAAACAATAGCCGTGATTCTTCAGACCCCCATTGTCTGACGAGGCATCTCAAGAAACAGGCACTTGTCACTCGGGGTATAAAAGCGGGACCTTAAGCCGAGGTGAATCATTTGAAACGAAAAACTTGTTTAAAGGACATCTGGCCACGGAAGTCGCTTATCGATCAAAACGGCAGCCAGACGACATAACGGCAAATTTGGCTAATAGTTGGAGTATCGCTGATCACACGGCGACAGCGGAAGGAGAGGAAATTTGTTACCGTGTCTAACAGTGGGACATTTCGTTTTATGGCTTTGTTTTAGTCAACATCGCATTATTCAAACAAAGGAAAATTCTGGGAAAAAATAAGAAGATACTGTCGAAAGTTGCTTATGAAGGACATGAATCTAATTCTCAATTTCGAAAACTCCTCAAAGAATATTGATATCTCTATAAAACTGTCGTCTTGCTGACTAAAACAATTGAGTTTCAACTAAGAAAACTCTTTTGCTGCCAAAAACTATTGTGATCGTGCGCTGGTAACTTAATTTCGGAACTTTCAAACTATCAACATGCCGCGCTCATTTCTTGTCAAGAAGGGAAGGGAATCGAGGAGTGTTAGAAATTTGGAGAACAAAATCAAGAGTTTGTACGCAGATTTGTCGAGCAGAGACATATATAGTTACGAGAATGCTTATCTCAAGGAAGCTTATGAAGGATGCACAGACAGCATGAAAGCTTTCGTGCCGTATCACACACCTAGTCTGCTGCCACTAGCCGTTAGAATTAATAATGGTAAGTATATCATAAATATTTAACATCAGGATGGTATATATCTAAATGGATGCATATACTTTATTTTCTATTAAATTTGAAGTGTTCTAAAATACTACTTAAGTCACATGCACGACTCTATAAAAGGTAGAATTTTTTGGTCGTTGTTGTTGTTGTTGTTGTTTTTTTTACAAAGGAAGTTATATTATACACTGACAAAAATATCTAATAAAAATTCGCTTCCAACTTGAACTCTAGATATTGATAACATACCTAAATAGGCTCTTTTTGTTTGAACGAAAGCCGGCATATAACTAAAACTATATATACATTTATCATTTTAACGGTAAATAATCCGCAAATTCAAAGTCTAAAATGGACGTATAAATGATTATTACCGAATGAACATTCCAAGGCAAAATGTATTTTCGTTATCATCCGGACATTATTAAAATATAAGCAAATACTATATAAGTCGAAAAGGATTCCGTCATAAAAGGTTTGACCGGGTCTAAATTTAAACTTGACATTAGAACTTTGTCACTTGTAAACCATATGTATCATGTACAATGACTATTGGCTGAGAATAAAGATTTACTCACTTTTACAAAATTTCCTATAATTTTGTCCAATACTATAAGTTATTATTGGGGCCTGCAACAAATGTTTCAAACGACGGACGGAAATTTCGACTGCGGACACCGGGTAGGGTTCTTTATTCCGAATGTTCTCTATTCCGAAGGTATCAGGGGGGTTCTTTATTCCGAAAATGTTCTGAAGGTTCGGTTATTAATATCAGGAAGAAGTATATAGGTTTCTCATGCCTTTATTGTGGAATCATGTTAAACATGGTGACTGAAACAAAATTATGGATAAACTCCGGCCGAACTGGAACGCGGAAGAAACGTCATACTTTAAAAACACATGTATATATACAATGACACAATTCGGAACTCGGTGTGGGTTCGTTGCCGGTTTATTCATCGATATTCTGCAATGCAGTAAGTGATTTGGGTCACAATATACTGGTTATAACGCCGCCGTTATATATCGTACTAGCTGGTGGGCCCCGACTTCGCCCGGGCTGTTTCCCCTCTGCTTTCATCCGGATCTAACATCGAAATCCGTCGAAATGCGCGATTTGACCTTGAATTGACCATTTTGAAGGTCAAGGTCATGTCGGGATCACGATTTGTCCCGTCAAAACACTCCCCGGACAAAAGTAACCATAGGTATCAGGTATCAAATTTCGTCGAAATCCGTCCGTTTTACCCGATTTGACATTGAATTGACCATTTTGAAGGCCAAGGTCAGGTCGGGGTCACGATTTGACTCGTCCAAAACACTCCCCGGACAAAAGTATCCTAGGTATCAAATTTCGTCGAAATCCGTCCGGCAGTTTCCCCGGCCATTGCTAACAGACAAACAGACGGACAGAAGTCCCAAAATATGTATTAGATAGTATTTTTTACTTGACGTATCGTTCTCTCTAAGATCAGAACATCCACTTTCTACGCCGTATTGGCTCGTTCGCCTGTGTGTCCTTCATGTAAGAATACACTAATCCTAACTCGAACCCTAACCATAGCCCTAACCCTAACACATCTATATATATGTAGAATGGAGGGTGGTGCGTGGTTTCGTGTATTCTTACATGAAGGATACACCGTGTCGGCGGCATCGACATTACTTTCAACTGTGCTGTAGCTTCCTCTCAATACTTTCGGAATAGAGACATGACCCCCCCCCCCCCCCCCCCCCCCCCCCCCCACAGACATCGCTCTTTTGTCTCTCCATATGTATATATGGAGTCCCCGAATGCGAGTCTCTGTTGCATGGGGTGTTCACTTCAGAACAGGTATTTTAAGAATTCATTGCCTAAATAGCAGCATGATGTCTACTAAGCTATTTTCATATTTAAACTATATAACGTACAGTGATCGACTCTTGTTGTGTTGTTAGTTTTATTCTGTTGAATTTGTACCCATGAGTCGGACTAATTCAACGTATATAGACGAGATCTTCAATCCCCCAAATAAACCCTATCGTTATGTGATCTGTTGAGCAAAATTGAGATAAATACAACAAATATTCTGAAATACCATACATGTATATACTACAACTGAACACTATATGCCTATATAGTAGACGGAATTTCGAACGTTCATGCATGGTTTTATTCCCTACACAGCAATCCATTTTTTTTACAATTTAGGTTGCGACGAAAGGTTGCCATGCATGTGAGCCACCAAATACCACATTTAACGCTTTACATCGGAATACCGATTAGAGCTTAATTTGTATAGTTTCAAGTTTGATACACCGGATTACAGACTCAACCGACTCTACAGCCTCTAAACCAGCAAGTCCTGCGCGCCTTTTATCCCCGGCACGAGACAACTGACCCCTGGTCAGGTGTTATTTTGATGAGGACAATAAATATTTGAGGACGGTATCGAATTCTATCAAATTATCCTCTGTCCACTTAGTCATTACCTCCACCGACTAGCCGCCACACCCGATCAGTTACTCACAATTATAAGATCAATGAAATCGGGTTTGAATAGGGACACGTTTCCGTTAGAAAGGCACTGCAATGGTTTTGAATGAGTCCCGTTAAGTTTAATTTACAAAAGCCATTTTCTTCATTGCGTATAATACAACTGCCCGAATTCATTGTTCGTGTAGTTTCTATAATTGGAGGTGGGGCAGGATTGCTAAAACATGGATTAGGGTACTCAGACGACAAGATCTATAAATCCCGTCTACTATATATGAATTCATACAAGAAAACAACAGCCATAAACGGAAAACACTTAATCAATATATCACTTCCACTACCTCGCAGGTTTGTTTGAATTGAGCAACTCGGGATATTTCGGTTCTTAAAATTGGCGAATTAACTTTCTAAGGTTTTGACAACTTGATTCCAGTTGGCGGGTATTGTCATTTCGTTCCATTAATTCCTATAGAGATATATTCGGCTAACCAGTTTCAGCAGTCTAAGGGCACATCTAAACATATATACTCTTGAACAATATGCCATTCCAATGTGTGTTCTCAATCCATGCACTATATAATCAAAAGGTTAAAGAGACTAACAGACCGCTTTCGTTTTGTTTGCAGGATATATGCACAACCTGTACCAATCAGCCCTGACGCCAGTCGACTTCAATAAACAACAGGATGATGACGGTTCCATCAGCGAATCAAAGGCCCTCGTGCCTGAAGACGAGGTCGAACCGACACCAGAACGAGGCTTGGAAAACCAGACAGAACCCACTGAATCGGCGAAAGTTCCCGCCGAAGCGTCGACATACTGCTACACGTACGACGCATTCTTCGTCAGCGACGGTCGGTCGCGACGACGTAGTGCCGAAGAAGTACCGGTGGTACCAGAGAAACCACACCGCTACCAATGTGCGGAATGCGGAAAGCATTATGCCACGTCATCAAATCTTTCCCGCCATAAACAGACCCATCGGAGCCTCGAAAGCGGATTGGCTAAGAAATGCCCGCACTGTGATAAGGCCTATGTCAGCATGCCCGCACTATCCATGCACATACTCACACACGATCTTAAGCACAAATGCGATATCTGCAACAAGGCATTCAGTCGACCTTGGCTACTTCAAGGTCATATGAGGTCACACACGGGAGAAAAACCGTTTGGATGTGCACATTGCGGAAAGGCATTTGCAGACCGCTCGAACCTGCGGGCACATATGCAGACACATTCTGCTTTCAAGAACTACCGTTGCAACAAATGCGACAAGACATTTGCATTGAAATCGTATTTGAACAAACACATCGAATCTTCGTGCATGGACAATGAGCATGAACTGAAAATATACGAATAGAGAGCAGACACAACGAATTGAGCCAACACAGCAGCCACGTGTTCACTCATTTCATGGAGTACAGCAGAAACTCCAAAAATAATTCTGTGTGAATGCCTTGTCACACTCACAAAAAAAACATTTGTGGAGATCTTGATTGCAAGGGCCATTCCTTGCACAATCTGGAGTCAAACCCAGTCCAGGACACATGCTCCAAGTAGACTCTGGTGAACAGAGACGCTAGTGGTGGAAGTGTGCTTACTCAGTAAAGATGTTTATACATAGTGATATCAAAGTGCCAAAATTATTTATTCACTTGTGCTACAATTGTTTTGTTTATTTCATTGATCTAATTTATGTTCTATATATGTCATATTTAATGTTTCCTCAGAATGAAGTTTCTCAGGCTGCCTTGAAGTTTCAATATATTATATCATGTCACCTTGGGTTTCACATGAATCTCAAATGTCCTCAATCTCTGAACGACCATACATTTGCAAAATATTAGTGGGTGACACCCACCAATTATTGTTAATATAGCTGCTATAATTACTTCAATATAAGTTCCATCATAGTTACATAAACTGACAGTAGTCAATACTTCTGAGAACTGACAACTGTGGTTGTTTGTACGTGTAGCTATGTTTTGCTATCCCTTCGCTAGTACTGGAATGAATACAGCATTCAATTCATCTATTTCCTATTACCTTTTACACCACATAAGGTAATGCAAATTGACAATACAAATTGAAGCGAGCTGATTTTCAAAAGTTCGCTAATAGATAGTGTTCTTCCAGTCGGTCTGATTTGTAAATTTAAGAAATGATTTAGCAACATTAATATAGGGCAATAAACTGTACATATATTAGTTGATAATTGTTAACAAGTTTCAACGATATTTTTGTTTCATCAAAAATGCATACTCCATGGATTGAATTTTCCTATATATATCTATTTGCGTTGACATTATTTTCAAAGATAGAGTCTCTATTCCTTGGATTCATTCCACAGCAACAAAATTATTATTCATGATATCTGTTCTCTGGGTCACACCAATAATGAGATGGATACTTTTTTGTGGAAAAATATGTTAAAAACAAATAGACATGTAATTTTGGCACATGAAAACAAAAATGAGTAAATTTTACTTAGCAAACAATAAGCCTGTGTGAAATAAATTGCTATTTATCAAATTTAGCATTTTCAAATGACTATTCTGGTTTCAGACTTATTATTTTGTACAGAGGAATTTATATATTTTATACCAGTGAGCCAGAGTGAACATTATTTTTATTGAAATTTACTAGTAATCCAGAAGAGAGACTCTATTTTAACTGATTTCCATAAGACTGAAATGATTTATATTCTTCCAAAACAGGTACCTCTTGTGAGAATTATATTCACATTACTATACGTATTACTAAAAATATGCTCATCATTTACAATGACAATTTCTTCCATTCCTTTGTGCCAAATTAATTAAATATGTGTATCAATTATTTTGATCTCATTCAGGGTATTTGTTATACTTTTGAATTTCCACTATATTTCATTTTTAGTATTGAATGTTGTAACAATTCTAATGCTTCTGTAAGTTATGCTACATTTTATTTGAAAGCAAGACAAAATGCTTGTTATGTGACATGAATGTTTATAAAATAGCTGATACTGATTGCCATAGAGGCAGGCCTTAAAACCCTTTAATGACGAGAGCTGCACTGGTGCAGCATTAAAGATAATGTGCCTGTGCATTCTCTGATATATGCGAGTCTCCAATAGGGAGCCCCGCATATATAAATAAGAGAATTCACTGGCTTACTCGGTCAATGTCGATTAGGTCAATGCATTCTCTTATAGTTGCTAGGCTCCCTATGAGAGACTGGCATATATAAGACAATGCATTGGCACAGGGTTTTTGCATTTTCAGGAAGCTCCAGTCATAGAAGGGTTAAACCAACATTTTCTACCATTATATACTTCAATTAAACCATAATGGTGCAACATAAAATTGAGTACCAGCTTAAATATTAAAATTGTTTAGGTACACTCCAAGCGGAAACAGTGTCAGTGTGTCACCAAAAAAAAGTTAAGTTTAAACCAATAGTCATTCTGAAGTTCTCAGGTGATACAGTAATGCCCTAAATAATCAACTCTCGGTGACAGCTTTCCGATGAATGGCAACAAGCCATATTTCCGACTAAATCCTGAAAAATTACCCATAATTCTTCTGTGGTTAAGGAATCGATTATTTAGGACATTACTGTAGCTGGTACAGAAAATGTGAGGAGAGAATTAAAATGAATTAGATTAATTTATTGTTGAGTGTTTACATGTCTTTGTTCAGAACAGATGCATCAAATTTAGACCAATATCAATATTGACAAGTGATCTCAAATTTACATAACCATAAATTATCAATGATTAGAAAAAAGTTTAGCAAACTACATGTACCACAATGCAGCAAAATGTTTGAGCTATTGCACTGCAGTGTATATTCATGCAACCATAATACCTGTACCACCCAATTTCATGTTGCTACCAGTTATGAAGTCCTAGTTTCCTGTGATGAAACCAGCCTGTGATTTTAGTTAAGTCTATGCCTAGACCAACTGATATAGGTCCACAAAGACCTACCAATATCAAAAGCTGGTTTTAATCGAAGGCAACTTTGACTAAAAGTTACAATAAATCTTATTGTGAATCTGATCGGAGTTCTCCAGCCAATGTTCGTGCCTAACCTTTAAAAAACTTACATTACAATTAATTTCGTCCACATATTTCCAATCACTAAGTGCCCTAACTTCTGACATTTATTTTCTTAGTGCAATACATTTCAGGCGATACTATACCAAAGATATATTCATATAAAATTTTAATATATTCTTGTAATTTATACATTTAATATATAACTTATGAATAAAATGTCTTTTGGCTTAAAACAATATTCTTGAGTTACTTCCCATGAAGGGCTGCATTTTTGTTAACTGATTTAATTGGTTTTCAGATCAGGGACCAAAAGGGAGACATTGCACATTTCTTTGCCCTGTCAAAATTTGGTCGGAGTTGTGGTTGGGGGGGGGGGGTATTTATCCTCAAATTGGCCCATCCCACACAAATGAAACTAGAACAACTTTTCATATCAATATCATTGTGCTGGTGGCCTACAATTATATTTCTTGTGAATATTTTATAAATTTGCATACTGGGGATTTTCCAGCCCCCCCACAATAATAGATAGACTTTACTAGTAATACATGTGCCAACATACCTATAACTTTATATAGTCTGGGTAAAAATATTGGTTGTATTTAACCATATTTTGATAAATATTCCTTGGAAACAAAAAGACTCCAGAAACTGGATGCCTGATTTTAATATTGTCTAGCCCCCACCCTAAAATGTTCCATACCAGCTAGCTTTAGAATTATTGATGATGCTGCATGTAATGTGACTTCTATGATAATTTTGGACAATTTACTTTTAAATTTGCATAACTGGTTGAGCTTCTGATATATGCAAATTATGTGGTGGCTTTCACCAACCATGCAGAAAGCTCAGAAAAAGCCTGGTTTTCATAATCCTTCAAGAGAGATGATGAATCTGACCAGCATTTGCAGCACAGTGGCATCATAATAGTATGAAGGACCGATTCCATGAGAATGTTATTTAATGATCTGTCTCAATCAGAGTGCATTACAATCAGCCAAGCATGAGGTTTGAACACATCAGAATACAGCAGTCATATTCATGAGCTAGGACTATTTTATGAACAAAGTGGTTTACTTAGTAAAAGCTCAACAATACAGGGTATCTGTGATCTATCGCTATCATTTAGCATGCCCCTTGAATAGATAATCCTGGATGTTGATCCTCACTCAGTAGTACCCTGCTTTATTAACCCTTCATTATGGGAGCTGCACTGTTGCAGCATTAAAGATCCTGTACCAATGCATTTCTTATAAATGCAAGTCTCAATAGGGAGTCTCTCATATATAAGAGAATGCACTGGCTTACAAGGTCACGGTAAATATTCTTAGGCCAATGTATTCTCTTATATATGCGAGGCTCCCTATGGGATACTCGCATATATAAGAGAATGCATTGGCACAGGGTTTTCGCAAAATTTCAGGAATCTCCAGTCCGGAAAGAGTTAAGTAGTCTTCTTGATCAATATGAATACCAGCTAGGGTCTTATTATAATCATTGAGGACATCTAGAATGTTTAAATAAAATATTCACACCTAAGTGGTATATAATCTTCAAATCTCAAATTCATCCTATTTATTAATAGATACTCCCTTTAGCAAAAATTCTCAGGAATCAAAATAGGTACCAAGTACACAAAATACTCATACTGCATTCTATATATGTGGCAAGACTTACCATAATGGCAAAAATTTGTTTCCAACTTTCCACACAAATGCTCTTTACCTTTAACATTCTATGAAAGATAAGGAACACTGCTGCAGCATTTTTTTAATATCTTTCTGAGGTGATAATTTCTATAACTTAAATAAATTTGTTCAATGCATCTAAAATCTGTTTATAGTTATTTTGTGTATTTATTATCAACCCAATTTGATCCATAAATGTGAGTAGGTTTTACTAAGTTTAAGTTGCGACTTGAAAATCATGTGCTGCCTCAAAGGGACTAAAGTCCTTCACAGTGGGTAAATGTGCAAAAATAATAAATGTATGTAAAAACATCACAATCAAGAAGAACATGGAACATTAAATAGACTTTGTTCTTATATTAATTATTGATAGTACTACAATAAAAAACTTTCGTGTGTTGAAACATTTGTTATGTAAACAAAACTGTTGCAGTGATTTGTCAACAAGTAACACTAATCCCATACTAAGTTCAATATTTTAGTCTAAATATTATTTTAGAATATTTTTCAAAGCATTGACATTTTCCAATGTTTTACTGTCAAGTTTAGTAGCATTTGCATAACAATATGGTGAATCATGTCATTAAAATGTCATTATTACTGAAAATAAGAACAAAGTCAATCTATTTTTACATGTACTTGTTGATAATTGTTTCACATTATTAATTTTTTTTGTTTAGTTATTTCGCATTAACCCACTAGGAATGCCTTGAATCCCTTTTAAGCATTTACTTGTGATCTATTAAAATGATTGGGTATTTTTGTCAGTTTGATAAATTTATTAGAAAAATATAACAATAAACTCAGTCTCTTTGAAAAGCTGATTGTAAATCATATTAGATTTACGATTCTGGATCTGTCATTGAGATTATTTTTCTATGATGACACGCCTTTCCCAAGATGAGGAAAAAAATCGATGCCAAATATGGAGTGCATACCTGGCATAGTAAATGTTTGTGAGAATCGTAGTATTTAGTAGTAGTTATAACAAATAACAAGATGCAAAAGAATAGTCATAAATATCATGGAAAGATAAAAACTCGAAGATGATGTCTTGTAGATTGCGATGAGTATAACGAATTATGAATATATCGCTTGTATTCTGTATTTTGTTGTGTTTCAATACGCATGAGAAAATTGTCAACACGTCGTTGACCTCCGATCTCACAATTTAGATGTAACTAGCAACGAAGCAGTGTTTGTAATTGTCATCGGCTTTTTATAGTGATTTGATTCCACCTTGAACTGATTTATTACATCAATAACCAATGAAATCTCGGATGGCCTGATCCATAAATAACTAGAGGTGTGACTGTCCCAATGGGACTACGGATACCCCCCTGATTTTAAAATACTAAGATGTTTCACATGTCAGTAAACATTTAGTTAAAATAATAAAATAACAGTTCCCATTGCAGGTGTACAACCATAACCCTAATCTTAAACCTATTGACCGAAAAATGTAGGAATAAAAGCTTGGACAACATTATGCATGTTGCGAAAAAATTTCTAAGTAAAAAAAGGGGAATAACTCCACACAAAAATGTCGGACAGACATCATAACCGCAGGTGCACAGGTTCCCATGGTACTAAATATCAGTGCCAAGATTTAAAAACATTGACTGAAAAATGTAGGAATAAAAGCTCGGACAAAATTATGCATGTTGCCAAAAAAAATTCTAAGTCGAAAAAGGGGGATAACTCCACCAAAAAAAGTCGGACAGACTTCATAATCGCAGGTGCACAATTTCCCATGGTACTAAATATCTGTGCCACGTTTAAAAAAAATTGACCTAAAAATGTAGGAATAAAAGCTCGGACAAAAGTATACATGTTGCGAAAATTTTCTAAATCGAAAAAAGGGGATAACTCCACCAAAAAAGGTCCGACAGACGTCATAATCGCAGGTGCACAGGTTCCCATGGTGATTGATGTCTGTGCCAAGTTTCAAGGAAATTGATAAAAAAACGACTGAGAAAAACTCCGGACAAATTTGTGTCCACGGACGGACGGACGACGGACAAGCTGACTCCAGTATACCCCCCCTAACTTCGTTGCGGGGGGTATAATGAAGTGGAGGGAATCCCACCAATACAGAAAAGAAATCTCAATGACATATCCAGAGATGAAAATTTGATAGGATTTCTGTCCGCTTGTCAAAGAGACTGCAATAAACTATGTACAAGTTTTCAACAAATACCTCTTAAAATATGTAATATTAATGATGCTAAATTAATCAACTCACAAACAAATGAACTAGCCACCAGTTACCATTCATTAACTAACAATAATCAACTTACAAACAATCTAGCATAACCAATAATCAGTATTCATTAATTCACACAATCAATCTTATTACAGAAAGTGAGCATCTGAACCAACAAGTGTAACACCAAACATATCAGATGCACCCCAATAAAAAGATTAAAGGGTGGGAAATACTAAATGTTGATGTGAACATTATTTAGTTAATCCCCAAATAAATGTGAGTTTACATGATGCATGTGATGTATTCATATATGTGTAAGAGACAAGAAGAGGAT